>JAQPPZ010017218.1:10000000-10689215 GCA_028583015.1 Wollemia nobilis | reverse complement strand
TGCAGATCATTCAAAACCCTGGTGCACAACATGTTGCACGGTGAGCGTACCCCATCACCAGAGCGTTCTTTTCCATTTAGCCGACTTGTCAGTCCTCCATGCCGCACCACTCCCAGGACTTTACCACCTCATAGCACCCTAACAACACCCACCCACTACATTCATAACATTTCCAACTATGGCTCCAACCACAATTCTAGCCATATCATCACTTCACCATCCCACTCCCACCCGGATCTACGCCATTTCGCCCGATAGTAGTTTCAGTTACTCTTCTTCTTCTATCTCATTCTTCTACTTCTTACATACGTTGATTCATTTCTTCTCTCCTATCTTTGTTGGCTTTTGGTGATCCCCTTTTCTTGATTGGTTACCAAAGCCTATTTCTTCTCACTTCTTCCACTTGTACATTCCACTCTCACATCTTCCTTCTTTTTGGTGACTATTACATACACTTATACAGCTCACAACTTATACATCTACTACACAC
Organism: Wollemia nobilis; assembly: GCA_028583015.1. Classification (NCBI taxonomy): domain Eukaryota; kingdom Viridiplantae; phylum Streptophyta; class Pinopsida; order Araucariales; family Araucariaceae; genus Wollemia; species Wollemia nobilis. Next base: position 10,688,725 of record JAQPPZ010017218.1, on the reverse strand, counting down.
ACACCCCACATGCTGGGGCAACCATGATCATAGCATCACACTTTTTGTCATCATTACACACTTTACTCATCTATAAATAGGTTCTTCTAAAATTCTCCTTCTACACAACATAACTTTCCTCTTGTAAATATCGCATTCCTCCACTTGCATCATTTACATTTACATCCATTGCACATATTCATATGCTTTATAGTTAAAATTTTAATTCATGTTTGTACATTCTCCCCCAAAATGCGCCTCAGTAGGAATAATACATGCATTTGTTAGCATCACCACCTGGATGTCCATTCCCCCTTTTCAGGATCAGGGTATACATAGGTGTCGTGTTTAATTTTGACTACTCTGTAGTTTAGGCAATCAAGTGTCACCCATAGCTACTGAGTCTTGTACATTCTTCTTATGGTCTTTTAGGCTGGTTCAACTTCTCTCATGGATCGCTCACAATAGGTTACACATTAACAATTTTGAGCCTAGGAAAGAGGACATCTTGAGTAGATATCGCCATCTAGCGAATGGTATCCCCTGCTCGTCCTATCGCCTGCATGGTCAACATACGACCTAGGGATAAACAAAGGGATCAAGCATAAGCAAAATTAAATAATTGGGTAGAAAACAAACTTCATCGCCCATACAAAAAGAGCAAAAAAAAAAAAGAAAAAAAGAAACGAAAAGAGCACTACCACAATCAGATAGGTTAACACTAGAACAGGGGCAGAAAACAAAAGGAAATACCTCTTGATATCACCCATGTTATGCTTATCACCTTTGGTCCTTAGGTTCAACATAACACCATGGGATGATTCCCATCGCTAGCAATAGGCTCCAAGAGCCTGCCTACCAGTGGAATAGTCTTACAGGTGACAACACATCTCTCACATTAGCATCTCGCTTTTGTAGAGATCACTGTTGTGGATGGATGAGCTAGCTAGTCCGGTAGCATCTACAATGGGTTAATCCTACCTCCCTCAAAATGGATAAATGAACCTTACACATTCACACACATAGGTCCAAGATAGACTTTGAACCAGCCTGATTATGTTATAAGTTGCCACAAAACTTGTATAGCTAAGGGTTTGAGATTTGATTGTCATAACTATGTTAGTCAAAACCATTACACATGCCTTACATTATCCACCGACCCTGAAATCATGGAATGGATCACATCCATACAGGTAAATGCCATGATACAAGTGCTTCCTTGGCGCATTTCAGTAAGTCCATACATGCATTCATGCATCTATGTCATATACACCTATATGCATTCATCTTACATGCATTTAAAATAGCATATCACATTCTTACATTTTATTTTACATACATCCCAAAATCAAATTACATCATTGCATTCACCCTACATACATATACAACAACATCACATTCGATATCACATCACACCGCATTCGAAACATAATCATGCATAATATTCTACAATTCATCCATATGAAAGAATGATAATAGATCTAAACCATTCACACATATGTATCTATTAATCATACATACCTACGAACTATATTGTGCTATCTACACAAATATAAACACAATACATTTCAAACCATCAAAACAACACATGTATATATAACAACCAAAATCAAGGTATATATATATATCATCATCCAAAAATGCCCGAAGGCTACAACCTGGGACCATGCCCATCACATATAATATCCAAAATGCCCATAGGCTACAACCAAAGATATAACTCCTAACTATCACCATGAGTCTCCCCATGCCCCTCCTAGCTCGCGCACCTCTCTGCTACCTGGCTCGACTCTACAAAGACCTCTGGAACTAGATCTACTATAGGCTGCTCCACAATAGGCGGATCCTGCACCTCAACTCTAGCACCAACCTCTACTATCGGAGCAACACTATGCTGACTATGATGAGAGGGTGCCCACACTCATGACTATGTCCCAGACTATGACACCACCTATGTATAGTCAGGGAGAGGAATCCCATGCATCAATAGGGAAGTCTCACATAATAACCTCTTGGTAGTCTCTATGCCCAGTTGACCAGTCAGGCTCATAATCATCTGAGCCTACCTCATCACCGTGACCCTCAGCTACTCTGTCTCAGTCCCCTACCTGACCATATCAGCCCTCAACTACTCCACCTCAGCCTCCAACTGATGGACTCTATCTCGTAGCACCCGTGCCTCATCCACTACATCCCCCTCATGGGGATATCAATAGGAATCTATTATGCTACATCCACGAATACACCAATGTCAATGGTGTCATCCACGTCACCCATAATAGTATCAACACCTCCCTCTACCTCGGTCCCAATAGCCTATCCCATACTAGCATCTACATCCACACCTCCTCCACCTCAACATCCTCGAGCACCTGCTCCACCCTCACATCTTGGGTGCTCGCTCCACCACCCAAGCGATATCATGAGCACCATAAAGGAACCTCCCTTGCATCGATAACCACACCCTCGACCTAAGCTCTCCTACCCATCCTCCCCATCGATGGAGGTACCCCAACATTAGGTGCCACCCATCGATCAACCACGCCCCTACTAGGCACCCAACTCTACCAAGCCCACCATGCATCAAATGTTGAAGTCATCCCAACATCCCCTATAGCTGGGATATCCATAGGAGGATCCCTCTCTCCAACCCATGGTGGCACCACAGGTCACTCTCCTCTATCTCCCCGTCACCTGAAGTAAGTTACAGGAGTCCTAGGGACATCCTACTATAAACCAAACTACCTCCTCACTCGATCAAACTAAAAGTACTCAGTCTATCGAGCATACCTCCCCACCAACCATCTACCCTATCTGATGGCTCATAGCTACTCATCATCCTCATCCCAACTCACTCCACCCAACCAGGGTCTCCACCTAATATCATCAGGAGTAGCATCCTCAAACTTACCCCTCCAAAATAGTGGGTCACCCTCATGCGACCTCTTAATACCCTACTCAACCACTATGCTCCATCTCAAAGCATAGGGTAAATACTCCTTGCCCTCAACATGCATAGTGCAGGGCAATAGAGGTGGCCTCTCAATAGCAATGTGTTCCCATGCCCATACCTACAACAAAGGGATTACACTCAATCTTGTCCTCCTACCCCGAACAACCTCGTACAACTCTCGATAGACTTGGGCTAATAGAGTAGGTGCCCATGCAAACACAACCCTGTGCTCCACCATGTCACTCACTATATCCAACATATTCTAGGTAAACAACACCCTAGAACTATCAGGTAGAGCATATGTCGAGATCATCATCATCGCTACACACTATCGCTCTGATATCTTATTCTTTACCCACAACCACTCATAATCCATCTTAGAGATATCAATTTCTCTCCACTCTACCCCAAAGAATCTCTCCAACACAACATCCTTGCTCTCATCACTATCGCCCTCATAGGAACACCCTCGATCGATAGTCTATAAATTCGATACACATCCTCTAGTGTAACAGTCATTTCCCTAGTAGGAAAATGAAAGGTGTTCCGATCTACATCCCATCACTCACACAATGTAGACACATATGCTCTATTTGTGTGGATACTCTTACATTCCCACACACCTCAAAAATGTATGTCATCCAACCACGTAAGCTCCTCTTCTTGGTTCATCAACTCCTCAAAACCCTCCTTAAACTTCCTCACCCGATGATGGGGCTCAAGCATCTTCACCTGTCCAAAACACAATAAACCACACATCAATAATCCACATAACAATCCAATCAAATCAAACCACATCAATCATAATTTTCAAATTAAAGATATTTAATTTGACACACACTTCAATGTTAGACAATGCACAAAACACATGACAACACACATCGACATAACAATCACACATTTGGACACCCATTTTGACATTTCATGGCAAAAGTTCGAACTGACGTGACAAACAACATCATTTGGACTCCCAACAACCCAGTTCAAATTTACAACTACCTATTAATTGACACGCAAATCAAACATAAGCCAAACAACAACATCTACAAAAACAAATATCATTTTTGGATACCCATTTGCCCACTTATCGGTAAATGTGTTGATAAAATTCAAAAACAATATACCAATCTACACAGATCTAACAGTCAACTCTGTCATAAATACACCAAAATCGAACACACATCCGAGACACATAATCTAAAAATAATAATCATATTTTTAGATACCCATTTGCCCACTTAGCGGTGAAAGTTCAAACAGACATTGAGTACAATCTAAATTGTGCTCCCTACAGCTCATTTTCAGTTTAATATCATCTACACCTTGGCACACAAATCAAAGGCAGACCAAATGAAGTCAATCACCAAAACAACTAACATTTTTGGACACCCATTTTGCCCTTCTACGATGAAAGTTTCATCGGTTTTCCAAAATTTTACCTCTAACATGTCAAATCTAATAATCTAGGTTTGATAAATTACTCCTAAAAAGCGACAAATTCTAAAATCACATAAAACAAAATCAAAAAAATATAACAGTCATATAACGAGATACCCATTTCCTACTTTAGCGGATAAAATGCAAAAACATATTAATGTCAATACACCGTTACTTCAAAAATTGATAATCAAACTTCATATCGACTCTACCCATTACCCGATCAAATTAATGATAAAACAAGTCTAATTTTGAAACGGATCACATTTTTGGGTACCCATTTGGCTTGTCTACCACTATGTATTCAAATTTCCATTAAAAATTACAAAAAATTTTAAATCGGGATGAAAACCTCCCCCCCTCATTCACATTTCTTAGGAAAATTAAAATAAAAATAAAAACAAAGCAAAATAACACTTACCGGTGGGTCCCCACACCTGCTGCCAGCTGCTCTACATCCCCTCATCATTTTCGCTCCCAAATTCATCAATCTCATTCTCCTCGTGTCATTGGATGCCTCCACAAATCACTTTTCATCGTCGTGCAAAGTCAAAATGAGCCCATTCCAAGCAAATTAGGGCTTAAATATGCATTTATCACCGATTCACCCCTCAAGGGGTGAAATGAACCCAATTCGCCCCCTAGGTGGTGATTTAGGTCAAATTCACCCCTCGGGTGGTGAATTCAGCCAAAACACCCCCAAAACCCTAGGAAAGTAGGCAATTGGCCTATAAAACCCTAGGAACCTTCAAAATTTGTTTTTTTAACTCCATTTGCAATCATATTCATCATGCATTGGTATTTTATCAATCGCTGCATCATCAAATCACCACATTCCATTCACCTCATTGTTGATTCCTCGTTTGAGGGGGTATTCATATCCAAAGTCAGCTTTGCATGCAACCACAACATCAAAAATCCAAAAGTGCGATTAGCACATTTGTCTACAAATTTTTTTGCTGAAGATTATCATACGAATATAATCTCAATCCCAAATAGACATGGGTTACATCATGAGAGTTATGCGTTTCCATGGAGAAGTCAATCTAGCATTCATGTACGTCGAGTACATAACGGATGATACGTTTGACATAATCCTAGCGCAACATTTGGAAATGGACTTCACGACCACGCTAATCTGGTCATGAGTTGACAATCCAAATGTTAAACTAACTCAAATGGTTTGACACTTGTCACCATGTTCTCATCAATCAATCAACAACAAAAATTTAGATAGGCTTTTGTCCTATTCATACTTTTGGACCACGCTGATCTGGTCGCAAAAGCAAAGCAGTCAAAAGTTGTCATTCTCAAGCAACTAGTATGACATCGTAAAATGTCATACGGACTCAACAAAATCACATCATTGCATTCATAATCATTCATTTTCATTTACCAGCATTATTTTTATCTCTTTCCTCTTTTCCTTATTTCCTTCCTCTCTTCTTCCCTTGGCTATCTAGTTAATGTTGTATGGTCATGCTTCGAGCGGCTACATACCTTTGATTGGATCCCATTATTTTCCCTTCTCTTCTTGGCTATCTAGTCAATGTTGTATGGTCACGCTTCGAGCGACTACATACCTTTGATTGGATCCCATTATTTCCCTTCTCTTCTTGGCTATCTAGTCAATGTTGTATGGTCACGCTTTGAGCGACTACATACCTTTGATTGGATCCCATTCTTTTCCCTTCTCTTCTTGGCTATCTAGTCAATGTTGTATGGTCACGCTTCGAGCGACTACATACCTTTGATTGGATCCCATTCTTTTCCTTCCCTTCTTGGCTATCCAGTCAATGTTGTATGGTCACGCTTCGAGCGGCTACATACCTTTGATTGGATCCCATTCTTTTCCTTCTATCCCTTTTCCTTCTACACAAACCCTTCACATTTTTGTATTAAACTGTGTTCCACATAGTATAGTACAAAAAGGGGCAAATGTAGACACCCAAAAGTTGCACACTGCTATACCTACATACTTGTAGATCCTTCTGGACACTTGTAGGTTTACATAGGCCATCCTAGGTACCCCTAGGCTATTGTAGACCAGCGTAGACTATTGTAGATCCTCCTAGACATGCGTAGATTGTTGTAGTCATGCGTAGTCATACGTAGATGACTGCGTAGTCATGCGTAGATCACCATAGATTGTCATAGCATCGTGTAGACTCCCGTATACTACTTCATCAACTTTTAGGTCCTAAACCCTCATAAGCCTTCAAAATTACATCCCGTGCATTGGAATATCATCCGACAACCAATTTGCACTCAATTGAGGCCCCCACGGGGTATTAGTTGACCAAAACAATTAATAAGTCAATACCTAAATTCTAATTTAATGTTGACTTCACTTAAGTCACCTTTTTAGGGTAAATTTGATTAAAAGAACCCTTAATCTTGATTAGCACTAATTACATCCTCCCACATGTGTGAAATTAGGGTTTGTTGAGATATTTCTTTAATCATGTCTTAAATTGGCTTAAGCACCTCCTAATCAGGATTAGCCCTAATCCATCCTCACACATGTGTGAGGATGAGATATTTCTCATAAGGAATGTGATGTTGCCACATTGCATTTCTTAACCTAACCCTAGTCAGAATCAAACCTAGGTTTAGTCTATCAAACCCCCCCTTGCACCTTGCCTTTGCCTATAAATAATGGGTCCCAAACCCCTAATTAAGTCTGATTCACAAATTCAACAAAGCATAGTTACTCTGCTAAAATGGAAAGCCAATATTGAATAGTCACTTTTTGGCACACACAGTCGGATTTCAACGGTACACAGAGGCACCCCAACTGCCTAGGAGTCGACCCACCGAAAGGATTTTGTAGAAGAGGCATCACAGCTCAGATCACCCCTTGCCCCATGAATCCGACCTCAGTTCGCCCCTCGGGTGGCGAATTGGGTCTACAAGGCCCCAAATCACTCCAGATTTGGGTGGTAAGCTCCCTTTCATCATATTATTACCTTCTGCATAGTTTATCACATGTTTTGTTATGATTTTATAGTCATTTCATCTTCATAAACATGGGGCCTGACTAAGGCAAGCCCCCCATCGTACTGACCCCCTTTTGCAGGTTAATCATAGGTTATGCAGCAAATCTGAAGAGGGAAAGCAACATCAAACCAACAGCAACCCGACGGTGGCCCACATACAAAGAAGCCCACCTACACTGAGGGACGACCGAAGAAGGCATCAGATTGATTGTAACCTTGCTAGGAATAGATATGGATAAAGGGCATCAAGACCCTCTTGTAACACATGTTTATTAATATCAATGGAATGCAATTTCTCTGTTTAATACATCTTGTTATTTTGTGTTAAATTATCAAATGTTATTTTCTGACCGTTTCAAAAACTTACAAACAAGAATATGATTTAAAATATGTACAGAGGCACATACTGTGAGTTAACTATTTGAGAAAGAAAGCATTATTTAAAATAATCATTGAATATACAACTAACTATTCAGAAGTCAAAAATCATTTGTACTTTAATTTGTTTTGATGTCGATGGCTCATTGGATTTCGATATATTGCTAAAATAATTCAGGATACTCTTTCCAGCAGGATATTTGGCCCCCTTATTTGCATTGCTAGTAGGTGATATTTTACTTGTAAAGAAAATATTTTTCAATTTAGGAAAGTAATAAAATGAAGAGATTTTAATTCTATGAGGGCTCAAGATAATGTAGTAATTAGAACAAACAGATGGTGGTTTGGTAGAAAATACATAATTGTTTCCAGACATGATTTATTGTGTTTTTTTTGCCACTACACTAGAGATAGCACTTGTAACTAAGAAGAGCATAAAACTATTCAATATACAAATTCAAATCAATGTAAGAAAAAAACTTGTGTATGCAAAACAAAGCATCAAAGTATCCTTAGAGAACCGAAGCAATTACCTATTTATAATATTGTAACAGAAAAGCATATCTCAATAGAAACAAAAAATTAAAGTGTTAACAGAAAGAGAGAAAATACGGGAAAACATGGAGAACATTGACTTATCTTATTTCTACAACTCATATTCTCTAAAAATAGAGCATTGAATTATCTTATTTCTACAACTGCTTCAATTCATATTCTCTAAAAAATAAAAAAACTCAGCATCACAGATTCACAATATTTTAAGAAATAGAGTACCTGGTGCAGAAAAAGGTCCGAAGGTAGATGCGATTGGAAAAAATATCAATAGTCAGTCCGCTCTAAGAATAGTATTGATTGCAGTCCTATGTCAGGTCATTCATAGTTAATGTAAATTTTAGTCTATGTACAAGTTAGTACGAAATGGTGGTTCGGGTACAAAACAAGGACCAGATGTTGGTCTGGTTACAAAACATCATCTGGATGTTGGTCCATGTATAGAATAAATATCAGATGTCAACCCGAGTGCAAAATAGGAATAGGTGGAAGATCTGGAAATAAAAATTTGTCAAGCCACTTGAATACTTGAACAACTACAAATTATTTTTGTGTGGCAGTCTAGGTACATAACAAAGTCGGGGTGTCGATATGGGTGTATAGCTATTCAATTGTTCTATCCATCAGTTCATGTGCAAAATTATGTCAGGTGGACAACTTTCGTCCTGGTTGCATAACAGTACCTAAATGTCGATTCGGGTACAAAAATGTGTTTATCTATCATTTCGGGTGCGGGTATGGCTTTCATTTCAATTCGAGTGGATTTTTGAACATGATCGATGGGTTTCTAGACCCGATTTAACTTCGATAGAATTCTGCAATAGATCAAATATACTCTTCGATTCGGTTGTGAAAAAATATCATTGGCGTGCTAGTTATTTATAGTGGTATAGTTGGCGAGTTGGGTAGGATAAATTACAAATTTTATAAATTTAAGGTAAAAATGGTCCACAATTTAGGTGGGAGTGTTGGTGAGTTAAAAAAAACGTAATACTATTATCAATGAATGGCGAACCAACACCTAAAAAAAATTCCAAAAATTTTGGACAAAAAGACCGACGTCTAGGGTCCCCCAAACTCGCCATTTTGAATTTTCAAAAATGTAAATATTTACCCTATTGGTGAATATTCGCCGCTGTGCATAATCCTGATGACATCCTTAATTATCAATTGCTCTTAGTTATGCACTATCAATATCCCTGTAATCTTTGATTGCAATAACTCAATGCACTCAATTACCTACTCTACTCTAGGATGAGAGGAGGTGAAAGAGGGGCTTGAATATGGCTATTATTATTTTTATTATTCTCATCCACTTCTTCCATGAATTGTTCTTCTTCCTGGTCCACTAGTGTCTTGAATATCTCATACCTATTGGAGGGTTTGAGTTGGGTTTGCTCTTTACCATTTTTTTCTTTTACCTTATCCTTCTTTTGGATTGTTCGAAACCATCTCCCTGTGCTTCTTTACCCTGATAAATATTGGTTATTTTTTATTGATTGTTGACTTACCCTTCTTAGGAAGATTTGACATTCCCAAAGGAGCCTTCATTTTTATGTTCATATTGTTTGGGCAGGATCGGGTCAAATACCATATTTATGGTAAATTATGCACCTGAAGGGTAATACCTTATAATCTAGTTGTTGAATCCAAGATAGTCCTACAAGTTCAAGTTCAACCTCTACCAACAAAGGCTGGTTAAGATCCATTTCCATGCATAATCTAGCATAAACGCCTATGTTTACTTTAATTGTGTCTTTGAAAATACCCAAATGTCTTCCAAGAAAATTATCGATAATTTCCAATACCTACTCACTTTAAAACTCCATTATAAGTACATATAAATGGATCCAAATCGGGATAGCAGTGGGTTCAAATCGAGGATCAAATCCCACTCTCTAGAGCTAAATAATAATCCTGTTGGACCATGATTTATATTTTTTGATTTGAAAGTCCTATTTCTATTGGCAAGTAAAGAAAAATAACAATAAAATATCCATTGCTAATAAACCATAAAGAATACTCACCAAGATGATCCTAGTTTTGCTAGACCTAAGAATACAAAAAATTTAGGATAGTGCGAATACCCCATGAATTTATAGATCAAATCATGATTGGCTGTATATAAAACTATTTCTTCAACCATCCTTTGCTCAATGACAATCTTTGGACTTAATTTTGACTATGGCAAACATCCATTAATTCGTTGATATGTTGATCTATTTCCAGCAACTGTAAAAAGTATTTTTAATATAATTTTTTGTGCTTCTTTAGTCTTTGTTGGAGATTTATCCTTTAAAAAATCTGCAAAAGAACTGTCTCTCTAAAAGAAAATCCAGAGGTGTCCCCGTTGGGTCCTACTAGGGCAACAATCTTGTCTTCAATTTCACTACAACCAAAAATCTCTTCAGCTACCCAACTGACTCCCTAGTTTTCTCTTCCATATTATTAATATTAAAAAAACTATGAAATACATATCTTCAACAATGTTTCTTATTTATAAACTGTTTTTTTTTTCCTATTTAAATATAAAATATTTTCTTTTTGTAGATCAAAAATGTTTCTTCTACACAAATCAAATCATGTTTTAATGTGTGAATAAAAAATATGGTCTATTCACTTCACACCTTCCCAGTACGAATACTTCTGATCTTTAAAAGTTTAATTAAAACATAAATACGAAAAGAAATTCATCATCTTTTCATTACAAACCTACCTCTTTTATTAAAACTTACCTTATAATAAACTAATCATATTTTTTAATCACTTTTCTATCTACATAATTTTGATTTGAAATTTCCATCAAATGAAATATTTAGATCCTCTATTGCAAAATAAACAAATCACAATCAAATACTCAATTTTTAAGGGTTAGCTTGCATTGTGCTTCCTAAAACTATTATATATTACTTAAAACTGAATAGTACATAAAGTAATGCATGCAAACACAAAAATAGACTTAGCACCATAATTATGTAAATAAAACAACAAACAGAAAAAAGAAAGGAAACTACTCATGTCTCATACCTCTTATAAAATGGTTTTACCTATTATATGATCTTAGAGGTCTTCCATGCATACACAAAAGTAAACTTAGCACTATAATTATGTGAATAAACGCAACAACAACAAATAGAAAAACTAACTTTATCGAAGGTAAGTTTTTAGAAAACTACTCATGTCTCATACCTCTTATACAATGGTTTTACCTATTATATGATCCTAGAGGTCTTCCATGAGCTTTTAAACAATATTTTAATGTGTTTCCATGTTGTTTTCCTTGGTATTTAACCTTCCATTCACCCCCAAAAATCATTTATTCTTTCCAACTCTTCAACTTCTTCATGCAAGTTAATGTGTTAGGAAAAGCCCCTTTTTCCATCCTGGCTCTAGATTTCTAAGTATGCAATGGGTGTTAATAAATTTCATCAAGTTACTAGGTGGTTTCGATACATTGAAGATTACATGGTTGCTTCTCCTTTTATCCAATGAAAAGAGGATTCAAGGTGATGTGCTTACTAAACTTTCATATATACCTACCTACACCACCGATCGTGCTTGCTAAACTTTCATATATACCAGCCTACACCACCGATCGTGTTAATATCTAAATTACACTAGAACTATGAAGCAACGAGAATTATTTTCCACGTAATCAAGATAACCCCCCCCCCACAACCCGCTATAAAGCTCTACGCCAACATAAATTCGGCGCCTTAACAGCATTCTTGAAAACTCAAGAGAGATTTCTTGATAATTCCAACAACCGGGCAATCTTTAGGCCATGGCGACCATCATGGAGTGCGCGGTCTCTGCAATCCTATGGCGATTCACCCTGTTCGTGGTACTCATCCTCTCGGTCCTCCTCTCGTGGGCTTCCTCCACCAGGGCCTCCGTTCCTCCGCCGAATTACGCTGCTTCCCCCTCTTCAGCACCTTCCCCGCTCTTCCACAATGCCTCCGCCGTGACCAAGATCCTCAGCTCTGCCGGCTACAACCTCTTCGCCCACACCCTTGAGGCGACCGCCGAGAGCGCCGACGTGATTTTCCAGTCGAACCGCGCCGCCACGGCCACGCTCTTTGCCCCCAGTGACGCCGTCTTTGCGCCCCTCGCCAGGACCGCGCCACTTCCCTCCGCCGCCCTGCTCTTACACTCCGCCCGCTGCAAGGCCACGTGGCTGCAGTCGGAGGCCCTCCGCCGGGCGTTGAGCTGCCCCCGGTCCTCCCCGGACGCTGCCGCAGCCGCCTTGGCCGCCTCTGTATCTCCGCCCGTAACCGCTCCGCTACCCACCGCACCGCCCTTCGCCACCCCGACCTCTACTCGGACTCCGCTCTCTCCGTCCACGGCGTGGACAGCCTCTCCCTGCCCAACACTGCCGCCGTCTCCGGCGGCGCTGCTGAGCAACGCCGTGAGGGTTTTGCAGGGCAACGGGTACGGCGCGGTGGCGACAGCGATGCACATGATGGCGCCAGAGCTGCTACAGCTGGACAAGATTACCATCTTCGCGCCCGCCGACGTGGCGCTCTTTGGCAGTGCCGGCGGGTCCTCCTTCGACTTCCGATACCACGTGGTGGCGCGCCGCCTGCCCATGCTGGACCTTCTGCGCCTCCCGCTGGGCGCCCGCCTCGACACGCTGGCAGCCGGAAAGAGCATCGTGATCACCGGCACCGGCGGAGGGTTCCACGTGGACAACGTGAGCCTGACGGAGCCTGAAATCTTCCACAACGAGATAATGATGGTGCACTCCGTTGCGCTACCGTTGCAGCCCAGCGACGCCCATCCTTTCGACTAAATTTGGGTGGAAGGAATTCCGAAGATTGAGTTGCAAGATAAAGAACGTCTAGTTTAGAATTGAATCAGTCTATGTTCTTGGTGAGTTTTAGGGTTTTGGATTTGCGTCCACAAACCTATATGCAAGAATTTGGTTCTTTAAATACATGACTCGTTCCGTCAGCTGGGTGACACAGTCTGTAAATAATTTTCAATATTATATAAATATAAATGAATTGATATTGATTTTGATTATATTAGGACAAGTTATATAGATTTTTAAGTTTATCAAGATTCCGTGTTTTTATTATATAACTGATCTGTTTCAGCTTTAAATATTAGTGGTATATAATTAACTGTTATTTATAATATTTAAGTTCGAAAAAGGTTTCTTGCATAATAAATTATACTTCAGGTTAAATATAAAAATATTAATAAATTTATATTATAGCAAGAGTGTTAAAATATTTTGAAATCTGTTCAAAGTTTTTAAATTAAAATAATTTCACAAATAACATAAAAATTAGATGATATAACAAAAAGATTTTAAAAAATAACAAGACACAGATTTAAAGTGGAAATTTTTTCTGCACCTATGAAACTTCTGAAAAAGAGGCAGAGATTCTCTGTTTCACCAAGATAACTATAATAAAAAGTTGTGAATAAATTTTATTAACGACTGAAATAAATAGTTAAAATTAAAATTTCCGTAATGTAACTAAATTAATATAAAAAAAAATCCTTTCAATTTTTTAAAAATAATAATAATACTTTTTAAATTTTTAAAATATTTTAAAAATATTAGTTCACTCCAAACATTTAGTGTATTTTTCATGCACTTAATAAAGCCAATAAAATCTATACTTTATTTGAAGAAACTCTTAAAACATTTAATAAAAAAAAAATCATGAAGAGTTCATGTACTCGTTAAAGCCAATAAATTCCATACTCTATTTTACAAAACCTTTACAACATTTAATAAAAAAAATTCATGAATACCAAAGGTACTCTTCAATCTAAGAATAGAAAGATATTTAGTGGAACAAAATTTCAATTATGGAATAGGTTATTAGATTTGCATCATCACATTAACAGGTTAGAAAGTAAGGGTTGGCCCCCCACACACATACCCAAACTCCACACACATACCCAAACTCCACACACATACCCAAACTCGATGTTAATAGGGACAAAATCCCATAAAATGGGATCAATGACTATATTTTTTAAATGGATAAAATAAATCTACATGTATTGCCTTTATCTCTTCATAAAATTACTTTGCATTTGAAATATTTTATTTATTGAATATTTATATTTTATTTTATAAGAAATACGTGTTTTTATTTATTTTCTAATATTAAAATTAAGATTTAGATATAGATGATTATTTGTTATAAACTCCTCCTAACTTAATGTAAAGATAAAATTTTACTAGTTAAATAGAATTATTATATGTATTTTGTATGGAGTAAGAATTATTAAAGGGTGAGTGCGTAATTGAGTTGATGTGAGATGGTCAGTTGAGGAACGCGATCCATGCGATCCGCACAGTGTGGATCTACGCAACTCTTATTCAAATCACACTGGTTCATAATAAATCCTTTTGAACTAATTTGCTTACCTTGATTGACAAAGATATCTGTAAGTGATGTAAGTTAGAAAGCAAGCTGTGTGCAACATAAAAGGTTATTTTTTGAGGCCTTTCGACCCTAGTGGCCAACATTTTTTATGGTTTTTGCTCAAGATTTTAGCAGGATATGTTGCAGGGAACCCAATATGGATGAGATATATGTACTTCAATAGATTTTCATGTTATCAACTTGATTGATAATGGCTTCCAATTTTCTACACACAAAAAAGTGAAAATCATACATTTTCTCGACGTCCAAGGCATGGATTAAAGAGATCTCAAAACAAGTTTCAAGCAGCTGATCAAAAAATGGTTCAAATATGAAGTGAATCTAGTACTAAGGAGTACCCCCAAAACAAATCCAATGTGGAAACCCCTTTGAAGGGTGAATATTTCAAAGAATCAACTCCAAAAATGAATTTTACGAATACCCTTTATGGTGGACAACCTCAACCTAATGCTAACATTAATTCTAGGGTTTCCTGTAAACCTTTGAGAATGCCTAAGATTAATTCTAGGAAAACTAACTCAGGATATCTCAGGGTAGCTTATGGAACTTTGATTGTTAAGCTAGATATAGGTGTCATTCATACTAGCATAGAAGATCTAGAAAAAAGAGGATCAAATTGCCATTTCTTGGGTTTTTGTTTGAGCCTATCTACTTTAAAAGTTTGGGCTGCAAAAAACTGGAAAATAAAAGGTGAGTTACAAATCTCTATTTATCCAAATGGTTATTTTCTTGATTTATTTTATAATAATGAAGATAGAGAGAAAACATTTAAAGGGGGTCCCTAGTTCTTTGGAAGGGCAGAGCTTTTCATGAAGCCTTGGTATGCTAAATTTAAAGTCAAACAAAATATGCCTTCTACAGGTCCGGTGTGGGTTAGACTCTTTGACCTCCCAATTGAATTCTAGAATTTAGTTGTTTTTTTTCAATTGGAAACTTTTTGGGAACTTTTATGATAATTGTTGATTGTACTAAAAAATTTGAACATATTTTTTATGCGCAAATTTATTTTTTAGTGGATTTTGACAAACCCCTACTTGAAAAGATCTCATTACAATTTAAGGAGGACACTTGGGAGCAAGTGGCGGACTATGAGAACATTCATTTTTATTGTAGAATTTACCATGAATATGGTCATTTGGCTAGTGTTTGCCCAAATAAAATTCTAGATCAAAAGAAAGAGGATACAAACTTAGCAGGTTTCCAAATGTCTAAGAAGAAAAATACTTAGAAAAAAAAAACAATTATGAAGGATCAATCAAAGTTATCAATTAATATGTTTGAAATTCTTTCCACAAATGATGCCCTAGGTGAGGGACAGGAAACAATGGAAACACAAATCTTAGAAATACAATTAAAATATATAAGGAAGAACTCAGAGATAAACCAACAAATTAAAGGTTTTCAACTGGAAAAAAGGAGGAAATATACACAAAAAAAACAATATTTAAAAGTTGAGACTTCAAATAATACAGGTCCTAAGATAGAAATTTTTGAACCTTACAGTAACACTTTGAATTTGTACACGCATTCTTTGAGGTTAGAAGTCATCCTAGATTCAATTGGGGTAAGTCAAGAAATAGGGAAAAAAATTAAAGATGGATTCCAACAAAAAGGTAGGTTGTAATACTAATCAACATTATATGATAAACGAAGGTAAAAAACTTGTAGAGAAAGGTAAGATTAATGCTCTTACCACTTTTTTTAGCCTTGGTATTAATGAATATCATCACTTGGAATATTAGAGGACTCAAAGAAAGTCTTTCAAAACAAAATGAAATTAGAATAATTATTCAGACAAACCATCCACAAATTATTTTCCTTTAGGAAACGAAGATGTCAATAAAGGAAATAGAATCAATTGCTAGTAAAATCTGGCCAATTAGAAAAGTTGCTTCCTTTAATTCCCAGGGAACTTCTAGTGGGATTGCTTGCATTTGGGACCCAAAAGAGGTATTTATTCACCATATGGTTGGCAGCTGGGGTATTTTAGCTATAGCTATTCAAAGTAGACATTTTAACCTGTGGTTGGAAATTTATGCAGTAATCAAAGACAAACCATAATAATTGCTATTCCAACATTAGATTAAAATTAGAAAAGGCCAATGTTAATTTAGGTTACAAAATAGTATGACAAACAATATCACCTACATCTAAGCTAACCAATGCGCTTTAATGAGATAGTGCTAACTGACTAACCACTAACCTAGGATATTAGATATTAACCTAGGATAGAAAAATAAATATCTAGAAGGTAAAGGTAAATAGAAAAAGATAAATGTAACTATCTTTTTACCTAGTGGAGTAAATGGTAATTATTCCAAGTAATGGAATATTACTCTAACATCCCCCCTTATTACATTATTTGGGTAATACATACATATCCATCTATATAACAATATTTGAGTAAAGTATATAACTGCCCCAATACAGTGGAAGAAAATGTCGATCTACTGGTTCGTTACTCTGTCACAGTGCTCTGGCTACTCCTAAGCAAAAAGTGGGTCATTCCTCACTTTGTCTTCACACCAACGAATGTCCTTATAGTAATCACATCATCCAACCGAATTGCATGGGTTACCAGCTACTGCAATCGCTAGGTGTAGTAGAATAGATCACTTCATACGAGGTTCATTCATTTAAAATATGAGTTTGCAAAAGATAAGGTAGCTAAGGTGTCGGTAACTGTCGAAAATGCACCCTTATAAGTTCCCCCCTTCTTGTTGCAAAACATAGTGTATTCAATTTCTGAAGGAAGTGAGACTAAGGTGTCGGTTGAAGCCGAAAATGCACCCTTATAAGCCTTCTTCCCTATTTACAAAAATCAGTGAAGAAAAGAAATGGATATCTCCCTTAAATTGCAAAAAGTGTGCAACTCAAGAGTGTTGTGGATTTTACAAATATTGCCTCCTAGGCAATTTTACATCACAAAAAGTCGCTCCTCTTGTTACAAGTACTTCAAACACCTAGAATTTGCTATTTATGACAAGGTCTTCAAAAAAAATACTTATGCTATTTATGAAGCCAAAAGGAGGAGAGAGAAAATGGTGCTTTTGCCCAAGGGACACATGTGTTTTCCATCTACAAAACTGTTCTTAGCAATTAGCACTCTGTGTGCTTTCTCTGAACCAGAATCAGAATCAGAATGAGACACTTCACTAGGAAGATGGCTTCTATGATGTGCCTTTGCCATTTTAGTTTTGCTTGTTTAGAAACCAACACTGAATGGTGTCATGGTTGTCATATTTACAATTTATGCAAAACTATGCTTTCTAGGCAATTTGGTCAAAAAAATTCACCAATTTGTCCTTCCTTATTGCAAGTACTTCAAGCATGGTTGTTGTTATGAAGTCTAAAAGAAAAGATATAGTTTGTATGATGACTTCTACTTTTCTGATTGCCTTTACAAGTTTTATCTCCCTCTTGTCAAGATCTATGTTTGAAGGAAGAAAGGAATTATCCCCCCTTAGTGCAAAGGATTGCAACTTTTAAGGTTTCTTATTTTCAAAAAAAACTTGTTCTTTCTTTTGATTACCCTAAAAAAGTACCAAAAGATAATTCACTCAAACAAATATTTAATGGCACCTACCTTAACACCCTTCAAGAAAGATGAAAAGTTTGAGGAGATTAAGCCAAACAAATAAGAGTGAATTAGGGGTTTTGTTGATTTAGGAGAGAATATAAAGTGAAATTGGCTTTAAATATGTGCATGGATTTACACAAATTTGTGAAATTGTGAGGTATGGATGTTCTTGATTATATGACTTATAGTTGCAAAAATAATGATGCAACAATCAAACAAGAAATGGCCTCAAAATTCTTATCACCTAGTTTGCCAATTTAAGGTGTCGAGTAAAATAAAAAATGCACCTTTTTAAATTTTTTTTTGCAACAAAAAAGTATGTTTTGTGTTTGTGCAAAAAAAAAATGATATTTTTATCTCCTACTTTGTTTTCCAATTTTGCAAAATAAGTACAATGTTGTCTTCCCCCTTGAATTTTGCAAAATGAACAATTTGAGCACTCCTTCCAAGACAAGTCAACACACAACCCGCGTTTGGAAGGCTTCCAGAACTAGTCGACACATGACTTAGTTTTTGTGGACCAAGGTTACAATTTCTTCTCAAGTTTGCAAGAAAAATGTGGAAATTTAATGTCTTATATCCCCTCTTTGGAGAAAACAAATCCACAATATCAAGTGTTGATGTGTTTGAAAATTTTGATGCTGTCCCTCTTCTATGTTGCAAAATAATAAGGTTTTGAGAAGAGTTGAAGGGTTCTAATTTTGCAAAAAATATGATGCTCTTATATGTCTTATATCTCCTTTGGAGGAGAAAACAAAAGCTCCTTCTTTGAATTTGAAAATTGCAAAAAAAAACGCCCCTAAATTTCAATTTTAATGTATAAATCTAATTATTTCTAGATTATTTTAAATTAATAATAAAATTAATTTATATAAAAAAAACACTTTAATAAATAAATTAAAAAAATATTTATATATATAAAAAAAAAATTAAATTATTAAAAAAAAGAAACTAAAAACATTTAAAAAAATACATTTTTTTTTTTTACCTTTTAAGCCTTGGCCCCTTTGTTTTGGTGCGTTGGAGCAAAAAAAATATGCCCCCGATGGGGGTCGAACTCCCGACCTGCCCCGTCGGGAGCCTTAGCTCCGACCGCCCTTGCCGGTCGGGCTACAGGGCCCGACGTGAAGGGAAGGGAATGAAATTCCCTTTCCCTTCTTTCCTTGCGCGGGCGGGAAAAGAATTATGGGATTTATCCCACATCGCCTATACGGAGGATATTTTGGGCCTTAAAAGGGCTTTCAAGCCCTTTTGCTATTGACTGCCCTACGGGCAGTTAGTCCCCCGTGTGGCTGGTTTTGCTACCAGCCACGTGGACTATCAATGTCGGGACACGTGGCTAGTCCGCCACGTGTCGTCCTCATCAGGTCTGGTGGCACGTGGCTTGTCACCACGTGTCACATCTGTATTTTTCCTCTCAGGTCTATGCCAAGAGTCCACGTCAACGACCTCGTCAGCATCGCCACGTTAGCGTCCATGCATGTCCAGTCTAGGTTAGAGTCAGCTTGCCTCGGATCACCTCGGGCCACGTTAGTGAGGGTCTTGGATTACGGGCTGCCACGTCAGTAGGTCCTGCTCCTCGGGATCTATGCTTTGCAGTGTTGTCAGGAGGGTCTTCGATCTGATTGTCGATGATCGGAGGGCCGCCTGCCCTCTCGGATGCCCCATTTGCCGATCGATCGGAGGGCCGCTTGCCTTCTCAGATGCCCCGTCTACCGGTCACTTGTATTCGACCTGTGCACCGCGTGTGGGCCCTGTGGGACTAATCGGGCCGATGGGCCTACGCGACACGTGTAGGACCTGTGGGCTGTGCGGTGGTCCTAATCAATGCAGTGCTTGATCAGCCTACGAGCTCGCCTGTTGAGGTGGGTTGAGTGCTGCCAATTGGCACCAGGATCGTCCTCTGGGTGAGCAAAAAAAAAAATAACCTTGACCTGGGTAGGCAAAACCAGGGAATAACTCCCTTCGCCTCGCCTACCCTCTCGGCTCTGATGCCAATGTGGTTGGAAATTTACGTAGTAATCAAAGACAAACCATTGCTATTCCAACATTAGATTAACATTAGACAATGCCAATGTTAATATAGGTTACAAAATAGTATGACAAACAATATCACCTACATCTAAGCTAACCAATGCGCTATAAGGAGATAGCGCTAACTGACTAACCACTAACCTAGGATATTAGATATTAACCTAGGATAGAAAAATAAATATCTAGAAGGTAAAGGTAAATAGAAAAAGATAAATGTAACTATCTTTTTACCTAGTGGAGTAAATGGTAATTATCCCAAGTAATGGAATATTACTCTAACATAACCAAATCATGCTTTGAATTAATATTTATTCTCCAACTACTTTGGAGGAAAAGAGAAGATAATGGAAGGATATAAATTATATTATCTCTCATTTTCCTTAAGCTTGGATCTTGATTGGAGGAGACTTTAATACAATCCTTTCTTTAGATGAGAAAATGGGGGGAGATATAAATTTGGACAAAAACACTGACCTCATGAGTGAACACATTGCAAACCTTCATCTTGTGGTTATCCAATTAGATAGTGGCCTTATGACTTGGTCTAACAAAAGGCAAGGCTTACCTTGTATCATGGAGATATTGGATAGGTTCTTATTCTCTAATAATTTCTTAATTCATGGTCACATTCCTAAGCTGAAGACTCTTAATAATGTTGGTTTGGACCAATGGCCAATAATGGTGGAAATTTGGAAAACCAATGTGAGTTTCTCACTTTTTAAATTTTAGTTAATGTGGCTTAGAGATAGTTCCTTCACAGCCCAAGTGCAACAATGCTGGAAGGCAGGTAAACCAAGGTATGGGACTAAGATGTTTTGCCAAACTTTGCAATACATTAAATCCAAAATCAAGATTTATAACTGGAAGGAGTTTGGAGACGTCCAACAAAAAAAACATAAATTTATTGCTTAGATTGAAAATTTGAATAAGAAAATCCATTTAGATGGCCTCATAGAGATTAGATGTACAGATGAAATTAGACTCATAGCTCAATTGGAGGAATGGAAAAAAAGAGAACTCTAATGGAAGCAAAAATATAGGATCTAATGGCTCAAAGAAGGAGATCGAAACACAAATTTCTTCAAAAAATCTCTTCTAGATCAAAGATCTCACAACTTTATTTCTTCCCTAAAATATGATTTTGGAGATGTCATCTATACTTAGGACGACATGAACTCTATTGTTGTCAATTACATTTCCAATATTTTTGTTGCTGCACCTCTTGACTCAACTTCTCAACAAAATATTCTTCAAGTGATCCCTATTCTTATCACTTCTGAGGAGAACTTTATTTTGATTGCTCCAGTTATTATCAATGAGCTTCAATAGGTGGTTTTTAAAATAAAAAGAGAAAAAACCATAGGTCCTCATGGTTTTCCCATTGAGTTTTATCAAGAGTTTTGGGATATCCTTCATGCAAATTTATTAGAGGTGGTGGAAGAAGCTAGGAAAGCCAAAGATATTTTGAATGTTATCAATAAAACTTATGTTGCTCTTATCCAAGAAGCTCAAGAGGTAGATCATATATCAGCTTTTAGACCTATAGCTTTATGTAATGTTCTTCTCAAAATCATTACAAAGATCATGGCAAAAATATTGAAGCCTATTTTGCATAAGATTATTTCCCTTGAACAAGGGGGTTATGTGGAAGGGCATCAAATAGTGGATGAGATAGTTATTGCTTAGGAAGCCATCCATTCCATGGAAATGCAAAAATATCCATCTATGTTCACTCATTTAGACTTATATAAAGCTTATGATAGAGTGGATTGACATTTCCTTGTCAAAGTTTTAAGGCATTTTGGTTTCTCTCAAGATTGGATGGACTATATTATGGGATGTATCTCTTTTGTGTCTTACTCTGTTCTTATCAATGGTAGGACTTTTGAGTTTTTCCTTGCTTCTAGATGTATTAGGCAAGGTGAACCCCTCTCCCCTTATTTATTCATAATTCATACTGAATTCTTGGGTAGGACTATAACCAAAAATAGAGAAAACAAAACTCTTGAGAGAGTAACCATTGCTCATGGAGCTAGGTCTATTTCTCATCTTCAATTTATTGATGGATTTACTCTTTTGCTCATGGATCTAGGTCTATTTCTCATCTTCAATTTATTGATGGCTCTACTCTATTAGGTAAAGCTACAATTAAGGAAGCTTCTAAAATTACACAAATCATTAGCTATTTTTGTAATGCTACCAGACAATTAGTTAATGAAAAGTCATTTTCTTTCACTGCTCTCTTAGACAGGAATCCATGATCTTGGATAAATTAAGATATAAGGAGACTTCCCTTTCGATCACTTATTTAGGTATTCCTCTCAATATTCAAAGACAGAAAGAAAATATTGGAATTGGTTGATGGATGGAGTTAAGAAGAAAATTGGTAAGTGGACCAATAGGTGGCTTTCTTTTGAGGGTAAAATTACCTTGGTAAAATCAGTCCTTCAAGCTATACCTATTTATGTTTCTACTGTGTTAAATATCCCAAAGACTGTTCTTCGAGAATTAGATCAAATAAATCATCGGTTCCTCTAGAGTGGTACTAAGGAGACAAGAAAATGGGCCTTGGTAAAATGGGATACTTTATGCCTCTCCAAGAATGAAGGGGGGTTAGGTTTTTGGTCCGCTAATAATAATAATAAGACTTTAGCTGCTAAACTGTATTGGAGGATTTTTCATAACCCAATGCTCTTTGTGCTAATAATCTTTGTACCAAATATGTTGAGAATAAAAGTCTTGAAGACCTTGTTTGCTATAAATTACCTACCTAAGGTTCTTCCATTTTAGCTATTCTTAATATTGATGAGGATTTTATCAAGAAATTTTTTATTTTGGATCATTTATAATGGTAATTAGGTAAATTTTTTGATAGATTCTTGGGATGGTCACCAGCCTTTGATAAATCAATTTCCTGATTGGAGACCTTGGATGGAGGAGCTTCATTGAGCTAACTAGATAATGGTTACTAATTACTATCAATACCATACTGGTAATTTAGAGGTTGGTAGATATTGAATCCCTATTGAGGATTGGCCTATTAAAATGCCAGAATGGTAAAGGAAAGATATCCAAAGCATTCTTCATATGATATATTTCTCTTGGTCTCATGATAAAGATTATTTTGTATGGAACAACATTACTAAGGGTGAGTATTAAGTTTCTCAAGGTTATTTGGCCTTATGCCATAATAATCTCAATCAATCATATGTCATATTTACTTAGTTGTGGGTCTAAATGTTCTAGCCTAAGGTGAGGTTATTTACTTGGATTTTATTGCATCGTAAGTTGCTTACTGGTGAGCAATTTATGAAACATGGTTTTCATAACCCGTTTAGATGCGATATGTGTGAAGAGAATGTGAAAATTAAAGGTTCAAACCTTAGAAAATTTTAAATTAATTTAATTAATTATTTTTATAATTTTCTAACCTTTGCCACTTTTAAATTTTTGCAAGAATTTGTTGGTGACCACATTTATTATTGCAGAAGTAATGGCAAAAGTGATGGTGGGCAAAGAATTTCAATGCAAACCAAGCAAAGGGGATCATGCAAGGACAGAAGGTATGGGAAGTCAATGATCCACCCAGATTTTGTGGATGAATAATTAATGAGATGCACCTACAACTAGCCTAAAGTAAAGATACACTTGCAATCTCAATTTAATGGAGATAAAATCATATTATATCTTCACCATTTATGGCAAGATACTCAGGTAGATTTTTGGAGTGGTTCGAGTTGAACACAACTCTATTAGAATATGTTTTTATATTGTACGAAGCCCTATAGTAGTATCTTAATTTATTTTTTGCTTGATCGAGAGCTTGATATTTCTTGAAAATATGAGGGCATGTCTTGTGTCTACAAATACTCTCATTGAATGTAAAAAAAGGATACAAGAATTTATAATAAAAGGGTTTTCTATAAAACTACTTTTTTGGAGAATCCCTCTATTGTTGACATAGGATATTTTGCGGTGTTGTTACTCTAAAGTGTAGTCAGGTGCTTAATCTACTTTT
Source organism: Wollemia nobilis (assembly GCA_028583015.1). Classification (NCBI taxonomy): domain Eukaryota; kingdom Viridiplantae; phylum Streptophyta; class Pinopsida; order Araucariales; family Araucariaceae; genus Wollemia; species Wollemia nobilis. The sequence continues at coordinate 10,664,382 of JAQPPZ010017218.1, read as the reverse complement.
GGAGTTTGAACAGTGCTCATCTCCTTATTCTTGTTTTTATTGAAATGTATGTGATAATAATTATTATGAGTTTGATTGATTTTGGCATGTTGTTGATGTGAAGAGATTCATTGAGGTTATTATAAAATTTAGTTCTTTACCTATTAGCTCTAGTTTTGTTGTGTGAGCTATGCTACTGGAAAAATCATCTTAGCAAGATTGAATCTTTAGAATGATTAAACTATCCTAAGAGAGTGTTTAAATCCATATTTCAAGGATTTGGAACTAATAGCTCTGGTCTGTGTGCATGAACATTTTATATCCGCAGATATATCCTATTAGTTATAAGGAAAATTATGATTCAAATAGACAAGTCTATTCTATAAACTTGTTTCACCCCTTGCTAGATAATAAATTGATCTTATAAAGATGGATAATTTATTATTCTATTGGTTATGATTGGAAAACATAACAGTATGTCAAGTTGAAAGGATAATTAACAATTAAAATTGTAGAGTTTCACCTTTATTTTCTACCCTACCTTACCCTCTCTGCTTTTATTTTGAGGAGATTCATTTTTATTTTTCTTAAAATTCTTTATTATTTTAATCTGCTAAAGTCCGAAAGAGCTAGATATATTTACAAATATAAATATGATCGATGAACCAAACAACAATAGACAGAAGTTGAACCCCCTTGCAGGTAAAACATGCGATCACTAAAACTATTCTAGAAATGGAAAAGAGCAATGTTGTTTGACCCAATCCTATAACTCACACCTTGGATATCCAAAAATATCCTAAAGTGAGAGGGAATTTATTCCTATTTATGTGTTACCTGTATTTTCTATATACCCTTTAGAGGGTGTGCATGCAATATGAATCAACAGGTATTATCTGTAATGTCTCCCCCTGTTCTGTGTTTGGTGTTTTTGCAATAACTATGGATTAATTTGAAAATAAAATAATACCCAAATGAAAGAAGCCAATAACAACAACATGCAATTATACCCAGATGGATTTAACACTCAATAATCAATTTTTATGCAGAACCGATAATCAAAATAGCTTATTAATTCATTTCAACAAATTAACAACAATGTTTAGAAATTCCAGATGGATAAATGTCTTCAGAATATCATTATAAACATATCAATTTGCTATTATCTCCAACTGTGGACTATAAACCTCTGAATATTTGATTGAATCACATAAGCGTGAATCCTCAGTGAATTCACCAGCCAAGAACTAGGTTTTCGTCTAGCTCCCTTCTCCAATACTGAGGGTTTCTGTCCTTAGAACTTCAAAAATCTGCACACTGTCGATCCCTGAAATGGAACCGATATGTCCTTCAAAGTTTTTTTTGATGGGTTATCGATTGGGGTTTGCATCCCTTTCGATGAAGAAATATCAGCCGTCGACCTTAATCTCTAAGAGAAGAAATAACATAAACCAGAATGTCTGAAATGAGACCAAGCCATCGAATAAATAGGATCCTCCTTGGCAAACTCTTTTTTGCATCCCTTTAACTTTATAAAATGAATTTAATAATTCACTTAATAAAGCCAAGCTTTGCACTTTAAAAACTCTGCCTTATGAAACTTCGATTGACCAACTGAAACCTGTTCTAGATACCCATTTTGTTGTAGAACAACATCCCCATGTCTGCTCGGCAAGAAACCCTAAAACCCGACACTGCTAAAAATAGCAATTCCAGCATCCTAGCTCCGTTTAACCCTGAACAACCACAAAAATTGAGCTCTAAGAATCCAAAACATGTATCAAATATCTCCAAAGGCTCTCATCCATATGACATAGCCTACGGGAACCCGTGTATAGGCTAGTATCTATGTTCTCCCACTAGCTGATTAGAAGGGGACATTACAGGGGGATATTCCTATTTATGTGTTACCTGTATTTTCTATATACCCTTTAGAGGGTGTGCATGAAATATGAATCAACAGGTATTATCCCATGCTCATGGGATCAAAGTTTTTTCTAGGGTCAAGATCCTAGAACTTGGTGACATGTAGCTTTTTCCAATTGGGGAAGCATGGCTCAATCAAATACCTCTTTAGTATCGGTAGCCCATCCTTTTTTTGATAGCTCCATCTAGTATTTACTCTATCCATGAATGACTATCTCAACGTAATACCCATGGAGTGGTTAAATACAAAATTACATCTTGGTTCTAACTTGCATATCTAAGGTCATTTATGCCCAATTCACCCATGGTATCTTCCCCATTTTGTGGTGAAGTTTTATGAAATATAGTTGTTGAATGATAGGTAGAGATCAAACACTACCACATTCAGGGAAATAGTGAGACTATGGTAGGCATGCAATGTGAGTTCTAGGTCCTTGGCTACCCCATGGATTTGGACAGATATCTCATCCAACTACATCATTTTATTGTTCATGGGCTAAAATGCTAGCTTGATTGGATCCACCATTGCATTTGGTATTATAGAGGTGCTAGACATAGATTTAATCATGTAGTTATCAACTAGCTCACCTCTATAGAATAGAGCTAGGTTTAAATGCTCTAACCTAACTTACTTTATCACAAAAATAGGGGTTTGTACGATGTTTGGTTGCTTTGCTTCTTGTTACCTACCAAGATTTTATTTAGGGTCTCCTTTGTCAAGGTGCTCTATAACATTTGTGGATTGGATTTATCCTCAACTAATTAGAGGGTCATTGCGAGATTTTTGATTTAATTCCTAAGGACTATAAAAATTCTTGATTGGTTTGGGCTTGGCATGATTATAGGGGTGATACCCTTCCTTGGTTGAGTTAGCCCATTTACCTTGAGTCTAGTTGGCTCCTCATAATATTATTGGATCTTATGCTTTTTAAGTGTTGGTAGGGTTTTTTGATAAATTATTGCATATGTTTTTACTCCTCCCAAGTGACTAGAACATATTCCAAGTGAGTAGTACTTGGATCATGGGTGACTAGGGAGTGGAACGGTTGGATCCATGTTGATACCTAGATTTGAATGCAAGGTAGGAATCTAGATGAGTTCCTTTTCATTTGGTGCTACTAAAAATGGCTAGAAGATCTCTCTAGCATAGGAATTATGAGGATAAATATATGGAGCTAGATAATACCATGCATTGGGTTCATCTACATAATTGGTGGTAATATCTCTAACATTATTTATAGGGGCCTACTATATTAGGGTAGAGAATGACACCATCTATTTAATATGTCCATGGGATGGGTTGGTAGTCTTGTAGGTCAAGAACTAAGGTTGTTAATATCCATATGAAAACACCCCAATTGGAATACCACTTTTGGGTAAGTCCCAAGGAGGCAGGGGTATCTATTATGTTAAAAATACCCAGGGCTTGCACTTGGCCTACCCCCTTATTATTTTTTGTGGAAAAAATCCTATAAGGGATACCAATTTCGGGTAAGAACACCTAGGTAGGCTCCAAGAGCCTGCCTACCAGTGGAATAGTCTTACAGGTGACAACACATCTCTCACATTAGAATCTCACTTTTTTAGAGATCACTATTGTGGACAGATGATATAGCTAGTCCAGTAGCATCTACAACGGGTTAATCCTACCTCCCTAAAAATGGATAAATTAACCTTACACATTCACACACATAGGTCCAAGATAGACTTTGAACCAACCCGATTATGTTATAAGTTGCCACAAAACTTGTATAGCTAAGGGTTTGAGATTTGATTGTCATAACTATGTTAGTCAAAACCATTACACATGCCTTACATTATCCACCAACCCTAAAATCATGGAATGGATCGCATCCATACAGGTAAATGCCACAATACAAGTGCTTCCTTGGTGCATTTCAGTAATTCCATACATGCACCTATGCATCTATGTCATATAAATTTGCTACACCTTATAGTTATGCATTTGTCATACATACATTCATGCAATTAACTTACATTATGCATTCATGATACACACATTTCAAAATCAAATTATAACATTGCCTTTTTTCTATGTTCATTACAACATCACATTCGATATCACATCACACTGCATTCGAAACATAATCATGCATACTATTCTATAATTCATCCATATGAAATAATGATAATATATCTAAACCATTCACACATATGTATCTAATAATCATACATACCTATGAACTATATTGTGCTATCTATGCAAACATAAACACAATACATTTCAAACCATCAAAACAACACATGTATGTATAACAACCGAAATCAAGATGTATGTATATATATCATCATCCAAAAATGCCCAAAGGCTACAACCTGGGACCATGTCCATAACACATAATATCCAAAATACCCACAGGCTACAACCAAAGACATAACTCCTAACTATCACCATGAGTCTCCCCACACTCCTCCCGGCTCGTGCGCCTCTCTGCTACCTGGCTCAACTCTGCAAAGACCTCTAGAAATGGATCTACTACAGGTTGCTCCACAACAGGAGGATCTTGTACCTCAACTCTAGTATTGACCTCTACTATCAGAGCAACACTACGCTGACTCTGATGAGAGGGCACCCACACTCACAACTGTGTCCCAGAATACGATACCACTTGTGTATAATCATGGAGAGAAGTATCGCACACCAATAGGGAAGTCTCACACAATCACCTCCTAGTAGTCTCTACGCCTAGCTGACCAGTAAGGCTCGTAATCATCTGAGCTTACCTCATCACCATGATCCTCAATTGCTTCGTCTTAGTGCCCTGCCTAAACATATCAGCCCATAACTGCTCCACCTCAACCTCCAACTGATGGAATCTATCTCGTAGAGCTCGTACCTCATCCACTGCATCTCCCTCATGGGGATATCAACAAGAATTTGCTATGTTGCATCCATGAATACACCAATGTCAATAATGTCATCCACGTTACCCATAACAGTGCCAACACCTACCTCTGCTTTGGCCCCAATAGCTTGTCCCATACCAACATCTATATCCACCTGCGCCTCTTCCACCTCAACATCTCTGAGCACCTACTCCACCCTCACATATTGGGTGCTCGCTCCACCACCCAAGAGGCATTATGAGAGCCATAAAGGAACCTCCCTTGCATCGACAACCACACCCTCAACTCGAGCTCTCCTACCCATCCTCCCCATCGATGGAGGTACCCCAACATTAGGTGCCACCCATCGATCAACCATGCCCATTCCAGGAACCCAGCTCTGCCAAGCCCACCATGCATAAAATACTAAAGTCATCCCAACATCCCCTACAACTAGGATATCCATAGGAGGATCCCTCTCTCCAACCCATGGTGGCACCAAAAGCCACTCTCCTCTATCTCCCCATCGTCTGAAGTAATTTACAGGAATCCTAGGGACATCCTGTTGCAAACCAAATTGCCTCCTCACTCGGTCAAACTAAAAGTACTTAGTCTATCGGGCATACCTCCCCACCAACCATCTACCCTATCTGATGGCTCACAACTGCTCATTGTCCTCATCCCAAATCACTCCACCCAACCAGGGTCTCCACCTAATATCATTAGGAGTAGCATCCTCAAACTTAACCCTCCAAAATAGTGGGTCACCCTCATGCGACCTCTTAATGCCTTGCTCAACCGCTATGCTCCATATCAAAGCATAGGGTAAATACTCCTTGCCATCAACATGCACAATAGGGGATAATAGAGGTGGCCTCTTAATAGAAATATGTTCTCATGCCCATACCTACAACAAAGGGATTACACTCAATCCTATCCTTATGCCCCAGACAACCTCGTATAACTCGCGATAGACTTGGGCTAAGAGAGTAAGTGCCCAAGCAAACACAACCCTATGCTCCACCATGTCACTAACCAAGTCTAACATATTCTAGGTAAAAAGAAACCCAGAACTATTAGGAAACACATATGTGGAGATCATCATCATTGCTGCACACTGTCAATCAAATATCTTCTTCTGCAACCACAACCACTCATAGTCCATCTTCGAGATATCTATCAATATCCACTCAGCCCCAAATAATCGCTTCAACATCGCATCCTTACTCTCATCAGCCGTCGTCCTCATAGGTACTCCCTCAATCGGTAGCTTATAGATGTGATACACATATTTCAATGTAATAGTCATTTCCCCAGTAGGAAAATGAAAGGTATTTCAGTTTGCGTCCCATCGCTCACACAACACAGACACATATACTCTATTTGTGTGGATTCTCTTACATTCCCACACACCTCGAAACCATATATCATCTAACCACTTAAGCTCCTCTTCCTGGTTCATCACCTTGTCAAATACATCCTTCATATTTTGCACCTGATGATGGGGCTCAAGCATCTTCACCTGTCCAAAACACAACAAACCACGCATCAGTAACTCACATAACAATACAATCAAATCAAACCGCATCAATCAAAATTTGCAAATTAAAGATATTTAATTTAACACGCACTTCGATGTTAGATAATGCACAAAACACACGACAACAAACATCGACATAGCAGTCACATATTTGGACACCCATTTTGACATTTCATGGCAAAAGTTTGAATTGATGTGATAAACAACATCATTTGGACTCCCAACAACCCAGTTCAAATTTACAACTACCTATTAATTAACATGTAAATCAAACACAAGCCACACAATAATATCTACAAAAACAAACAATATTTTTGGATACCCATTTTCCCACTTAGTGGTAAACGTGTTGATAAAATTCAAAAACAATTCACCAATCTACACAGATCTAACAATCAACTATGTCATAAATACACCAAAACCGAACACACATCCAGACATACAATCTAAAAATAACAGTCAAATTTTTAGATACCCATTTGCCCTATTAGAGGTGAAAGTTCAAACAGACATTGAGTACAGTCTAAATCGGGCTCTCTACAACTCATTTTCAGTTTAATATCATCTACACATTGGCACACAAATCAAAGGCGGACCAAATGAAGTCAATAACCAAAACAACTAACATTTTTGGACATCCATTTTGCCCTTCTACGATGAAATTTTTATTGGTTTTCAAAAGTTCTACCTCGAACATGGTAAATATAACAAGCTAGGTTTGATATATTACACCTCGAAACCACACATACCGACATCACACTAAAAAAAATCAAAAAAATAAAACAGTCACATATTGAAATACCCATTTCCTACTTTAGCGGATAAAATGCAAAAACATGTTAATGTCAGTACACCGTTACTTTAAAAACTGATAGTCAAACTTCATATCGCCTCTACCCATTATTTGGTCAAATTAACGACAAAACAAGTCTAATTTTGAAACGGATCGTATTTTTGGGTACCCATTTGGCTCGTCTACCACTATGTATTCAAATTTCCATTAAAAATTACAATTTTTTTTAAATCGAGACAAAAACCTCCCCCCTCATTCACATTTTTTGGGAAAACAAAAACAAAAACAAAAAAAAAACAAAAATAAAAACAAAGTAACATAACACTTATCGGTGGGTCCCCGCACCTGCTGCCAGCTGCTCTACATCCCCTCGTCATTGTCGCTCCCAAAGTCATCAATCTCGTTCTCCTCGTGTCGTTGGATGCCTCCACAAATCACTTTTCATCGTCGTGCAAAGTCAAAATGAGCCCATTCCAAGCAAATTAGGGCTTAAATATGCATTTATCATCGATTCGCCCTTAAGGGGTGAAATGAACCCAATTCGCCCCATGAGTGGAGATTTAGGTCAAATTCACCCCTCGGGTGGCGAATTCAGCCAAAACACCCCCAAAACCTTAGGAAAGCAGACAATTGGCCTATAAAACCCTAGGAACCTTCAATTTTTTTTTTTTTTTAACTCCTCTTGCAATCATATTCATCATGAATTGGTATCTTATCAATCGCTGTATCATCAAATCATTGCATTCCATTTATCTCATTGTTGATGCCTCATTTGAGGGGGTATTCATATCCAAAGTCAGCTTTGCATGCAACCACAACATCAAAAATCCAAAAGTGTGATTAGCACATTTGTCTACAAATTTTTTTGTTGAAGATTATCATATGATTATAATCTCAATCCCAAACAAACATGGGTTACATCAAGAGAGTTATGCGTTGCCATGGAGAAGTCAATCTAGCATTCATGTACGTCGAGTATACAATGGATGATACATTTGATTAATCCTAGAACAACATTTGAAAATGGACTTCGTGACCACGCTGATATGGTCACTAGTTGACGATCCAAATGTTAAACTAACTCAAATGGTTTGACACTTGTCACCATGTTCTCATCAATCAATCAACGATAAAAATTTAGATAGGCTTTTGTCCTATTCATACTTTTGGACCATGTTGATCTGGTCGCAAAAGCAAAGCAGTCAAAAGTTATCGTTCTCAAGAAACTAGTATGGCATTGAAAGATGTCATACGGACTCAGCAAAATCACATCATTGCATTCATAATCATTCATTTTCATTTACCAGCATTATTTTTATCTCTTTCCTCTTTTCCTTTATTTCCTTCTTCTCTTCTTGGATATTTAGTTAATGTTGTATGGTCATGCTTCGAGCGGCTACATACCGTTGATTGAATCCCATTATTTTCCCTTCTTTTCTTGGCTATCCAGTCAATGTTGTATGGTCACGTTTCGAGCGACTACATATCGTTGATTGGATCCCATTCTTTCCCTTCTCTTCGTGGCTATCTAGTCAATGTTGTATGGTCACGCTTCAAGCGGCTACATACCGTTGATTGGATCCTATTCTTTTCCCTTCTCTTCTTGGCTATCTAGTCAATGTTGTATGGTCACGCTTCGAGCGGTTACATACCGTTGATTGGATCCCATTATTTTCCCTTCTCTTCTTGGATAGCTAGTCAATGTTGTATGGTCACGCTTGGAGCGGCTACATACCTTTGATCGGATCCCATTATTTTCCTTCTATCCCATTTCCTCCTGCACAAACCCTTTACATTTTTGTATTAAATTGTGTTCCACATAGTATAGTACAAAAAGGGGTAAATATAGACACCCAAAAGTTGCACATTGCTATACCTACATACTTGTAGATCCTTTTGGACACTTGTAGGTTTACATAGGTTGTCCTAGGTACCCCTAGGCTATCATAGACCAGCGTAGACTATTGTAGATCCTCCTAGACATGCATAGATTGTTGTAGTCATGCGTAGTCATACGTAGACGATCGTAGTCATGCGTAGATCGCCATAGATTGTCATAGCATCGTGTAGACTCCCATATACTACTTCATTGGATTTTAGGTCCTAAACCCTCATACGCCTTCAAAATCACATCTTGTGCATTGAGATATCATCCGACAACCAATTTGCACTCAATTGAGACCCCCATGCGTATTAGTTGACCAAAACAATTAATAGGTCAATACCCAAATTCTAATTTAATGTTGACTTCACTTAAGTCACCTTTTTAGGATAAATTTGATTAAAAGAATCCTTAATCTTTATTAGCACTAATCACATCCTCCCACATGTGTGAAATTAGGGTTTGTTGAGATATTTCTTTAATCATGTCTTAAATTGGCTTAAGCACCTCCTAATTAGGATTAGCCCTAATCCATCCTCACACATGTGTGAGGATGAGATATTTCTCATAAGGAATGTAATTTTGCCACCTTGCATTTCTTAACCTAACCCTAGTCAAAATTAAACCTAGGTTTAGTCAATCAAACCCCTCCCCTACACCTTGCCTTTGCCTATAAATAATGGGTCCCAAACCCCTAATAAAGTCTGATTCACAAATTCAACAAAGTACAATTACTCTGCTGAAATGGAAAGCCAATATTGAATAGTTAGTTTTCGACATACAGAGTTAGATTTCAATGGTACACAGAGGCACCCCAGCTGCCTAGGAGTTGATCCACCAGAAGGATTTTGTAGAAGAAGCATCACAGCTCAAATCACCCCTTGCCTCATGAATCTGATCTCAGTTCGCCCCTTGGGTGGCGAATTAGGTCTACAAGCCCCAAATCACTCCAGATTTGGGTGGTAAGCTTTATTTTATCATATTATTACCCTCTGCACAGTTTATCACATGTTTTTTTATGATTTTATAGTCATTTCATCTTCATAAGCATGGGGCATGACTAAGGCAAGTCCCCCATCATATGGACCCCCTTTTGCAGGTTAATCATAGGTTATGCAACAAATTTGAATAGGGAAAGCAACATCAAACCAATAGCAACTCGGTGGTGGCCCACATACAAAGAAACCCACCTACACTAAGGGACAACCGAAGAAGGCATCAGATTGATTGTAACCTTGCTAGGAATAGATATGGATAAAGGGCATCAAGACCCTCTTGTAACACATGTTTATTAATATCAATGGAATGCAATTTCTCTGTTTAATACATCTTGTTATTTTGTGTTAAATTATCAAATGTTGTTTTCTGACCCTTTCAAAAACTTACAAACAAGAATATGATTTAAAATATGTACAGAGGCACATACTGTGAGTTAACTATTTGAGAAAGAAAGCATTATTTAAAATAATCATTGAATATACAACTAACTGTTCAAAAGTCAAAAATCATTTGTACTTTAATTTATTTTGATGTCGATGGCTCATTAGATTTCGATATATTTCTAAAATAATTTAGGATGCTCTTTTCAGCAGGAGATTTGACCCCCTTATTTGCATTGCTAGTAGGTGATATTTTACTTGTAAAGAAAATATTTTTCAATTTAGGAAAGTAATAAAATGAAGAGATTTTAATTCTATAAGGGCTCAAGATAATGTAGTAATTAGAACAAACAAATGGTGGTTTGGTAGAAAATACATAATTGTTTCCAGACATGATTTATTGTGTTTTTTTTGCCACTACACTAGAGATAGCACTTGTAACTAAGAAGAGCATAAAACTATTCAATATACAAATTCAAATCAATGTAAGAAAAAAACTTGTGTATACAAAACGGAGCATCAAAGCATCCTTAAAGAACTGAAGCAATTACCTATTTATAATCTTGTAATAGAAAAGCATATCTCAATAGAAACAAAGAATCAAAGTGTTAACAAAAAGAGAGAAAATATGGGAAAACATGGAGAACATTGACTTATCTTATTTCTACAACTCATATTATCTAAAAATAGAGCATTGAATTATCTTATTTCTACAACTACTTCAATTCATATTCTCTAAAAAAGCAAAAAAACTCAGCATCACAGACTCAAAATATTTTAAGAAATAGAGTACCTAGTGCAGAAAAAGGTCTGAAGGTAGATGCAGTTGGAAAAAATATCAATAGTCAGTCCGCTCTAAGAATAGTATTGATTGAAGTCCTGTGTCAGGTCATTTGTAGTTAATGTAAATTTCAGTCTGTTTACAGGTTAGTACGAAATGGTGGTTCGGGTACAAAACAAGGACCAGATGTTGGTCTGGTTACAAAACATCATCCGGATGTTGGTCCATGTATAGAATAAATATTGGATGTCGACCTGAGTACAGAATAGGAATAGGTGGAAGATCTGGAAACAAAACTTTGTCAAGTCGCCTGAATACTCGAACGGCTACAAATTATTTTTGTGTGGCAGTCTAGGTACAGAATAAAGTTGTGGCAATCAAAGATTACAGGGATATTTATAGTGCATAACTAAGCGCAATTGATAATTAAGGATGTCATCAGGATTATGCACAGTGGGGAATATTCACCAATAGGGTAAATATTTGTATTTTTGAAAATTCCAATTGTTTTATTCTAGGGTCCCCCAAAATACAAAACAAATTCCAAAATTTTTGGACAAAAGGACCGACATCTAGGGTCCCCCAAACTCGCCATTTTGAATTTTCAAAAATACAAATATTTACCCTATTGGTGAATATTCCCCGCTATGCATAATCCTGATGACATCCTTAATTATCAATTGCTCTTAGTTATGCACTATCAATATCCCTGTAATCTTTGATTGTAGTAACTCAATGCACTCAATTACCTACTCTAGGATGGGAGGAGGTGAAAGAGGGGCTTGAACATGGCTATTATTATTTTTATTATTCTCATCCACTCATTCCATGAATTGTTTTTCTTCCTGGTCCGCTAGTGTCTTGAAGATCTCATACCTATTGGAGGGTTTGATTTGGGTTTGCTCTTTAACATTTTTTTCTTTTACCTTCTCCTTCTTTTGGATTGTTTGAAACCATCTCCCTGTGCTTCTTTACCCTGAGAAATATTGGTTATTTTTTATTGATTGTTGACTTACCCTTCTTAGGAAGATTTGACATTCCCAAAAGAGCCTCTATTTTTAAGTTCATATTGTTTGGGCAGGATCGGGTCAAATACCCATATTTGTGGTAAATTATGCACCTGAAGGGTAATATCGTATAATCCAGTTGTTGAATCCAAGATAGTCCTGCAAGTTCGAGTTCAACCTCTACCATCAAAGGGTAGCTAAGATCCATTTCCATGCATAATCTAGCATAAACATCTATGTTTCCTTTAATTGTGTCTTTGGAAACACCCAAATGTCTTCCAAGGAAATTACCGATAATTTCCAATACCTACTCACTCTAAAAATCCATTGTAAGTACATATAAATGGATCCAAATTGGGATAGTAGTGGGTTCAAATTGAGGATCAAATCCCACTCTCTAGAGCTAAATAGTAATCCTGTTGGATCATGATTTATCTTTTTTGATTTGAAAGTCCTATTTCTATTGGCAAGTAAAGAAAAACTAACAATAAAATATCCATTGCTAACAAACCATAAAGAATACTCACCAAGATGATCCTAGTTTTGCTAGACATAAGAATGCAAAAAATTTAGGGTAGTGCGAATACCCATGAATTTACAGATCAAATCATGATTCGCTCTATATAAAACTATTTCTTCAACCATCCTTTGTTCAATGACAATATTTGGCCTTAATTTTGACTATGGCAAACATCCATTAATTCGTTGATATGTTGATCTATTTCTAGAAGCTGTAAAAAGTATTTTTAATATAATTTTTTGTGCTTCTTTAGTCTTTTTTGGAGATTTATCCTTTAAAAAATCTGCAAAAGAACTATTTCTCTCTAAAAGAAGATCCAGAGGTGTCCCCGTTGGGTCCTACTGGGGCAACAATCTTGTCTTCAATTTCATTACAACCAAAAATCTCTTAAGCTACCCAACTGATTCCCTAGTTTTCTCTTCCATATTATTAATATTAAAAAAACTATGAAATACATATCTTCAACAATGTTTCTTATTTATAAACAATTTTTTTTTCCTATTTAAATATAAAATATTTTCTTTTTGTAGATAAAAAAATATTTCTTCTACACAAATAAAATCAAGTTTTAATGTGTGAATAAAAAATATGGTCTATTCACTTTACACCTTCCCATTACGAATACTTTTGATCTTTAAAAGTTTAATTGAAGCATAAATATGAAAAGAAATTCATCGTATTTTCATTACAAACCTACTTCTTTTTTTTTTTTAAATTTACCTTATGATAAACTAATCATATTTTTTAATCACTTTTCTATCTACATAATTTTGATTTAAAATTTCCATCAAATAAAATATTTAGATCCTCTATTGCAAAATAAACAAATCACAATCAAATACTCAATTTTTAAAGGTTAGCTTGCATTGTGCTTCCTATAACTATTATATTACTTAAAACTATTTTAACAGTACATAAAGTAAAGCAATGCAAACACAAAAGTAGGCTTAGCATCGTAATTATGTAAATAAAACAACAAACAAAAAAAATAACTTTGTACAAGGTAAATTTTAACGAAACTACTCATGTCTCATACCTCTTATACAATGGTTTTACCTATTATATGATCTTAGTGGTCTTCCATACATAAACAAAAGTAAACTTAGCACCATAATTATGTGAATAAACGCAACAACAACAAATAGAAAAAATAACTTTATCGAAGGTAAGTTTTTAGGAAACTACTCATGTCTCATACCTCTTATACAATGGTTTTACCTTTTATATGATCCTAGAGGTCTTCCATGAGCTTTTAAACAATATTTTAATGTGTTTCCATGTTGTTTTCCTTGGTATTTAACCTTCCATTCACCCCCCAAAAATAATTTATTCTTTCCTCGGTATTTAACCTTCCATTCACCCCCCAAAAATCATTTATTCTTTCCAACTCTTCAACTTCTTCATGCAGGTTAATGTGTTAGAAAATCCCCTTTTTCCATCATTGCTCTAGATTTCTAAGTATGCAATGGGTGTTAATAGATTTCATCAAGTTACTTGGTGGTTTCGATACATTGAGAATTACATGGCTGCTTCTCCATTTATCCAATGAAAAGAGGATTCAAGGTGATGTGCTTGCTAAACTTTCATATATACCAACCTACACCACCGATCGTGTTAATATCTAAATTGCACTAGATCTATGAAGCAACGAGAATTATTTTCCACGTAATCAAGATGAACCCGCCCCCAACCCGATATAAAGCTCTACGCCAACATAAATTAGGCGCCTTACCAGCATTCTTGAAAATTCGAGAGATTTCTTGATAATTCCAACAACCGGGCAATCTTTGGGCCATGGCCACCATCATGGAGTGCGCGGTCTCTGCAATCCTATGGCGATTCACCCTTTTCGTGGTACTCATTCTCTCGGTCCTCCTCTCGTGGGCTTCCTCCACCAGGGCCTCCGTTCCTCCGCCGAATTACGCTGCTTCCCCCTCTTCAGCACCGCCCCCGCTCTTCCACAATGCCTCCGCCGTGACCAAGATCCTCAGCTCTGCCAGCTACAACCTCTTCGCCCACACCCTCGAGGCGACCGCCGAGAGCGCCGACGTGATTTTCCGGTCGAACCGCGCCGCCACGGCCACGCTCTTTGCCCCCAGTGACGCCGTCTTTGCGCCCCTCGCCAGGACCGCGCCACTTCCCTCCGCCGCCCTGCTCTTACACTCCGCCCGCTGCAAGGCCACGTGGCTGCAGTCGGAGGCCCTCCGCCGGGCGTTGAGCTGCCCGCGGTCGTCCCCAGACGCTGCCGCAGCCGCCTTGGCCGCCTCTGTATCTCCGCCTGTAACCGCTCCGCCGCCCACCGCACCGCCCTTCGCCACCCCGACCTCTACTCGGACTCCGCTCTCTCCGTCCACGGCGTGGACAGCCTCTCCGTCTCCGGCGGCGCTGCTGAGCAACGCCGTGAGGGTTTTGCAGGGCAACGGGTACGGCGCGGTGGCGACGGCGATGCACATGATGGCGCCAGAGCTGCTACAGCTGGACAAGATTACCATCTTCGCGCCCGCCGACGTGGCGCTCTTTGGCAGTGCCGGCGGGTCCTCCTTCGACTTCCGATACCACGTGGTGGCGCGCCGCCTGCCCATGCTGGACCTTCTGCGCCTCCCGCTGGGCGCCCGCCTTGACACGCTGGCAGCCGGAAAGAGCATCGTGATCACCGGCACCGGCGGAGGGTTCCACGTGGACAACGTGAGCCTGACGGAGCCTGAAATCTTCCACAACGAGATAATGATGGTGCACTCCGTTGCGCTACCGTTGCAGCCCAGCGACGCCCATCCTTTCGACTAAATTTGGGTGGAAGGAATTCCGAAGATTGAGTTGCAAGATAAAGAACGTCTAGTTTAGAATTGAATCAGTCTATGTTCTTGGTGAGTTTTAGGGTTTTGGATTTGCGTCCACAAACCTATATGCAAGAATTTGGTTCTTTAAATACATGACTCGTTCCGTCAGCTGGGTGACACAGTCTGTAAATAATTTTCAATATTATATAAATATAAATGAATTGATATTGATTTTGATTATATTAGGACAAGTTATATAGATTTTTAAGTTTATCAAGATTCCGTGTTTTTATTATATAAATGATCTGTTTCAGCTTTAAATATTAGTGGTATATAATTAACTGTTATTTATAATATTTAAGTTCGAAAAAGGTTTCTTGTATAATAAATTATACTTCAGGTTAAATATAAAAATATTAATAAATTTATATTATAGCAAGAGTGTTAAAATATTTTGAAATCTGTTAAAATTTTTAAATTAAAATAATTTCACAAATAACATAAAAATTAGATGATATAACAAAAAGATTTTAAAAAATAACAAGACAAAGAGATTTAAAGTGGAAATTTTTTCTGCACCTATGAAACTTCTGAAAAAGAGGTAGAGATTCTCTGTTTCACCAAGATAACTATAATAAAAAGTTGTGAATAAATTTTATTAACGACTGAAATAAATAGTTAAAATTAAAATTTTGGTAATGTATTTAAATTAATATAAAAAACAATCCTTTCAATTTTTAAAAAATAATAATAATACTTTTAAATTTTTAAAATATTTTAAAAATATTACTTCACTCCAAACATTTAGTGTATTTTCCATGCACTTAATAAAACCAATAAAATCTATACTTTATTTTAAGAAACTCTTAAAACATTTAATAAAAAAAATCATGAAGAGTTCATGTACTCGTTAAAGCCAATAAAAACCCTACTCTATTTTACGAAACCCTTACAACATTTAATAAAAAAAATTCATGAATACCAAAGGTACTCTTCAATCTAAGAATAGATAGATATTAATGTGGAACGGAATTTTAATTATGGAATATGTCATTAGATTTGCATCATCACATTAACCAGTTAGAAAGTAAGAGGGCCAGCCCCCCACACACATGCCCAAACTTGATGTTAACAGGGACCACAAATCCCATAAAATGGGACCAATGGCTATATATTTTTTAAATGGATAAAATAAATCTATATGTATTGTCTTTATCTCTTCGTAAAATTACTTTGCATTTGAAATATTTTATTTATTAAATATTTATATTTTATTTTATAAGAAATATGTGTTTTTATTTATTTTTTAATATTAAAAGTAAGATTTAGATATAGATTATTATTTGTTATAAACTCTTACTAACTTAATGTATAGATAAATTTTTACTAGTTAAATAGAATTATTATATGTATTTTGTTTGGAGTAAGAATTATTAAAGGGTGAGTAAGTAATCGAGTTGATGTGAGATGGTCAGTTGAGGAACGCAATCCGTATAGTATGGATCTACGCAAATCTTATTCAAATCACACTGGTTCACCATAAACCCTTTTGAACTAATTTGCTTACCTTGATTGACAAAGATATCTGTAAGTGATGTAAGTTAGAAAGCAAGCTGTGTGCAACATCAAAGGTTATTTTGTGAGGCCTTTCGATCCTAGTGGCCAACATTTTTTGTGGTTTTTGCTCAAGATTTTAGCAGGAGATGTTGTAGGGAACCCAAGATGGGTGAGATATATGTACTTCAATAGATATTCATGTTATCAACTTGATTGATAATGGCTTCCAATTTGCTACACACAAAAAAGTGAAAATCATACATTTTCTCGATGTCCAAGGCATGGATTAAAGAGATCTCAAAACAAGTTTCAAGCAGCTGATCAAAAAATGGTTCAAATATCAAGTGAATTTAGTACTAAGGAGTACCCCAAAAAAAAATCCAATTTGGAAACCCCTTTCAAGGGTGAGGATTTCAAAGACTCAACTCCAAAAATGAATTTTACGAATACCCTTTATGGTGGACAGCCTCAGCCTAATGCTAACATTAATTCTAGGGTTTCCTATAAACCTTTGAGAATGCCTAAGATTAATTCTAGGAAAACTAACTCAGGATATCTCAGGGTAGCTTATGGAACTCTGATTGTTAAGCTAGATATAGGTGTCATTCATACTAGCATAGAAGATCTAGAAAAAAGAGGACCAAATTGCCATTTCTTGGGTTTTTGTTTGAGCCTATCTACTTTAAAATTTTGGGCTGCAAAAAGCTGGAAAACAAAAGGTGAGTTACAAATCTCTATTTATCCAAATGGTTATTTTCTTCATTTATTTTCTAATAATGAAGATAGAGAGAAAACATTTCAAGGGAGTCCCTAGTTCTTTGGAAGGGCAAAGCTTTTCATGAAGCCTTGGTATGCTAAATTTAAAGCCAAACAAAAGATGCCTTCTACAGGTCCTGTGTGGATTAGACTCTTTGACCTCCTAATTCAATTCTAGAATTCAATTGTTTTTCTTCAATTGGAAACTCTTTGGGAACTTTTATGATGATTGTTGATTGTACTAAAAAAATTGAACATATTTTTTATGCTCAAATTTGTTTTTTAGTGGATTTTGACAAACCCCTACTTGAAAATATCTCATTACAATTTAAGGAGGACACTTGGGAGCAAGTAGTAGACTATGAGAACATTCTTTTTTATTGCAGAATTTACCATGAATATGGTCATTAGGCTAGTGTTTGCCCAATTAAAATTCTAGATCAAAAGAAAGAGGATACAAACTTAGCAGGTTTCCAAATGCCTAAGAAGAAAAACACTTAGAAATTTTTTTTTATGAAGAATCAATCAAAGTTATCAATTAATATGTTTGAAATTCTTTCCACAAATGATGTCCTAGGTGAGGAAGAGGAAACAATGGAAACATAAATCTTAGAAATACAATTAAAATATGTAGGGAAGAACTCAGAGATAAACCAACAAATTAAAGGTTTTCAACTAGAAAAAATGAGGAAATATACACAAAAAAAACGATATTTAAAAGTTGAGACTTCAAATAATACAGGTCCCAAGATAGAATTTTTTGAACCTTACAATAACACTTTGACTTTGTACGCGCATTCTTCGAGGTTAGAAGTCATCCTAGATTCAATAGGGGTAAGTCAAGAAATAGGGGAAAAAATTAAAGATGGATTCCAACCAAAAGGTAGGTTGCAATACTAATCCACATCATATGATAAACGAAGGTAAAAAACTTATAGAGAAAGGTAAGATTAATGCTCTTACCAGTTTTTTTAGCCTTGGTATTAATGAAGACCATCACTTGGAATATTAGAGGACTCAAAGAAAGTCTTTCAAAACAAAATAAAATTAGAATAATTATTCAGACAAACCATCCACAAATTATTTTCCTTTAGGAAACGAAGATGTCAATAAAGGAAATAGAATCAATTGCTAGTAAAATCTGGCCAATTAGAAAAGTTGCTTCCTTCAGTTCCCAAGTAACTTCTAGTGGCATTGCTTGCATTTGGGACCCAAAAGAGGTATTTATTCACCATATGGTTGGCATCTAGGGTATTTTAGCTATAGCTATTCAAAGTAGACATTTTAACCAAATTATGCTTTGCATTAATATTTATGCTCCAACTACTTTGGAGGAAAAGAGAAGTTAATGGAAGGATATAAATTATATTATCTCTCATTTTACTTAATCTTAGATCTTGATTAGAGGAGACTTCAATACAATCCTCTCTTTAGATGAGAAAATGGGGGGAAATAGAAATTTAGACAAAAGCACTGACCTCATGAGTGAACACATTGCAAACCTTCATCTTGTGGATATCCAATTAGATAATGGCCTTATGACTTGGTCTAACAAAAGGCAAGGCTTAGCTTGTATCATGGAGATATTGGATAGGTTATTATTCTCTGATAATTTCTTAATTCATGGTCACATTCCTAAGTTGAAGACTCTTAACAATGTTGGTTTGGACCATTGGCCAATAATGGTGGAAATTTGGAAAACCAATGTGAGTTTCTCACCTTTTAAATTTCAGTTAATGTGGCTTAGAGATAGTTCCTTCAAAGCCCGAGTGCAACAATGCTGGAAGGAAGGTAAACCAAGGTATGGGACTAAGATGTTTTCTATTTTTATTTTTTAAAATAAAAATAGAAAAAAACATAGGTCCTCATGGTTTTCCCATTGAGTTCTATCAAGAGTTTTGGGATATCCTTCATGCAAATTTATTAGAGGTGGTGGAAGAATCTAGGAAAGCCAAAGATATTTTGAATATTATCAATAAAACTTATATTGCTCTTATCCAAGAAGCTCAAGAGGTAGATCATATATCAGCTTTTAGACCTATAGCTTTATGTAATGTTCTTCTCAAAATCATTACAAAGATCATGGCAAAAATATTGAAGCCTATTTTGCATAAGATTATTTCCCTTGAACAAGGGGGTTATGTGGAAGGGCATCAAATAGTGGATGAGATAGTTCTTGCTTAGGAAGCCATCCATTCCATGGAAATGCAAAAATATCCATCTATGTTCACTCGTTTAGACTTATATAAAGCTTATGATAGAGTGGATTGACATTCCTTGTCAAAGTTTTAAGGCATTTTGGTTTCTCTCAAGATTGGATGGACTATATTATGGGATGTATCTCTTTTGTGTCTTACTCTGTTCTTATCAATGGTAGGACTTTTGAGTTTTTCCTTGCTTCTAGAGGTATTAGGCAAGGTGAACCCCTCTCCCCTTATTTATTTATCATTCATACCAAATTCTTGGGCAGGACTATAACAAAAAATAGACAAAACAAAACTCTTGAAAGAGTAACCATTGCTCATGGAGCTAGGTCTATTTCTCATCTTCAATTTATTGATGGCTCTACTCTTTTGCTCATGGATCTAGGTCTATTTCTCATCTTCAATTTATTGATGGCTTTACTCTATTAGGTAAAGCTACAATTAAGAAAGCTTCTAAAATTACACAAATCATTAGCTATTTTTGTAATGCTACCAGACAATTAGTCAATGAAAAGTCATTTTCTTTCACTGCTCTCCTAGACAAGAATCCATGATCTTGGATAAATTAAGATATAAGGAGAATTCCATTTCAATCACTTATTTAGGTATTCCTCTCAATATTCAAAGACAGAAAGAAAATATTGGAATTGGTTGATGGATGGAGTTAAGAAGAAAATTGGTAAGTGGACCAATAGGTGGCTTTCTTTTGGAGGTAAAATTACCTTGGTAAAATCAGTCCTTCAAGCTATACCTATTTATGTTTCTACTGTGTTAAATATCCCAAAGACTGTTCTTCGAGAATTAGATCAAATAAATCATTGGTTCCTCTGAAGCGGTACTAATGAGACAAGAAAATGGGCCTTGGTAAAATGGGATACTTTATGCCTCTCCAAGAATGAAGGGGGGTTACGTTTTTGGTCCGCTAATAATAATAATAAGACTTTAGCTGCTAAACTATATTGGAGGATTTTTCATAACCCAATGCTCTTTGTGCTAAGAATATTTGTACCAAATATGCTGAGAATAAAGGTCCTGAAGACCTTGTTTGCTATAAATTACCTACCTAAGGTTTTTCCATTTTAACTATTCTTAATATTGATGAGGATTTTATCAAGAAAATTTTTATTTGGATAATTTATAATGGTCATTAGGTAAAATTTTTGATAGATTCTTGGGATGGTCATCAACCTTTGATAAATCAATTTCCTTATTGAAGACCTTGGATGGAGGAGCTTCATCGAGCTAACTAGATAATGGTTACTAATTACTATCGATACCATACTGGTAATTTAGAGGTTGGTAGATATTGAATCCCTATTGAGGACTGGCCTATTCAAATGCCATAAAGGCAAAGGAAAGATATCCAAAGCATTCTTCATATGATATCTTTCTCTTGGTCTCATGATAAAGATTATTTTAGATGGAACAACATTACTAAGGGTGAGTATTAAGTTGCTCAAGGTTATTTGGCCTTAGGCCATAATAATATCAATCAATCATATGTCATATTTACTTAGTTGTGGGTCTAAATTCTCTAGCGTAAGGTGAGGTTCTTTACTTGGATTTTATTGCATCGTAAGTTGCTTACTAGTGATAAATTTATGAAACATGGTTTTCATAACTCGTTTATATGCGAGATGTGTGAAGACAATGTGGAAACTCTCTGCCATGGTTTTATTGAGTGTACCTTAGCCTTTGAGCTAAAGAGTCAAATGACTATCGTACTTGGCTTATAGTGGTCTAGTTTTTTTACTTTTGAACAACTTTGGAGGGCTTGGTCTAATCAAGAGGGTGTTTATTATTTTATTAGGTAGCTAGTTTGGATGGGTTCTACCATTGTACTTTGAAATATCTATAAGGAAAAAAACAACCATATTTTCAATCAAGAAAGGAAGGACATTCATTGTATATGGAATAAGACCATTTTCAACTTAGTTGAATTAATCCAATAGCTCCTTAAACACCCCCAAAAATCCCACCAAATATGGGATCAAGTGATGCAAAGATTGAAGATTAACTCTTTTAAGGGTAACTAGCTTAAAGGGAATGTGAGTAATCAAAATATGGATAGAACGAGGAATTGGTAGCCTCCTCCTAAGGATTTTGGAAAAGTCAATATCAATGGAACCTCTTAGGGGGAATCCTAGAAAATCTAGTGTGAGAGGAATTGGTAGACTTTTAGGTAGTTCCTTGGTTTTCACTTTTGCTAAGAATTTGGGTATTTTTTCCAATAATCTTGTTGAGGGGTATGGTATCCTTAGAGGTCTTCCAGAGGTTGCTAAGGTTAGTGGAAAAAGGTGTTGGTTGAATCTAACTCTCAAGTCATGATTTATCTATTGAAGACTCCTAAGAATCATAAGGTTGATTGGAGAATAAAAAGAATTGTTGAGAAGATTCATTTAATTCAGAGGGAGTTTTTAAAAGTTAAATACAATCATGTGGTCAAAGAAAAAATAAGAGTGCTAATGCTTTAGCTAATTGGACTTTGGACAAAGGTGATCTTACTTACTATGACCACCCATATAAATGGTGGGATTTACAAATAAAAAAAGCTCTTCTTTCTATCCTTTCTTTGGATGGTTCTAGTACAAAAGGTAACTAGTTCCTTTTTTTTTTGTTTTTGCTTCTATTTGGTTTGATTAGATTGTAGAGTGGAAAAATGATGCACCTAGCAAGGGAAAATGAGATGCATCTATTGTTCTACTTGATCTAAGCACTATGAAAGTAACACTTCAAACAAGTATAAAATGACACATATATGAAAGAAATGGGTGATTCTCCTTATATTGATATAAATATCAAATAAGTGATTACAAAGTGTCCCCTTGAGGGCTCTCAATTGATACACTCAATATATAAATCAAAGGATCAAATACTTCCAAGAATCCAAGGCACACTTCCAATGTCTTCCTCGCACTCACAATTGAGGTGAGCGAGATCTTGATGTCGCCGCAAAGTGTTCTATCATTGTGATAGCTTGCTACTCCTTCCTTATGCACTATGATACCTAGATCTACATGCAAGAAATAGAGATTGATTAAAAGCATGTGTGTATTAAGATGAAATCATGAGGATGCATGCATTAATAAGCTTGAAAGAGAAAAAGTGTAATAGACTATTCAAAATTGCTCCAAATGCTACCAAAGTGAGATCTAGGCATATTATATGCTCTGTGACTGATCTAATAAAAATGATAAAGAAATTATACCTAGATTTGTGGTCATCTTGAGGTGTGGCATTTAGACCTACAACTCCCAAAAACATGATAACAGAGGTAATACAACTCCAAATTGCACCAAATTTGAATAAAGAGCATATAATATGGTCTAGAAACTATTTGTGCAAAAACAGTAAGTAAATTGCACTCTAATTTGTGGTCATAATAGGGTGAGGTATTTAGGACTGTAAAATACAAAAATCATGATAACTATTAAAAAAAACTCCAAATTGGACCAAATTTGAACAACAAGCATATAATCTAATCTAGAATAGACCTGTACAAAAATAGTAACAAAATTGTGTTCCAATTTGTGGCCATCACAGGGTGTGATGGTTAGGACTGTCATAATTTTGGGACCACCCTAGGGTAGGACAACCACCAAATCTAATGGTTTTTTTCCATCAATTCCTATAGGAATTGGTTCAAAATACTCTTAGAGATATTTTTGAAAAATTTGGTGATAATATTCACTCAAATGGATAGGTTTTGTAAACAGATTACACATTTTGTAGTCACTTGAAAATATCCTTCGCTCGATGGAGATATCAAGGGAAAAAACACAATAAAGTGGCATAAAATCTTGGCAACACTTCGTAGTGAAATATGCAAAGACTCCTCTCCAAATTTCGATGGAAATGATTCACTTTATATCCCAAGAGGGCATATGGGCAAGTGGACATACGAGGGCATACGAGGCCAGGGTTGCCATTTGTTGCAAAGGTCGCCATGCATTGGAGGGGGAAGGAATATCTCTTTTTGGCCTCCAATCTGCAATGTGTCATGAGAGTTATGTGCCCTCTCACTAACATGCTTGAATAGGTACGGTAAATGGAAGTTTTTGGGTGCCATTTGGCCCAATTTTGACTTTTTAGGGGTCAAAGACCATGGCCATACCACCCAGGGATGACTGTTGGTGATCATCCCTAGGTGTGATGGCCATGAACTGTGGTCATCCTAGGGTGGGATGACCATGCCTACATGGTCCAAAACTTCCCAAAAGTGGGGTAGGACCTCCCAAAAGTGGCTAGGACCACTATGTAACCTTTGAGGGTTTCCCGAGGGGGCCATATGATGTCAAATTAAATAATGCCTTGGTTGTCTAATCATATTGACATGATTTTAGTGTCTATAGATACCTTTTTTTGGGATGCATTGTGTGCAACACAATGCTGAGCAAAAATCAATAACTAAAATGTCAAATGATTAAGGTTATTCAGTAACATAACTAACTTTAGATGTCCCAATCATGGAAAGAGCATGCATTCTTGAATCCTTGCTTTTGATGAACTAAGGAACTTGATTCAAGTACAACCTCTCCTATAAGGTTTACTTGATCTTGGACATTATTCAATCATGAAGAGGCGAGGCCTATGTGTAGCAAGTGTGAACAGGGTTTATATTTAAACGGCTTAGAAAAATCTAGTTTTTTCTAAGCAAGTGTGAATTCTCTTACCTTTTTTCGGCTAAGCTTGTTTGATGGTCGACATGATATTTTATTATGTTTATTTATCCCTCACCTTATTCTTCTCCTTAACCCTCCAATGTCATTCCTCCTTCCCTGCCGTCCATTTTCCCTTATCACTCCACTTCCTTACTCTCCCCACGCCCGCTGCCACCTCCCTTTCCTCTTCCTACTCCTTCGTCCTCTCTAATCCTCCTGATCTCCCTCCAACCTCCCTTCCCTACTCTTTCACTTGTATTAAGCCTATATAAGGTTTAATTATTGTAAGCTTTATTTAGCTGGTTAATTTTATTCTCGCCTTGTTATTTTGCTGTACACTGGTATTAGAGCTCCAGGGGGCACAGAAGTTGAGGGTCGAGGTGAGGTACAAAAGCCAAATGCAGTAGACTGGTCAATGACTGGGGTACGGATCCTGAGGAATGTATGAATTTTGAGGAGCAACTGGGGCACGAATCTTGAGGAGCACACGGATCCTGAGAACTCACGGATCTCAAGGAGTTGACGTGGTGGTGACGACCCAGTGGTAGAGCTAGGCGACAGCTGACATGGTAGGCGCTGACATGGCAAGTTGAGTCGACAAGACGATAACTGATGTGGTAGGCGATGACATGGATTGGAGCTGGCAAAGTGCTGACTGGGCAGCATGTGGATCGAGGTTGGTAGGGTGCTGACATG
Organism: Wollemia nobilis; assembly: GCA_028583015.1. Taxonomy (NCBI): domain Eukaryota; kingdom Viridiplantae; phylum Streptophyta; class Pinopsida; order Araucariales; family Araucariaceae; genus Wollemia; species Wollemia nobilis. The sequence continues at coordinate 10,639,077 of JAQPPZ010017218.1, read as the reverse complement.
GCAAAGGCGAGTAGGGTGCTGACGTGGCAGAGGTGAGCAGAGTGCTGACGTGGCAGAGGCGAGCAGAGTGTGTCACATGGCGAAGGTTAACTGGCTGAGGTTGGGTAAAAGGTTTGATTGGTTAATTAACCGAAGGCAATCAACTTTCTATGTGTTCGTAGGCTTTGATAAAGCCTGGATATGCCCACCTCCCACTGCATGTGGGACTAATTTTTTTTTTTTAAATTGTTTTAGCTGCCCAATTTAAATATAATTGTCTTACTTCCTCCCATCCGGCTAGCTTGGTCTAGCGGTCAAGTCCTCCGCTTGCAGAGAAGAGACCCGGGGTCGAATCCCGTCGGGGTCACAATATAAAGGTTTTATTATTTTTTTTTTGGTTTCATCGCCAGCGAAAAGGTTGATAAAAGGGAGGTGTGGTATTTCTACCACAACAGCCGCGTGGTGTAGCGTCTAAGACTACCGGGTATATGGTAGAGGTCAGCGGTTCAAATATTATCGGGGATTACAAAACAAAAAAAAGTTTATTTTTATAAAATTTTTATTATTTAGTTTTTTTTAAGGTTTTAAAATTAATTTCATAATTTCTATATATATATATTTTTATTATGTTTTTTGAATATACATTTATTTAAAAATAATAATTAAAAATATATATAAGAAATTGTTAAAAAAAAATTTAAAAGGCCTTTATTAAAACAAATTTTGAATTTTTTTTATAAAAAAAGGGTGAAAAGATATTTTGAGGTAAAAGTTTTTTTTTGGCATCATAAAAATTAAGTTGTAACCCAGTTCATGAGGTGTGATTATGAGTAGATGATCCGGTTAGCTAGATGCTATAATGCATTACTCTATTTGTTGAGAAGAGAGACACCTGATTCCTTTGACAAGAAAGTCTAGCGGTACGGACTTCATATAGTATTTTGCCAATTAGAAAACCAAGTGATTGCTCATCTGAGGAAACCAGACTGTGGATACGAGGCGGATTCTGAAGATAATATCTTTAGGCAAAGGATAGTTGAATCCGAGACGGTTGAAATAGTACCTAAAGGACAATAAAGTGATAGTTATATACCTGCAGTGCCTGAAGTAGAAACAAGTGAGAGCTATACACCATGCTCTCCTGATTTAGAACCAGAAGAAGAAGAAGAAGAAGAGGAAGACGAACCAGTGGAGGTGAAAATTGCAACTGAAGAATGAGATGTTCTCAACAGACGTCATAAGCCAATAGCAGCACAAGAAGTCATTATAATTAGTGACGACGAAGCATACAACTTCACCTTTCCAGTTTTGGGCGATCCTCAAGAAGAAGAACGCCAAATCAATGAGCATATTAAGAAAGCTATATTTGATTTAAATTAGTGATCTATTTTGTACTTCTTTGTACTACTTGTTTGAAGTTGAAATAAAGTTTGCTTTCTGAAATGGCATCCAATACTAGTCTACCAATCCCTAAGTTCAATGGTGGTAATTACGAGTATTGGTCAATTAAAATGAAGACTCTTTTGATAGGCAAATGTCTTTGGGATGTGATTGAAGAGGGATATACTGAACCTACTGCTGCTGATTGGGCAGCTTTGAATGTTGCTGATAAAAGGGCTAAAAAGGAAGCTCAGAAGAATAATTCTTCTGCCCTTTATCACATCCAAGCCACCCTTGATAAAAGTATTTTCCCTAGAATAACTTCTTTTATAACAGCTAAATCTTCTTGGAATGCTTTAAAAGAAAGTTATAAGGGTAGTGACCAAGTCAAACAAGCTAAACTACAAACCTTGAAATGAGATTTTGAAACTCTTAGAATGCAAGATAGTGAAAAGATTGGTGATTACTGCGTGTGTGTGAAAGCCGTAGTAGATAATATGGTCACTTTAGGAGAATATGTAAAGCCTGAAGTTATAGTGAAGAAAGTGTTAAGGACACTTCTTCCTAAGTGGAATTCAGTTGCCATAATTATAGAAGAATCCAAAGACCTAACTTCTTTGTCTTTTGAAGCCCTCATTGGCTCACTTCTCTCACATGAAGAGAGGTTACAAAAAAATCCTTCCACAAGTTACGGAGGAGATGATAAAGCCTTTGCTTCTCATGAAGGTAGAGGTAGAGGCCGTGGCAGAGGACAGTATAGAGGTAGAGGAAAAAATAATCAGAGAGGTGGAAATCCTAACAGAGGAGAAAATCAGAACAAAGGAGGATTCTCAAACAGAGGTGAACAACATAATAGAGGAGGACAACAAAACAGAGGGAAAAAATTAGGCAGAGGCAAAGGAGGAGATAAGTCAAAACAAACTTGCTACAATTGTGTCAAACTTGGCCATTATGCTCGTGACTGTTGGACAAAGCCTTCACAAGGAAGCAATAGCAGCCAGAGTAGTCAGTTTGGAAATTTTGGAGAAGAGGAAGAGGCCACAAATCTCTCTCTCATATGGTCAGGCAGATCAGAACATGAATGATACATGGATCTTGGACACTGGGTGTTCAAACCATATGAGTGGCAAAGAAGAACTCTTTGCTACTCTAAACTCCTCATACAAATCTAGCATCAAATTGGGAGATGATAAATCATTGGTAGTTGAAGGCATTGGAGCCATGGCAGTTCCAACTAAAGAAGGCGTCAAACAAGTAAGTGATATCTATTACACACCCCATATCCAACACAATCTTTTAAGTGTTGGTCAAATGTTAGAAAATAACTACGAGTTGCTTTTTGATGAGGGTAAATGCACTATTTTTGATAAAAATAATATTAATAGAATCATTACACAAGTGCCAATGTCAAAGAATAGATTGTTTCCTTTAAAGTTTGGCCAGCCAGGGGGAGATAAGTTAGAAAATGTTGCTATTTCCAATCCAAGTGTCCTATGGCACTTGAGATATAGTCATTTGAATTCAGCTAGTTTGAAAATGCTAACTTCACAAGCGACGGTAATCGGACTTCCTAAAGTTCAGGATAGTAAGGAAGTCTGTGAAGGGTGTGCTCTGGGGAAACATGCCAGATCAAAATTTCCTCATGGACAAGCCTGGCGGGCCAGTTATCCACTCTAGCTAGTGCATACAAACATCTGTAGTTTGATGCAGACCAAAAGTCTTGGTAATAACTCTTACTTCCTACTCTTCATTGATTATTTTACTAGAATGTGCTGGATATATTTTTTGAAACATAAGGATGAAGCATTTGAATGCTTTGTCGATTTCAAAATAAGAGTTGAAAGTGAGAGTGGATATTTTGTAAAATGTCTTAGATCAGATAGGGGAGGAGAATACTCCTCTAATGAGTTATTGAATTTCTGTAAGCAACATGGCATTAAGAGGCAGTTCACAGCTACCTACACTCCACAACAAAATGGTGTCGTAGAGAGGAAGAATCACACCATTATGGAGATGGCAAGGTCTATGCTTCAAATGAAGCATTTGACTAATTCATATTGGGTATATGCAGCCAGTACCAATGTACATATTTTGAACAGAAGTCCTACTTCAAGTTTGGAAGGGTAAACACCTTACCAAGCTTGGTATGGTAAAAAGCCAAATGTTAAGTATTTCAAAGTGTTTGGCTCACTGACATATTCTCACATTCTTGATGAGCTGAGAAAGAAGCTCGATCCAAAGATTCAGGCATGCATATTTGTAGGGTACTGTGAGAATACAAAAGCTTATAGACTCTACACTCCTAGGTCTAGAAAGTTTGTGTTTTCCAAGGATGTGATTTTTGATGAAGGGGGAGAATGGGCTAAGCCCCAAATATTCAGTGATGATGAATCCAATGATGTAGTTTCTAAGCAGGTGCAATAGCAGACACCACAGAAAGGTAAGCAGTATCCTCCCACAAACCCAAGTTCATCTTCTGATTCAACTTCTTCACCAAGTCCTTCTCCACAGAGATCAGTAAGTTCCTCACCAATGGACATCGATTCTCCATATAGAGGTAAGAGAACTCTACAGAATCATCCATCATATCAGATGTTGGATAATTTTTTTTCAAAAAGATACACTAGGAGTCAAGCTAGTGAAATGAATTCTATTCTACAAAGATTAGAAAATATGCACTTGTATGGTGATGATGTCTCCCAGCAGGAACCTAGGGGAGATCTAGTTAACTATGCTTTGTTAACTAGTTCATAGCTTGAACCTTCTAGTTATGAGAAGGCTTGTACTCAAAATATTTGGCAAGATGCCATGAAATAGGATATCACCTCTATAAAAAATGACACTTGGGAGCTGGTGAAGCTTCCTAAAGGAAAGAAACGTGTTGGATGTAAGTGGGTCTACAAGACCAAGTTTAATGTTGACGGTAGCATCGAGAGGCACAAGGTGAGATTAGTTGCAAAGGGATTCACTCAAAAATATGGAATTGACTATGAAGAGACTTTTGCTCCTGTAGCCAGACAAGAGACTATCAGAACAGTTCTTGCCTTAGCTGCACATAAGGGATGGAAGGTCCAACACATGGATGTAAAGAGTGCATTTATAAATGGTTACTTGATAGAATAAGTGTATGTTGAGCAACCACAGGGATTTGAAGAGAAAGACAAGGAACATATTATTTACAAACTGAAGAAGGCTCTTTATGGCCTCAAGCAGGCACCGAGAGCTTGGTACTCACACATTGATGGGTACTTTAAATATTATGGGTTCATCAGAAGCAAAAATGAACCCACGCTCTACTACCTGAATCAAGGAAATGACATCCTCGTAGTTTGTTTGTATGTGGATGATCTCATTTTTATGGGTAGTAATGAAAAAGTTAATATGGAGTTCAAGCACTCCATGATGTAAGAATTTGAGATGAAGGATCTTGGCTTAATGAAATACTTTCTTGGAATGGAAGTCCATCGGATGCATTCAGGGATCTTCATCTGTCAACTTAAGTATGCTCAAAATATGATTAAGAAGTTTGCTTTGGAGCAATGCAAATCAGTTGCAACTCCAATTGGACATGGGATCCAATTAAGCAAGGATGATGGAGCACCAAAATTTTATGTGACCACTTTCAGAAGCATTGTTGGGAGTTTGATGTTTCTCGCCAACACTAGAACAAACATTCAGTATGCTGTATCTCTTGTTTCTAGATTTATGTCTAATCCATCAGAGCTGCATTTGCAGGCAGCTAAAAGAATTTTGAGATATGTGAAGGGTACATTGGATTTTGGAATCCAATACTACAGAAGTGATACTATCAAGCTTGAAGGCTTTAGTGATAGTGATTGGGGCAGCAATGTTGATGATAGAAAATCCACATCGGGTAACTATTTTAGTCTTGGTTCAGGACTAATAACTTGGAGTTCCAAGAAGCAGACATTAGTAGCACTATATTCAACAAAAGCTGAGTATATAGCGGTCACTCATGCTAGTACTCAAGCTCTATGGCTATGAAAGGTATTAGAAGAGATTGGAGAGCATCAAAGTGGTCCAACTAGAATATTTTGTGACAACATTAGTGCCATTTAGTTGGCATACAATCCTATCCACCATAGTAGATCAAAGCATTTTGATATGAAGTACCACTTCATCAGAGATATGGTGGAAACTGATACTGTTGAGATTCACTATTGCCACACTTTGGAGAACTTCACGGACATCTTCACCAAGGCACTGGACAAAGCTCAATTTGTAAAGCTGAGAGATTGTATAGTTAGTCCTCTCAACTTTAAGGGGGAGAATGTAGCAAGTGTGAACAGGGTTTATCTTTAAACGACTTAGAAAAATCTAGTTTTTTCTAAGCAAGTGTGAATTCTCTTACCTTTTGTTGGCTAAGATTGTTTGATGGTCGATATGATATTTTATTATGTTTATTTATCCCTCACCTTATTCTTCTTCGTAACCCTCTAATGTCCTTCCTACTTCCCTGCCGTCCATTTTACCTTATCACTCCACTTCCTTCCTCTCCCCACGCCCGCTGCCACCTCCCTTTCCTCTTCCTACTCCTTTGTTGTCTCTAATCCTCCCGATATTCCTCCAACCTCACTTCCCTACTCTTCCACTTGTATTAAGCCTATATAAGGTTTAATTATTGTAAGTTTTATTTAGCTAGTTAATTTTATTCTCGCCTTGTTATTTTGTTGTGTTAATTTTATTTCGGCCCACATTAATCTAAGTCTACTTTAATCTAGGACTTACACTATGATCCTTTACACTTTTAGAATGCCAAGAATTTTTTTAATTGAAAGTTTTTGCTTGTTTGCTACCCCAAGCAGGGGCGTGATTGTCTTTGTCAATGATTCATTGGATGAACGCAATTTGCACAATTGAGTGTTTGATTGTTGATTTTGATTATGAATTTATTAAGTATGACTACCCCCTTAAGAGACGAGTCGATGAGGGAATGACCAGTTATAAACGTGATGAGTCGCTTGACCCATATGACTTGGTTAGGTTTTCCTTCAGGTTTACCCATTGTGAAATGTGTCTATTTTGCGAGGATTCTAATGATTTTATTGATGTTTCATGGAAGAAAGGAATTGAATACCTCATTCCCGTGGGGAGGTCTGGCTGCAATGGACTTATTATAGATTTAAGTAGAGACATTTCCATTCATCCATGAGCAATTTAGTTTTCATCTTGATCCAGAGTGAATTTTGACCAAATTTGACCATTTTTTGGTGGGTTTTAGACCCTTTTTGGTGATTTTTTAATGTTTTTGAAGTGGTTTTTTGGTGGCTGTCCTAGGGTGGGATAGCTTACCAATATATGGCTATCCTAGGGTGTGAATATCAGCCAATTATCAGATCATACCACCCCAATATGGCCATGCCTTTTGCAAGGCTATTTAAGCTCAAAATTTGGAAAATGGGCTCATTTATGCATTTTTGATTTGGTAGTTTGAGAGGTGAGGAGTAGGAGAGTTATTTTTTAAAGTGGAGTGCTATAAAAACCAACCCACAATCATGATTATCCAGGTTGCATACTCGAAAAGTGGTGGAGCCGGGGTGAAACGGGTAGGGACTGAATTTGCTCCTATACCTTATTGAACTAGAAATTGTAATTATTATCTTATTTTCTAACAAAACACACTAAAGTTCAGTAAATGAACCTTAGTAGTGGTAGTTTGCAATAATTTGTGCTTTATTTTTTAATTTTGTGCATTTTTGTTGCTTTATTTTACTTTTTTAGGGCAATTTTTGACTGTTTTTGGTGGTCGAGAAGACCAATTTTATAGACTATAATAGGTGCATTGGTGAATTTATAATTTTTCATTCAATTCTCTATAGTCTATACAAATGTGATAAGACCCATCCTTATTTCTTACTAGCACTATAGGTGCTACATATGGGCATTTTCTTGAGGTGATCATCCTTGCACCTAGTAATTTTTGCACTAGTTTATCAATTTCTATTCTTTGGAAATAGCCATACATGTATGGTCAGGCCACCATAGGCCATTTATAAGGGTCTAATTCAATCACATGTTCAAGACCACGATTTGGGTAAAGCTTTTTATGTAGATTGTAGAAGACCATTTAATGTCTTTCTAGTAATTTTAAAATGGTTGGATCATTCTCTTGATAAGATAAGTTAGCATCCATGTTGTAGAGTCGAGCCATAAATCCAAAGTAATATTTTTTCAAAAGCTTTGATATATGCTTAGAATATACTATGTTAATTCCCTTTCCTAGTAAGGTTTTAATTATATATTCTTGTTTCCTATGCATTTTTTTAAAAACTCAAGTAATGTTCTTGATGGTTATTGGAATATGTACCTAAAGAATATAACCATTGCACTCCAAGAACAACATCTACTACACTTACCTCTGCTACATAAAATTTATTTTTTAAAGTATAATTTTGTACAAATAGCTCGATTATGCATTGAACCTTCATACTGGATAAAACAATACCCTAGGATTTGAATTGGGAAGCTTTCAAAAGTATCTCTAGGGAGCCCTAAATTCTTGTCATATCTCTTGTACTTTTGAGATCCACTAACAACAATGCCTTTGACTTATTTATAAACCCCCAAAAAATGAATATATTAAGATAATATAACCCTACCATTGTAGTAAAAGAGATTGAATGTTGGCCCATTTCAATGGTTGGTTGGGGTTGATATTATTAATTTGAGTCACTTTCTTGGTGCTTAGAAGAATATTTATTTTTTATTTTGGCTCTAAATCATAAGTGTGAGTGTCTATAGCCATATACAATTTTTAGGATTTGCATTAATACCCCTTTAACCAAGGCTGAGAACATGCATGACATGTCTGGTTCTAGTTACTATGAATGATTTATTATTCTATGCATCCACTCTGCCAAATCTATTATGTGTATACCCATTTCAAGTAGAATCAATCATTTTTATTTTAATGTTACAACATGAAATTCTACCCTCTTGGTTATAGTAAAAGTTTTTTTCCAAAGTATTAGGTATCCTCCTAGCTATAGTAATAGGTTTTTTCCAAAGTATTAGGTTCAAAAAGCCTTACATCAGTAAAAATTTCTATCCTTATATTACAAATATAAATATCCCATACCAAATTAGTTGTCAATTTAGATTAACTCTAAAATCTATTTTTTTTGTGTATTCCTCCATAGACATCCCTTTGAAACAATGCATGAGTTGAACATCATATGACTCATCTGAATTACAAGTTGCTCTCTATAATAAAGCATCTACACAATTTTCTCTAAGGATTTTTGAGATCTACCTATATCGCCATGTATGAGCTGCTCCATCAAAATTATGTGAGGCTACATTAAGTTAATGCTTTTGTTTGAAGATTCATTGGATCCAAAAAACTAGTTTTTCCGTACTTTGACATTCATGCACCTCCACCTCCCTGAAAAAATTAAATTGTTGAATTTGCTTTTATATCTTGTAAGAGGTACCATGAGCCCATGCATTTGGTGGGTTGTTAGTACTCCTTACAAAAGGGTTTTCATTTCTCCATCCTTGTTGAATTTCTCTAAATAAAGAACCAAATGGTTTCCTCCTAAACCTATATTTTCTCTATATAAAGATCGTATTTTACCCTATATATTTACACATTTATTGGTGAGGTTTTCTTCCACTTGATCTCGAGTTACATATTTAGGCTAGTTTCTTAATCCTTGTGGTATTTATTCCTTTACAATCTACATAGTCTTCCCTCTTTTATTTTTCTTAACACATAAAAAATCTAGTTAAATATACCCAATTTTTTTTTAACTCAATCCTAGTTACACAACAGGAAGTGAAATCAAATGGCTTTTATACCACTTAATATGCTAATTTATGGAAATGAATTAAGAATTCTAGAAGAAAATAGAAGTATAGGATTTATCTCATAAAAAATGGATGCCCTTTCAAATCCATATGGAATGCACATGCAGTTATACTCAATGGTAAGGAAGCCTAGAAATAGTCTTCATTCCTTTATTTAAAATAGCTAATAAATACATAATATCCAAATGGTAATATCTCTTCAAATATATACCAAGTATGGAGGAAACACGAGCCACACATAGAATGTGATGAAACCCTAAACTTTATGACTTAATATAGGTAATAGTAAAATAACTAGACAACATCCTAATATTAGACCACACCCATAGACAATACACCAAAATAAAACATGTTTGGTCTAGATAAAAAATACCATCTAAATCTCCATCATATCCAAGTTTAACCCCTTAATTTTTGGAACTCTACTTTAATCTTCTATAATATCACTAAATAGATATTTGTATAATGTCCTTCCCTTTCATAGCATCCATACGTGGGCTTCAATTTTTTTAAAGACTTCAACTTGCCCCTTAGGAATTTGAGTCTTAGCTTCCACAAGTTTGAAGTCCTTTGCATCAACCTTGATTTGAGGAAGTACTTCAGAATTCTTCATATTCAACATGAAAGTGAATAAGAAAAGAGAGCATCAAGAGTTACAAGAAGAGGTTTCTCAATTATCAAAGAAACAACATACACTAGTACAATAATCTAAAAGATAATATATATGTCAATAATACCTTAAAGTGATAAATATAGGCCTCAATGTCATTAAATTCTAAATTCTTGAGGTACAACAACTTCATTTCCAATCTACTAATTATTATGATATTTACTTCTCTAAATAATTCCTTCAATTCTTCCCACATTTTAATGGAGTTAATTTCATCTCTAATATGAAAAATTGTCTTGTTCCGCCAACATTACAAATAATCCTAGTGCTTCCTTCCTTATGTGTAGGAATAATATCATCAAGGTTACTTATTGTATTACTCTTAAATATATCCCAGAGATTCTTACTTATTACAATACTGGTCATTTGGGTGGTCTAAGTATTACAGTTTTGTCTAGTGAGGCAAATAAGATAGGTTAGGGGATTCATTTCACATAAAGAAACCCCCATCATAGCAACAAGGCATTTATTTAATAGCACCAATGTGAAGAGATAAAAAAACTATGCAATCTAAGAAAGGGGTCTAAAATTTTGGAAGACAATAGTCTAATCTTATTGGCCAAGTTTGACAGATGATGATATAGCCTATAGGTAAATTTTTTATAACCTATAGGCATCCTCTATGTACACCTATGAGTAATATTGATGTATTCACACCTATTGGAATTGGTTAATCCTATTTTCTAATTAACCTTAACCAAACAATCATTAAGGGTTTACTAACTTATGGCTCATGTTGAGTTAACCATGGGCCTTATGTTGGCCTAAGGTTAATAAGATATATAATTATTAAGTTCCAGGACTAGGTATCTACGATAAATACCCCCAACCATTGATTTATTTTATCATTGTATATTATGATTTCTTTATGTGATCTATTATTGGGAGTGCTCCCTTCGGCACCCACTCATATTATCCTCTTATTTTTTCTACTTGATACTTTTCTTTTGCTCCCCTATTATCTTGCATATGATTTGTGGTGAATGTTATGATTCTTTTCATTTCTATAAAGTATTGTAAAATCTAATGTGGTATTAGACTGGGTATGGAGTGACATCATTCGATCTATAGAGAAATTATTTTGAAACATCTCTCACTTCTTTGATTAGAGATTTTATGGTTTGTGTTTCATAAGGTATATTTGAAGATATAATAATCATGAACAAACCCCTTTAGATTATCTTCCAAAGCTTCATAAGCTTTTGCTAGCATGAGTAAAAGGAGGAATTTATTTCTTATTGCAAAAAAATAAAAACAAAGAAAATTGATTTTTTTAAAAAATGGTACTTTAGGGTTATTTTGAAGGGTAAAATTCCAAAGGCCATAAATTTTGTATCTAGAAGTTTTTAGAGTCCCTTTTACAAATTACATATTTTTTAAATCTCCTTGCAGTGGTTGCATAAGTTTGATTCTATTCTATTAATAGAGCATGGTAGTTTTTCAAGAGATTCATGGACCACATATGTCACATTTACCCTAATCAAGTGGACAAAATTGACCCAATATCATGCAAAAAGTTCCAATTGAGTGATTATGGGAGCATCATGAATTAGCGTCACTTACTAGGATAATGATAGTCTTCTAGATGTTGATGGAGGATCATATATTACTTGATAGCTTAATAGTTTTCTAGATGATATGGAAGGCTTTGAATTTTAGATATTACTTGTCCCAATAAAGCATTTATTACACGAGGAATATGCTACCATCCATAATATATTATTTTCTTAGCCCCAAGCTTAGTTTGTTGGGGGTGTTGAAAGATAGTAATATAACCTTATTGGCCAAGTTCGATAGATGGTGATGTAAGCCTATATGCATTCTTTATGTAATCCTACCAACATCCTCTATGTAATCCTATGAGCATTATTTAATCTTATGGGTATTCTCTATGTATCCTTATAGGCAATATCAACTGATGAGATTAGTTACACCACTTAAAATATTTGTTAAGGGTTTAGTAGATTAGGTTGAAATTAACTTAACCTTAAGCTTTATGTAATCATAGGTTAATGTGATATGTATTTATTTATCTTAGGAAATAGGCATCTACTATAAATACCTGCAAACACAATCCATTAATTATATTAGTGTGTAACTTCACATATTTATGTGATCTGTTATTGGAGGTGGTCCCTTCAAAACCCACCTATCTTATCCTATTATTTATCTACTTGATTTTGCTATTTCTCTTTTATATTCTATTACATATGACTTATGGTTAATGTTACACTGCATTTCATTTCTATAAAGTATTGTGAAATCTAACATAAAATGCATCCATATGTAAAATTTATAGACTTTGAAAGTTTAGGGCTAGCCGCAATTAAATAAAATTTACCAAACTTTATAAAAAGGGTTTGAACTAAAATTCACCACTTTTCATGCAATGATAGGGGGATTCCTACCACTGTATGTACACATGTTTACCATTATGTGTCACTCATGAATCATAATTTACCACTTGGTTTGATTGGATTGATTTTCTTCTTGTATAAATATAAACACATATTTTTAAATTTGCCATATAGAGTCCATGGTAGCCTCCACTATTCACAAAGTATGCTAAGTGTAAAGGCTAAATGAGGTGGGAATCAAACCTTGACCTTACGAGTATCCAATGCCTAAGGCCAATTATGCTAGCCAAGTATCCACACCTTACACTAAGGAACCAAAAAGCATAAATCGCATGTAAGACAATATCGACTACTATTACCCAACAAAAAGTGCTACCATATATAAGATGAAAAGGATTGAACCCATGATATTTGGTTCCCAAATATACTAAGCACACCCTTTAGCCACCTGTCAAGTCTCTTGATGATGAACACGTATAATATCATTTATGAAGACAAAAAAAGAACTATGGAAGGCATATAACAATCAAAGAGCAAAATAAGGGTACACATTCATGTTGAACACCATACACAAACACATACACAATGCATCAGAGGGGTTAAACAATTTCACCCTAATAGGGTTACCACATTCCTAGATGGGAGGGGAAGCTCCTTGGATACTTCTCATCAATGTCTCCCAAATAAAAACACCTCCATTTTTCCAGACAATCATATGAGGATAAAACCAAAAATCAATTGTGATAGAAATTTCACCATTGGACATGTCTACATGGATATCATTACAAGATAGTATAGAGGATTTGGCCTTGACTAAATATTCAACAACCACACTACAATAGTTTCTAATAGTATAAAAATAAAGGAAATGGTCATAGAGGAAAGAGGAATATTTTGTTTTACTCTCATAAAGATGTGTAATTTGAGATAATATTCATGGAGCTATTAGTTTATTCCTCTAATTTTGTTGAAATTGACATATGAAACAACTAAATATAATTCATTTTATTGATTATATAAAGAAGAGGAGGCTTTGAAAGCAATCCTTGTATGACCAAGTAATGTCACTCTATACTTCCTTTCATACCATGTTAGATTTTATAACACTTTTAAAAATTCATATAAGTGAAAGCCATGAATACCCATGGTATCAAGGCTTAATGAATAGTGGAAAATCTAGTCTACTAGTAAAGAATAGTAAAATTACTTCCACACTATTTGGGATGTAGTTCTAGAGCCTAAAGTGGCTTATTTTGCCTGGTTCCTCCTTTTTTAGGGGTTTCCCATAGAAGAACACCTAATTAACTTAGGAATTTCCAACCCCAAATATCCTTTTTGTCATCGTAGGGATTCCATCAAGCACCTATTCTAGTTTTGCTCTAGAGCCCAATCAACCTAGACTTGGATTCATGATTTTTTTAAACAATCTAGGTCCAGGAAATTCTCATAGCACATGATTGTTTTAGGGATAATACTATCATGCCAACAAGAATTGAGCAAATCTAGCATATTTTTAGAGCAAAAAGATTGTTTGACATTTGGTAAATTTGCAATAGTACTATTTTTTCTAAATAACAAGCTTCTACTAATTTTCCAATTTATGCAAAATATCTAAGCTGCTCTAATATATTACTTTTGATTAAAGTGTAGGCCAACAAGGTTCCTCTTAAATTTTATAATTTGCTCTCTTTTGGACCATTGGACAAATGCTCCTTGCATAGTGGCTCATGTTCCATCATCCTTGTCCTAGTAGATAAATTAAGGTCAAAAGAGATCTTGTGGATGGACTCCACCTTCTCGTAGTCCCAGACCCCAAGAGCGCCACAATAGAGGTGATGTAAAATCTCCACAATGATCCCCCTAATTTAAGGACTACAAATATTTTTTAGGATGGGCAAACCTGATCATTATGGTATTTTAAACAGTTGAGGTCACTCCTAGGCAGCAAGGTGAAGGTGATGGATTTGACTAGGATCTCTTTTTTGAGGATTCCAATTCATGTGTTGGTTTGGTTAATCCCAAGATAAGGACCCCCCCCCATTCTATTAGATTCATTCACATGGAAACTTGAGTGTTAGCAGGTTCCCACCTTTTTCTGTTGATTTGTTCTTGTGTAGGATGTGCACAAGTGTCATGCAATTATGTGTGCAAGTGTAAAGAGTAAGAATATACATAAGTATTATTTAATAGTGTGTGCAAGTGTATGCACAAGTGTCATAGAGTAAAGTGTGCAAGTGTACAAGTAGGAGTGTGCAAGAGTAAATAGAGAGTTAAGAGTCATGTGTACAAGTGGTAAGATGAGAAGCCAAAAGGTATGAGAGGTTTATCCTATGCATGGAATAGGAAAGGTTACATCTCTTGGATGTGTGAGGAGAGCAATAGTCAAAGAGTCACCTTTCTAAGGTTATATTAAGAAGGCAAATCTCCATGTATGTATGAGAAGAAATAGGGAAAGAATATTAGGATTTTGAATAAATATTGAGTAAAGCTTGTATATAGGTTTTAGAGCAATATTATTGTAAGTTTTCTTCATGTTATTGCATGAATGATATTGACCATTTATATATTATTATTGATATTTTAATGAATGTTAGGTTCATTGATTTTGGACATTAATATTACGTTGCTCTTATATTTAGATTACTCGAGATCCTAGATGTTTGGGATCTGTGATAATAAGGCTTAAAAACCATCAAGAATTTTTTTTCTGATGTGAATATTAAATTCTAGAGTGATAAGATTCAAATATACCTTGAGTAGTATTTTTAAAGCTAGCATCAAAAACTAGATTTTTGGTGTGAATATTGATAAGCTAGCATCAAAGGAAAACTTTGGTGTGAATTTGGAGGAAAATCCACATGAATAAAATATAGGCCAAGATAAATTTTGGGTTACTAAAAACCCCGACATTATATTTGAAGAATTGATATTGTGCAAGCATATTTTGTGGAGTCCATTGAATAGTACATGGGCTAATATATATATATATATATATATATATATATATATATATAATAGTTTTGAAGAAGTTGTCTAGAAGAGAACAAATTGAAAGTGGCCAAAAGTCATTGTTGTAGTTTTATCTTTAAGATAGAATAAAAATCTATTATATTAAAGAAACCAATGCATGAATATAAACTTGTAAGTGTAGAGGGGGAAAACTGCACACTATGTACAATTCTTGACTGGATCCACTAGGAGTCAAGGTGATCATAGCGTTGTTATAAATATACACTCAAAATAAGAAATTGATTCACCAGGAACATTTTTATGACTCGATCCGAGTCTGGGGTGGAAGTGTTTGATGTGTGATTTAAGCAAACATCTACACTTGGCCTTTCTAAACTAACCTATGAAAGAATAATACAAAACACACAAGATGCAAGAAGACAATGACACCCTAATATGATTCTTTGATTCAATGATATCTAACCCTAGGTTGTAAGAAATAAAATATTTTTCTTGGAGCAAGGGACCAAGGGAATGCACAAAAAAAACTAAACCCTAGATGCAGAACTATATTCCTTTTCCTTTTAGATGCCTAGAAAGCAATCAAATGCTTTTTCCTTTTACTTATAACCTAGGTTTTGAGTAACAAAAGCAAGGAACACACAACCTAAAAGCTTTACTTAGGTTACTTATCTAATATGGTTTGATCCAATCTTTATCTTATGTCTAGAATATCCAATAGCTTCAAATCTGAAAAATAGCTTCACAAAAACCCTAGAAAATATGATCAACATTTAAGGGTCTGCTTAGGATGCTCTTTGACTGAGCTTTGAGGTGCAAAAGTCAAGCTCCCTAGTTCCTTTTAGCTTAAAATTTGAAATAAAATGAGCTTTTGACCTTTAGAACAAACACAAAAAATATGATATCCTAGAACAATAAATGAAATGCAAATAGAATAGGCACAATGCTTGAACTAGAATGCAACTTTGAAACCTAGGGTTTTGAGAACAAGTGATTGCCCCAAGCTAATGTAATATGAAATAAAAGAAAACATAATGATAGAAATTAGAATAAGATACAACTAGAGATGAAATAATATGTAAAAGACACGTAGATCAAGACCCTAGGATTTAGGAATGAATAATCATACCAAAATATAATTAGACCAAATCTATGCCCTGCAAATTATTGAGAGTAGATTTGGTAGTAGAAAGAGAATTGGATGTAGAGCACCCAATAGGTGAAAATAGAGTTTTCGTCAAATTCATGCCTTTTAGTAGATGGGGCACAAATTTGCACAAGAGGATTAAAAACCCAAAATAGAGAAGTAAAAGTAACTAAAATATAGAACATAATGATTAAAGAGATAAATGAATACAAAGGAATGACTTGATGAGCTTGTGGAAGAAGTAAAAGCAAAGGTGGAAGACCTATCTTCTTTCAAGAAGATAAGTTGTCATCAAGGCTTTCTCCACTTGCAAATCACAAGGAACACACCAACAAAAGAACACCAAAGAACTAAGAGCACCAGAAGATTGCACAAGAGGCCAAATGAATTCTTATTTTGCATGAACTTTCTTAGATCGCTAGATTCTTAAAAAAGGAGATTCAATCCCTTTATTTATAGAGGGTTTGGAGGTCTAAAATATGAAAAAGTAAAAAATTAACCTTGATTAAGTTGACTCCCCAAAATGTTGACTTAGAATTTAGATTTTTTATAAGAAAAACCCTAAATTTGTCAAATTTGTGCCTTGTAATTTATTGGGCAAAGATTCGATCAAGGTTAAGAAAAGAAAGGCAAAAGACCAAAAAAATGGGTCAAACTACCTCCTATAAATTTTGAGAGCCTCCCAAAGGAACCTAAGGAAAAATGACTCATTTGGATGGGTCAATTTTCCTTGTCTACAATAAGAAAAAGGAAGAGAAGCAATCCAAGTTGGAGTGCTATGAAGAAAATTTGTCTAAGTTGGAGAAGCTCCAAACTCTTCCTACCTGAAGTAGAAGTGGACAACAAAGGAATGTTCCAAGAGAACATTGAATATACTAGTGCCATTAGAAGAACTATACTGATCCAAGTTCAAACCTGACAGAAGATAAAGCAATACCATTACTCAAGAGTTATTCTAAAGAGAAAGGAGAAAAAGTAGCATCATTAACTAGGGATCATAGCCCTAAAGAAAAAGATAAGAAAAGAGTAGAAGTTGTAGTAACATCTAATTTTTATAGAAACAACACATAGTATATCATGTAGCAAAAACTAATTTTACTAGTAGCAATAATTTGTAAGGAGGAAGCAATCCTCAAGAAATATTGATAGCATACAAAAGAGAAGAAGCAATCCTTAGAATTTGGTAAGCAAAATCAATGTCTAAGAGCAGTAGCGATGTAAAGAAAAAATGAACCGTATGCACCAAAGTGATAATTTAAGTGTAGGAAGGTGTAACATATTCTAATTTTGTTTATGCAAAGTTGGCCTTAACATATGCCCTAACAGAGACTCACTTGATGACCACATGGAAGGTGAAAGGTATGCATTGAATTTGATTTTTGGGCAAGAATTATTTTTCGAGCAAGCACAATAGACTTTAGTGCATTTTATTTTTTGAAGTGAAGAATAGTACTTAATTTAAGGTTTGTAAAGTTTTATAACTATGGAGTGATAAGGTCAATTGATTTTTTTCAATTTGAGTTTTTGAAAAAAGAAAATATTTGAATTTTGAAAAAGTGAGAAAGTGAAAATAGTAGAATTGATTAAAGTTGGGAGTTAAAAGGAATTCAAATATGATATTTTATTGATAAATTGAAATTTATAAAGTTTGAAGAGAGAAGGAAGTCTACTCCAAAAAGTAAATTAATAATTTTTTATTTGAAATTTTGGAAGCAACTCCAAAGGAATTGATTTGGTAAATTGAGAAAATTAAGAATTTGAAATTTTTGAAAATTTTTACTTTGAAGAATTTGAATTGAAAAAATTAATTTTGAATTAAAATTTGGAGCTATAAGGTCTTTTACATCAAATTATTATGGAAGAAATTATTGAAAAAACATTCAATGAAGATAGTGAATAAATGATGAACAAGTTTAAATTTTATACTCAAAATTTGATAGATGATTTTGATAAGAAAAAGGAAATGACAAATGATTTAAAGATAACATTGTCTTTATTTCTCAAAAATGCAAAAGATGAAAATTTCACTACACTTATCAGCTATCTTCATGAAAATATATTTAGAGCATGGTGGAATTCACAAAACACCATTACATTCTCCACTGAAATATGTATAATGATGTATATGAAATTGCTCACATTTGAAATTTATCAAGGGAACATGAAATAAAATATGAGAGCTATGACATATGATTTGAACGAAGCATATGTTAATTTAAATAGAGAATATTTAAGTTCTAGAATGTATTATTGTAATGACTTACTAACTCATTGATAAGAAGTCACACCATCAATTATTTTACAACAAAAGACAAAAACAAGAATGTCAAAGAAGATCAAGATGAAGAACTAAACGAAATAAATTGAAAACTAAAGTCTTCAATAACCAAATAATGTAATACAAGGGGGTGTTGGAGTATATTACATTATTTGGTACATGCTACTGTACCACCATGGTACCTTGTTGGTATAGTTGTAAATATGTAATAAATTAAGGTGTGAGTCTATAGTTTAGGAGTGTGATTTATATTTCTTCTTATGTATGTGTTCATGTGTAGGATGTGCACAAGTGTCATGTAATTATGTGTGCAAGTGTAAAGAGTAAGAATGTGCACAAGTGTTATGTAATAGTGTGTGCAAGTATGTGCACAAGTATCATATAGTAAAGTGTGCAAGTGTCATAGAATAAAGTGTGCAAGAGTAAATAGAGAGTCAAGAGTCATGTGTACAAGTGGCAAGATGAGAAGCCAAAAGACATGAGATATTTATCCTATGCATGGAATAGGAAAGGTTGCATCTACCAGATGTGTGAGGAGAGAATTATTAAAAGAGTCCAAGAGTCACCTCTCTAAGGTTATATTATGGAGGTAAAGCTCCATGTATGTATGAAAAGAAACAGGAAAAAAATATCAGGATTTTGAATAAAGATTGAGTAAAGCTTGTATACATTTTAGATCAATATTATTGTAAATTTAATTTATGTTATTGAATGAATGATTTTGATCATTTATATCTTATTATTGTTATTTTCATTTATTTTGGCCATTAATACTAAGTTTTTCTAATATTTAATATTACTAGAGATCCTAGATATTTGGCTATGATAATCTAGCTAAAATATCAACAATATTTCTAATGCCTTTACTATCCATACAATCCATATTTATCGCTTCCAACTTGCCAATTATATCTAAATTATGTCCACTAATGGATCTCACATACACATCAAACATTTATATAACAAACCATCATTCTATTTACAAACTCAACTCAAAATATCTGATAGAAACCTCTACACAACAAACAACATCACTCGATCTACAAATCCAACTCAAAATATTTGATGGAAACCTCTACACAACAAATATAATATCACTCGATCTACAAACACAACTCAAAATATTTGATATAAAACTCTACACAACCAACAACATCATTCAACCTACAAATCCCACTTAAAATATTTGATAGAAACCTCTACACAACCAACAACATCATTCAATCTGCAAATCCCATTAAAAATATTTAATAGAAACCTCTACATGACAAACATAACTTGATTTGCAAACCCAACTCAAAATATCTAACAAAAACTTGTACACAACAAACATCACCCGATCTACAGACTCAACTCAAAATCATTGATAGAAACCTCTATAAAAAAACAAATATCACTCAATTTACAAATCCATATCAAAATCTCTAATAGAAGCCTCTACACAACAAACATCACTCGATATACAAATTCAAATCAAATCTTTGATAGCAACCTTTACACAACAAACAACAAAGCATCAAACATTACTTCAATATTTCTCCTTTTTCTCTAAATTACAAATCTTGTGAAATAGGATTTGGTGGGATCCACCTATTATCCTCTTCTCTTAGTGTTCCCCAATTTTCCAACCAATCAGCGACATAAAGGTATAGAGATTAATTACAAGTTGCTAAACCCTTGTCCATGACACATTAGGCATAAATATTTTTAGTGAAATTTAACCATAATAAGACTTAACCATGGGTCAATATGGTTAATTGCATAAAATAATTATTGATATTGTATAATGATTTCTTGTAGGCTTACACATGATTATATCATATGATGTTGTCCATGGCCAACAAGACTAAATTACACATATTTCAATAAAATGATTAATAGACTAACAAAATATTTGTAAAAATAGATATAACATTATATTATAGCTTGAAGTGGATGTTCTGGTCCTCTAACTTAAAGCTTAACAAAGCATGTGGAGAATAAATGAATAGAATAAGAATTTGTACCCAAAAAAAAAAAAACATTTCATTGTTCTAAAAAACTTCACATACAACATCAATGCAATGTACTAGATTTAAATACATCCAGTAGAATGTCTCATGGTTGTCTCGAGAATCTTAATGCTTTACATTCTCTCCAAATTTGGGTGAACACTTTTTTTTTCACTTGTAACTCCAATTTGTCATGTTTTGATTTATGTGTTATTCTTGTCTTGTTATGATTTTTATCACATTTGGTATCACAACTTCTAACATTTTCCTCCTTTGAGACTAAATGGAAAAAAAATTAATTTATCTTTGAGTGAAATAGAATAATTCTTGACCATTACCTTGTCAAAATATTTTCACATTGATTATTTGAATTGTAGTGTTTCAATTTAACTTTATTTTTACTATATCTAATATTAATGATACCTCAACTCAATATGCTTTGATCTAGTATGAAAAATATAAATTTTCTTCATTTGAATTGCAATCATGTTGTCATAAAATATGGCAGTCATTATTTCTTGCTTTTACCCCATTATTCTATGATCTAACTCAAATATATTGCTTGTATGTTTGTTGATGTAGATGTTATATGTCATACATTTGTTGTTGAGAGTATAATCGTTGCTTATTTTTTGAACTCCAAGTTACCAACATATTTTCTAATTAAAAAATCCTAATGTAGATTTCTTATCAGCAATTGAATATCTCCAATCTAAACTATTGTATATGTTGTCATCTCTAAGTTCACCCAATCTGTGGAGGGTATGATGTTACGTTCGTGCCTCTCGTAGAGTAAAACAATAGGAAGCATCATGGGGTGGATGGGAGGGACCACCTATGGGGTGACCTTCAGGATTTTTAATTAAGGTTGGCTCCTCATCAAATTTTAACTCCTTAACATGCAGTGACCTCTATGAGCTAAGGTCGAGGTGTGGGTAGCCAGAGATGGAAATTGCAATGAAAGTAAAAAAAATAATATATTGAATGTGCAAAAAATTAAAGTCCTGAGCTATAGAGGCAATGTGTCAAATAATTAAAAGAACCCCCAATTTTTGACTGCAACAAGTGGCAATTGAAAATAAAAAATGTCACCTATGGCTAGTTAACACAACCAAGCAAAAAATATTGCTAGGAATCGAGAAAAATCAAGGGGAGGAAAAAGTAAAATTAGTCATGGCTTCTATAAAACCACTGAAATAATTATAATACAATGAGGTCCAGAGGGTTCTATGCTCCCTAGGCACAAGAAAAATCTTGGGCTCCTCTTGTAGGAAAGAAGGGTGAAATAAATAGCATGCAAGTTCAGGTGTTGGGCATGAGCAAACAACTTTCAATATCTTTTACAATAAAAGTGGTCCTATTTATAAGCTAATAGGAGGGTGTCTTTCCATTGAAAATTTATGGAAAAGGTTTAAAAATATCCTTTATTCCTAAAACCAAGAAATCCTTCTATAATCGATACGATGGTAGCTTTGAGGTCTCTACATCTAAGGCCATAAATACTAGAAGCTTCAGGACCTTTGGATAAGTGGTGTGGATGACTAGAATCTTTGATGTTGCATCGGGGTGGCTGCACCATAACTCTTTTTTGTGCTTCTTCTAGAATGTATCGGTATTGACACGATGCACATGGCCTCCCTGACTAGTGTAGGTGGATAGGGTAGGCTCATGTGTATGGTGGGTGATGGTCATGGCTGGCATGTGATTGGATATAATAAGCTTGGTCATAAAATTTAAACTTTATAGCCACTAACGTTTGTCTTCTTTAATGCCCTCTTACCTGATCTTATCTTACGCACAAATTCCATGTGTCCTTGGATGGGATAGAACCTCTTTTAGCCAATGGTGAGCCTTCTCCTTAGGGTGTTGGTTATTTCCTCTTAGGATTATGATTGGCTACCATGTATCTAGCATTCGCTTTAGTCAAAGGATCTCCTCCTTCACTGGTATCTCCTCAATCAGAAGGATCACACAGGCTATTGGATCAAAAATCAATGGTCTATGGGCATTGGTGCTCTCATTGGCTTAATTCAAGTAGTCATGAAGTGATGGTCATAGATGGAAGATCTAATGGTTAGTATGACTTTATACTTTGCCTACTCTTCCTTGAATATCCTTTCTCCCAATTGAAGGTAAGAAAGGACTTTTTGACTAGAGGTGGGAAGCACCTTCTGACAATGAAGCCTCAGTTGGTCCCACTTTTGATTGATCTAGATTAGAGTGAATCAAGGTTGTAGGGGAAAGTTCCCTATAGCTTTGGTAGCTCTTAGGGCTCCTTAGCTTGCTAAATGAGTGAATCTAGACATTCCTTTCATTATCTATTGGGCACGGAGTCAAAATTTGGAAGTTGTCCCTCCTTGGGACTTCTACTTTATAAAATTGGGGTTTCTTTCATGACAATCAAGGCTTGCTTCTTGATTAATCTTGAAAGGTGCAAGGACCAATTGTATTCTTTTGGATGGTCTCTTTTTCTAGGAAATTTTTTGCCTCCATCGTCGTTCCACCTCTTGCCTTATTTTTATGACTTATGAATACCATTAATGAAGGACCTCTAGACCTCTACCTTGGATAATTATGTTTGGAATGTAAATATCCATAGATTATTCTTCATTTTACCCCTTATTCCTCCTCCATCATTCTTGGGTTTCACACTCTTGCGACCTTTGTTGATATTCCTTGGCCAATAGCTTGAGGTATTTATGACTGATGACATAGTATCTATGAAGCTAGTCATCTATGGAAGAAATGTCAGTTTCTAGACCCACCCACTAGGATGATGGGTAAGTCCTAGACCAATTTTGGAGGGGGGTTGTCAAAGATAGGAGTCTCAGAGCCTTCTTAGTGTCAGCTAAGGGGAATTTTTCTTTGATGGGGTTAGGTTTAGATGAAATCAAAAAGGCTATGAGACTCCTCTTTTTTTGTACAACAAGTTAGCTTTCGCTCATGGTGCGAGGAGATTTAGGAATGTTCTTCGAAAGTGCTCCCTTATTAGTATTTTAGGTATCTTATCAACATTGAGTACTATGAAATGGAAAGGAATCTTAGTTTTCTCATCTTATTTTTGCCCAAAATGCCTCCCCTTTAGTTGTATGGAGGAGCAACTATGAAGAAAGTATAACCTACTAGAAAGATTACTTATCTAGGAACTTGTGAGATGTTGGGAGAATATTGTATCCCTATATATAGACCCACCCAACTAGAAAAGTCATCGTTGTTTTCCATTTCAGTCCCATTACATAATCTTGTATGATGACTTTTGCTACAATTGAATCAACAATGGTATATGTGTTCAGCATTTTTATTTGTTTCGCTGATGCTTCAACCTTTGTAATCCATGTAACTTACTTATTTATGAATTTCTTAGCATACATTTTAGTACTTACTTCACACACTTGCCTTGATTCGTCTCTCCCTTTATATGATGTCACTTAGCTTAGCCTATTTATATATGATCCTTGGCATCACCAATTTTATTTATAATTACCAAATATATTTTTCATGGCATAAAAAATTTTGGTATGCCTTCAAGCACCAAATATGCCATGGGTAATATCTTCATTGGAAACCATAGTCTCCAGACTAGTGTGATCCTCATTTTCAGGGATGTTGAGGCTTCTCGTGCAACATGGTAACACTACTTGATCTTGTGTAAGGGTTGATTTGCTACCTATATTAAAGACCATCTGTTAGATTTTATACCTAGTACAAGGAATTTCACCATCCATTGTTGGGTTTGGTATGTGCTTCCCAAGTGTTGATCATCATATCTTTTAAGCAACTACCTCTTGATGGGTAGTTTGGGCATGGTTCCATATGTGTATTGGAGAAATACCCACCATGGTTGGGTGGCACACCAATGTTAATATTGGGGTGGTGCATCATCAACCCTTGGATGGAATGTGATCAAATGGTAGAGGGAAATCCTTCTAATTTTTTATCTTTGAATCTTGCGAAGAAGTTACTATCTCCTGACTAGGTGCATAGTCAGGGTTGTTTAAAAGTTCTATCTTCATATGATTTCAATCCCATGGCATAAAATAATTCCTCGATCTACCTTTTTTACACTATATACAAAGGAAAATACCTAGTGAAAAATCATCCCATAACATTTGGCTCAGATATTTTATTGAGATTCGGTATCCATGTCTTGAATGACCACTTTTCTAAGTACTCACTAGGAATTTATGGGTGCATCTCATCAATGAAGTAGTTAAAGTTCAACAATTCTTCTTCTGATAGATAGGCATGTTCTTTCCCATCCCTCCTAAAAGGGATTTGATCTAGGTGGTATGTGTGGAGGGATTTTGATAAATTTTTGAAGTTGATCCCATATCTAGTTTAGAGCAGCATGTGGATCCAATCGAGCGATAGTTATCCACTGATCTTAGTAGTGAATTCTCTTGAAAGGCATATTCCAAATGGAGCCAGGAGATCAATCACTACTATGTACTAATGAACCATCAGGTTGGGGTATGCTTGTAGTGCCAAAGGAAGACCTTGAATGAGCCTAAAAATTAGCACTAGAGTTCCATCTAACTGTATCACCTTGCTATTGGAGTGTTCTAGCAGTACGCCAAGTGCTTCTGCCATGCTTCTCAAAATTATTGAAGTGTTGGACCTTGAGTTAACTATGTAGTTGTGTATAAATTGATCTCTATAGATTAGAGTTAGGTAAAATTACATGGGCTTAGTCTTGATAGGCTCTAAAATATATAGCATGGTAGGTGCTCCTTGTGCGCTCATATTCTTCTACCTATTTAGGGTCTCTTCTAGGTTCTTCATATGTTCTAAAATACTAAGGATCTTATAAAGAGGTATGGCTATAGTGGAATTTCTTAAGTGCTCCACCTCATTGAAGGTTCCAATATAAGGGGTTATTAGAATGGTTGACATTATCGAGAGCCTTGTCCTTTCTATTATTGAAGGTGGTCTTGATGGATTTGCAACAGGTTGCCTTGGTGGTTCAGGGGTAACTATTACTACTATCAAGATTGCTTGGTATTGATTTGATGGTACAATTTGTACTTGAGGGGTACTCTAATTGTCTACTTCTCTCCACTAAGACCCAATATTGGTTGGGCTAGGTGTTTCCTACTCCTCCATGACCCTTTTCTTAGTCTATGTATTACACCTTAATCATACTTATGATATTCCATTTGAGGGGTCTGATTTATACAACACAATGTATACTTTCACTTCATCCAAGGTAACAAAAGACTACTATGAAGTTGAAGGTTGTGACATCATTAGTGAGAGTTCTAGATTTGGATATTTTATCTATATTAGCTTATAGGGATATAAGGATTTATTTTGCTCTTGATATGTGGAAGTATGAGTTAGAATGGTGGAAGGTTGTATGGTCGAAGAGTAGTGGTAGGGGTGTTTAATAGAGGGAAACAATGGTAGAGGTGGTCTAGGAGCTAGCATTCCTCTTTGGATTAGGTTCTTCATAGATTGAATAGCTATATCATAGGCCTACAATAGTGAATTACCATCCTTAGAATTGACCATAATGGTACCCTCAAAATTAAAATATTTTAGGAAGTAAATGAATCCCACATCCAAAGGTGGTCGAATATCCTTAGGTATCATTTTCCAAGGCTTGTGAAATCAAGCATTGAAGTCATCCATTGTCTCCATAGGTACCCTCTTGATGATTGTGAGTTGCTCGAGGAGAGGCACTCCATATAAAGTTTTTCCAAACTACTTTACTAGGAGCTCCATAAATTGATCGTAACTTCTGACTGACCATGGGCTAAGATTGAGGTACCATTCTTGATTCTACCTCAAAAAGAAGCTACCCATGGCCTCAAGGCTATATATTATTTCTTAATGAAATACATGGTGCATAATATTACCAAGTGCTACAAATATTCTATCAGAGTGAAATATTCTCTTGAGAAGTATGGTAGATATTTGAGTGTCAATGTAGGGATTAGATCCCATATGTTGGGTGGAACTGGTGGAATCAAGGGACCCTTGTCATTCCATTCCCAAAACCTTCTAGGAGGATAATGGGCCATGTATTCCCTATTGTATTATTGGTTCCTCCTTTGTATTTCATTTATAGGCAGTACTAGCTCTTGCTAATTAGTTTTGGTGAAGGCTTTGGTTATAGGCCTTCTGCTCATATAACCTTGGGTATTTCCTTTGAGAATAAAATCCGCAGGTGGAAAGAATTTGCTTTGAAAAATTGGTGAGATAGAGGCCCCCATTGAAATCTTGATCTATCTTTTGTTGGATGAATTTTGAAAATATATATTTTAAATTTAAGTTATCAAGTAGATTTGCTAGGTGAATTGTTTGGGTGCTTCTCTTCAAGCAGAAAGACTATGACCTTCACCAGGGTCACGATCAAAATTTCTTCAATATTACTAGGGCAAACATATAAGTTCATCTGATCGAGCATGCTAGACAAATTTTTGTCATCTCTGAGTGCACCCCATCCAAGTTGGGGATGGTTTTGCACATGTGCCTTGCATAGAATAAAATAACAAGAAGCACAATGGGGTAGACATGAGGGACCAAATGCAAGGTAAACTTTGGGGTTTTTAATCCAAGTCAGATCCTCATTAAATTTTAACTCCTTGATGCATAGTAGCCATGAGTTAAGGCTAGGGTATGGATATCCAGAGAAGAAAATTACAATGAAAGTTAAAAAAAGAATAAATTGAATGTGCAAAAAAGTAAAGCCTGAAGCTACACAGGAAATGCATTAAAGAATTAAAAGAATCCACAATTTTTGACTACAAAAAGTGACAATTGAACACAAAAAATATCACCTATGGCTAGTGAACACAACCAAGCAAAACTCATCATCAGGAATCAAGACAAATCAAGGGAAGGAGGACAAAGTAAAATTAGTCACGAATTCCATTAACCTGCTAAAATTATTACAAGGCAATAAGGACTAGAGGGTTTGATGCTCCCTATGCACAAGAAAAGGTATAGGCTCCTCTTGTTACAATAGGAAAAAAAGGTGAAAGGAATATCCTGTAAGTCTAGGTGTTGGGCATGAGCAAACAACTTTCAATACCTTTTGTAGTAAAAGTGGGCCTATTTATAAGCTGAGAGGAGGATGCCTTCCCTCTAAAGATCTATGTAGAATGTATGTAGATATTGTTGGAAATTTGAGTGATTTTATGTTGTCATTGATGTCACATGGATCATTGATGTCACATGGATCACATTGAGTTTTGGTGGCCAAAGCATTTCATAAATGAGCATTTATGATATTTTGGAGAGCATGGATATATACAGGGTTTTTTTGAAAACCAAGGTAGGCAAAATAAAAGGTTTTATTTAAAACCATGAATGGCAGATTTGAAATGGATTTTTCTTAAAACCCAAGTTGGCTTTTCATTTCATCATAAAAGGTGCCCCAGTGATGGAGATATTTAATTTTAAATATTTAAGTTTAAATTTAAAATTATTTAAAATTTAAATTTAAAATTAAAATTAAAATTTAATTTATAGCGTCGACGTCAAAGAAAGGAAAAGTCATAAAACTAATATTTAAATTATAGCGCCGATGTCAAAGGAAAGGAGGAGGACACACATATATATATATATATATATATATATATATATATATATATATATATATATATATATATATAGCCCAAAGTTTTGATTTATTTTCCTAAGCGTTCGATTTGATATTTGGATTCGAATGGTAAAAGAGCCTACGCATCGTGTGTTGAAGTGTGTGTGAAAAGGGTTTTAAAAGGCTTACGATATTCGCGTTCGTTGAAGAGACTATTGTGGAGTAAAGCCAAACGTATAGGCCTTCTTGGCCTAGTGGTTCGTGCAGTGTGTGTGAAACAGGAGGTCCTGCATTCGATTCTTGCTGGAGGTGTTTTGTTGTGTTGAAATGCGTGAAGCACGTTTTGTTTTCGAAGGGCGCATATATTCGTAGCATAAGGTTTTGTTGTGTGCTCCTTTTGAGCACGTGAGGGCATGTGGCCCAACAACAGGTTGGCTGTGGTTAAGGCACTAAGCAAGGAAGGTCACGAGATCGAATCCCATCAGGGATAGAGGCAAGTTAATAATTTTTAAATATATTTTATTTTTCTAAAGTGCCCTAGGAGGAATAAGGGTTGTGATGCATGTTTAGAAAAAGTGAGATTTCTGATGATTTAATTTTTGAAAGTATATCATATTATATATCGTTGGAAATATTATTTTGAGGGCTATTTGATTAACTTGCTTAGAGGGAGAAATAAGGTGTGTGTAAAGAGATATTTCTGATTTTGTAAAGAGGTTCAAAAGTGAAGGTTGCTTTGTCCTTTTTCAAAAGAGATCAATTAATTTATGAAGTGACATGGTGTATGTTATTGAGTAGGAGTAATAAGGTGTTATTTGGATGTTATTGTTGTGTTATTAATCAAGATATCTAACCCTTGTTGAAAGTTGAAAAAGAAAGTGTGTTGAGTGAGATAGATTTTATGGACAACCAAAAGGCTTCTTCATATTCATAAAAGGTATGGGCACATTCTCCTATTGATTCTTTATGGTGGTTTATTTCTAAAATATCATTGGAGAGAAAAGGATTAATTGTGGTTTCCTTTTCGAAAGTAGTTGGTTGAATGTCTCAAGGTTTTCTGGGTTGAGAGTTGCTATTAAACCTTGTTTTATAAGCATTGTTGTTGAAGCCATTAGTAGTGTGAAAAACCTGAGATAGGGTTTGAGAAAAACATGAGTATCATTGTTATGTGAGATTTGTGGTTGAGCATTGTTGGAAAAATTTGAGTTGGTTGATACATGCTTGGACTAGGGTTTGTAAGAAAGAGTTGTTCCTTGTGGTAGTTGGTTGAGAAGAGTTGTTTGAGCCGAGTCAAGTGATTGTGTGAAGTGGTTGTTCAAGTTACATGAAAAAAACTATTCTAGATTCTGGATTTGAGTTGAGATTGATATTTGAGGATAGAACATATTGAGTCTCTAACAATTATCTTTATGCTTGTATAATATTGATTTGAGTTGAGATTGAGATTTGAGGATAGAACATATTGAGTCTCTAACAATTCTCTTTATGCTTCTATAAGATTTATTTGAGTTGAGATTGAGATTTGAGGATAGAATATATTGAGTCTCTAACAATTCTCTTTATGCTTCTATAAGATTGATTTGAGTTGAGATTGATATTTGAGGATAGAACATATTGAGTCTCTAACAATTCTCTTTATGCTTCTATAAGATTGATTTGAGTTAAGATTGGATTTGAGTATAGAACATATTGAGTCTCCAAAAATTATCTTTATGCTTATATGAGATTAAATTATTGAGCAAGTTCTTGGTGAGCTTGCTAGTACAGATTTGGGCAAGTTATTGGTGAGCTTGCTAGTGCAAATTTGAGCAAGTTACTGGTGAGCTTGCTAGAACATATTTAGAAATTTTTTGTGTGAGCTTATTGAGCAGATTTGGACAAGTTTTGTGTGAGCTTGTTGAGCAGGTTCTGAGTGAGCCTATTGAGCAAGTTTTGAGTGAGCTTATTGACAGATATTTGGAGGTGATAGAGTACAAAGGATAGAGTCTCAGTGGATAGAGATCTAGTAGCCAACACAATTGAAGATAGATCTGAGTGAGAAGTCTTCAAGTGGAGAGAGATCCACCAGTCAATGTAGCAAGAGACAAAGTATTCTATAATATCACTGGCTAGAGTAGAAGGGGAAATAGTTCTCCCGTGGAAGAGATCCACAAACTTGAGATTGGGGGATCAACATCTCCTTTGGATAGAGATCCATAAATATTGTAATTGGGAAGGATTTCCAAAGATATTGATTGAGAAAGTTTTAGTAAAATATTTTCTCTATGGAGTAGCCCACATTGGGTGAACCACGTAAACTGTGGTGTCTCTATTGTGTATGGTGTTTTGTGTGTTGCTTTGATTACTGCTATTTATACTAATGTCTATACACTGCATAATATTGAATTGAAAAGAAAAGTAAAAAGTGGTCTTATTACTGTTCACCCCCATCTCAGTATAAGCTTGTGTTCTTCAATTGATATCAGAGCAGGTTCCTTCGGAAAGGCTATCAGCTTGAGGGCAGATTCTGCAAGAACACAGATGGCTTCATAGAATGGATCATCTACAAGTAAGGCTCCACTGTTTGACGGTAACAATTATGCTTTTTGGAGCATGAGAATGAAGAACTACTTGATATCACAAGGATATGAGGTATGGAAAATGGTTGTAAAAGAGTATAAGGTTGAAGTTGATCCCGAGGTAAATAAGACTATCAAAAAATTGGTTGAGATCAATGCAAGGGTAATGAATTGTATTCTGAGTGGGCTATGTGAGACAAATTTTGCAAAGGTCATGGTATGTAATTCAAAAAATGAAATGTGGACCAAGTTATGGAATACCTATGAAGGATATTTCGAGGTAAAGTTGGCAAAACTACAAACTCATAGAAAAATATTTGAGAAATTGAAAATAGAAGATTATGAAGATATTGCACAGTTTTTACTTCGATTTGATGAGATTGCTAACACCATGAGAGGTCTAATATTTGAGATGAAAGAATCAAATGTTACTAAAAAGGTTTTGAGATCACTTCCCATGAAGTATGATGAAAAGGTTTCAACAATAGAAGAAACAATGGATATCAACAAGCTAACAATGGAAGAACTACAAGGAACTCTCATAGCTTATGAGATGAGGAGAAGTAAGCATCAGGTTCCAATAAAAGAAATTGCATTCAAGGCTTTAGAGAAAAATAAAGGGAAAGTTCCAAAGACAGATAAAGATTCATATAATGATTAGGAAGCTAACTTCATCAAAAGAAAAAAGTAAAGAAATTATAGGGATATGAAGAAATTCAGATGCTACAAGTGTGGTGATTTTGGTCACTATGCATACAAGTGTCCACATGAAGAAAATAGTGATGATGAAAAATAGGATCATAGAAGAAAAGAAGATGGAAAGCATAAACATGACAAAGATGACAGATACAAGCAAAACATGTATGATAAAAAGAAAAGTTTTCGTAAGACAAAGAAAACTTTCTACATTGAATAAGCAAGTGATGGTTCAGTTCACAACAATGAAGACCAGTCATATGAATAATAATGTACATTCTTTGGAATAAATGATGAAAAGGAAGAACATCTATTCCTAGGAATATAAGGTGAAAGAGAACAATGCTTTGTGTGTGGTCAAAGAGATCACAGATTAGGATATTGCAATGGCTTCAATGATAGTGAAGATGAGATGACACATCAAGGAAACATGTATGGTCAAAGAAATATTGAGAGTTTGTTTGCTATAGAATATTATAATGATCTTAGTGACAGTGAATATGAAGAAGGGTTTTTCTATGGGATAAAAGAAATAGAAGAAGAACATTCACTCCAAACAAAAGAAATCCCACTTTTAGAAATAGAAAAATAAGAAGTTAAACAAGAGAATATTGTGAGAAATACAGATGTCTCAGTTGATCTAAAGGAAGACTTCAATGATATCCATGAGCAACTACAAGAGGTTAAGGAGAATCTAAAAGAATTGAGATGTTCCCTACTTGAGAAGTTTGATCCATCACATGACTCAAAAGGTCAAGATATTTTCACTAAGAAGGAAACATGTATTTTAGAGACAAAAAATATGGATGCCAATTTCCTATTTAATAAAAATGAAGAGAAAGAAGAGGAAGGTTCCAAAGCACCAAAGGTCTCATATTTCAAATCTGGAGAATCACACTCAAAAGGAAAGGAAGTTCTAAAATATGAAAGCAAGGAAGCACCTAAGATTTATGAAGAAAGTGCCAAAGTTCCTATGGCTCCAAACATCCAGTTTGGATCTTGTTTTGAGATAGGTGAATCAAGTTCAAAAGGAAAATAAATTCTTGAAGAAGAAATTAAGGAATAAATTAAGGAAGAGGATTTAGATGCTACAAAGAACATTTAAGGATACAATGCACAAGTCAAAGATGATTACAAGGATAATGATAAAGAAAGGTATGAGGAACCAAGGCATGAATAAAGGGATTTTAAAGGATATTGTTTTTCTTGTAATGGATTTGGACACATGGCTATACACTACAGGATCCATGGATCAAAGAAGTTTGATTTTTCTAGAAGAAACTTCAAAGGAAAAATGTATGGTTTTAAAGGACATTGCTTCTTATGCAACATGATTGGTCATAAAGCTTCTCAGTGCAAAGAAAATGAGCAACATGGTTTTGGTTTTAGAGCTACACAAATCAGAAGTCATGGTCATAATGGTCATGAAAACAAAACTTCACAATAAAAGGTTCAAGAAAGGAATGGATATAGAAATTATTTTAAGAAAGAATTTAGGATATGGGCACCATCCAAAGGCTACAATATCAAGTGTTTTAATTGCAATAACTTTGGACATATTGCAAAATGGTGTAGGACTCAATTACAAACAAGTTCAATACAAGAAGGTCAAGTAGTTTCAAGGTAAGAAGGTCAAATAGGTTCAAGACAAGAAGATCAAGTAATTCATCAAGAGAAGGATATCAGAAAAATATGGAAGGAAGTTGACAAAGGAAAGAAACAATGTAATATGGGAGTAAAAGTACTCCCACCCCAAAATTAATCACCTCAAGAGAGAAGGTGGTGAAGGGGCTAAGCTTAAGAGTCATCTTTTAGCCCCATAGGTGTCCCTTTTGCCATTGATGTCAAAGGGGGAGAGATTTGAGTAAGGGGGAGAGCATTGAGTTAGGGGGAGCAACCTCCAAAGAGAGCATTGAGTTAGGGGAAGCAGCCTCCAAAGAGAGCATTGAGTTAGGGGGAGCAGCCTCCAAAGAGAGCATTGAGTTAGGGGGAGCAGCCTCCAAAGAGAGCATTGAGTTAGGGGGAGCAACCTCCATAGAGAGTATTGAGTCAGGGAGAGCATATTTGATTCTCAAAGATGGTTTTTGTAGTGATTGTGGTGATTTACAATAGAGGTGTTGCCATCAATGACAAAGGGAGAGATTGTTAAAAATTTGAGTGTTTTTATGTTGTCATTGATGTCACATGGATCACATTGATTTTTGGTGGTCAAAGCATTTCATAAATGAGCATTTATGATATTTTGGAGAGCATGGATATATATAGGGTTTTTGTGAAAACCAAGGCAGGAAAAATAAAAGGTTTAATTTAAAACCATGGGTGGAAGATTTGAAATGGTTTTTTCTTAAAACCCAGGTTGGATTTTCATTTTGTCGAAAAAGGTGTCCCCGTGATGGAGATATTTAATTTTACATATTTAAGTTTAAATTTTAAATTATTTAAAATTATTTTAAATTTAAATTTAAAATGAAAATGAAAATTTAATTTATAGTGCCGACGTCAAAGAAAGGAAAAGGCATAAAACTAATATTTAAATTATAGCACCGACGTCAAAGGAAAGGAGGAGGACATATATATATATATATATATATGCCCAAAGTTTTGATTTATTTTCCTAAGCGCTCGATTTGATATTTGGATTCGAATGGTAAAAGAGCCTACGCATCGTGTGTCGAAGTGTGTGTGAAAAAGGTTTTAAAAGGCTTACAATTTTTGCGTTCGTTGAAGATACTATTGTGGAGTAAAGCCAAATGTATAGGCCTCCTTGGCCTAGTGGTTCATGCACTGTGTGTGAAGTAGGAGGTCCTATGTTCGATTCTTATCGGAGGTGTTTTACTATGTTGAAATGCGTGAAGCACGTTTTATTTTTGAAGGGCATAGATATTCGCGACATAAGGTTTTGTTGTGTGCTCCTTTTGAGCATGTGAGGGCATGTGGCCCAATGACAGGTTGGCTGTGGTTAAGGCGCTGAGCAAGGAAGGTCACGAGATCAAATCCCATTTAGGGACAGAGGCAAGTTAATAATTTTTAAATATATTTTATTTTTCTAAAGTGCCCTAGGAGGAATAAGGGTTGTGATGCATGTTTAGAAAAAGTGAGATTTTTGATGATTTAATTTTTGAAAGTATATCATATTATATATCGTTGGAAAGATTATTCCAAGGGCTATTTTATTAACTTGCTTAGGGGGAGAAATAAGGTGTGTGTAAAGAGATATTTCTTATTTTATAAAGAGGTTCAAAAGTAAAGGTTGCTTTGTCCTTTTTCAAAAGAGATCAATTAATTTATGAAGTGACATGGTGTATATTATTGAGTATGAGTAATAAGGTGTTATTTGGATGTTATTGTTGTGTTATTAATAAAGATCTCTAACCCTTGTTGAAAGTTGAAAAAGAAAGTGTGTTGAGTGAGATAGATTTTGTGGACAACCAAAAGGCTTCTTCATCTTCATAAAAGGTATGGGCACATTCTCCTATTGATTGTTTATGGTGGTTGATTTCTGAAATATCATTCTAGAGAAAATAATTAATTGTGGTTTCCTTTTCGAAAGTAGTTGTTTGAATGTCTCAAGATTTTATGGGTTGAGATTTGCTATTAAACCTTATTTTATAAGCATTGTTGTTGAAGCCATTAGTAGTGTGAAAAACCTGATATAGGGTTTGAGAAAAACACGAGGATCATTGTTATGTGAGATTTGTGGTTGAGCATTATTGGAAACATCTGAGTTGGTTTATACATGCTTGAACTAGGGTTTGTAAGAAAGCGTTGTTCCTTGTGGTAGTGTGTTGAGAAGAGTTGTTTGAGCCTAGTCAAGTGATTGTGTGAAGTGGTTGTTCAAGTTCCATGAAACAAACTATTCTATATTCTGGATTTGAGTTGAGATTGAGATTTGAGGATAGAACATATTGAGTCTCTAACAATTATCTTTATGCTTGTATAATATTGATTTGAGTTGAGATTGAGATTTGAGGATAGAACATATTGAGTATCTAACAATTCTCTTTATGCTTCTATAAGATTGATTTGAGTTGAGATTGAGATTTGAGGATAGAACATATTGAGTCTCCAACAATTATCTTTATGCTTCTATAAGATTGATTTGAGTTGAGATTGGATTTGAGTATAGAACATATTGAGTCTCTAACAAGTCTCTTTATGCTTCTATGAGATTGAATTATTGAGCAAGTTAATGGTGAGCTTGCTAGTGCAGATTTGGACAATTTCTTGGTGAGCTTGCTAGTGCAGATTTGGACAAGTTCTTGGTGAGCTTACTAGTGCAGATTTGAGCAAGTTCTTAATGAGCTTGCTAGAGTATATTTGGACAAGTTCTATGTGAGCTTGTTGAGTAGGTTTTGAGGGAGCTTATTGAGGAAGTTCTGAGTGAGCCTATTGATAGAGCTTTGGAGGTGATAGAGTACAGAGGATAGAGTCTCAGTGGATAGAGATCTAGCAACCATCATAATTGAAGATAAATTTGAGTGAGGAGTCTTCAAGTGGAGAGAGATCCACCAGTTAGTGTAGCAGAGAGACAGAGTCTTCTAGAAGATCACTATCCAGAGTAGAAGGGGAAAGAGTTCTCTTGTGGAAGAGATCCACAAACTTGAGATTAGGGGATCAACATCTCCTTTGGATAGAGATCCATAAACATTGTAATTGGGAAGGATTCCCAAAGAGATTTATTGAAAAAGTTTTAGTAAAATATTTTCTCCGTGGAGTAGCCCACATTGGGTGAACCACGTAAACTGTGGTGTCTCTATTGTGTATGGTGTTTAGTGCATTGCTTTGATTACTGCTATTGATATTGTTGTCTATACACTACATAATATTGAATTGAAAAGAAAAGTAAAAAGTGGTCTTATACTGTTCACCCCCCTCGTAGTATAAGCTTGTGTTCTTTATATATCCTCTATTTTTACAACCAAGAAATACTTTTACAACTAGTGTGATGGTAACTTCAAGGTCTCTGGATTTAGGGCCATAAATGCTAGAAGCTTTAGGGCCTTTGAATAATCAATATAGATGACTAGAATCTCAATTGCTATGTTGAGGTGGTTGCACCATAAATATTTCATCATGCTGACATGACAAAAATGACCTCCTTGATTGGTGTAGGTGGATAGGGTAGGCTCACACATATGGTGGGCAATGGCCACGACTGGCATGTGATTAGATCTAACAAGCTTGGCCTGAAAAGTCAAATTTTGTGACCAATAGTGGATATCTTCTTTAATGCCATCTTGCATTATCTTCTCTTATGTGCACAACTACCACATATCCTTGGATGGGATGGTTCATATTTTATCCAATGGTGAGCCTTCTCCTTAGGGTGCTAGTTCTCTCCTCTTGTGGGCTTCTGACTAGCTACCACATGTATAACGTTGGATTTAGTTGGAGCCCCTCCTCCTTTGTTGGTGCCTCTTTGTTAGAAGGACCATGCAAGCCATTGGATAAAATATCAATGGTCTATAAGCCTTGATGTTTTGGATGGCTTGATTTGGGCAGTCATGAACTATTGGTCATAGATGAGAGATCTAACAAATGGTGTGGCTTTATTATTTGAATACTCTTCCTTGAAGCTCCTTTCTCTCAATTGAAGGTGGGAAAAATATTTTTTACTTGAGGCAAGAAGCACCTCCAACAATGAAGCCTTGACTAGTCCTACTTCTCACTGATCTAGATTGGAGTGAAGCAGGGTTGTAGGGAAAAGTTCCCTATAGTATCCAACCAAGTCAATTTTATTGGTTAAAATATAATGGATTCATAATTTAAAGCATCTTTCACATGCCTCAAAATTATTTTAGTTATTATTTTTTGATTTGTTGATGCCTCAATCATGAATTGTAAAACCAAAGAGAATGCCTATGTAATATCTAATCTTATTATTGTCAAGTATGTGAGGTTATCAATGAAACATATATGCCTCCTTGCATCCACTCTTCCACTTCCTTCATCATTGCACACCCTTTTACCTTAGGCAAGTTGGGTAGCAACATCTTTGCAACTTTCTATTTGAAAATTATTCATCATTTCATGTGCATATTTAGATTGGTAAATGAAAATACTTATTGAATTTCATACTTATTTCTAGAAACAAGTAGAAGTAATCCATCCACTCAAATTTTATTCAAAAATCATAAAATAAGATAAAAGAGAAGAAGATATAGTGGGTACCCCTAGGCACCATAATTAAATACTACATTATTCATATATAATAATCACAATACTCTAATACAATGGTTGGAGTGGTGGGGAGAATTTATACCAATACCAAAATCTGCTTACATAAGTGAGTTTAACCTAAGTCGAAATAACAAATCTTAAGGTTAATTACAAGTTATAATGTGTTTTTAACCATAACAAGGTTAACCATGACCCATAGGGCTAACATAATAAAGAAATACAATAAATTAAGATACAATTGTACAATGATTGCTCGTAAGACTATACAACATTACATCATACAATGTCATCCTTGGCTGTAAGTCAGGTTACACATTCAACAACCCTTCATAATTTGAACTGAAGGTCCAAGGAGAGCAAAAAATAGTGATAATAATATATTCCCCCCATAATGGGTTCTCTAGTGGGTATTTACACTTGGGAAAGACTCATCTAAACCATCCTCATCATTTAGAAATCCATTGATGCAAAAGAATATTTTGCACAAGAATATCCTTATGTTGGACCATAGTCATTATTGCCACTATTAGACACTTATGTACATATCCAAAGAACATTTCTATTAAGACTCCATATGAGGAAGAGAAGTCAAGAGTACTCCCTCTAAAAAAATTGCTTCAATCTTCTATAGTCACATAAGGTAAGACTTGGAAGCATAGCTTTACCTTTTCACATACATCATCTTGTTTAGAAACTTCAACTTGCCCTTAGGACATCTAATTTTATCACCAAAAGAGGCTTTGCATGGCCATGTTTATGAAGAGCCATTACAAAATCCCAAGAGTACCTAGACAAAGAATAGAAGAGAGAAGATATCATCATGAATAAGTTAAAGAGCCATGTTTAAAGGAAGAAGAGGGATCGACTTAAGAATAGTCTAAATCATTTTCTTGAATACCTCTAAAAGACTCAAAAAGTAATGCATTTGTCACAAATACAACTACATCTCCCAAAAATATAGAACAAAGATTATAATTACATAGCTTATGGTAAATTTTTCCAGTCCTACACAATTTGGTTGCTCACATTGTAATAGGTCCATGAATTGATGTCACCAAAGGACTAAAAATATTTCCTTATGTAAAAGTTATAGCCCTTCAAATATTTTTCCAAATAACCCCCAAAAAAGAAAAAATTAAAACCTAAAACCTTTAGGAAAATAACATCCAATTACAACCCACCAGGTGTCACTCACTCATCTTTTGTTATTTGCCACATAATCCATACCACATAGATGTCATTAAGTGGCTACATTGACAAATGTTATCCACTAATTGGCTGAAGAGGTATTAATAAGTAAAAATGTGCTTGATGGCATGCTTGGCCACCATATCCACTAGGTTAAAACATCATTTGTCTAAAAAGTTTGAGAATGCCAAAGTGGTGATTTGGACCTAAGTCTCCCATGTGTTGGATAATTTTCCTTTACCAAGGCACATACCATGTCATTAAGGATGAAAAATAAAACAACACTTTCAAAAGCTTCCTTTTTGACACTAAGGTACATGAGCTTGCAAGTACAAAAAAATGCTTGTGATCATTTGATCCTAGGTTGTGGAGCACACAAATGTGTTAGCCAAGCCTCCATAAATTTTTGAGCAATGCAACTTCTACATCCAAAACACATGGTGCATCCATGAAGAACTCCTCTTACACACCTTGACACTTGTTGGGCCAAGTAAAATTGTGATTCAAACCTTAGACCTCTCACAACCAACACCCAAACTTGCGCTCATATATCCATTTGGGTGATAATTCATGCTAAGACTAGTTTGGAGTCCTTTCGATTGGTTTTGACCTCTCCACCTTAAAATGTAAAAAATAGGAAAATGCAAATGTGAACCCACAACCTTCTACTGTGAATGCCCCAATGCTCCTCCAATTAGTCATCTTGGTGTTGCTACAACACTACCAAAAATATGCCTACTTTGTGAAGAGGGAGGTAAACATATGATACACCAAACAATATAGCCAAGGACACACACATTGAAGAGAGATCTCACACGAAATTTTTAGTGTGTTTTTTCAAAATTTGATTTTTTAAAACATTTCCTCCTTTTTATTTTCAACCAAAGTGTTGTCATGACTCTAGAAAACTCTAGAAGAAACATAACTCTACCAAATAAAATTTGAAATTGTAAGTAGAAGATCAAAAATACCTTAATAACGATTAAGTAGGCATAAAATTTTTAAACATTTCTAGAAAATGAATGAAAAACCATGGGCAACAAATATCCTTTCCACCTCTTATGCTGAAAATGCTTATGAACTTTGATGAGTAAATCGTCCAAAAAACTAGAAGAAGGATTAAAGGCTCTGGATTAAATTTTTGCATGATCAAGCAATACTAATCCATACTTACTCTAATATCATGTTGGATTTCACACCTATTTCTAGAATGAATAAAAGCAATCCATCCACTCAAATCTTATAAAAAATAAAATATGACAAAAGAATATATAATGAGCACCTGTATGAACCATAAATAATCATTTTATTATCCATAGATAAGAATCACAATACTCTGATACAATGAATGGAATTGTGGGGGATATTTGTACAAAAATCAACACCCCAATTACATAAATAAGTTTATCCTAAGCCAACATAACAAAAGGTCTTAAGGTTACTTACAAGTTATAAGGAGTATTTAACCATAACAAAGTTAATCATGGCCTATAGGGCTGACACAATAAAATAATACAATAAATTAAAATATGTTTGTAAAATTATTTTCCATAGGCCTATACAATATTATGTCATACAATATCAGCCTTGGCCATAAATTAGATTATATATTAATTCCAAGAAATTAATGTGTTTAATATATATTAATTCAAAGAAAATAATGAATTAATCCAAATCACTCTTTTAAATTCTTTTACTGTGGCTTTCTTGAACTCTCTTTTCATTCTTGATGGACGTCCTATGAATATTATATCATCAACATATAAGCAAACAATCAAGATATCGTCACCTTCCTTTTCATAGTGCATTGCGGGCTCATTCGTTCTTCTCATAAATCTAAACTTAAGAAGTGTGCATTAATTCTTGAATACCATTCCCTTGGTGTTTGAGTACATATAATATATGTTTTAAATTATAGATAT
Source organism: Wollemia nobilis (assembly GCA_028583015.1). NCBI lineage: Eukaryota > Viridiplantae > Streptophyta > Pinopsida > Araucariales > Araucariaceae > Wollemia > Wollemia nobilis. The sequence goes on along the minus strand of JAQPPZ010017218.1, from coordinate 10,598,385 downwards.
ATCCTTATTTACATTTCACTTCAAATCCTTGTGCTTCCTCCATATACACTACTACTTCAATCATGTCATACAAGAATGCATTCTATACATCAAGTTTATGTACATTTTTGGGTTGTCAAGCCCAAGATAATTTATATTGTCTTACCTTGTAAGAGGTGCATATATCTCATCATAATCTATACCAATTTATTGTGTATACCTCTTTTCCACTAGCCTTGCTTTGTGACATTGAATCAATCCATAATTATTGTACTTGTTCTTCAACACCCACTTAACGTCAATTATCTCCTTGCTCTTTGTAAGTTTACATAACTATGAAGTATCATTATTTTCAATTGCATTCAATTCTTCTTTGTGGATTTTATCCATAACTTAATTTGGGATGTTGCTTCAAAATCTAGAGCTACACTTCAATCTTGGATTGTAAAGAATGGTTCACCATATTACTTCTTCTTCATTTTGCAATTTTTCTTGAGCTCATGCTTGGATTCTTGTGAAAATTCTATCAAAACTATGATCCTACATTTGGTGGATTTGTCATTGTTATATTATATTCCTTTTTGTGCTTGTTGTTAGAAAAATGCTCATGCCTTTACTTGATTCCTGTAACACACCAACATATTCAGTTATTATTGTCTTCTTATTTTTTTTTTGCTCACTATCCATGAATTTCTACTTCATAAAAAAATGCATCTTTATATACAATGCATCATATATAGTTGGGGTTATAATATATATATAACTTACTTTCTTCAAGATATCAACAAAAATGAACACTTGGCCCTTTGGATCTAACTTCTTCATTTTATTATCTTCAATATGAACATAAGCCAAGCAACCAATTTATCTCAAGTAACTTACAAAAGGATTCTTCCCATACCATACCTCATGAGGAGTCATATTTTTTACCACAATCATGGGACTTTTATTGAGGGTGTATATTGTTTTTACAATTGCTTCAACCTAAAAATGATTACCAAATCTTTTGTTAATACCATGCTTTTCATCATCTCCATTATTGTCCTATTCTTCCTTTGCCATTTTATTTTTGTTGAGATGTATAGGTTTTCAATTATCATTTTATCCTATGCTCATCAAAAAAATGATTGAATTTCTTAGAACAATACTCGCCACCATGATTAGTCCTTTATTATTTGATTCTATATTCACTTCCATTCTCTACTATGGTTGTGAGGCTCTTGAATAGTTTAAAAGTGTCACTCTTATTCTTTAAAAATATACCCAAGTTTTTATAGTATGGCCATCAACAAAAGTGATAAAAAATAAGGATTTACAAGACTTATGTGCATTTGACCACAATTATTTGAATGAATCAACTACAATGGATATAATGCTCTCCATGCTCTTCCTCTTCAAAAGTTATGTTTGTGATTTTTCTCATTCTATGACTTTCGAATACTTCTTTATTCTACACAAATCCATGGACCACTCCTTTAGAATTCAACAAATGCAAGCTTTAGAAATGTAGGTAACCATACCTTTGGTACTATAAATAGCTCATGTCTTCAATAGTTGTATGATAAAAATTGTTCTTTTCACCTCCAATCTTCAAAGGAAGCATTTTATTCTTTGGCATAGGTGCAAATTCCACTACTTGGTTCCCACTTGTTTTTTATACAAGATGTACTTCTTATCAAATACCACTTTGTATTTTTTCTCTACAAGTTGCTCTACGCTCATCAAATTATGCTTCAAACCTAATATGAAGTAAGCGTTTAGGATATTTTTTTCATCCTTTTTAAATTTGTAAGGTTCCTTTTCCTTCAACTCCCAACACTTGGTTATGTCCAAATTTCACCTTGTTATTACATGAGTCATCCAAATCCATAAACAACTAATTATTATAAGTCATACGATTTGAAAAACTAGAATCTAAGAACCAAGGCTCTTTATTTGAAATTTTTTCCACATTACTTGAAAAGAAAATATTTTCTAAGCTCTCATCTTCATGTAAAAAGTAAGTTTTCTTTCCTCCTCTTCCTCCATTGGTTACCTTTATTTTATATTCTCTTTCATAGTGGCCATACCTTTTGCAATAGTGTAATTGAAAATTCCTCTTATCCATAAATCTACCTCTACCTCTTTCACTATAACTTCATCTTCTATCTTGGCATCTTCCTCTCATAAAATATTGATTTGGTTGCTCCTTGGGAATTGGAGTTTGAGCTAGCCCATTGACACTCTAGCAAAAGCTTACTCCAAGTTTTTTTCTTCAATATTTTTAATTCTTTCTTCATGGGATATAAGTATCCCGCAAATCTATCAAAATCCAGTTTAAAATCTTCACTCTCTTCATAATCATTATATAATTATTCCCCTTTAGTGTCAATGTTCTCAACATCTTTTTTGGTGACATATTTCTATGTTGGTTCTTCACTATAGATACCCATTTTATGCACAATGTTATGCACCCTAATAATCCATAATATTACCATTGTGATTTATTCTCATATTTTTATATTCTCTTCAATATCTATAACTTTACTTGATCAGAGCCTTGATAGATGTTGATTGAAAATTTTGTCCAATTACAAAATCTCCATCATAGTCAGGATTTTGATTAGAAAAACCTCTCTTACAAAGAAATTGAAATTTCTCCAAGGTTCCTTTTACTTAATGTGTGCTTGTCATCTTATGAAGATATATCAAATAAGTGCTAGGAATACCTTAGTGATTTGCAAGTAATTTGTTAACAAGGGGTCTGTGTTCGTTTTATTTTACTGCTATACTAGTGATTGTTCATGAGACTTAAAAGAAATAAAAATATGATTGACCCTCATATGACCACGATGCAAAGCCTTAGTTCATTTTCTCTTGGAGTGTTTTAGGTAGATGTTATCTTCTTTTGGTTTAGCAAATTTTAAACAAGTTTTATCTTGCATTAAACCCTAATTTGAGCATGAAATAGAAGATTAAAATCTATCTCTAAATGTGAAACTTAAATGATGAAATGATTCATTTAATGTTGCCTTGAATATGAAAGTAAAAAAAATGGCCTTTGATATAATAAATAAATTACCCCTCTTTAATGAAATTGATTTTCATAAAGAGACATCAATTTATTGCTTTAAAAATAATGGCTTTTGGAATGCCATATAAATTGCTCCCCTTTAATGAAATTGTGATTTTCATAAAGGAAAGTTAATTTATTGCTTGTAAAATAAACATGCAAAGCTTGAAATATGATTTGCCTTCAAAATGCAAAATTATGTAAAATCCGAAATTATAAAATACTTGTAAAAACAACAACTTTCGAAATGGCTTCAAAATGAAATTGAAATTGTTCCAAATAAAATATTAAAGTTCATTCTTCACACCCGTGCATCTATTTTTGGGATTGTAATTTTTTTATTTTATTTCAATCACCGAATTTAAAAAAAAATCTGCAAAAACAAAAGGGTAGAAAAATAAAATAAAAACAATGAAATAAAAGAAACGAAATGAATTGCTGCAACCCAGAAGTTTCCCACATACCCTGCAAGCATTAGTATCCTGCACAAAACCAGCATTAGTGTGACCCAAATTCACACAATCAAACATCTAATGCAGTGCAATATTCTAAGGAAATGATGCAATATATCAAAAATAACAAGCAAGTCAACCATTAACATGCATAAAACTTGATGTATCTCCAATATATTGCAGAAGAAAGATCTTCAACATTTCTTCAATATCAAACACAAGTGCATAATGCCATGCCCTGAATTGGCATCATGTGATGAACTCCAGTCCAACGATATGGCTTTTCTCCCAACAGATCCATCCAGCCTTGGCCTCTAAAAAGATCCAACCTTTGGCCTACAAAAAAATCCAATCCCTATGCTGTGTTGGAAATGAATATTAAAAATTTACAATTTAACTCCTCGTTTCTATTTCCAACTCTTTCTTTTGGCTTTCCGTTGTTACCTATCTTTTCATTCACTAAAACTTCGTAACTGTTTCAATTGTTTCGTCCCCTGTTTTCATAACATCTAACATGCACCGTTCCCATTCCAATGATGGTCGATTATTTTTTCCACGTTCTCTCTTTATTTGGTTCCATTTGAGCTTTGTAATTGATGCGTTTATCTTTTTCCTTTATGCCCGATAACGCTTCCTTAATAGTAACGGACGTACCACCCATTATGGCATTGTGGATAGGATCCAACAGAGTTAACGATCATACCGATGATTACCATTGAATTTACTCACATATAAGATGCTGCCAACATGGTGATTATCCGAACATAATAAACTATGTCGTCATGGACCCAATATCTCATCTGTTTGCGATAGTGGGAAGCAGAGAGCCCCAGAATTATCTATCCATGTTGTTCAACCAGCATGGGCGAGGGATTAAAGACCCATTCAAGCAAGCTAACTTTGACTTGGACGGATGAATTTCTCAGTTGCAATCGATCACCAATTGCCTTTCAACTTTTAATATTTCTAACAAGTCAACGTCTACTCGGTAATTATATGCATGAACTACTGCATTGTAACAATTGTGTTTATTTCTTATCTCTACTTTGGACAAAGATACCACCAATACCTGCAACTGCCTAGACAAAATATCTGCAATATCACTGTGTGAAATAATTCCAATCAACCTAAACTTAACTGTTTACACATAGCCACAGTAATAATAGTGCATTCGTCCCCTCCATGGAGTGATTTTGCCTTTATGCGTGATATCCACATAGATGTGTTCCAGTGTCGAACCATTCACCGTGTATCTACTTCAACACTGAGGTTCGGATAGGAGACCAGGCCCCCCTTCATAACCTGATTTAATGATGCTTCTCAACCTTGCTGTGAACAACCGTCTCAAGCATCAGAGGCTTATGACATGGGCGGGTGATATACTTACTTCTCCATTTTATCGACATTTTTGGCATAAAGTCCACATCACCATCGTAACTTAGTCCTCAGGTCTTCTGCGCCGTATGCCACCTAGACTCACTGTATTGAAATTTGCTAACACTTCGGCCGCTCGTCGTGGCTTATGTCTGTTAGTATTAGTTGATTGTCATGTCTCAATACGCTTTCAGAGGTGTTGATCGCCACGTCCCCCGTGCATCCATTTGTTTATACTAGTATGTCCACGTCCTCACCTGCATTTTATTCGGACACACTACCTTAACAAAAAAAATACAATTTATAAGTAAAATATTTATATTTTTAATATCAAAATAGTTCTCTTACAATCGTCATGTAAACTTATATATTTTGAAATATAAAATCATTAATTTTATTTATATATAATATATATTTATATATTAAATATATTTTATAATATAAATAAATAAATTATAATAAAATATATGGAAACTATATATATATATATTAAATGTATTGATGGTGTAAAAAGTAAAAAAAATCAAATTTATTTCTTATAAAATAATATTTTCTTAGGTAAAATAAAAATAAAATTGAGTGGTTAGGATTTTGACTTTTCTTTTTAAAGGTTTAAGGTTCAAACCACAACTTATATAGAAAGGAATAAGTTAAATGGTAACATTGGAGTGTTTGTCAGTTAACTATCCCAATTCATTGCTATACTGCCTCAATTCATTACTATGAAAGGTCAGTCCCTTAATCCAATTCATGCCAAATGCTCTACAAGATCTGGATTCTAACAATAATGTTATCAATTGTATTATTATTTTTATTTTTTATTATACTAAAAGAATCTTTAACTCTTACAATTTTCTGCATCCTATTTTTGGCTGACACTATATCCTCCGGTTAATTGCATTGAGTAAACTTTTTAACATAGTTAATAGAGCTGGTACAACACGTCCTCCGAAACTACGAGGTCTAAGAAATTAATACCATAGTTTCCGCACTCTCACCTCCAATTACAAGGAGTAAATTTTTTAATATAACTAATGGCCCTAACACGACACGCCCTGAAATGGGGTTACAGGGAAAATTGCTGAGACAGGTTGAAGGCTTTGTTGGAAATAAATTCATTGATGCCCTCCATACATGTATGTTTGTGGTTTGCGTAAAGTTGGATTGACAGAAGAAAGTTGTTATCAACGTCGTTACAGCAGCATGGCAATTCTTGACCGGGTTAACAATATAGATTTTTCCAAGCCAATTTTTTTATATTTTTGGTACTGACTACTTTTTAAAATCTGAAAAAGTTTTGTAGAGGATAATGGATATAAATTTATTACAAATAACTTTTTAAATTTATTTTTTATCAATTTTTTCTTGTATTGCTTTTCTATTTTCTTTAACTACTTTTTCTAACAAATTCAGCTTACCACAACTACTTTTTCTAACAAATTCAGCTTACCACAAACGAAAACTCTCAGGCAAGGGTGTGCAACATTCAAAGAATATTCCATACAATTTTAATACAACAAACATGACAAATAAGATGTTTTAAAGGTTAGGTTAATTGGTAAGTGTAAGTGTGATTGGGCACTTACCAAGAAGAAATTTAGGTTCAAACCTTGGGGAAGCTAACCAGACTGACGTTGGTAAGAATTACGAATATCGAGCAACTGGTGGTCCCCATCTCACGTCGGATCAAAAAACGATAAGGATAGGTTTGTTAGGAGTAGTCCTTAATTTGAACCTTAGGCTAACTAGTTACTAAAAATAGTAATTTAACCAACTCCCCTTTGTAATAAAAATAAAATAAAATAAAATAAAATAAAATAAGAGGAGCACTTGTTGAATTCCCCGAAAACATTATATTAGCACAAGATTCAAATCACATAGAACTTTTCCCAACAACCTATTCGTCTCGTTGTTGTTGATCTGATATCAGATGGAAACCGCAAGTCGCTTGGGGTTTGTACTGTCTGGTGCTCACTCTCAAACCACATGGGACTGTTCTGAACAACCTAGTCATCTCGTTGTTTTTGATCCGAATCACTTGGGGTTTGTATTGTTTGGTGCGCACTCAGAGGATTTAGCACGGACTACTATCAAACCACATGGGACTGTTCTGAACAACCTAGTCATCTCGTTGTTTTTGATCCGAATTACTTGGGGTTTGTATTGTTTGGTGCGCACTCAGAGGATTTAGCACGGACTACTACCTTTGTTAAAGCTGGCAATGCGCCCCAAAGTTTGAACCTAAATTTCTAATATTTGACCAATCAAAACTTTTACCAATCTACTAACCATTGAGACAATACAATGAATATATTCCTTATTAAGGGCAATATTCCTTATACAATGGCTATATTCCATTACATTAGATTATATTAGATTATATTATATTAATTTACTGCGGTAGGTTCAAAATTTTATATATATATAAAACGTGGTAGAAGTTTCCTATAAAAAAAATAATGTTTCTTGCCGTGTTGATCGGGGTGGTGGGAATCGACGACAGGTTAGCGATTGAAATTGGTGTACACATGGCATCTTGTAATTCAATAATTTCTCTTCTTCCATACTTGGTCAAGCCATTAGAGAAAGTGACTCAGTGGCCTGTGACGTCAAACTCAATGTCTTAACGTTACGTTTCTTTGCAGACGTATATGATCAAATTTTTATTTCGCATTATAGCAATAGTTAAACAAGAGAGCTCTATAAATCACAGGTACTCATCGCCGACTCTAAACAGAGCAAAGATAGTTGGGTACTCATCTGTGCCTAGCAATGGAGGTCGACCTGCGCTATTTGGGTTACGTTGCATTGGCGCTTCTCTCGCTTTACTTTATTTCCAGGAGGTCTCGGCGACATCTGAATTTGCCGCCGGGTCCTCGCGGTTGGCCCATAATCGGGCACCTGCATCTGCTGGGAAGCCTTCCGCACAGGTCCATCCATAGCCTCTGCAAGATCTACGGCCCCATCATGTACCTCAACCTCGGCTCCGTCCGCTGCGTCGTCGGATCCTCCGCCGACATGGCGCGGGAGTTTCTGAAGACGCAAGATCTCACCTTCGCGTCGCGCCCCCGTAACGCCGCCGGCAAATACACCGTCTTCAACTACTCCGACATCACGTGGTCTCCCTACGGCGACCACTGGCGCATGGCCCGGAAGATCTGCCTGATGGAGCTCTTCAGCGCCAAGCGCCTCGAGTCGTACGAGTACATCCGCAACGAGGAGGTCGCCGCCATGGTCGCCTCCATCTTCCGTACGTGCCAAAACGGCCTCCACGTCCACCTCCGAGAGGAGACCTCCATCGTGAGCAACAACATAATCTCCCGTATGGTGCTGGGGCGACGGTACCTGGAGGAGAAGGCAGCCAACAAGATTAAGTCCCACGAGTTCAAGGAAATGTTGGAGGAACTCTTCGTGCTTAACGGGGTCTTCAACATCGGGGACTACATTCCCTGGCTCAGCTGGCTCGATCTCCAGGGCTACGTCCGCCGAATGAAAGCCGTCAGCAAGCGCTTCGAGGTTTTCCTCGAGGAGGTTCTCGAAGAACACGACATGAGAAGAAAGAGCGTGCCCGATTACGTCCCTAGAGACATGGTGGACGTCCTGTTGCAGCAGAGTGAGGATCCCCAGATCAAGCTCCCCCGCCACAAAGTCAAGGCGTTCACCCAGGTGCGTCCACTCATACCCATTATAATTTCAATCTTGATTTTCCTCGTAAGGTTCAAATCCAAAAGAAATCGGGTTATACACTATTTGTTTTAAATCTACTCTGCTCTATTTGTTTTCTCTTTCGAGTGCAGGACATGATGGCCGGGGGAACGGAGAGCTCGGCGACGCTGGTGGAGTGGGGGATGACGGAGCTGCTGAGAAAGCCAGAGGTCTTCAAGAAGGCGAACGAGGAAATTGAGAGAGTTGTGGGGAGGGAACGGTGGGTGGTGGAGAAACATATAGCGGAGATGGAGTATTTGCAGTCCATAGTGAAGGAGACGATGAGGTTGCACCCGGTGGCGCCCATGCTGGTGCCCCATCTGGCGACGCAGGACTCCAAGGTCGGGGGCTACGACATCCCCGCCAACACGCGGGTGTTCGTGAGCGTGTGGACCATCAGCAGGGACGAGAAGGTGTGGGAGAGTCCCGAGGAGTTCTTGCCGGAAAGATTTGTTGGGAGTACGCTGGACGTGAAGGGGAGAGATTACGAGCTCCTTCCCTTCGGCTCCGGTAGGAGGATGTGCCCGGGCTATAGCCTCGGTCTCAAGGTTGTTCAGCTGGGGCTCGCAAATCTCATCCATGGATTCCACTGGCGTCTTCCTGATAACCAGAGCCCCGAGACCTTAGACATGTCGGAAACTTTCGGGTTGTCCACTCCGAAGACGGTGCCTCTTGTAGCAATGGCGGAGGCTCGCCTGCCTTCCAATCTCTATGATTTCACTTACCCCGATCGACGTTAGATCATATTAGAAGGAAAAAGATGGTGGGAATCCGCTCCAACCCTGCCGGATGAATTGGGAGTGTCTCAATATTGTTACCGTAGTCTACGTTTCATGTGGTTTGAGGTAGTCTTGTAGCCTTCGCTGGGTCAAAATATGACCTGCATAGTGTTTTTATTGTTCGTGATATGGCATGTCTGTGTGTAGTCTGAAGATAATGTTCGTCGAAGTGCAATAATGTAGTACGGAATATGTGATAAAGGAATATAAAATTTACCTAAGTATGTTTAATTATACTATTCAAATTTTACAATTATGAAATATAATGAGTAGTTTTGTTTTTAATGTTGATTTTACAATTATTTATAATGCATTTTTATTAAATTTAAATGTATTTTTATAAAATATATTTTTTAATTATAACATCAAGTCAAAATTTATTGATAATTATAAATTGTATTTATAATTTAATTTTATCTTTAAAATATTAATTAATTTTTTTTTTTTTTTTATGAGGAACCTTTTATATACAACATATCCACAACATGTGAGGGGAGAGATTTGAACCTGGGCCTCTCGATAACTGAAATATTAATTTTCAATATACATGTTGAGACATATGGGTGAGTAGCTCACATCAAGGTTCAAATTCTAATAACACCAAGGGGTTGTATAGCTCAATGTGACTAGTTGGCATGAAAGGGGAAGAACAACCCTTTCAAAACCCTTTTTAAAAGTCTAGATCATATGTTGTTTAAGTTATCATGAAGTAATAATAATGATAAATAAATAACAATCATAATTTTAAACATATGAAGAGATATAATCTCCTGACTAAAAACATGAAAAATTAAAAATATTATAATATTATCACATGCTTTATTGAAATATCATGGTAATACATGATAATCACTAAAATTTACAATTATATTTAATAAATCTTAAAAATAATTTTAAATTACTATAATTATAAAATAAATTACATATGTATTAGTCAATGTTAAAAATATATAAATTTAATGTATTTTTTTATACCACTACTCTATCATATATAAGTATTAAAAATTTACTAAAGAAACAAGTCTGCTTCTATAGCATAGTTGGTTTCTAGGATATGGTCCCAAAAGTAATGAACAAGAGGTTTAATGTGCGAACCACCTCCTATTCACCTTCGTAGTGCAGTTGGTTTCTAGAACATGGCCCCAAAATGAATGAGAGATCTAGTGTTCAAACAACCCTCTATACTATTTTTGCAGGTAAAAAAAATCCACTATGGAGGTCTTAGGCGTATATTTAGATGGGACTAGCAACAAGTCCCGTAGCACAATTGGTTTTTTGGACATGGCCCCAAATTTAATAAATGAGAGGTTTAGAGTTCGAACCACCTCCTTGCACCTTCGTTGTACATTTGGTTTCCAAGAAATGATCCCAAAATGAATGAGAGGTCTGATGTTCAAATCACCCCTTGTACTATCTTTGTGAACATAAAAAATCCACTATGGAGGCCTTAGGGGTATACCTAGACGAGATTGGCAACATGTCCCAAGGTTGAAGTAGTGGGTTTCCTTTCTAACACAAAGGTTTAAGTCTACTTTCATAGCACACTTAGTTTCTTGGACATGGTCCCAAAATTAATAAATGAGAGGTCTAGTGTTCGAACCATCCCTTGTATGTCCTTGTTGTGCAGTTGGTTTTTGAGACATGGTCTTGAAATAAATGGGAGTTCTAATGTTCAAACCACCCTTTGTATTGTCTTTGCAGACACAAAAAATCCACTATGGAGGCCTGAGGGGTATACCCATATGGGACTGGCAACAAGCCCTAAGGTTGAAGAAGTGGGTTTTCTTTCTAACACAAAATTTTTATCCGCTTCCATAGCATAGTTGGTTTTTGGGACATCATCCTAAAATTAATAAATGGGAGGTCCCATGTTTGAACTGATGAGCAAGGTGCAACCAAAGTATTGTCATTGTTGTCAACACAGTCAGGTTGATCAGTTGATGCAATGGACATGAATGGATAGGAGTTGATTGATGAGCAAGGTGATGGACAGGAGTTGATTGATGAGCAAGGTGCAGCCAAAGTATTGTCATTGTTGTCAACACAGACAGAGGATCGGTTGATGCAATGGACAGGAGCACAGAAGTCATTAGATAGATCGGTTGATGAAGTGAACAAGAGTTCAGAGATCATACAGAGCATGTACAATGATTCTCCAAGAAGACCGAAGTGGCCCATATGCAAAAGCTCAAAGAAAAAGACAAGTAAGAAAACTGTCGCGATATCGCGACATGTTTATAGCACGCGACATATGGAGGAGAGAGAAAATGCAAGAAAAACTATCGCGATATCGCGACATGTTGAGAAGCTGGAAAAGGAAACTGTCGCGATATCATGCGACATGGTGAAAGAGCTAGAAAAAGGAAACTGTCACGATATCGTGACATGTGGAAGAGAGAAAGAACAAGGAAAACTATCATGATTTCGCGACATGATGGAAGAGAGAGAAAGCGCAAGAAAAACTGTCACGATTTCGCGACATGTTGAAAGCAAAGAAGGCAAGTGGAAAAACTATCACGATTTCGTGACATGTTGGCAGAGAAGAAGCCAAGTGGAAAAACTGTCGCGATTTCGCGACATGTTCGAAGAAGAAGCGCATGCAGGGAAAACTGTCACGATTTCGTGACATGTTTGGAGAGAAGGCACAAGCAAAGAAAACTGTCACGATTTCGCGACATGTTTGGAGAGAAGGCGCAAGCAAAGAAAACTATCACGATTTCGTGACATGTTCGAGAGAAGGAGCTTGCAAAGAAAAGTGTCATGATTTCATGACAATTTGCAAGAGAGGATGGTATGGATGAAAATGTGTCACGATTTCGTACATGTTTGAGAGAAAGAGCTTGCAAGGAAAAGTGTCATGATTTCACGACAATTTGCAAGAAAGATGGCTACGGAGAAAAAGTGTCACGATTTCACGACAGGTTGAGAGAAAGAGTGCAAGGGGAAAAGTGTCACGATTTCGAAATTGCAAGAAGAAGTAAGGAAAAAGTGTCAATTTGCGACAGATATTCAAGAGAGAGAAGGCAAGATAAAAAGTGTCACGATTTCATGACATATTGCAAGAGGAAGAGCTCAAGAGAAAAAGTGTCCAGCGATATCGCGACATGTCGGGTTGACGATGAGAAGAAAAGAGCTAAGGAAGAAAAGATGTCACGATTTCGCGACATAAGAGAAGAATCATTAGGAAGACTCGAAGGATGAAGTGTCACGATTTCGTGATAGAGAGAGCATGACATCATGATTTCACGACAAATTCAAGGAGGAAGAGCTCAAAGGTGAAAGCGTCATGATTTTGTGACATGTTCCATTTTCATGGGCCAAAGATAGAAAAGAGCACAAGGCAGTGAAAGTGTCACGATTTTGTGACATGTTCCATTTTCGCGGGCAAGAGACAGAGAAGAGCTCAAGGCAGCGAAAGTGTCACGATTTCATGACATGTTATGTTTTACTGGTGGAAGCCAAGAAGAGTGTACGAAGGCAAAAAGTGTCATGATATCGTGACATGTTATGTTTTCATGGGTGCAAGCCGAAGTAAAGTTAACTGAAAGAAAATGATAGTTACAGATGCAGTTGTAGAAGAAAATCATGCAGCTAGAACATGAATAGTTAACTGGAGTCAGAACTGTAGTTGCAAGGGGTGTTGCAAAGACAATCATGCAGTTAAATAAGAATAGTGAACTGAAGTAATTACGGTAGTTACAAGGGTAGTTACAGTGACAGTAAACAGAAGTCATTACTGCAGTTACAGGAGCCGTTACAAAGAAATATCATGCAGCAGTGGTTACTGAAAGTCATCAGACGAAGACCACGAGTTGGACAGAGAAACGTCTCGAAGCCCAAACAAAGAACCGCTCTATTAATAAGGTTGCATGTGAGAATAAAGAAGCCGTTACTATTAATAGGCTGCATGCACGAATATGGAAGTTAAGAATAGAAACAGAACATCGTTATAAAAGGAGATTTGCGTGAAGTAGGAGGTTGAGCTCCGTGCGGGAAGAGAGAGCAGCGTGTTGAAGAATAGGGGGAAAGTGCTGCAAAAAGAGAATAGAGAGAGCATTGCTGTGAGGGGAAAAGAGCCGTCGGATAGTGAGATAGTGCTACGGGCTGTAAGAGAGCTGTAAGTGAGAAGAGAAAGCCGAACACAGGGGCTGAAAGAAAGCAGCAAGAGTGAGCCATAAAATAGTTGAGCTTTGTGCGGTAAGAGAGTGTTGTGCTCTGAACGGGGTGATAGAGCAGTGTGTTGCTGTATAGAGGGATAGTGCAGTGGGCTGTTACAAAGCTGGAAGAATGTTGTAAGAAGTACAGAGCTGTGAGAGCTGCAAGAGTAAGCTATAAGAAAGGGTTGTAAGTGTGCAGTAAGTAGAGTTGTAAAAGAGTGTATGCTTCCATGAGATTGATTTGAGTTAAGATAGACCAGTGAGGGTCTTGTAACACAGAAGGCATTTTTATGTCAATCAAGATTTAAAATAGAAGTCCAAGTTGGTGCTTGGAATCAGGGGTTGGTGCTCCTTCTAGTTGGTGCTGGTAAATTAGGGGTTGGTGCTCCTTCCAGTGGATGTTGGTAAATTGATTGTAAAGTTGGTGCTTTGCAATGGCTGGATTTGGATGGGAGTCCAAGCAGTCTATTTTGAGGAGTAGCCAAAACTGGTGAACCTCGTTACATCTTGTGTTATGTGATGCTCTCTTGTGGTACTTGCTGTTTCTGGTTTTAAGCTTTCATTGTTTTGGCTTTAAGAGTTAAAGTTTTAAGTTTTAAATAGCTGCACTGATTCACCCCCCCTCTCAGTGCCATTGTAAGACTAACAATTGGTATCAGAGCCAAGTTCCCAGTTCAGGCTAAATCAGTCAGGGTTGATCTTGGATTAGTACACAATGGGTAAGAAGAATAGATCCTCCTCCAAAAAGGCATCTCAGCCAGTTTTAGTTCATGTGGAAGAGAAAACTGAACTAGAGAAGGTAGAAGAAGTGGATTCTAAAGTATGCAATGAAAACGCCTTGTGAGATTGAAGTAGATCTAGAAGGTGAGTTGATCGCTGCACTTGAAGAGTTGGGTTTAGAAAAGAAAAAGAACAAAAGAATGTCCAAGAAGTTAGAAGAATATGGGGATGAGATTGAAGATCTCTTCCTACAAGTTCAAAAGGCCAAGAAATCAGAAGAAGCCTTGAAGACACACCTTATGAGGATGATGTATGCAAGCACAAGTGAAGAGGAATCTAACAAAGTTATTGTTGATCTAAAGCTGCAAGTAGAACAGTACAAAAGGATTGAAGATATTCTCAGGTCTCAAATCAATGAGAAAGAGACTGTTTGCTGCCAACAAGAAGAAGAGATTGTTTCATTGAAGAAACAAATAGAAGAGGCCAATATAAATCTCAAATTTGAGAAGAGCACAGAGTTACTAGATACAATGATAAAGCAACAAAGAAGCTCCACGGCTAAGTTTGGTCTTGGATATGAAGCTGAACAACCTTCATCTTCCAAAAATGCAGAGAAGAAAAAGTTCACAGTTGAAGGATCAAAGCGAGAAAAGTCTGAAGCTGAACAACCCTCATCTTCCAAATATGCAAAGAAGAAGAAGTTCAAGGTTGAAGCTAAATCTTCAAAAGGAAGAAAGCATCAAAGAAGATCTACAACAAAGCAACCACAACAAAAGAGGTTCTCTCACTCTCACTCTTTTAATAATAATGCTTTTAATGGCTATTGTTCTAAATGCAACTGCTATGGTCACAAGGCATTTTATTGTGGACAAAATAATAGATCAAAGAGTTATGCTGATAAAAATACATCTGCTTCTCTGAGTGAACACCCTGTGCAATGTTTTAAATGTAATGGCCATGGGCACATAGCAAGGTTTTGTCCAAGCACTTCTGTATCCAATCTAAGGCAAGACCATAGATTTCATCAGACACAAAGAGGGCAATACGAAAGGGGATATAAACATGTGCAATGTTTTAAATGTAATGGTCAAGGGCACATAGCAAGGTTTTGTCCAAGCACTTCTGTATCTAATCTAAGGCAAGACCCTAGATTTCATCAGACGCAAAGAATGCAATACAGACAGAGAATAAATCATGTGCACAACAGAAAGGAAAATAATCATCCATCAAGGATGCACAAGAGACAACCCCGCAAGAGAAATGGTCAAGTTCATGAAAAGGTTCAAAATAGGGATGCAGGTGAAAACCTTCAGCCTAAGTTCAAGAAAGACTGGAGAAAGAAAGAAGAAAGGAATTCGTGTCTCCTTGGACAGAAGGAGATTACTCCTCTACTGCATTAAGCAGCTCCAGGTGGCACATCCTCAGGGGGAGCAATATTAAAGTTTTATTTTAATGCTCCTATATATTTGTCTGGGTATCTGAGGATGAAAGACCAGCAGTCGGGTTATTGTTGTATAGTTGTCAAGTGTGTTGTCAGTTCATGTAGTTGTGTGTGGAAGTGCCGTGAAGGGTAGTGATTGAATTGAGAATCGTCACCATTGGTAGTATTGCTTATGTCATTGTTGTTCTGTTGATGGTTCTTACTGCCACTGTTCATAGCTATGGATTATAACAGTTTAGATTGTTTTTGTTTAATGAAAGAATGCTTGCCCTA
Organism: Wollemia nobilis; assembly: GCA_028583015.1. NCBI lineage: Eukaryota > Viridiplantae > Streptophyta > Pinopsida > Araucariales > Araucariaceae > Wollemia > Wollemia nobilis. Next base: position 10,582,453 of record JAQPPZ010017218.1, on the reverse strand, counting down.
GCTGCGTATTTGTGTTTCGATAATAGCAGCGTGTATTTGTTCGACGCTTTGATGTGAAGATTGTCAGATCTTTCATGACGCCTTGGTGAATATAGTTAATTCACAGACAGTTTCGTTTTAACTATTGATAAAATGCCAATCCAAGGATAAGAAGTATGAGGCTGAGTAAGGTGCACTATGGTTGGCCATAAAGTGTTTGACAAAATGTCTTCTCCTGATTTGCATAGTTGAAAGTAAGGTGTGATCTGCAGTAACTATAGAAAACTCAGATCAGGTTGTAAATATAAAAAGGAATTTGGTTGTGCTATAGTACAGTGTTTGATGCTTGCACAGAGTTGGCAGTAAAATTGCAGTGTTGGTACAAGTGTGAGTCACTTGTCAATTTTGTTGACAGATGTGAAATCAGCATGTTGAATGGGAAGATTGAGGAAGAGGTTTATAATTGCAGTGAGCTGGTGAAACCCTTAGTTGGTGATGAATGGTTGAGTTGCTTTCATAGAGGTTGTTTTGATCAAGTTAATGCTTTACTTGATACATGTTTTGGGCTTACTCCATTGAGATTGATTTGAGCAAGTTATTCTTTGCATTGGTGATATATGTTGGTGGCTGTTTTGTTCAAATACCTTTGGAAGGAAAAGGATGTCTACTAGTTTCCTTTTCATGTAGTGATTGGTTGAATGCTTCAAGGTTAATCTTGAGTTGAATGATGTTGGTTAAACCTTGTCTATAAGCATTGTTGTTAAAGCCCTAATTGGTTGAGAAAAGATATTGGTTGTGGAAAGAACATGAGTATCATTGTTATATGAGTTATTGCATGGTTGGCAATTGTTGGGTTGTGCTTCATGTTCTTGAGAAAAGCATACTACATCTATCTTATTCTTTTGAGATTGAGATTGAGTTGAGATTGAGATTGGGAGTTAAGTATAGAACATATTGAGTCTCTAACAATTCTCTTTATGCTTCTATGAGGTTGATGAATCACATTGGGTCTCTAACAATTCTCTTTGTGGGTTCATGCTAAGCAAGTTTTTCTTGATGAACTTGTGAGCTGATTTGAGGTAGTCTAGTGAGGATCTTTTGAGAGATTTGGACAAGTTCTATGTGAGCTTGTTCAAGCGTTGTTAGTGAGCCTATCCAGGATGTATATGCAGATGTTGTTTGCATTACAGAAAAAAATAGTTGAAGATAGATCTGAGTGAGGATTCTTCAAGTGGACAAGTTTGAGATTGCAGAGCAACAGAGGGTTGAGGCTCAGAAGACAATGTGAACTGAAGTGGTCACATATTCCCCAAGAAAAGTCTAAGATTTGACTAGCTATCGGGACTAAATTCTCGGGGGAGCATTTATGCATTTGTTTATCTTATTGCTCATATTTATGATTTTTGCTAACTGTAATAATTTTTGCCTGAGAATGTTGTGCATGGACTCAGGGGGAGTTTTGCAGCCGCCCTTTGGTATTATTGTCAAAGGGGGAGAAGAATTACAGGTAATTGCACACAATTACGTGTGTTGCCAACAATTCCAAAGGGGGAGATTGATGAGCAAGGTGCAACCAAAGTATTGTCATTGTTGTCAACACAGTCAGGTTGATCAGTTGATGCAATGGACAAGAATGGATAGGAGTTGATTGATGAGCAAGGTGATGGATAGGAGTTGATTGATGAGCAAGGTGCAGCCAAAGTATTGTCATTGTTGTCAACATAGACAGAGGATCGGTTGATGCAATGGACAGGAGCACAGAAGTCATTAGATAGATCGGTTGATGAAGTGAACAAGAGTTCAGAGATCATACAAAGCATGTACAATGATTCTCCAAGAAGACCGAAGTGGCCCATATTCAAAAGCTCAAAGAAAAAGACAAGTAAGAAAAGTGTCGCGATATCGTGACATGTTGATTTGACATATAGGAGAGATAAAATGGAAAGCTGTCGTGATATCGTGACATGTTGAAAAGTTGGAAAAACTATCACGATATCGTGACATGTTGAAAAGAGAGAAAAGAAAACTGTCATGATTTCGCGACATGTTTGAAGAGAGAAAGAAAAGAAAACTGTCATGATTTCGTGACATGTTGGAAGAGAGAGAAAGCGCAAGAAAAACTGTCATGATTTCACGACATGTTGGAAGCAAAGAAGGCCAAGTAGAAAAACTGTCATGATTTCGTGACATGTTGGCAGAGAAAAAGCCAAGTGGAAAAACTGTCACGATTTCGTGACATGTTTGAAGAAGAAGCGCATGTAGGGAAAACTGTCACGATTTCATGACATGTTTGGAGAGAAGGCGCAGGCAAAGAAAACTGTCACGATTTCGTGACATGTTTGGAGAGAAGGCGCAAGAAAAGAAAACTGTCGTGATTTCATGACATGTTTGGGAGAAGGAGCTTGCAAAGAAAAGTGTCACGATTTCGTGACAATTTGCAAGAAGGATGGTACGGATGAAAATGTGTCATGATTTCATGACATGTTTGAGAGAAAGAGCTTGCAAGGAAAAGTGTCACGATTTCGTGACAATTTGTAAGAAGGATGGTAAGGAGAAAAAGTGTCACGATTTCGCGAGTGAGAGAAAGAGCTTGTAAGGAAAAGTGTCACGATTTCACGACAATTTGCAAGAAGAAGCGCTAAGGAGAAAAAGTGTCACGATTTCGTGACATGTGAGAGAAGGCGGGGTTGCATATTGCAAGAGGAAGAGCTCAAGAGAAAAAGTGTCACGATTTCGCGACATGTCGTTTTCGTGACCCGATGAGAAGAAAAGTGCTAAGGAAGAAAAAGTGTCACGATTTCGCGACATGTGGGAGGAGAGAGAAGGCGCAGCTAGAAATGTCACGATTTCGCGACAATGGAGAGGAAGACTCGAAGGATGAAGTGTCATGATTTCGTGATGAAGCAAAACGAAAGAGCATGGAAGTAGAAGCGTCATGATTTCATGACAAATTCAAGGAGGAAGAGCTCAAAGGCGAAAGCGTCACGATTTCGTGACATGTTCCATTTTCGTGGGCCAAATATAGAAAAGGCACAAGGCAGTGAAAGTGTCACGATTTTGTGACATGTTCTATTTTCGTAGGCAAGAGATAGAAGAGCTCAAGGCAGTGAAAGTGTCACGATTTCGTGACATGTTCTGTTTTTGCTGGTGGAAGCCAAGAAGAGTGTACGAAGGCAAAAAGTGTCACGATATCGCGACATGTTGTGTTTTCATGGGTGCAAGCCGAAGTAAAGTTAACTGAAAGAAAATGACAGTTACAGATGCAGTTGTAGAAGAAAATCATGCAGCTAGAATACGAACAGTTAACTGGAGTCAGAACTACAGTTGTAGGGGGTGTTGCAAAGACAATCATGCAGTTAAATAAGAATAGTGAACTGAAGTAATTACGACAGTTACAGGGGCAGTTACAGTGACAGTAAATAGAAGTCATTACTGCAGTTATAGGAGCCGTTACAAAGAAATATCATGCAACAGTGGTTACTGAAAGTCATCAGACGAAGACCACGAGTTGGACAGAGAAACGTCTCGAAGCCCAAACAAAGAACCGTTCTATTAATAAGGTTGCATGTGAGAATAAAGAAGTCGTTACTATTAATAGGCTGCATGCACGAATATGGAAGTTAAGAATAGAAACAGAACATCGTTATAAAAGGAGATTTGCGTGAAGTAGTGAGGTTGAGCTCCGTGCGGGAAGAGAGAGCGTGTTGAAGAATAGGGGGAAAGTGCTACAAAAAGAGAATAGAGAGAGCATTGCTGTGAGGGGAAAAGAGCCGTCGGATAGTGAGATAGTGTTGCGGGCTATAAGAGAGCTGTAAGTGAGAAGAGAAAGCCGAACACAGGGGCTGAAAGAAAGCAGCAAGAGTGAGCCATAAAATAGTTGAGCTTTGTGTGGTAAGAGAGTGTTGTGCTCTGAACGGGGTGATAGAGCAGTGTGTTGCTGTATAGAGGGATAGTGCAGTGGGCTGTTAAAAAGCTGGAAGAATGTTGTAAGAAGTACAGAGCTGTGAGAGCTGCAAGAGTAAGCTATAAGAAAGGGCTGTAAGTGTGCAGTAAGTAGAGCTATAAAAGAGTGTATGCTTCCATGAGATTGATTTGAGTTAAGATAGACCAGTGAGGGTCTTGTAACACAGAAGGCATTTTTATGTCAATCAAGATTTAAAATAGAAATCCAAGTTGGTGCTTGGAATCAGGGGTTGGTGCTCCTTCCAGTTGGTGCTGGTAAATTAGGGGTTGGTGCTCCTTCCAGGTGGATGCTGGTAAATTGATTGTAAAGTTGGTGCTTTGCAATGGCTGGATTTGGATGGGAGTCCAAGCAGTCTATTTTTGAGGAGTAGCCAAAACTGGTGAACCTCGTTACATCTTGTGTTATGTGATGCTCTCTTGTGGTACTTGTTGTTTCTGGTTTTAAGCTTTCATTGTTTTGGCTTTAAGAGTTAAAGATTTAAGTTTTTAATTAGCTGCACTGATTCACCCCCCCTCTCAGTGCCATTGTAAGACTAACATGAACCACCCCTTGTGCATCTTCATAGTGTAGTTCATTTCCAAGACATGGTCCCAAAATGAATAAGAGGTCCAATATTTGAACCACACCTTGTACTATCTTTGCAAACACATAAAAATCCACTATCGAGGCCTTAGGGATAAAACATATGGAATTGGAAATAAGTCCAAAGGTTGAAGTAGTGGGTTTCCTTTCTAACACAGGTTTTTTGTCCACTTCTGTAGCGTAGTTGGTTTCTGAGACATGGCCCAAAAATTAATACAAGGGGTAGAGTGTTCAAACCATGCTCTGTGCATCTTCATAGTGCAGTTGGTTTTTGAGACATGATACCAAAATAAATGAGATATCTAGAGTTCAAACCACCCCTTGCACTGTCTTTACGAACACATAAAAAATCCACTATGGAGGACTTAGGGGTAAACCCAGATGGAATTGGCTACAGGCCCCAAGGTTGAAGTAGTGGTTTTCCTTTCTAGCACAAAGGTTTTTATGCTTCCATAGCGTAGTTGGTTTCCAAGACATGGTACTAAATTTAATGAACAAGAGGTCCAATATCCAAACTAGCCCCTCTGCACCTTTGTAGCATAATTGGTTTTCAATACATGGCCCCAAAATGAATGAGAGGTCCATTGTTTGAACCACCCCCAATATTGTTTGTACAAACACATAAAAAAACCACTATGGAGGACTTAGGGGTATACCCATATGGGATTGGCAGCAAGCCCTAAGGTTGAAGAAGTGGGTTTCCTTTCCAACACAAAGGTTTTGTCCACTTCCATAGTGCTGTTGGTTTTAAGGACATGGTCCCAAAATTAATGAAAGGGAGGTCCAATATTCAAACCACCCCATGTGTGTCTTTATTGTATAGTTGGTTTTTAGTACATGACCTCAAAATGAATGAGAGATCTATTGTTCGAACCAACCACTATATTATCTTTACAAACACAAAAAATCCACTATGGAAGCCTTTGGAGTATTCCCAAATGGGATTGGCGATAGGCCACAAGGTTGAAGTAGTGGGTTTTCTTTCTAACACAACGGTTTTATCCACTTTTGTAGTGTAGTTGGTTTCCAAAACATGGCCCCTATATTAATAAATAGGAGGCCTAATATTTAAACCACCCCATATGCATCTTTATTGTGTAGTTGGTTTTTAGGACATGGCCCTAAAATGAATGAGAGGTCCAGTGTTCGAACCACCCCTTGTATTGTATTTATGGACACATAAAAAATCCACTATGGAGGCATTAGGGGTAACCCAAATGGTACTGGAGATAGGACCAAAGGTTGGAGTAGTGGGTTTAATTTCTAACACAAAGGTTTTGTTCTCTTTCATAGTGCAATTGGTTTTTGAGACATGGCCTCAAAATTAATAAATTGGAGATCTAATGTCTAAACCACCCCTTGTGCATCTTCATTGTGTAATTAGCTTACATGATGTAGATACCTAAAACACATCATTTTGAGGAAACTACCTATATGGACACCTTTTCAGGCCATATAACCCACCTTGGGCAGCGTTAGGGCTTAACAATGGTTCTCACCACTCAATCAAGGAGGAATTTCCCTTATAGCCAAGATCGTCCTACTCTGAGATGGCGTCCAACCAAGACCGTATCACCCTGATATGGCCCATAGTCACGACTGTCCCACCCGAGATGGCCACACTAGAAGCAAGTTCATGCGCTATAGTTCAAACGATTACATGCCAACGGAGCACAACAATTTCTTGATAATAGTTTCTTGAATTCAACAATTTCTTGGCTTCTCTAGCAAGCTTTGGACTCTCATTGGAAAGTCTATTTAAAGGCACATAACCTTCACTAAAAGTATCCAAGTTTTATGCATCGAAGTTCTATCAAATTAGAGATAAAAATCTTCAATCTTCAAGCAACGAAGTGCTATTGGATTTCAACCATGAAGCTTCCAAGCATGTCAATGGATCATCTCAAAGGTTGAAGATCAAATTTGTACTTCTTGCACCATTCAAAATCCTTGCTTCGGTGTCAAATCCCAACATTAAGTTATTCCTCATCAACGCACCCTTGAACATCAATCACACGGATCAAACCTACTGTCACCTTGCATCAGACACAAGGAATTCACTTGCAATTTAGTGGTCATATCCCCCAAATATGACTCACATACACGACCGTCTCACCCCGAGATGACCAACATGCAAGACCATCCTGCATAAAGATGACCTCCCGGTAGAGATCTATTTCCATATTTTATTCCTTTCATTAGATTTAGCAGCATTTCAATTACTTCTTAGCATAGTTAGATTTCATTTTTATGCATCTATTTGTCACATTTCAGTGTCTTTATTACTTTATTTATCATAATTATGGGTATTATCTTTAAAGGCTCTTCATATGATTTTTATGCTCTTTAAATTTTCTTGTGTGTAGATTACAGGTCCTTTACATGGAGCAAATGGCATAAATATTCACACCTCATTATCCTACATCGTAACAGTCCCAAGAACATGTCAATAATTAGTTTGTGAGATGCAAAGGAGATCCTACATGACACATCTTGGATTACTTTTCTTATTGTATATTTGTATCAAAGTGGTAGCAAATTTCTCAATAGGATTCCATTGTAACCTCTCTTGAAGGATATAATCGATATTAATAAAAGGACACCATTATTGCATATCTTGTTTGTCATCATGGTTACATAATTTCCTATCTAGATTGTTTTTCATTTCATTGCATAGGTGTACAATATCTTTTTTAGCATTTGTAGTGGTGATCATGGCCAAAATTTATCCACATTTCACAATTTCATTGCTAATTACTATCCTTCTTGGTATTTTTGAATTGCAAGTATCATAGAGACGATCAACAATCACGACCGTCCCTATGCGATATGGCTAGAACACACTGTCATCCTACCCCGATAAGATATAAAAAATTCAAAAATAGCATCTATAGTAGATGTAGGCTACACCTATGAGTTAATCTATCATTCATTTCCTATTTCTAGTAAAGAAAATTGAAATTTTTATGCTTAAGTAGAGGAATTACATATGACATCTCAATTTTAAAAATTATTTATCTATGACTGCCCCTGGGTCAGACAACCTTTGTCTATGGTCGTCCCTATCCCAAAAAAACTCTATTTTTGACCAACCATGTGTTAGATGATCTCTTCTATAGACTGTAATTCATAGATATGACCTTTGTTTGATTATTGTTGTGTCTGATTGCTTACTATCTTCTTAAAGGCTACTCATGTAGGGTTCTACATTTCATAGGTATTTGAGATTAAATTGTTCATTATTTAGAAATATGGATTTGAAACGTTATTTTCATGCATTAGTGAAATATCATGGAATACTTCTTGCTTTTACTTACTTTTGCATAAAATAAAAGGAACCCCACACACCACATACTACTTTAACATTAACGAGTTAGACTTCATCCCCAACCATTAATCAAGACCAATGACAATGGGCTTCATCTCCATTCGTTGGCTCGCACCTTAGCAACTTAGCGACAAAAAGTGAGTGGCTTTCTAGACTTCATCACCAATAGGTCCCCTAGTCTTGGGTGCATTCGTAGTGGGAAGGTTAGTAGAGCTCTTTTACCATGGGGCTCTTTAAAATACTCAGTGGACACAATTGTCATTATTGTGCATGCTTTAAAAATGAGAGTTAAGGGAAAGCGAGGCTTCGTCGGTACCAACACATTAGATAGCACAACCCCCTTTAAAGGGGTAATTTATTCCCTTAAGGTTACCTTGAGCCTAAATCCAATAGGAAGCTACTTTTTTCCATTTGAGTTACATTCCCCGATAGGGGGTGTGCTTGAACTACCTCTTAGTAGTTTTCTATTCTGTTTAACCTTAGTTTTATATAAATAGGGGCTTTTCAACATCAAAATGCACAAAACAATATATGAATTACAAATAAAAACTAAAAGAGATAATCACATTGTATACTTTATTTGTTTATTTACGATTTATGTAATAAATATCATGGTAACTACACGCAGTCAAGCTCAGTCACGAGCTGATGATGAAAAAAAATTTAAGGAGGCACAAACATCTCTGATTCAATCCTGGTGACTTGGTCATTCCTATATGGTGTCCTAGTATCCGTCGCAATGTTAACACCACCTATAGAAAATAAAACCTTTAGGATATCCCAATCTAGGAGGCATCTTTAGATCCTCGAGATGATCGAGAAGATGAAATTCTTGTTCAAAGTTGATCTTGTACCACTACTAGATATAACCTGCCTATCGAGGGGCCTAGTAGGGTTGTGCCATGGATTCACATCCTGACCTGATCCATACACCATGTTGAGTATGAGCAAGATTATACACCAACGCTTGGTACAAACAAGCGAGACACTCCACTTGATCGGCCATGGATGAGCCAAAAATTTGTTCACTTTGATAAATACAACCCTCATTATCAAGATAGGAACATAGTCTCATCTGCTCACCTTTGTATTTAAGATGAGGAAGAGGAAGGACCAATCCATCCTACCTTTAACTGTAGAGATTGGTCCACACAAGCACATTGTGCCTCTGCACCATCTAAGTATGAAGACTTGACCTTCAAACCTCAACACTAGGTTAATGCAAATTCCATTGATCGAGAGAAATGGGTATCCAACCTTGTTGGACCCATAAAATAAGCAAAGTCCCTTCGTATTGATGCAAGGGCTCACAGGCCTCACACGACTGATCCACTACCTTGGCCAAACACAAAAAAACTATAGTTGGATAGGTTGCAAAAGAATCAATAACGCCTAGATCATGCCAAATTATAACAACATAGGGTGCATCAACAACAGTTGCATCAACAACATTTACACCAAGAAAGATTACAAAAATAAGCTCATGAGGAAGTTCTCATGCCTAGCACCTACAGGAAGAAATTCTAGCAAAAGCACGTTGAAGAACACCATTACCTACCTCATAGGCCAAATTGCACTCCTCATGTGCCCGTACAAACTCATTGGTCTAAACAATGTCAAAATCATCAACCTGAGTACAAGGCCTATGAAGACTTAGAATCAAAATATCAAGACCCAGGGTATCTTGAGACACTTTGTGAGGGTATGGATGATTTTTATGTTCAAACATACCGTCATAATAGGAACCTTCTACCTCCCCCTCCCCGGGTACCAATACAACAAAATGAGATAATATCATCTCAAACCTACAAGGTGCTCACAGAGCACATAAAATCATTGTAAAAATAAGGAATGGATTATCAAAATCTCACGTTGCATCAGTTGTGCAATTGTAGACATGAAAAATTGACCTAATAAGGTGAGTAATTTTCCCTAGATTCCTTGTTTTCCTATGGTTAGCAGCCATCCTCCGCTTGGCTGCTCTGTTGAGGCCTCTTACATTCCATGAGAGGACCTTCATCTCAAAGGCTTGGAGGTTTTCTTGCCTCCCTTCACCAACTAGAAGGGGGGTTTGGTTCCTTGCTTTTCATCCCACTGGGTGTTTGAATCATCAAAAAACAACATTAACTGAGTCCCATTAGCAACATCTTCTACCGTTTCTTTGTTCTTCTGGTCATTACCAAAGGGTCTCTCTCTTTTCTGTTCACTACCGTAATCAATTGCTTGCTTTTTGCTCCTGGTATTTCTGGGGCTAAACCACTTGGATTGCGAAGGACCTCATTTCTAAAAAAATTGATATAGAGACATCTCACCCTTTTCCACCAGATACGGGGATCTCCTATTACCTTTTAGATAATCCTCCATGAGAGATTGTGAACCACTAAAATCAGGGAAGGTCGGTACCTAGGAGCTCGGAGTCTCTGCCTGATGATTGGTTAGAGGTGAGGGATTCAATAGGGTCTCTTACTGCTCTTGTATCAGTGGAGGATCACCTCATTGCTTTTGTTCCTGCTCAGATTGGAGGAAAGGCTCATCTTGAGGCTTTCCCTGAACTTCCTGATGGGAAAGGTTGTGGATGATGTGCCTAGGACCCATCGGGGGTTGCTCATCAGCCTGAGGGTTTATTTGGATTTTATGAGCCCCTTTGTTCTGATCCACCATTCTTTGGGCCTTTGCCATCAAACACTAGGTCTGGAGGTGCCCTTGAGTGTGATAGTGAGAATAGAAAGCAGGTGTGTTCTCATACTCAATGGATTACCTTTTGATAAGGGTTGACCCTTTGCGAAGGTTGATGAAAGAGGGTAGCTCAGAGTCCAGGTTAGCTGAGATACAAAAGCAGTCCTGGACCATCTTGGATTGAACCCTAGTGGATGGATCGATAGCTACCAACTCCCCAATAGAGTGTGCTATCCCTCTAATGACACTCTCATGCCAACATTGGAGAGGAAGGTTTGGGAGCCTTACCCAAATCGGGGTAATGTTAATATTTTGGGTCTCTAGGTTGAAGTCCTCTCCCCACTTCCAAAGGAATAGGATTATGTGCCCTAGGAACCAAGGACCCCCCACCCAGATTTTATAGAAATCCTCTTGGTTATTCAAAATAATGGCAAAGAAACCCCGAGCAAGCGTAGCTATCTCCATGTTTTCGCTGGTTTGCCATTTGGTAAATGCCCATTTGTGGATGGTTTCCATATCGGGTCGCCCTCCTATGAACTTGTCGATTAGAGTTTACTTTTAAAACTCCAAGAAACTGCTCATAAGCTCATCAGGGATGACCAAGTCTTTGCCAGATGGGATTAGCTCCTGGGTGAGGTTACTATCTAGGGTTCCTTGGCTTACCACCTAGGCGTAGGAACATTTTAGGGTTAGGTTAGTGTCTGCTGACTACCCTCCCTTGTCAGGAGGGTCCTTCCCTTGCATTTCTAGCCCATACTCCTGGGCCCCTGCTGTGCCATGTACTGTCTCAACCCTGTTGGATCCTCCTAGGCACTCGCTAGTCTCGCTGGTCCTTCTGCCTCCTGTCGCTTTCTCGCTCGCTTTCCCATTGTCCATCCTCTGTCCTAATCTCCAGAAAACAACTCTACTTCTTCTATATGAAGTAGATTTTTATTTTGTGGATACATACCAGGATAACCTCCTCTATCACATAGTATAGATTTGTGTATTAACTAGTGAGTTCTCAAAGATGATTTTGAAAGTGCACTTTAGCAAAGTAACAAGTCACTTTAGGATGGAAAAAATATTGGTAATTCTTGAAAAGTACTTCTATTGTACCAAATGAGGAATGATACCTCCTACATTATTTCCAAACCAAACAACAAGAATCATGGACTATATACATAATTTAAAATGCCATCCAAGTATTGGGAATCTATCTCCATGAACTTCCTCTTAGATTTACCTACATCTAAGCATGATAATGCTTGCGTTTTTGTAGTAATTTACCATTTTTTAGAAGTCATTAACATTATTCTTTGTAAGCAATTAATTTCAAGACTACTAAGATCTATTTTAGCCATGTGTGGCTCAACTTTAGCTTACCAAAGTCCATTGAATTTGATAAGGATAGCAAATTTCTATGCATTTTCTATTCCATCCTAAAGATAATTATGGATTCCATGTTGACCATGTCCACAATATTTCATCCTAAAATTGATGACCAGACAAAAGTTGTGAATCAACTAATTGTACATCTTCTTTGAATGCATAATTCCTAGCATCCTTGCACATGAGGTGAGAGCCTTCCCTACATTCAACATGGGTACAATCAATTCCAACATAACTCTACCAAATAAAACATATTTTGTATATGTTTTGAGTTCCAACCCTTACTACCCATTGATGTAGCTCTTCTTGTGCAACCGATGGAGCACTCACCTTATGGATAAAAAGAATAAAAATAAAAACAATATTTGTTGAATGGATTCAACGTATCTAATAACAGTTCCATGACCTCTCAAAAAAGACATAAAAAATAAGAAACAACATAACCAACATCGAGTCCCAAATCAATTCAATATTGGATATAAGGTATGGTCATGTCTTTATAAAGAGAGACTTGTAGGACCCCATAATAAGATCAAACCTCTTTGTTATGGACTATACACCATCACCAAGAAAGTGGGAGATAGTTCCTTTGAATTAAATATTATATATTATCTTGTTTTGCATCTAATCTTCACTATTGAACTTCTCAATCCCTATCATCCACCTCTGTTGGGCACTTCCATTGTAGCAAAACTATTGAACATTGAAGAACTAAATCCAAAATATTTAGCACCTATGGAGGAGGATTAGATTATTGATACATGGACTAAGACCACCAAAAGGTATTCCATTTAGATGTATAGAGTGGTTAGGGCAAGAAAACTTGGTCACCAAGAAAAATAACTCACAAAAATTTAGATAAAAAAACAATTTTCACACTTGATGTCAAAAATTGATGCAATGATGGTTATTGCTTTCCAAGGGGGGGAATAATGTATGTGATATTTTTAGGACATGGATTTATGCCTAAAACCCTATTTTCTTTTATCCTGACCACATAGTTAAGGGCATAACTTGTGCTCAATATTTTGTTTTAATCCATTCAAGGAGTGTTGGAAATATTATAGGAAGAACAACAATTTCAACATATAACTTTGTAATTACATGAAAAAATCCTCTAGAGGCCCTCAAAAGTCCAAAAGAAAATATTGCTACATATCATAATTTTTTGTTTTTAGATTTTCATAGCCAACATGCATATTTGGCGATGTTGAGACACTAGTGGAAGCCAATACATAAAAGGATGTATCATGCATATGTAATTTGTATCTAATATGGACTTTGTAGCTCATAGAAGGTGAATTACCACATTTACATATGGGTGACCTTGCATATTCAATATGGTGGATTTCCAACACACCAAATACTACATAAAGAGAGATGCATCCTTGATTATAAAAAGTATGATTAATGGATGCAATATGATATCCTCACATCTCTTCTCAGAGATTGCTTGCATTGTCCTTTATTTTTTAGCAATAAAGTCATTAAGCTATTTTGCTTATATTTTTTTTTGTGTTCTAGTTTGTAATACTCTATTATATTTTAGGTGCACTCTTTCTTGTTCTTCCTTAACTTAAAATTTTGAGGTTTGGATTAGTCAAAATTTTGAGTTTTGGATCATTCCTAAAAAACTAAGTTTAACTTTCCTAAAGGTAAAATTGGCAAGAAGTCTTTAGCCAATTTTAGGAAGATTAAATTGATACAGTATGGATATTTTCTAAATAAAAATATGTGAATTTGGTTAGAAAAAAAAAGCATGGAGGTATTCTATTCATTGGTTAACATTCATTCTAGGACACTATCACCATTTTAAGTGTTAAGGCATGCAAATATTATCATAAACACCTTAGGATAACACATGGGTCTCACCACATTTACATTTTAATGCTAGGTATAATTATTTTCAATATTCATTCACAATAAGGTCCGAGGTATAGACCAATTGATTCGACCAAACCCCATAAATGGGGCAGAGGTCCAAGGTTCAAATATCGAGCCTCGTCGAACTGAATGCTTGTCCCTTTCTTGGTGCTTTTAGCGGCCTAAAATTTTTAAAGTTATTATGGCATGGTGGTTATATGGGAGACCATGCAAAGTACTGTGTGGCAAATTCTAAAGAGGACAGTGTAGAATACTGTGGTAGCCATAAAAAGCTAGACAACTTGCTCGGATTCGTGGCGACTACTGATTCCACCATGTAAATTCAAAAAAATAAAAAATATCCATTCACAATAAAATTTCAATCAATAGATGCAACTAAACAAGTTATCATCAACACATTTATGCATTCAAAGTATTTAACATATAACATTTTCATAATCACTATATTAAAATATTTAAGCAAACTATATGAATCATTCCACAAATTATTCCTCATACATTAATATAAATTCAAAGTCTATATTCAAATATTGGTTCACCATTTGAGCTTCCAAAGACCTTCATTATACATATTTCTTATTGGAATGTACATACAATAAATTCCAACAAAATAGTTCTTACAATAACATAGTTTCAAACCAGTTTTATACATAAACTTATAATTTCTAATAATAATTTGTACAATGGAGGAACATGATATCCTTACCTTAACATAAGAAGATTTTTTAAAATTTGGAAGTAAGGTTGAATGACTCCTTTAGCAACTTTGGTTATATTGGGTTACCATAATTGAGGACAAGGTTTTACTACCCTGCATCCATCCAAGCCTCATAAGCATTCTAAAAACATGACTTTATATGGCTTCTATTTACCATTTTACAATTTCAAAAATACAAACATATGAGGAACATAAAGGAGTACCATAAAGGTAGGTAAATATGGGAACTTGCATTTAATATTCTAACATTCTCATAGGTGAGGTTGGCATATATATATATTGCATCCACATTTTGAGAATCCCAACTTACTTCAACAATTTTAAATTTTTAGATTGCATCCCTCCTTAGAAGATTTGTACTTTTTTTGACATATCCCTTCTTATACAAACTTAGAAAAGTCTAGCTTGCTCTAACATAATTTATCAATCTAATAGGTGACTTCCACTTCTCCTCTCCAATAATGTCTGGCCTAGAGAAGCTGCCACTTCACACTATACCGAATATTTTGACAATCACCCTACCCTTCATCCTAACCTCATGTTTGAAACTAAAATTCATAACTCTTACAATTGTAACTATACATGAAACTTTATGCTAGCATACAATAGAATGTTTTTTAATAAAAAGGGCCTTTCCACTCATACATACATTATTGGGTTCTACAGATAAACATAGACCACCTAATCCAACTCATTCACATCCTACAAAGAGTTCTGGTCAAGAAGAGGCTTATTATTCATAATTTTAATTTTATTGGTATAATTACAAGTCTATGAGATTTAGTTCGTAATGATTACTTTTCTCCTTAGCTTTTTAGGTGCGAGTTTTTCTTTCCACCCTAGAATACAATCCTTCCTCTTGTGTCTTCTTTTCTCCTCCTCATTTTATTTCTCTCTTTGGCTCCCTTTTCTCCTCCAAATCCTTGTACATGTTGATTAAGGGAGTAATCATACCACTTCCCCCACTATCTCCTTGTGAATCTAATTTTGCGCAAGGAAAGTGGAAATAATTGGTAATTAAAAAAAAACTACACTTCTAATGTTAAGTTGGAAGTGGTTGAACATTATATCATTTAGCAATGATTTCAAGATATTTTATTTAATAAATTTGGATTGTAGAACCTCCTTAATTAATAAAATGATAAAAAATATATTAATTCCATCCTTTTTTTTACCTCGTCATGGTTTGAAAGTGGATCTCTTGAAGAGAGCCCAAAGCCCTAATCATTAATATGTTCCATAGGAACTAATGCCATCCTTTAAAATTATTAACTTTTTTTGGTTACATAGGAGAGTTGGTCACAACCACACTATTTTTGATAACTGAAAAGCGCAGTGTCCAAACCATAGGGGTTGCTCCCATCAAACCTATTTACCTCGTTATTGTTGACTCGACATGAAGGTGACCACCAACCACTCAGGATTCATATTATCATTGTCGGTATGGCATGCACTCAGAGGAATCAGATAAAACTACTACCTTTGTGAACATGCTACCCTCAAGATTTGGACCTGGGTGTCTTCTTGGTAAGTACTTGGCCAGATAAGCACTTACCAATCCACCTAGCCCTCGGGGACTTAAAATTATGAACTTTTATTTATATATGATTTGGATGATTTACTAATGTCATCCTTTAGAATTACTTTCACTTATCTATGTGGTTTGGATGATTTACTAATGTCATCCCTTAAAATTATTAACTTTCATTTATCTATGTGATTTGGATGATTTAAGAATACATTCAAAAATATTTTGAAAAAATGAATTGTGTAATCATTTCTATTATGGAATCTTTAATAAGTATTTCAATGGTTTAAGACAATTGCAAAAGAGATGGATAATTGTTAAAAAAAAAAATTAATTATTACTTTTTAAATAATAAAGAAACAAAATTAAAAAGTAGAATAATAAATGTTATACCTAAAATCTTAAAATTTTTAATATCAAGATTTTTCTCTCCTTTAAAATGATATTCTTACAATAATGATATAAAACACTGATTTTTTTTAATTGTTAATTTTATTATATTTTTGTATAGTTATTAGAGTATATTAAATCATTTGGGTCATGTAAATGTACCACCCTTAGTACATAACTAGAGTAGTAGATTACTTTAGGGGGTAGTTAGCTAGTTACTTCAAGGAATATAATAAATGCACAAGTGTCTATGTGCAAGGTGTCCCCTTGTACAACTAGGTAGAGTGTTGGCCAAGAAATCCATATTTCTATATAAAGAGCCTCATAGTGAGTGATTACACATCATTGTAGGTAGTAATAGGTATACTGGGTAGATCACAATATATATTGGTGATGGATACAATTTAGTTCTTTAAAATTAGTTCTAGAGTGTTCATTTCCTCCATATTGCATTATATCATTTTATCACTTTCCATTAATAGCATATTTCAACATCTTACATTTTGCATATTTTTTATCCTATGATTGCATTCTCCCTTGGCATACACCATAAAAAGCTAACAATGGTATCATAGCCATGGTAGATCGATAGGATTAGAGAGAGCTATAAGAGAGATAGCGAGGAAAAGCAAATCTTAGTTTCAAAATTTATGAGATTGCATTTGGCTAGAGTCTTTCCATGGAGTTGTAAAAAAACTCGTGAATACTAGGACTTAGCATTCGTTCCTCTAGATTGATAAATCAACTAGTGAAGATTCGTCATTGATAAGATTTAGAATCATATTACTAATATCTTATTACAAAAAAGGAAATTGAAGGAAGCCTTGTTGTAGATTTGCACATTGTAGAAGAAAAGGCCATAGAAGCCTTATTGTAGAAGAAAAGACCACATAAACCTTGATCTAGAAGAAAAGGCCAAAAAAACCTTGATCTAGAAGAAAAGGCCACATAAGCCTTGATCCAAAATAAAAGGCCACATAAGCCTTAAACTTGAAGAAGACCCTAGAGAAGAGTCCATGAAAAATAAGAGATTAGTGATCTCCTTTGCTGATTGAAGACTTCATCTAAAAGAAGCTGAAGAGACCCATAAAATATCTCATTGAAGAAATTCCATCCTTGGAAGAGATAGAGAAGGATTATCAGAAGTCTTGTGCAAGATATCCATGAAGAAGATCTCATTTCCAACACTTCTATAGTTGAAGGTTGAAGTAAATGTCTCATCAAGAAGACCAGAGAAGCTACAAGACTAAAGACTTTGGAGAGGTTTTAAGGATAAACAAGGATAAGGCTTGGAGAGTTTCATTGCATAAATTGGAGAAACCATCAAAGAAGTTCCTAGGAGAACTCATTGAAGAAATTCACTATTAAAGATAGTAAAAGAATTGGGACAATTGTCACCATCCAAAAACAAGCCCAAAGGAGAAATATTTGGCAAGCAGTTTGTCAAAATTCAGAGAGAATATTTGTGAAGACCTCAAGACCTTTATATTCTTGTAAATAAAACCCTGTTTGAAGAACTCAAATAGAATAAACCTATCAAATCCAAGAAGATTTGGAAATTGTCCTTCATAGCTAAAGAAGGCACATTTCAGAGATAGAGATTTGTTGGATTCACAACAAAATACTGAAAGGGTTCCTAAAGGACAACATTTCAATGAATAGATTGAATTCTAAAGGATTATAATTAAGATATCATTACTAGCTACAAGACTTTGGAGTTCCAGGCCAAATCCTAAAGGAGAAGTTGAAATCAATCTCAGAGAAACAGACTAGAAGCATTCACAACTACGAGCAACCACCATTCCAGACAAGAAATTTGGTGAATCAACTCATCAAGATATTCATCATCAAAGGTAAGCAATTTAGGTGCAAAAGGTTCATTACTTGAATACTTAATTTGGATTACTACTTAACTTCATTAAGCACCTTATTAGAATTTGAAAGTTCCAAAATAGAAGGTTGCATTTTAAGTCCTCAAAGAAAGTGTATAAGATAGTTTCTATTAAGGTTAATTGCCTATGCAGTAATAGGAGTTAGATACATTCTTCCTATTATCTAATTATTAAGAAGAGGACTACATTAAGAAATTTGCAGTGATCATTAGTGCATTTGAAACTACTTTGAGAGGTTATTTATAGGAGTAATAAGGTGAGATTATTGTTACCTTTAATGTGCATTAATTTGAAATTATTATTGATTCATTGCACTATACTAGTTGTTCATTAACTAGTTACTCTTAGAGAGTTATTTTGTGTATTGATTGTTAAGATCAAGGACACAAAAAATTGCAAATATCAAAGTGTCTAAAGACACTATTCAAAACTTAGTACCTACAAGGTATTGTGGCCTATAGAAGCCACCAATAAGATCAAAATTCCTCCAAGGAGTGGAGAAGAAGAAGGTAGCCATTAAATCAATGATAGAAGCTACACATCAAGAATTCGTGAGTCTCAGATTCGATGTGCACTAAAGACTTTATTAAAGGTAAAAGTTAGTGCAAAAATTACTCCTTCAAAAAGCATATTATTTGCATGATTATTAGCTTGGGTTCATTACTAAATTAACCAAGCAAAGGAGAGAGTTATATAACAAATAAGACAACATCGAATCATCCTATGCCTACAAGATATTTTTCAAATAAGCCATCATTAGAACTAGCAAAAAGCAAGATTGCAAGAAGAAGATTGGAAATAGGTGCAAAATCAAATATTCTATTCTAACTTTTGTAAAGTTGTTTACATTAGTTTCTTGCACCATTCGAAGGATAAGCTTGAGTGTCATAGAAATACTCCAATGGCCTAAAAAATTTGCAGCATCATATGAGCAAGAGAAGAGAGCTTCCAAAGAGCTCATATTGCTCAATACTCAAGGTGCCTACAGACACCATTGCTCCATGTCAAATCAAGTGCCTAGAAGCAAGCATTCACCTATAATATTAAATTCAACACAAGAAGGCTATTATCGATTGATATCTACATGGATAAAGGACAACATTAAGGTCTACATTAGAAGGTGCTTATCTACATAAAATAACATCAAAATATATATCTACCAACATGGATAGGACAATATTATTAAGCCAAGTACAAGGAGCTATTGTAAAGGAATTATCTACATTACAAAAGCAACACTCAATCAACACATTGAAAGCATAATAGAACAAGGGAAACTGTGCTATACCCAAGGCCATAGCTTGGAGAGAACGTCCACCTAGAAGAAACACTTAAATCTTCCATAAGACCATCATTTGGAGCTACATAAAACCTCAGAGTATCACAGCTGGAGCCAGCCATCAAAATAGCGTGCAAGAAGGTAGCTTGTTATCCAAGAAATGAAGTGAACCAGAAAATAGTGGAAAGCAAGAGGAAGGTTATAACGTTCATCCTTGGAGCATTAAAGAAAATATTTAATGCAAAGACCCTGAGTGCCACTTGGCACAAACACTCTAAGCACCATCTCATTCCTCAATAGGAATAATACAACGCCTACATTGAGGATTTATGAAAATCATTGGGGAGGTTACTTACCTAAGTCATCATTGCACACAAGAATGAATGTTGAAAGAATATCAACACCTATCTTCATTGTAACTCCCATGTGACACTTGTTCGAATTTGGAAGGAAACTATTCTATTTAAAGCACCCAACTTAAAGGAATAAAAGAGGACAAAGTAAAAGCAAGTTCAAGCATTGAAAGGTGAGAAAGCACATTTTTAGGAAGGAGCTAAATCAAGCCTGTGCACCATTCAAGAGGAGTGTAAACCTGCATTAAAGGCCTGTCATAAACCAGCAACTCCAGTGCTCTTCAATTGGATAATACTTATATTGATTAAGTGTCATTCAAGGAGGAAACAAGCATCATTCAAGAAGGAAACTAGTGTCGATAAAAGAGAGCATTGAATGCTCATTAGCACCACATTTCAAAAGCCTTCACTACCACCAAATCCGTCGGCTCAACGTATCAAGGGAAGATAATCCACAAGGATTACTAAGGTATATTGTGTGCCCATATTACTAAGGTTATTTACTTGCTTTTATTGAAATCTAAAAGGAGCTACAAGGTGTTTTTATAAGGTTTACTATTGCATTGGATAATACAAATTAAACCAAGCATTAGTAGAGAATAAAACAAGTTCATATTTCAGAAAATTAATTATTGAGATGCATACACATAATATAATATTTACAATAGTCAAAGTAGGAGATATAATGTTGTCAACTTTGATCAAATCGTTATTAAATTGCAAAAACCATTATTTTCTAATATTCCAAAAAGTAGGGAGATATAAGGCATACTACTTCAAACTATATACATATAATTAGAATTTAGAGAATTTATCTATTGGAAAGAGAAGCAAATCAATTGCCTTCATATAGAGTTGGAATTAATTGGTAAAAATTATCTCATAACAAAAAGAAACCCAACCATTAAAGCATATTTCATTGGGAAAGATAAGATAATATTAAAAGGTTGATTATTCTCAAAACATTACAAAATCAACTTAGAAGGTGAAATAAGCATATTCTAATTATTACGGAGATATAAGGAAGCCTACAAAACCTAATTCTGAAAAGGTTTTATCAAATTAGTTTACATTTCTTAACTAAGGAGAAATAAGAGATTCTACAAAAGCTAAGACTTGAGTAAGTTTTATCAAATTAATTCATATACTTTTATCTAGGGAATCATAAAGATGTCTACTAACATCTTGAATAATGCTATTAGAAAAGGCTTAAGAAAAATACCAACCTGGATTAGAAGCATGATTTATGATTCAATGGATAATAATGAGAAAGATACAAACATAAGGAAAGAATCAATAGAGTTTAAAAGGATTTCTGATAATGGAAAGATAGATCCATCCGTTACATCTTCAAATAAGACAACAAAAGAAATTGGTGATAAATACACTAATGAAGATATAGGAGAAGAAAAGAGTATTGAACAAAAGATATCATACAAATGTATGAACAACATGGAGCTGCCCCGATCCACTTGCAACATGTAAAATTATGAGATCTCTAGTTCATCAAAGATGCCAGACAACAAGGAACAATGAAGATAACATGAAGACTACTGCAAAAGAAGAACCGGTTTCAACCAAAGACTATTCAAAATAAGAAGATCCATATTGAAGACTAAAGTCTTTAATACCTAAATAATGTAATACAGGGGGATGTTAGAGTATATTACATCATTTGGGTCATGTAAATGTACTACCATTGGTACATAACTAGAGTAGTAGATTACTTTAAGGGGTAGTTAGCTAGTTACTTCAAGGAATATAATAAATGCACAAGTGTCTATGTGCAAGTTGTAAATGTGCAAGGTGTCCCCTTGTACAGCTAGGTAGAGTATTGGCCAAGCAATCCATCTTTCTATATAAAGGGCCTCATAGTGAGTGATTACACATCACTGTAGATAGTAGTAGATATACTGGGTATATCACCATATAGATTGGTGATGAATACAATGTAGTTCTTTAACATCAGTTCTGGAGTATTCATTTCCTCCATATTGCATTGTATTATTTTCATCGCTTTCCATTAATAGTATATTTCAGCATCTTAAATTTCTACATATTTTATAACTTGTGATTGCATTCTCCTTGGCATACACCATTAAAAGCTAACAATAATATCAAATATATTTTATACAATAAATAAATAAATTATAATAAAATATATAGAAACAATCTACATATACATTATATTAAATGTATTGATGGTAGTGTGAAAAGGTACAAAATATTGCCTACTTACACCTTCTGCTTAATGTTCATGTTTTAGCTTTTCTTTGAAGATGTTTTAGGATCAAACCACATCGTATTTAAAAAATAATAGGCTAGATAGTAGCGACCGAGTGTTTGACAATTAGCTACCCCAATTCAATGCTATGAAAGATCAGGTCTTGATAATCCAATTCGATGCCTAATGCCCTAAAAGGTTGCCTAATGTCCTAAAAGGGGTTGCCGCCAATAATCTTATTGATTCCCTTATTATGAATATATATTTACGTTAATATCTTTTACTAGGCTAAAAATTATATATATGGTAAAGCATGTGGTTTTGAAATATATAAAAAAAGGTGACTAAAAATTATAGAAGTTGTCCAAAGTTCAAACTACGGTGTAGATGAGTGGATGAGCGTTTGAGAGTATGTGTATATTTGTGTGTTTGACCCTTATTGATAAGCTTAACTCTCACCCTTATTAAGATGAGATACCCAACCTTAAACATTTTTAATAAGGATTTCTATGCAAATTTCAATCAAAAAATTATATTTCGGCATATTAATTATTGCGGCGTTGATCCGTCTGGTGGGTATAAATTTTTTTTATAAAAAAATAATATTTTTGTACACGTGGCATTTGGAACAATCACATGATAGCGATTAAGATTGGTGTACACCTGGCATTTGAAATCGATCACAGGATAGCTATTAAGATTGGTGTACACGTGGCATCTTGTAATTCAATAATTTCTCTTCTTCAATACTTGGTCAAGCCATTAGAGAAAGTGGACTCAGAGGTTACGTAGGCCACACTGAATCACGACGCAAACAGGGCAGGTCCAGTGGCCTGTGACGTCAAAAATTAGAATAATAAACGTATATAATCAAACTCTTTTAGAAAAAAGCCTTCAGAATATCTTCCAAGCTCTTAGAAATGTGACTAAGAAGCATACCTAGATCTGTAAAACTGCCACCTGGCTGTAAACTACTTGAGATACCCTGTAATATGGTCAAAAAGACAAAAACAAATGTCCGAAAGATAAATTTTGGATTTAGCACTGTACAGTCAATTTAGTCTGTTTCTGCGAACTGACCGGGAGACACGTATCGACCCCTGAAAAGGGGCTACTCCAGCTGTAATTTCCGTTCTTATATTGGCGTTCTCCTAGATTTTTTTAATGAGACGGTTGGGCATCTCATTAAAAAAATCTAGGAAAATGCTTGTTCTCCTAAAACAATTATTTCTAATTTAAAAAAAAATTATAATCATAAAGCTTTTATGTGACAGTCACTTTCGGAGTGGTGTAGAATAGTTGGCCTTTTTCTTTTTTTAAGAGTTGCTATGATGTTTCCTTTTAAGTGGAAAAGGTAGAATTTTGTTGTGTAGAATAAGAGGTTCAGAGTTGTCTTTCTCTGATGTAAAGGCAACTCTCTGATGTAAAGGGCACACAAAGGTTATGTGTTAAATTCTCTATTGACATATTTCATGATTGAAATTTCATTGACGTAAATACCTATCTATCAATCGATAAGCAAAGCTTTCACAGGGGTCATGCTTAGGAGGAGATTGCTCAACCCTGAGAGTTGGTCGTAGGGGCTTCTCACACTAACCTAATTTTAGCTAGCACCCGAGGGCTAGGTGGAGTGGTAAGTGTTTGTTTGCATTTATCAAGAAGACACCCAGGTTCAAATCTGAGGGTAGCTTGTTTGCAAATCTGTTTAGATTCATAGTGCGCTCTAATTGACAATAACGACACAAATTTTGATTTGATTTGTAGTGCACGGATGATAATGATACCAAACCCCAAGTGCCCAAGATGATATCATCTCGAGTAACCGGTGGTCCCCTTCACTACGGGTCAACAATAACAAAGTGGAATAGGTTTGGTGGAAAAACAATTCTTTTGATTTGAACTCTGCACTTATCAGTTATTTATATTTTATTCTACTTTAATAAAAATTCTTATAAAAATACTTATTTATGATTTTATTAAAAGTTTTAGTAACCATGGTTATCAACTTCATTTCCTTCCAATTCCCCGATCAAGCTCCCCCGCCACAAAGTCAAGGCGTTCACCCAGGTCCGTCCACTCATACGCATTATAATTTCAATCTTGATTTTCCTCATAAGGTTCAAATCCAAAAGAAATCGGGTTATACACTATTTGTTTTAAATCTACTCTGCTCTATTTGTTTTTTGTTTGAATGCAGGACATGATGGCCGGGGGAACGGAGAGCTCGGCGACGCTGGTGGAGTGGGGGATGACGGAGCTGCTGAGAAAGCAGGAGATCTTCAAGAAGGCGAACGAGGAAATTGAGAGAGTTGTGGGGAGGGAACGGTGGGTGGTGGAGAAAGATATAGCGGAGATGGAGTATTTGCAGTCCATAGTGAAGGAGACGATGAGGTTGCACCCGGTGGCGCCCTTGCTGGTGCCCCATCTGGCGACGCAGGACTCCAAGGTCGGGGGCTACGACATCCCCGCCAACACGCGGGTGTTCGTGAGCGTGTGGACCATCGGCAGGGACGAGAAGGTGTGGGAGAGTCCCGAGGAGTTCTTGCCGGAAAGATTTGTTGGGAGCACGCTGGACGTCAAGGGGAGAGATTACGAACTCCTTCCCTTCGGTTCCGGAAGGAGGATGTGCCCGGGCTATAGCCTCGGTCTCAAGGTGGTTCAGCTGGGGCTCGCAAATCTCATCCATGGATTCCACTGGCGTCTTCCTGATAACCAGAGCCCCGAGACCTTAGACATGTCGGAAACTTTCGGGTTGTCCACTCCGAAGACGGTGCCTCTTGTAGCAATGGCCGAGGCTCGCCTGCCTTCCCCATCTCTATGATTTCACTTACCCCAATCGACGTTAGATCATATTAGAAGATTAAAAATGGTGGGAATCCGCTCCAACCATGCCGAATGAACTGGGAATCCTAAAAATAAAGTGCTGTTTTGCTTCACTTGTCACCCTAGTCGACGTTGTATGTTGTTGTAGTCTTGTAGGCTTCGCTGGGTCGAATCTGAACAAGATTAGACGCCATTGGGCTGATGAGTGGTTTATCGCTTCAATGTATGGCGAGCAGCTCTCGATGGATTTTTATAGGCGCCTGGCAGACCCGTGATGAATGAATTCAATAGATGGTAATGCAATGAATTCAATAGACGGTACATGGTAGAGGCAGATGGGAGTAAAATGCGCTGGCGAAATCATGGTTGATACAATTACAATTTATTTCTAGATTGACTTTTAATGCCCCGAAATCCACGTACGCGACTTTTGTGGACTTTTTCGATTCCGATTTTTTTTTTTTTTTTTTGTCAATAAGTGAATACCAAAAATCAATGGCCCTCGAAGATTCAAATCCCTGTGTAATAAGTGGTTTTCAAATTATTGGCTCCGTGTTGTTTGAGTTGGTTTGAAAACGTAGATCTGGGTCTACGTTTGTCAAATTTCACAGGGATGCCCTCAAATAATAATGATTCAAAAGTCTATTTTAAATGCAAAACATAGATACATCAAATAATAATTATTAAAAGTACACCCTTCAAGAAATTAAGCAATTATTACATAGACACAAGTATGGCAAATGCTCTATACTCTTAAAGATAATATATTACATCAATTTGACCAGGGAAATCTCCCCAAAAATCTAGTCTATTTGAGTATAAGAAGATTTACTACAAGTAGAGAACAACTGGTGCATTAGTCCCATCTGCTTATTTGGTCCTCCCTTCCTTTCCATCGATCATTGAGGATAGTAGGGGATTAGAACACTCATGGTTCAGGATAGGCATGCCTCTAAATGCATTTAACATAAACTTTGCCAAATTGCAACTATACAAATCTAGTCAAATTTCCAACCATCTAATGCATAGTTATTTATTTATTTAACATGGTGGAATTAGTAGTCATCACGAATCCGGGTAGGCTGTCCAGATTTTATGGCCACCATAGTATTATGTGCTGTCCACCCCGGAAGTCGCCACACAGATCTTCGCACAGTCCGCCTCTATAACTGCCATGCCACAATCATTTTAAACTTTTTACATCGCTGAAAGCACTAGGAGAGGGACAAGCATTCAGTCCGATGAGGCTCGAGATTTTCATCTAATGCATAGTTTACATCATAAAAGAATCATTTCTTTTATTTTCACCTCTCAAATACCCTTAGAGAGTCATTCAACATACACAACTTAGATCACGGTTTTACTTTAGCTAAAATTGTCTCGTTCTAATAAATTAAAGTCCCATACCTTCAATCTATAAAACAATATTTTCATTCATTTACTAAATTAAAGTTTTACTACTTTAATTTAGAAATAAACCTTTGCCATTCATTCTATAAACCAAAGTCCCATACCCTTGATTTACAAAAAAAATATTGATATGTATTCAATGAATTAAAGTCTACCTTAATTCATAAATAAACCCTTTCCTTTTTATTTTCTAAACCAAGGTCCCATACCCTTACTGTACAAAATAACCATGCCTTTAATTTAAACATTTAAAGTCCCATTCCATTAAAAAATTTAAACCAAATTATTTTCTTTAATTTAAACAATCAAAGTATCACTACTCTAATAATTTAAATCAAACCATTTTCTTTTAATTTAAACAATCAAAGCTTCTTAAATCAAACTATTTATTTTAATTTAAACAATCAAAGCTTCACTACTCTAATAATTTAAATCAAACCATTTCTTTTAATTTAAACAATCAAAGCTTCACTACTCTAATCATTTAAATCAAACCATTTCTTATTTTTTTACAACTGTAGTAAGGTTTTCATCCCCTGAATTAATCAAAACATTATTAATTAACCAAAGAACCAAAGTCAAATTATTAAAAGTATGCAACATTCCACATAACTCAGCTCACCAAGGTTTTGGAATAAGAAAATGAGGTTGACACAGTCCACGATAGCCAGCAACATAAGGTAGGATTGTGGGTAACGATGCTAGTTCTTTGAGAAAGGTCCAAGCAAGGAAACAGGGTTAACTACACCAAACCTAGGCCGTTAAGGTTAGGATCTACCAATGGAGGGTGGAAGGAAACCACAATAACATGGTCAATGTTACTTTCTAGAAGGTTGAGATACGTACCAACATGGTGCCATTCTGTTAGAATATTGTTAATGTGCACTATGCCAGATTGACACTCGTCTTCTGCCACTTGTCTTATATATTTAGTTTGAGTTGGAGTTGTGTCTTCTGCTTGATACTTGGAGTGGAGATTATGAAACTTGTCATATCTCCCTCATAGGCTTGATGCTTATATATTATAAACATACTTGTGAATATAATTGGTATCTTATTGTTATGCCCCAACACAAACACCCAGAGCTTGGTATGCAAATATTGACTCCTATTTCCTCAACCTTGGTTTCACTAGATCAGCAGCAAAATCTGCTCACTATGTGAAACATTTGAGGAACCACATTATTTTGGTTACATTGTATGTGGATGATCTTCTCATTACAAGTGATGACATAGAAATAATAAGATTTCTCAAGGAGGACTTATGCAAGAATTTTGAGATGACAGATTTAGACCTCCTCCACTATTGCTTAGGCATAGAGGTATGGCAACAACCTGGTAATATTTTTATCTCATAGGCTAAATACATTCAGTCTATTTTGGAGAGGTTTCGCATGGAGTGTAAGCCCTCCCTCACTCCCATGGAAACCAAGTTGAAATTGGTTAATAATGATGATGAAGAAAGAGTTTATGACACCCTTTACAGGCAACTAGTTGGAAGTTTGATCTACTTAACTTCAACTAGAATAAATATTTCATATTCAGTTGGTTTTATTTCCATATTCGTGCAGGATCCTAAGAAGAGCCATTGGATAACAACTAAGAGGATTGTGAGATTCCTCAAGGCCACCCTCATCATGGTCTTATGTATACATCATGTGATGATTTTTATTTCATTGGCTACATAGATTTAGATTGGGCTAGTTAACCTGAAACTGGAAGATCCACATCAGGTTATTGTTTTTAGTTGGGCTAGGTCTCTATTTCATGGAGTGCTAAGAAGCAAAACACAATATTATTATCTTCAGCAAGGGCTGCATATACAGCAGAAGTTGATGCAACTAAGGAGACAATTTGGTTGAGGCAACTACTTCAGGACATTGGGTTATGTATACATGGTCCAACATACATATATTGTGATAATCAAAGTACCATCAAGATGGGAAAGAATCTAGTTTTCCATGCCAGAACAAAGCACATTGAAATCCATCATCAATTCATCAGAGAAATGGTCCAAGAAGACATTATACACATGGAGTATGTACCAACTCAATATCAAGTGGTTGACATCTTCACCAAGTCACTTGGTCAAATAAAATTTTCTCAATTTAGCAAATTTCTCTATGTATGTAATATGAGTCAACATTAAGGGGGAATGTTATCTAATGTTGACTTAATTTTTTCTATAGTTAGGATAGTGCATATTAAGAGGGAATGTTAGAATATTATCAATGTGCACTATGCCATTTTGACACTCGTATTCTGCCACTTGTATTATATATTTAGTTTGAGTTGGAGTTATGTCTTCTGCTTGACACTTGGAGTGGAGATTATGACACTTGTCATATCTCCCTCATAGGCTTGATACCTATATATTGTAAATATACTTGTGAATATAATTTGTGCCTTATTGTTATGTCCCAACACATCTAAGTCAGATAGAGGTCAATGTAGTGCACAACCACTTCCTGCGCAGTGCTAAACACAACCACGTCCTACGCATACTAAGAGGATGCTACCACTAAAGAAATATTGAGGGAAGTTTTTCTTCCATTTTTTTTGTGCTCTATGGCATGTCATTTATAAATGTTTACTTGTAAACCGTTCTTTTGTTTCCTATTAGTTGTTTATCAACTGCACATTTTTTCTATATTATATGAGTTTATTTCATCCTTTATTTGTTGTTGAGTTGTTTGACTACACATTCCACTGCGCCAACACGATGCTCAATACTCCATCCCTTCCTTCTAACATAGATTTGAATGATATTTTTCTAGAGCTAAGTATAGCTTTCAATTATGAAAAAACCTATCAATTTTGTTTAGTTTGGTCTTAAAGAATGATTTACTATCCTCAAAACATACTATTATAAAGGCCTAGAGACAATTACACTATCTTTGTAAAGATTCTTTACAACAACACATACATTTGAAAAACAAATTAACAATAAATATTGGACTATTTCAACAACAAAATGCACATGTAAATTCAACATTTATTGCTTTTGAAGACTCTATTGATAACTCTTCATTCCTCTACACTTCCATTCTCCTTTATCCTAACTATATTATAATAACTTCTTTAAGATAAGACTAAGTTGATCCTCATGCTCATCTATCCATAATCATGCCTATTTGAATTGCCTATTTGACCAAGATATTTACGATGTGCTTTTATTCTTTACAAACGTGGAATAACCTACTAAGTACAAAACTAATCATTAAATTTTTGGTATCCAAACTTACCATAAATATCCTTCAATTTTAGATTTTTATCTTTCTTTATTACTATTATTATCACCTCCAAATATTCCTTTACAATAATCTTTTGAACCAAAATTTGAAATCTTAAAATCATTTTCTATAATTCAATGATGTTATTTAATGCATCTTCTAAGAGAATCTCTCATTTATCACATTTTCAAAGTCTTCTTGTTGTTGATAGTCCTAGATTCTTGGAGGATGTACCATCAAAATTTAAATTTACCATGGTCATACTATGTAGTTCTATTTAATTTTTTGGTCTTTCTTGAGTAGCCTAACAATTTAGAACTCTAAACAAAGGTCCAAGTTTCAAATCCTATGGGGTTTAGGGTTGTACACCATACTTTGGTAACCAAAGTATGGTTGGAGATAACTATAGATTAGGTAAACAATATCCTTATCATATGACCTATGGTCTTACAGACATTAAAAACTACTTTGACCTTTATCCTTTCTTATTATAATTTACTTATTCTTATTTATATCTAAAATTAAACTCTAAAACTTCAACCAATATATCATAAAATTTTACTAAAAACTAAAACTATCTTCTATTTTTCCTATAAAAGTTCTTTTGTTTAGTTACAACCAAATATATAAATGATTCATCATGCAGAAAATATTTGATTATCAAAAATATATGTTTAGCTTATAATAATAATTTTTTTATGTAGGTATAAATTAAATGAGCATATTAGTGAAGAATTGGGTATGCCAAATAAAGGATTTAAGGTTTGAATCCAAAATAAGATAGAGTCTTTAAATCAAGTTTAAAGAAACATGACATTGGTGGGATCCAATTTTAACTCCATGTAGCCAACCAAAATTCTAAAACAGTTTATTTTATTAAAATATGAGTAGTTATAATAATATATTATAGTTTGTTGTAGTAAATGTATTATTATTTTAATTCTATAATGAAATAAAAATATGTATTATTATTTTTATATAAAATAAACTAATAAGTTATATGTTACTCTTACTTGGAGGCCACTCCCATAAAAATACCAAAATATTACACTTGTTGTTATGTCAATTAAACTATATCTAACATGTTTTTTTATTACAATTTTTTTCGTTTCTTTTTTTATTAAATATATTCTTGAACTTCCTCAAAGTGCTATGTTTTCACAATTGGATCCTTGCCATCATTTTGATTAAGAGATAAAATTTCACTTGACTAATTGCCTTCTAAAATTTGAATTTTACCAAAATGAAAATCAATACTATGATTAGATATATTATTTTATACCCAATTTCCTTCTCTATAAATATGCATGTGCTTTGAAGGGAGGGATTGCCTCTAGTACATATTCATTTTTGTTAACAACATTAATGATAATTTGTGAATCCCCTCATTCGATATATATTTCCATCTTTTTCTTTGCAACTTTAATCAATGTAAGACATATATGTACACTAGCCTCTGTGAGATGTACACTAGCTTATGTCACTTGTTATGTTAATATTATAATAGTACTTTTAATTGTCCATGTTTTTAATCACCAAATTATGTTGCTTGATACGTTTAAATTATGATTTATCTATTTATCATTATCCTTACTTCATGATAACTTAAACAACATATGATCTTGAATTTTAAAAAAGGTTTTGAAAGGATTGCTCTTTTATAACCTTTTCTTACAATTGAAATCTAAACTAGTTTGACACTACATCGCCCAACTGTCTCGACATATATTAAAATTTATTATAATTTTTTTTTTTTTAAATTATCAATAAGTTGATGTTGTAATTAAAAACTTTCACACCAGTGATACACATATGACTAAGGCCTTCCAAGGACCGCCTCGTCACATCACTAACATTAAAAACGCTTTGCATGTCAGATTCGACCCAACGAATCCCACAAGACTACAACAAATTTTTTGGATTCCCAGTTCATTCGGCAGGGTTGGAGCGGATTCCCACCATTTTTAATCTTCTAATATGATCTAACGTCGATCGGGGTAAGTGAAATCATAGAGATGGGAAGGCAGGCGAGCCTCCGCCATTGCGACAAGAGGCACCGTCTTCGGAGTGGACAACCCGAAAGTTTCCGACATGTCTAAGGTTTCGGGGCTCTGGTTATCAGGTAGACGCCAGTGGAATCCATGGATGAGATTTGCGAGCCCCAGCTGAACCATCTTGAGACCGAGGCTATAGCCCGGGCACATCCTCCTTCCGGAACCGAAGGGAAGGAGTTCGTAATCTCTCCCCTTGACGTCCAGCGTGCTCCCAACAAATCTTTCCGGCAAGAACTCCTCGGGACTCTCCCACACCTTCTCGTCCCTGCCGATGGTCCACACGCTCACGAACACCCGCGTGTTGGCGGGGATGTCGTAGCCCCCGACCTTGGAGTCCCGCGTCGCCAGATGGGGCACCAGCATGGGCGCCACCGGGTGCAACCTCATCGTCTCCTTCACTATGGACTGCAAATACTCCATCTCCGCTATATCTTTCTCCACCACCCACCGTTCCCTCCCTACAACTCTGTCAATTTCCTCGTTCGCCTTCTTGAAGACCTCTGGCTTTCGCAGCAGCTCCGTCATCCCCCACTCCACCAGCGTCGCCGAGCTCTCCGTTCCTCCGGCCATCATGTCCTGCACTCAATCAGAAAAGAAATAGAACAGAGTAGATTTAAAACAAATAGTGTATAACCCGATTTCTTTTGGATTTGGACATTACGAGGAAAATCAAGATTGAAATTATAATAGGTATGAGTAAACGCACCTGGGTAAACGCCTTGACTTTGTGGCGGGGGAGCTTGATCTGCGGATCCTCACTCTGCTGCAACAGGACGTCCACCATGTCTCTCGGGACGTAATCGGGCACGCTCTTTCTTCTCATGTCGTGTTCTTCGAGAACCTCCTCGAGGAAAACCTCGAAGCGCTTGCTGACGGCTTTCATTCGGCGGACGTAGCCCTGGAGATCGAGCCAGCTGAGCCAGGGAATGTAGTCCCCGATGTTGAAGACCCCGTTAAGCACGAACAGCTCCTCCAACATTTCTTTGAACTCGTGAGGCTTAATCTTGTTTGCTGCCTTCTCCTCCAGGTACCGTCGTCCCAGCACCATACGGGAGACTATGTTGTTGCTCACGGTGGAGGTCTCCTCTCGGAGGTCGACGGGGAGGCCGTTTTGGCAAGTACGGAAGATGGAGGCGACCATGGCGGCGACCTCCTCGTTGCGGATGTACTCGTACGACTCGAGGCGCTTTGCGCTGAAGAGCTCCATCAGGCAGATCTTCCGGGCCATGCGCCAGTGGTCGCCGTAGGGAGACCACGTGATGTCGGAGTAGTTGAAGACGGTGTATTTGCCGGCGGCGTTACGGGGGCGCGACGCGAAAGTGAGGTCTTGCGTCTTCAGAAACTCCCGCGCCATGTCGGCGGAGGATCCGACGACGCAGTGGACGGAGCCGAGGTTGAGGTACATGATGGGGCCGTAGATCTTGCAGAGGCTATGGATGGACCTGTGCGGAAGGCTTCCCAGCAGATGCAGGTGCCCGATTATGGGCCAACCGCGAGGACCCGGCGGCAAATTCAGATGTCGCCGAGACCTCCTGGAAATAAAGTAAAGCGAGAGAAGCGCCAATGCGACGTAACCCAAATAGCGCAGGTCGACCTCCATTGCTGGGCACAGATGAGTACCCAACTATCTTTGCTATCTTTGCTCTGTTTAGAGTCGGTGATGAGTACCTGTGATTTATAGAGCTCTCTTGTTTAACGCATAATGCCAGTTTCTGCAAAATAAAAAATTTATTATATACGTCTGCAAAGAGACGTAAGGTTAAGACATTGAGTTTGACGTCTGAGTCCACGTTCTTCCCTGCGCTCTGCCCTCTGTTTGCGTCGTGATTCAGTGTAGCCTACAACACGTCCGAGTCCACGTTCTCTAATGGCTTAACCAAGCAGGGAAGAAGAGAAATTATTGAATTACAAATATATTAGAGAAATTTGTGTAAACATATTTGTGTATATAATATATTAGAGAAATTTGTGTATGGAATGGCTTTCGTTTTCGTTGTTATTTTTTTAATTTTTTATTGATTATGATTGAAATATTAAAAATGCTTACCAACCTTGTCAGGAAAAGAAATATATTATCTTTGAATGGCAATAAGCCAAGAGTTTCCATGGAACCTTGTGTAGTTGGTTGCAATTAAGTAAAATATAAAAAATAAAACCTTGTGTAGTTGGTTGCAATTAAGTAAAATATTAAAAATAGAAGCTTGTGTAGTTGATTGCAATTAATTAAAATATTAAAAATAAAATTATATAAAATAATAAAAGTGAACTTAAAAATCAAAAGTAAATAAGACAGAATAAGTAGCTTGTTTGACTTTTATACTAAGATGCCAAATACAACGAATCAATCTCTTCCAAAGTCAGTAAATACAACGAATCAATCCATTATTGAATTACGTCTAAATTGATAAACTGAAAAAAAAAAATTAAAGAATAACTGGTATGCTATGCACGCCAACTTTCAACGAATGAATCATCATCTTCGATTAGGTAGCTGATGTCGAAATACATAAAATTATAAATATTAAAATATTAAAAAAAGCCGCTGTTGTATTAATAATCTAAATTCCCTAATATATTATATACACAAATATAAATAAAATTAACAATTTTTAAAATAGTCATTGGTTTATATCATTATTGTATAAATATCATTTTAAAGGAGGCCTTCGATTTATAGAGCGCCCTTTTTCAACTATTGTTATAATGCAAAACACAAATTTGATCACATACTTGTGGAAAGAGACGTAACGTTAAGACATTGAGTTTGACGTCACAGGCCACTGAACCTACCCTCTCTCAGTCACTTTCTCTAATGGCTTGACCAAGCATGGAAGAAGATAAATTATTGAATGCCAAGATGCCATGTGATTTATAGAGCTCTCTTGTTTAACTATTGCTATAATGCGAAATAAAAATTTGATCATGAAGAAGAGAAATTTTTGAATGCCAAGATGCCATGTGATTTATAGAGCAAATTTGATTACGAAGAAGAGAAATTATTGAATGCCAAGATGCCATGTGATTTATAGAGCTCTCTTGTACTATTGCTATAATGCGAAATAAAAATTTGATCATTGACTTTGACGTCAGAGGCCACTGAACCTGCCCTCCTCTTTGTAGCCTAGCGACATCTCTGAGTCACTTTCTCTAATGGCTTGACCAAGCATGGAAGAAGATAAATTCTTGAATTACAAGATGCCACGTGTACACCAATTTCATAAATATTTATTATAACAAATAAAAAAAAATATATATATATATATAACATAATATTAACATTTTTCGTAAAATTCGATAAGTGTTCCTCTTACTTTTCATGTTAGCGGTATTAAAATTTTATGGAATATTGTTGAATGTCGCACACCATTGCAGGTTGCCAGAGGTTTCGTTTGTGGTGAGCTGAATTTCTTAGAAAAAGTAGTTAAAGAAAATAGAAAAGTAATACAGAAAAATATAATAAAAAATAAATTTAATGATAAAAATATAATTTATATTCGTGTATCCATTATCCTCTACAAAACTTTTCCAAATATTAACAATAGTTAGATGAATATTTTCTACCAAAAATATAAAAAAAATGAATTGGAAAAATTTATATTGTTAACCCGGTCAACAATAGCAACATGAAAGAATTGCCATGCTGGTGTAATGACGTCGATAACAACTTTCTTCAGTCAATTCAGCTTTACGCAAACCACAAACATACAGCGTTACAAAGGTGAACATTTATTACTTTAGTTTTAAAAAAATTCTCTATTATTTAAAAAAATTAATTAGTTTTTGTTTTTAACAATTGTTCATCTTTTTTGTAATTGTCTCAAACTATTGAGATACTTCTTGAAGATTCAATAATAAAAATGATTATGCAATTCCTATCTTCAAAATCAGGGTTATTCATAAGGGTCGGATCCAAAATGTAATTATAAAAAAACGGTCAATCAGTTTCAAAATCCTAGTGAATCTTGTTTAACTTTATGTAGGAGACATGGTGAATTACCTTTATTTTCACCAAAAATTATAAAATAGTGGCGAATTTGAGAGTTCGGTTGTAAACCGGTTGAAAAACAAGGTTCGGTCACAAATTGGTTGCAAAACAAGATCCAACCATAAACCGATTGCAAAACACAATTTGATTGCGATTCGGTTGCAAAACATAGTCTGAATGCTAGTCGGGTGTGAATCACGGTCCAATCGCGGTTCAGTTGCAAAAAATAGTCTTGGGTGCAAGTCGATTGCAAAACAAGGTCCAACCACAAACCAATTGCAAAACAAGATTTGATCGAATACCGAGTGCAAAAGAATATCTAGCCATAAACTAGGTACAAAACAAGGTTCGATCACAAACCAATTTCAAAACAAGGTTTGATCTTAAATCGGGTGTAAAACAAGGTCCAATCGAAACCAATTGCAAAACAAGGTCTGATTGAAAATCGGTTGCAAAACAAGGTCTAGCCGTAAATCGGGTGCAAAACAAGGTTTGGTCAAAAACTGGTTGCAAAACAAGGTTCGGCCAAAAATTGGTTGGAAAACATGATCTGACCACAAACTAGTTGCAAAACACAATTCGATCGCATATTGGAGGTAAAACACGGTTCAACCTCAAATCGTTGGCAAAACACGATCCAACCTCAAATCTAGTGCAAAAAAAGGCTCAACTACAGACCGAGTGCAAAATTGTATCTGAATTTAGGTAGGGTGCACCAGGGTTTACGCTACCACGTATCATGCGACTGGTCACCCACCTTGCATGTCGAATGACATGCTACCACGTGTCTACCTTTAGTCATTTCTGTCTATAAAAAGGCATCAACAATTTTTTTTGTTTTCATTTCTGCGACTGCACTCAACCAGAGTGAATCATCCTCGAGCCACCGTTACCATGCAACCTTCCCAATCCAATTTTTCCTGCTTCCACAACTTCTAGCAATGGCCACCATTTCCACCCGTTATGCAAAAATTGTATTCAAGAACCTTTCTTGCCCTACAATTTTAGATATGTTAACCACCCTAGGTTACAACTTTTCATGGGTCAATGATGCAGGTTTGTAGAACTTGCTTTCAATGCCCCAATTCAAGATAGATAAACTCGTTTTGCACAATATCATATATGGTTACGACCATGACCATGCCATAGTGAATATACAATTACGGAATAGAAAACTATCGTTTACAATCATGCCTACAAACATCCAAAGATTGATAGATCTTCCTTACAAGGATTTTCCTCTAGTGACACCGAAGTTTGTGTTGTCTCTAGATGATAGAGGTTACCTGGAGATAACCTAAAATATTGGTATGGAATTGTTGTAATGTATAATTCTTGTTTCTTTGATTTTATTAATGTTCAAAATTTAAAATTTGTAATTTGTCATCTATTTTTTTGGTAGCTTCCACCTCTAAGTCAAAAAGAGGGTTAACAAACATCTTTGTTCAACATCTAGCTTTGAAGGTCATTATTGAGTTCTTCCATGCAAGACTAATTCTACATGGAATAACAAAACTTCAGTTCTAGGCATTGACCTATATGGTTCGTTGTCTTCACCACGAGAAGTTTAATTGGTGCACATGTATTTTAGATCGCATTAAAAAATAGTTGCATGGCATCCAAACGAGCTCAGTAATCATGGTGGGCATCGTTAATTATATTTTAGTATTGTATTATGAAAATTTTCATAATCTATAGAATACTCATGTACCAACTGTAGTGCATCCAACACTACATAACATTTCCATGACACCCCAGGAGTTGAAGGAAATAAGTCCATCTTTCACAATCATTTTTTTTTATAAATTAGCACATTTTAATTTTTTTAATTTTTATTTGCATCTAAATGCATACTAGGGTAGACACCATAAGGAAAAAACATGATGTTGTCATAAGGAGTCACATCCCAGAGGCCATTGGTTATTTTTAAGATACTGCGTCACAAGCATCACCATTGTAGAGACTACAAAAATATTTGAGGCATGCTGTTTCTCCTAGGGGTTCTCATGCACCTATGTTTGCACAAAATGTGCAGTGTGAATCTAATGAGCTCACCCCTACAACACGTAAGTTTCTCTTTTGAGATTTTATCTCTATATTTGTTCACTTAAAATTATAATAATTTTTATTAAATTTTTTCATATATTTTTAGACTTATGCCCCACTCCCATCGGTACCAAAATACATCGGATCTCATCGTATTTAGGTAAATCAATGTGTATTTACTTTGAATTGACATATGTTTAGTTTTTTTTCTATTTTATTTTCTAAATAATTCTAGTAAAATCTTATTTATTATTTTTAGGCGCCTCTCAACAACAACTTGTGAGAGGCCATGTGATGCCACCACCCCCTCCACCATAACAAAAATAGGGTTAGACAATGAGAGGCCATATGTGGGTTGGAGTTGGAAAACAATATTTTTTCACAAATATTGCGAGGGGCTGTAGCAAGTGAGACTGTGTCTTTGTTCCCATATTTTTTATTGAACACAAATACACAAGCACCAGAAGTTTCAAGCATGCAATTAGATAATATTTCAATTGATGATGATTATCTATTACAGGGTAACATTTCAGGCTTCAAGGCAACACATGTGCTTCAAGATCCACAAGGATAAGCACAAAAAATAGAAGCCCCTATAGCTCAAAAAACATTATTATCATCTTCTCAAAAAAATGACCCTGATCCTCAAACTAAGAATGTCAAAGTGAATTTTGATGAAAAACTTTCAATGGTTGAAAATTTTGAAGCAACCATAAAAGAGGTAGTGCTTCAATATTTGAAAGTGATGAAGGAGTGGGAATTTCGGACCAAGGTCCTTATGGAGAAAATTAATGCCCGGTATAAAATAATTTCTAAAAGAGAATCAAAATTTTCTCTGGTTGGGAATGAACTAGAAAAGCTTGGTGGCTTGTTAAATCAAACTACATCAGGATTAGTGAAGTCTACAGTTTTGTATGATTATTAAATTCTAAACATTATGGTTAGTAGAATTGAGAATATTAATGCTAAAGCCCAAGCATATTATAACCAATGGGCTTTCGATAAGAAAAAAAATTGCAAGTGCTGAGGCTGCAAGGGATGAGGTTGAGGTGAGCAAATATTTTCTTATATTTTTTTTTCTTTTGCAATCAAATTTAAATATTTTATCAAAACAAATTAATTTTTTTTATATTACTCTTCTGAATTATGTTTTCTTTTTCTTTTTGCAATCAAATTTTGATAATTTAACAAAACAAGTTAAAAGCATGGAAGTTAATATCACAACAACAAAGAAATTTTTGAAAAATGCAATGTTAATGAAGAAAACAATGCAAGCCAAAGTCAGGTATAATAATTTTTAAGAAAATATGTCAAGGAAAAACTCAACCAGGATGCAAATCTCATGCTAGATGAGCAAAAATGGAAAGAACCGCTTTCAACAGTGTAGAAGATCTAGCCCAAGAAGAAGTTGTATTGTTGGGGAGTTTCAAGAAAATAGAGGAAGGGCTAGTTAGATCTGGAGCACTACCAGCAAAGGGTGTCAAGGAATGACTAAAAGGAAAGGAACTGGAAACTCCAAGAGAATTTGAGGTAGCAAACCCCCAATCTGATATTTAAGAAACTATGAAATGTTTACTAGTTGACTACACATTTTTTTTTTTGCAGTCAACAATTTTGTACAATGTAATATATTTTTAATCAATTAATGAAAAAAACATTTACTAATTTTATGTCTTCAATCATTCAATGGTTGTTTCCATTTATAAATTTGTGTTGCTTTTTTAGTTTATGTCGATCCAATTATATTTACTATGTTCATCTCAAACAAAAGAAATATTATTGTTAGTTAATATTTATTTGCAAATTGAAAGGAACTAAATTGTGTCAATACATTAATATTCATACATTAACAATACTATGATATAAAACATAAAGGTTTATAAATGAAGGCAGTTAAGACACTAAGAATGGTATGATATAAAAAATAAAATTTATGAATAACCAAAATTTGTGAAATCTAATAACAATATTGTGCAATCTATTATAAAATAAAGTCAAATTTATCAATGTTGTGATATTTTGTAAAAATTGCAATGGAGATAGCTGAAAAAAATACTCCTTAACTTGTTCAGAACCACTTTGAAGCATAGCGGATGTGTGTGCCTGCACTATGTGATCACTACAAGTATCATTATCTTTATTATCATCCATATTAGTGATACCCCTTTTGTCTACTAGATATTTCTAGTATGTCAATGTTCTATCATAGGGAATTTTTTCAACTCATACGTTGACACATAAATTCTCAAATGATTTTCCAAATTTTTATCCAACCTATTACGAAGTTTATATTTCACAAAATATAGTGCACTAAAAACCCTCTCATATTCCACAGATACCAAAATCATTGTTTGACATAATTCATACAAACAAAAATATTCACCAATATCTTGTAAGACACTACTTGGATACAATTTTTTCCACAAATGTGTAATGGAACTAGGCTCATGAAAGTTATGCAAAAGTAACTTTTGATCAACCATTGTCATTCCAAAATGCAATGATTATTGTTTTAAATTTTTTTTGTTGAGAATACCTTTGATTTCAACATCATTGACTTCCACAATTTTGCTAAAATGTTTAACAAGTATGCTCATGTTATTGAATAAATGACTCATGTGTAAATTTGTAGTCAATAAAAGAACCTCAAAACACGAGGTTAACCACACCCATGGTATCAAGCAACTCATTTATTTGAAACTAATTTCTTATTTCACTTGTCAATGATTCTACTATTTTTAACAATTTAATCTTAGCATTGTGTATAACTACTTCAAATACATTATGTGTTATGGAAATTTGTTTAACATCATCCATAACTATATTTGACTGCATTTCAAAACAATATAAAGGTATCATATTTCCATTAATATTAATACAAAGATGATCATTGATGTCAAACTTCACAATCTTTTTGGATCGTTCACATTAATTAATGTTCTCCAACTATCAAACAAGGGATATATAAAATTTTCTTTAGAGACATATAACCTATCAATAATTATACATATTTGTTTTCTTACCCTCATGAAATCAAAAATATAGATGGATATTTCTTGTGCAAGTTTAATCAATCTATTCATTTCTTGTAACATTAGAAAAATACCACATAATATTAAAAGGGTTTCCAAGTCAGTAAAATGGTATAGAAAATTTTGTGCCTTATCAACTACCCTACGATTTGTGTACATAAACCCCGTTAATGATTGATATTCTATAAAACTCTATGTTCATTGGCCTATATGGTTTGTTGTCTTCACCATGAGAAGTTTGATTGGTGCACATATATTTTAGATCGCATCAGAACAGAGTTGCATGGCATCCAAACGAGCTCAATGACCATGGTGGGCATCATTAATTATATTTTAGCATTGTATTATGAAAGTTTTCATAATTTATAAAATACTCCTGTACCAATTGTAGTGCATCCAACACTACAGAGCATTGCCATGACACCCCAAGAGTTGAAGGTAATAAGTCCATCTTTCACCATCAAATAGTTTTTTATATTTTAGCATGTTTTCATTTTTTAATTTTTATTTGCACCTAAATGCAGACTAGGGCAGCCACCACAAGGATAAAATAGGATGCTGCCATAAGGGGTCACATGCTAGAGGCCACTAGTGATTCTGAAGACACTAGGTCACAAGCATCACCATTGTAGAGGCTGCAAAAATATTTGAGGCATGCTGCTTCTCTTGGGGGTTCTCGTGCACCTATGTTTGCACAAAATGTGCAGTGTGAATCTAGTGAGGCCACCCCTACAACACGTAAGTTTCTCTTTTGAGATTTTATCTCTATATTTGTTTACTTAAAATTATAATAATTTTTATTAAATTTTTTCATATGTTTTTAGACTTACGCCCCACCCCATCGACACCCAAATACATCAGATCTCATCGTCTTTAGGTAAATCAATGTGTATTTACTTTGAATTAACATATATTTATTTTTTTCTATTTTATTTTCTGAATAATTCTAGCAAAATTTTTTTTACTGTTTTCAAGCGCCTCTCAACAACAACCTGTGAGAGGCCATGTGATGCCACCACCACCTCCACCACAACAATGACAGGATCAAAAAATGAGAGGCCATATGCGGGTTGGAGTTGGAAAATAACTTTTTCACAGATATCGTGGGGGCAACACCAAGTGAGACTGTGTCTGTATTCCCATCTTTTTCATTGAACACAAATACATAGGCACTAGAAGTTTCAAGCGTGGGATTAGATAATATCCCACTTGATGATGATTATCTGTTGCAGGGCAATATTTTAGGCTTCAAGGCAATATATGTGCTTCAAGATCCACAAGGAGAAGCACAACAAATAGAATCCCCTACAACTCAGTAGATATTATCATCGTCTTCTCAAAAAATGACCCTCATCCTCAAACTAAGGATGACAAAGTAAATTTTGATGAAAAAATTTTAATGGCTGAAAATTGTGAAGCAACCATAAAAGAGGTGGTGCTTCAAGATTTGGAAGTGATGAAGGAGTGGGAATTTTGGGCCAAGGTCCTTATGAAGGAAATTAATGCCCGGTATAAAAAATTTTCTAAAAGAGAATCAATTTTTTCTCTAGTCGAGAATGAACCAGAAAAGCTTGGTGGCTTGCTAGATCAGGCTACATCAGGATCAATGAAGTCTACTATTTTGTATGATGATGAAATTTTAAACATTATGGTTAGTAGAATTGAGAATATTAATGTTGAGGCTGTAAGGGATGTGGCTGAGGTGAGCAAATATTTTCTTATGTTTTATTTTTCTTTTGCAGTCAAATTTTAATATTTTATCAAAACAAGTTAAATTTTTTCATATAACTCTTCTAAATTATGTTTTCTTTTTCTTTTTGCAGTCAAATTTTGATAATTTAACAAAACAAGTTAAAAGCATGGAAGTTAATATCACAACGACAAAGAAATTTCTGAAAAATGCAATGTTAATGAAGAAAACAATGCAAGCCAAAGTCAAGGATAATAATATTTTAAGAAAATATATCAAGGAAAAACTCAACCAGGATGTGGATCTCGTGCTAGAGGAGAAAAAAGGGAAAGAACCGCTTTCAATAGTGCTAGAAGATCCAGCCCAAGAAGAAGCTGCATTGCTGGGGAGTTTTGAGAAAATAGAGGAAGGCCTAGTCAGATCTGGAGCACTACCAGCATAGGGTGTCGAGGAATGACTAAAAAGAAAAGGAACTGGCAACTCTAGGAGAAGCTGAGGCAACAAACCCCCAATCTGATATTTAAGAAACTATGAAATGTTTACTAGTTGACTACATATTTTTTTTTAATCGAATTAATGAAAAATATTTACTAATTTTGTGTCTTCTATCATTCAATGGTTGTTTCCATTTATAATTTTGTGTTGTTTTTTTAGTTTATGTCGATCCAATTATATTTACTATGTTCATCTCAAACAACAAAAGAAATATTATTGTTGGTTAATAGTTATTTGCAAAGTAAAAAGAACTCAATTGTGCCAATACATTAATATTCATACATTAACAATACTATGATATAAAACATAAGGATTTATCAATGAAGGCAGTTAAGACACTAAGAATGGTACGATATAAAACATACAATTTTTAAAACAACAATGTGATATAAAAAATAAAATTTATGAATAACCAAATTTTGTGAAATCTAATAAATCTGATAACAATATTGTGAAATCTGTTATAAAATAAAGTCAAATTTATCAATGTTGTGAAATTTTGTAAAAATTACAATGGAGGTAGCTGAAACAAACACTCCTCAACTTGTCCAGAACCACTTTGAAGCATAGCGGATGTGTGTGTCTGCACTATGTGATCACTACAAGTATCATTATCCTCATTATCATCCGTATTAGTGACACCCCTTCTATCTGCTAGAGATTTCCAGTATGTCAATGCTCTATCATAGGGAAATTTGTCCAGCTCATATGTTGACACATAAATTCTCAAACAATTTTCCAAATTTTTATCCAACCTATTACGAAGTTTAGATTTCACAAAAGATAGTGCACTAAAAACCCTCTCATCTTCCACAGATCCCAAAATCATTGTTTGACATAATTCATATAAACAAAAATATTCACCAATCATATCTTGTAAGACACTACTTGGATACAATTTTTGCCACAAACGTGTAATGGAACCAGGCTCATGAAAGTTATGCAAAAGTGACGTTTGATCAACCATTTTCATTCGAAAATGTGATGATTGTTGTGTTAAAAGTTCTTTGTTGAGAATACCTTTGATTTCAACACCATTGACTTCCACACTTTTACTAAAATGTTTAACAAGTATGCCCATGTATTTAATAAATGACTCATGTGTAGATTTGTAGTCAATAGAAGAACCCCAAAACATGGGGTTAACCACACCCATGGCCTCAAGCAACTCATCTCTTTGAAATCGATCTCTTATTTCACTTGTCAATGATTCTACTATTTTTAACAATTTAATCTTAGTATTGTGTAAAACTACTTCAAATCCATTATGTGTTATGGGAATTTGTTCAACATCATCCATAACTATATTTGACCACCTTTCAAAATGATATAGAGGTATCATATTTCCACGAACATTAATACAAATATGATCATTGATGTCAAACTTCAAAAATCTTTTTGGATCATTCACGTTAGTTAATGTTCTCCAACTATCAAACAAGGGATCTGTAAAATTTCCTTCGGAGACATATAACCTATCAATAATCATACATATTTGTTTTCTTACCCTCATGAAATCAACAATATAGATGGATCTTTCTTGTGCAAGTTTAATCAATCTATTCATTTCTTGTAACATTGGAAGAATACCACATAATGTTAAAAGGGTTTCCAAGTCAGTAAAATGGTATAGCAAATATTTTGCCTTATCAACTACCCTATGATTTACGTACATAAACCCCGTTAATGATTGATATTCTGTAAAAACTTTGTGTGCAGGTTGATACAATGAAATCCACCTTGTATCCACATCTTTTAACAATTTTTTCCTTCTATAACTCCTAGTGCAAATTGTTGAAACTCTACAAACCTTTTTGGACTGCACAAAAAATAAGCATGTGTTTCACGGATGAGGTCT
Source organism: Wollemia nobilis (assembly GCA_028583015.1). Classification (NCBI taxonomy): domain Eukaryota; kingdom Viridiplantae; phylum Streptophyta; class Pinopsida; order Araucariales; family Araucariaceae; genus Wollemia; species Wollemia nobilis. The sequence goes on along the minus strand of JAQPPZ010017218.1, from coordinate 10,537,659 downwards.
TCCACTCTCGCAACATTTTCAAAAGTGCTCACAATTTTATATGCAAGATTCACTCTATGAGCCATGCAATGAATGGGTATCAAATATGGGGTGATAGATGTCTGGAGTCGAACACAAAGACCATTCCTGTGTCCTTGCATTATAGCAACACCATCAACTCCAACGCATATTAACTTTGTGGCTATTTCTATATCATTCATTCTTGCAATATCTTTTAAACTAGTTACAACAACATTATAGATATTTTCTGCATTACTATTTTCCACCATCTTATGTAATGCTAGCAAACTAGGTTGCCTTACATGATTTTGGAATGTGTACACATGCATGCAAATCCAAGATGTGTTGTCCACAACCATCACCTCATCAATTGAAAGTGAAATGAATTTGACAAGTTTTACTTTCTCCCTCAGGTCCTCCTTCTCAACCAATGATAGACATTTTACCATTTCCCAACCACTTCGATCTGACCAATGGGAACTAGGAAGGTTTTGCACATCAACTAGTTGAAATAGGTGCTTATAATCAATAAAATCGGACATGGGTCTACCCTTTTTAAGAATACTATATACAATAACAAACTACAAACTTTTTGAAGCTAAAGTGGTCTTATGAATTTTATGAAATTGGGCTTGAATCGTTCCACCTTTCTCAACAAGAGATTGTTGTAGCTTCAATTCATTGTCATATTCTATTGCATATCTAACATGCATACATTCCGATGCATCCTTCCACCTAACTATTTTCTTAATTGTTCCATCACTTTCTGTAACATTTGAATAAACTTTCCCACAATATTTTTCTATTGTATCTTTCTTCAGTTGCATCTTATGATCCTTACCTAGTTTCCAACTACAAATTTTGCATCTACATTCTGTTGGAATGGCATTATCATTCTCTAGCTGGACTAGCTCTATAAAGGGATATGTTGATGCCCATTCAACCTAAAATGACCTTCCAATAGTCCATCTAGTTAACTTTCTATGTTTAGTTTTTTGGCTTGATGATTCCCTAGAAGTTTGTATTGTATTTGATTTATCACTTTCTTTTTCAAGTGGAATGTCATTTTGAGGAATATCTTCAAGTGTTTGTTGGATGTCATTGTTAAGTGAATTTTCATTAGAAGGCATCTCTTGTTAAGGAATATCTTCAAGTGGAGGCATATCAGGGTCAATAGAGTATTCTGCATACAATAATATTCTTTATCATTTTTGGATTTAATAGAAAAAAATTTTACAAATAGAAAAAATATTCACATCAACATGCAATATGGCCAGAGCCATATACTAAAAATTTACTTTTTGAGGAAGAAAGCATTATTTAAAATAATTTATAGAATACACAACTAATTGTTTAGTAGGTAAAAATCAATTGTACCTTGAATTTGTACAGATGTCGATGGCTCGTTGGATTTCGATATATGGCTAAAATATTTGAGGATACTCTTTTCAGCAGAAGATTTGCCTCCCTTCTTTCCATCGCTAGTAGGTGTCATTTTACTTGTAAAGAAAATGTTTCTCATTTTAGAATATTAATAAAATGTTGAACAGATCTTAATACTATAAGGCCTCAAGATAATATTGTAACTAGAATATACAGATGGTTGGTTGGTAGAAAATACATACAAATTTCCAATCAAGCTTTATCATGATTTTTTTAGTGCATGCCACTATTATATTTTTTGGAGATAACACTTGTATGTATTCAAATCTGCAGCCACGTATAGGAATTTTTGTAACTCCTAGTATTAGAGATTCAAATGTGGAGAAATATCAGATTATAGTACTAAATATCCTAGAAACTCATAGTATTAGTGGAATAGATAGAGGATCACAATGTCTTAAGGGAAGGTCAACTAGCTAAAAAATCCATGAAAATAGTCACTCATTGAATAGAGGAAAATAGGGAAAAATATTTTCTCCTTGAACTCATATTCTCTAAAAATCAAGAGAAATAGAGAATCATAATGTCTTAAGAGAAACAAAGAATCATAGTGTCTTAAGAGAAATAGAGAATCATAGTGTTTTTAGAGAAATAGAGCATTTACCTATTTGCAATTTTATGATAGAATAGCAAATCTTTCTACTACAACTCCTTGAACTCATTTTCTCTAAAAATCAAGAGAAACAGAGAATCAAAGTGTCTTAAGAGAAATAGAGAATTCAATTTCCTTAAGAGAAGGAAAACTAGCTAAAAAATGCATCAAAACGATCACATGCGAAACAAAGAAAAATAGGGAAAACATGGGAAGCAGAGCATTGAACTATTTGCAATAAATGAAAGAAAAACCTGATATTTGATGATAAAAAAAATAAATGTTATTACTACAACTACTTGAACTCATATTCTCTAAAAAAAAGAGAATATAGGATCATAATGTCTTAAGAGAAATAGAGAATCATAATGTCTTAAGAGAGAAAACATATTCTCCTTGAACTCATAATCTCTAAAAATTAAGAGAAATAGAGAATCACAGTGTCTTAAGAGAAATAGAGAATTATAATGTCTTTAGAGAAACAAAGCATTTATCTATTTGTAATTTTATGACAAAAAATAGATCTTTCTACTACAACTCCTTGAACTCATATTCTCTAAAAATCAAGAGAAACAGAGAATCAAAGTGTCTTAAGAGAAATAGAGAATTACATTTCCTTAAGAGAAGGACAATTAGCTTAAAAATACATCAAAACACTCACATGTAAAATAAAGAAAAATAGGGAAAAATATGGGAAATAGAGCATTGACCTATTTGCAATAAATGAAAGAAAAACCTACAACTGCTTGAACTCATATTCTCTTAAAAAATAAGAGAACAGAGGATCATAGTGTCTTAAGAGGATAGGTAGCTAAAAAATGCATCAAAACACTCACATGTGGAATAGAGGATAATAGGGGAAAATAAAGGAAAATAACAAAATAAAAACCTGTATTTTTATAATAAAAAATAGATGTTACTACTACAACTCCTTGAAATCATATTCTCTAAAAATAATTTAGAGAGGTAAAATTTTGTACCTTTATTTTTTACAATCGATGCATGATTTAGATCTAGTTCGAGCATAGAAATTGGTCCAGGTACTATTCGGGTGCAATTCAAGCTCCAAAAATCTGTCCGAGTATGGTCTAGGTGCAAATCAAGCTTTGATAATCGATCTAGGTATAAAATTGGATCTAGCCCATATCCGAGTGTAAATTAGGATTCTATAATCGATTCAGGTTGGAAACAAGGTTCAACTCATGTTTGGGTGTAAATCAAGCTCCAATAATCAATCCGATTGTAAAACTAGGTCCAAATTTCGATCTAGGTGTAAATCATGCTCTTACTATGGTTCGGGTGTAAAAAAGGTTCAGCTTTGATTTGGGTGTAAATCAAGATTTAGTAGATGGTTCAAGTGAAAAACAGGATCTGGCCCTTGTCCAGGTGCAAATCAAGTTTCAATAGTCGATCCGAGTGCAAAATTGGGTCCGGCTTCTAGTTCGAGTGCAAATCATGCATCAGCTACGATCCGAGTTCAAAAAAGGGTCCAACCCTTGTCTGGGTGTAAATCTAGTTTCGGATACGATTTGGGTAAAGATCTAGGTCTGGTTTTCGGTCGGAGTTTGGTGAAAGTCTGCAACAGATCGAATGTTTCAGTTCTTGTCTTTTATGTTGGAAGGTTTTACTTTTCATTGCTACTGCTCAATTTTCTAATAGTTTGAATGTTTTACATGAAAAAGTATCATTGTCATGTTAATTATATATACTGGTATAAGAGGTGAATTTGGTGGGATAATTTAAAAATTTTATAATTTCAAGGTGAAAAGGGTCCTCAGTTTAGGTGGGAGTGCTAGCGATTTAAAAAAAATGGTAATATTATTATCAACATGTGGCGAGCCAACCCCTAAAATTTTTGGGTGAATGGGCCAATGTCCAAGGTCCCCAAATTTTACCAATTTTTGTTTTCGAAAATGTTAATATCTACGGGTTAACAAAAATTTGTTGCTATGCATAACCCTATTAAAAATACTATTTTAATGTATTCACAAATCATCCAAATCATATAGGTAAATAAAAATTAATAATTTTTAAGGATGATGTTAATAAATCATCCAAATCACATAGATGAATGAAAGTTAGTAATTTTAAAGGATGACATTAGCAAATCATCCAAATCACATAAATAAATGAAAGTTAATAACTTAAGGATGGCATTAGTCCCTATGGAACATATTAATGATTAGGGATTTGGGATCTCTTTAAGAGATCTAGGTTCAAACCACGATGAGGTGAAAAAAGGATGACATTAATATATATTTTTTATCATTTTAATAATTATAGAGGTTTATACAATCCCATATTTTTTAAATAAAAATATCTTGAAATCATTGCCAAATGATATAATATTCAACCACTTCCAACTTAACGCTAAAAGTGTATTTCTTTTTATTACAAATTATTTCTACTTTCCTTGCAAAAATCAGATTCACAAGGAGGTAGTGGGAAAAGTGGCATGATAACTTCCTTAATGGATATGTACAAGGAGTTGGAGGGAAAAAAGGAGCAAAAGAGAGAAAATAAATGGGGAAGAGAAGAAAATACACAAGAGGAAGGATTGTATTCTAGGGTGGAAAGAAAAACCTAAAAATAAAAAGCTAAGGAGAAAATTAATCAGTCACGAACTAAAGTTAACAGACCTGTAATTATACCAATGAAATTAAAATTATGAATAATAATCCTCTTCTTGACTAGAACTCTTTATAGGATGTGAAATGAGTTGGATTAGGTGGTTTAGGATTGTCTATAGAACCCAATAATGTGTGCATATGTGGAAAGGCCCTTTAAATTAAAAAATATTCTATTGTATGCTAGCATAAAGTGTCTTGTATACTTAAAATTGTATGAATTGTGCATTTGAGTTTCAAAAATGAGGTTAGGTTGAAGGGTAGTGTGATTGCCAAAATGTTTGGTATAAGGTTAAGTGATAGCTTCTCCATGTTAGACATTGTTGGAGAGGAGAGGTGGAAGCTTCTTGTTAAATTGATAAATTATGTTAGAGCAAGCTAGACTTTTCTGAGGTTGGATAAGAAGGGATGTGACAAACAAATACAAATATTCTAAAGAGGGATGTAGTCCCTAAATTTAAAATTGTTGGAGTAAGTTGGATTCTCAAAAGGTGGATGCAATCCGTATATGCCAATCTCACCTATGAGAATGTTAGAAGCTTAACTACAAGTTCTCATATGTGCCTACCTTTACGTTATCATTTTATGTTCCTGATCTATTTGTATTTTTGAAATGGTAATATGGTAAATAGAAGCCATATAAAGTCATGTTTTTAGAATGCTTATGGGGCTTGGAGGGAGGCAAGGTAGTAAAACCTTGTCGTCAATTATGGTAACCCAATATAACTAAAGTTGATAAAGGAGTCATTCAACCTTGCTTCCAAAATTTGAAAATGTTCTTGTTATGTTAAGGTAAGTATATCATGTTCCTCCATTGTATAAATTATGATTAAAAATTATAAGGTTATGTATAAAATTGGTTTGAAAATATATGATTGTAAGACCTATTTTGTTGGAATTTATTGTATGTACATTATAGTAGGAAATATGTATAAATAAGTTCTTTGGAAGCTCAAATGGTGAACCAATATTCGAATATAGACATTGATTTTATATATTTGTATGAGAAATAATGTGTGGAATGATTCATATAGTTTGGTTAAACCTTTTAGTATAGTGATTATGAAAATGTTATATGTTAAATAATTTGAATGCATAAATGGGTTGGTGATCACTTGTTTAATTGCATATATGGATTGAAATTTTATTGTGAATGAATATTGAAAACAATTATACCTAGCATTAAAATGTGGTGAAACCCATGAGTTATCCTTAGGTGTTTATGATACTATTTTCATGCCTTAACTCTTAAAATGGTGATAGTGGACTAGAATGAATGTTAACCAATGAGTAGAATGCCTCCATGTTTTTGTTTTATAGCTAAAGTCACACATTTTAATTTAGAAAATTCCCATATTAAATCAATTTAATCTTCCTAGAATTGGGTAGAGACTTCTCAACAATTTTACCTTTAGGAAAATAAAACTAAGTTTTCTAGGAATGATCCAAAACTCATAATTTTGACTAATCCAAACCTCAAATTTCAAGCTAAGGAAGAACAAGAAAGAGTGCACCTAAAAAATAATAGAGTATAACAAACTAGAACACAAAAATATATAAGCAAATTAGCTTAATGAATTTATTGCTCAAAAAATAAAGATAATGCAAGCAATATTTGAGAAGAGATGTGAGGATACAGGGTTATGCATAGCGATGAATCATCGTTAATTCATGAAAATTAGGATTTTCAAAATTTAAAATTGGTTAATATTAGGACCTTTCATTGGGGCCCATTCGCCCAAAAATTTTGGGGTGCAATTTTTTTTGGGGTCGGCTCGCCCGACCGTGATAATAATTTTTCTATTTTTATTTTAATTTGCCAACCACTTTCTTCCAAATCCACAAACCTTTTCACCTTCAAATTATAAATAATTTTATTTTTCCCACCAAATTTACCTCTTATACCACTAATATATATACCTAACATGACAATGATATTCATATACCCGAAAAATGACCCATAACATCGAAAACTCTGCAATGGAAAAACAATATCTAAAACAACGAAAAACCATCTCTAGCTGTTAAAAACCATCTGAAACATCAAAAAGTGACCTATGGTGCCTACCTACAGTAGATAAAAGTTAGGTAGTTAACATCCACATTCCATAGAAATTTTGGAATAATGATTTCAGTTTGTATTCACCTTATATAGAGTGCTTGAATTGTTGTCGTATAGTTTCCAAGCAATATTGAGGGAGCTGGTGGTCTCTCGGGCTAGAGATCCATGATAAATAGATTGTAGATACTACCAGTGCCACCACCATATATTGGTAGTCCATGTAGGCTATCGATGTATGGTGGTATCAGTAGCCTAAAGAGAGTATAACACCATGATACACCGGTAGTCTGCACGAACTACCATCATAATGATACACTGATAGTATTTATAGGCTATCATTTTATTATGGCATCGATAGCCTATAGAGACTACTGATGTATCATGGTATCGATAGTCCTTGTAGACTACCAACGTATCATGGTGTCGATAGCCTTTAGAGGCTATCGATGCATGATAGTGGTATCAATACTCGCTACAGGTTACTGGTGCCATAATACACCAATAACCTACAAGTACTACCAACACCATGTTAAGAAGGTAGGCTATAGGAACTACCAGCGTATGAATAAATTATTTCATTCTCTTAGCACATTCATTGATACTATGAAGTAGCATTAAACAATAGATTGTTGGAATGCAAGGTGTAGAATGCAATGGAAGATTGTGTGAGTCCTCATCTCTCTTAATTTTTTGAATTAAGTAGCATATAGACTATTATTAGACCACTTGTCTTCCTAAAAAATCTTAGTTCTTTCCTAATGTGATCTTTCATGTTGTGAATAATAAAATGCTACAATTAGTTGGAACTTGGGTTAAATCCAGTTGGTTGTAATAACATATATAAAATAAGGGAATTACATTATTAAGAAATTATTAAATGATTATCAATTATAAGAGTTGTGTACAATACCCAAAGCTTAAAGTTCTTGGGAATTCATTTTCTAACATGAAACACATTTTTCTATACATATACAATTATACCTACACCAAATCTAAGTAAGCAAGGCAAATCATCTGAAAGAAAAAGTATCCTAAAATATCCAAATCCAATATGGCATCGACATCTGTACAACTTCAAGGTACATATCCATCTTTTGTACAAAAGAGTAAATTTCTTTATGTAATTTCAAAAAATGGTGTAGAACCCCTTTGTATGCAGAATACACAATTGGCCTTGATATGCCTCCACTTGAATATGTTCTCAAGGAAGTCAACCTAAATTTTTATTAACAATGACATTCAATAACTTGAAGATAATCCTCAATATGGAACACCAACCAAGAAAAAACCGACCATTCTAACTAAATACCAACTTTAGGAGAATCTTCTACTCAAAAATCTAAACATAGAAATTTAACTAGGTGGATTATTGGAAGGACATTTAAACTTAAATGGTCATCCAAATATTTATTTATTGAGCTAGTACAACCAAAGAACAACAATGACATACCAATAAAATGTAGATGCATTATCTATAGTTGGAAACTAGGGAAGGATCATAATTTGCAACTTAAGTTGGATACAATAGAAAAATATTGTGGGAAAGCTTATGTGACAGAAAAAGAAATTGATGGAACAATTTAAGAAAAAAATTAGGTGGAAGAATACATCTGAATGCATTCATGTTAGATATGCAGAAGACTATGACAGAGATATGAAACAACAAAAAACACTTGTTCAAAATGGTGGAATGATTGTAGCACAATTTGAAAATTTTCAAAAAAACAAATTTAGTGTCTAAAAGTTTACCGTTTGCTATCATATATACTATTTTTAAGAAGGGAAGTCCAATGTCTAATTATATTGATTATAAGCATCTATTTTAGGTTAGTGATTAGGAGCGAGAGATTTTACATCATAAACTAAGTTTGAATCCCATGAGAAAACTTTAATAACTTTAACATTTTATTAGATAATATAAGCTTGTTGGATTAAAAAATGAATTTTTAAGATTGATTTCAAGATTTTATTAAAATTTTATTATGTAGTATATGCACTCAATTTTCAAATATCACTATGCCTTGTGGAAACACAAACATCATGGTAAAATGTTCAAGCTATAATAAGGTGGGACTATATTTTTTGTCTTTTTATTGAGGTTAGTTTGAGAAACCCCTGTGACCGACACTTAGGGTTGAGCATCCCCATCCCAACTATGACCTCTAATAAGGGTGAGAGTTGAGCTTATTAATAGAGGCCAAACATACAACCATATACATACCCACCCTCACACACTTGCCCACACCATAGTTTTAACCTTAGACATCCCAAATAAGAGCCAAAGCCCATACCGTTGTGTTGTCCCCCCATGACAAGGTGGGACTTATTTTAATCCCATATAATTATTTTTAAAATAATAAATAAATAAAAGTAATTATAAATTTCAAATATAAGTATTTTAAAAATAGAGTTGAGAATGAGTGCGAACTAAGAGCAACTGTGAGCCAAGAGCAAATAAGAAGTGTGAACAAGAAGCATGAAGCATGGATATGAAGTAGAAGGGAAGTGTAATCAATGAGTGAGAAGTGTGAACAGGAAGCATGAAGCATGGATAGGAAGTATAAGGAAAGTGTAATCAAGAAGTGAGTGTCACTTCTTGTTCCAAATATTAAGAGAAACTAAAAAACTAAAGGATTCATGTGAAAAATCTAGGTAACATGGCAAGAAAGTCATTTTTGAAAGTCCTTGCTAAAATTAAGGATGTTGTAGTTGGAAGTAAGGATGTCCTAGTTGGAAGTATGGATGCCATAGTTAGTGAGAAGAGGAAAACCAAATTTATGGTAAACCATTGGGTGTTGCTATAGTGGATTTTGTATATGTTTGCAAAGATAGTACAAGGGGTTGTTCGAACATTAGTCCTTCCATTCATTTCGGGGCCATGTCTTAGAAACCAACTACACTACGAAGGAATACAAGGGGTGGTTCAAAAACTGGCCTCCTGTTCATTAATTTTGGGACCATGCCCTGAAAACCAACTGCACTACGAAATTAAACTAAAGTATTTTTGTTAGAAGATAAACCCACTACTTCAACCTTGGGGCATGTTGCCAGTCCCATCTGAGTATACACATAAGGCCTCCATAGTGGATTTTTTATGTGTCTACAAAGACAGTATAGGGGATGGTTTGAACACTGGATCTCTCATTCATTTTAGGGCAATGTCTAGGAATCCAACTACAGTAGAAATGCGTATAGGGGTTTGTTCAAACATTTGACCTCCCGTTCATTATTTTTGATAACATGTCTTAGAAACCAACTACATTGGAAGCGAAGAGAACCTTTGTGTTAGAAAGAAAATCTATTATTTCAATCTTGGGGCTTGATGCCAGTCTCATTCGGGTATACTCTTGAGGCCTCCATAGTGTATTTTAAATGTTTTAATAAAGACAACATAGGGTGTGGTTCAAACACTAGATATCCCATTCATTTCAAGGTCATGTCCTAAAAACCAATTGCACTACAAAGGTGCATAGGGGTGGTTCAAACATTAGATCTCCCTTTCGTTAATTTTGGGTCATGTCCTAGAAACCAACTACACTACAAAAGCAAACAAATATTTGTGTTAGAAAGGAAACCCACTACTTCAACCTTTAGGCCTATCACTAGTCCCATCCTAGTATACCCCTAAGGCCTGCATAGTGGATATTTTGTGTCTATAAAAATAATACAGGGGGTGGTTTGAACACTAGACCTCTTGTTCATTTCATGGAAATGTCTCAAAAACCAACTGCACTATGAAGTTGCACAGGGTTTGTTCAAACACTAGATCTCCTGTTCATTAATTTTAGGGCCATGTCCCAGATACCAACTATGCTATGTAAGCAGACAAAACCTGTGTGTTAGAAAGAAAATCCACTACTTAAACCTTGGGGTCTGTCACCAGTCCCATCCAGATATACCCCTATGGCTTCCATAGTGGATTTTTATGTGTCCGTAAAGACAATACAAGGGGTGGTTCAAACACTGGATCTCAAATTTATTTTGGGGCCATGTCTCAAAAACCAACTACACAAAAAAGACACACAAGGGGTGGTTCGAACACTAGACCTCCCATTTATGGTTCATATCCCAAAACTAAGAGCGCTATGCAAGTAGACTAAAACCTTTGTGTTAGAAAGGAAACCCACTACTTCAACCTTGGGGCCTATCACCAATCCCATCCGGGTATACCTCTAAGGCTTGTATAGTGGATTTTTTATGTGTTTGCAAAGACACAAAAAAAGGTGATTCGAACACTAGACCTCCCATTCATTTTGAGACCATTTCTCGGAAAGCAAATGCAAATTTTTTTTATGTGTTGCAAAGACACTAAAAGAGGTGATTAGAACATTAGACCTCCCATTCATTTCGAGGCCATTTATCGGAAACCAAATGCACAACGAAGACACAAGGGGGTGGTTTGAACATTGAACCTCCCATTTATTAATTTTAGGACCATGTCTCGGAAACCAACTGTGCTATGAAAGCACACAAAACCTTTGTATTAGAAAGAAAACTCATTACTTCAACCTTGGGGCCTATTGCCAATCCCATCCAAGTACACCTCTAAGGCCTCCATAGTAGATTTTTTATGCGTTCACAAAAATAGTATAGGGATGGTTTGAACATTGGATCTCTCATTCATTTTCGGACCATGTCCCAAAAACCAATTGTACTAAAAAGGCACCCAAAAGGTGGTTCGAACATTGGACATCGTTCATTGATTTCATTCGGACGTCCACCATGTCTCTGGGGACGTAATCGGGCACGCGGTTTCTTCTCATGTCGTGTTCTTCGAGAACCTCCTCGAGAAAAACCTCGAAGCGCTTGCTGAGGGCTTTCATTCGGCGGACGTAGCCCTGGAGATCGAGCCAGCTGAGCCAGGGAATGTAGTCCCCGATGTTGAAGACCCCGTTAAGCACGAAGAGCTCCTCCAACATTTCCTTGAACTCGTGAGGCTTAATCTTGTTTGCTGCCTTCTCCTCCAGGTACCGTCGCCCCAGCACCATACGGGAGATTATGTTGTTGCTCACGGTGGAGGTCTCCTCTCGGAGGTCGACGGGGAGACCGTTTTGGCAAGTACGGAAGATGGAGGCGACCATGGCGGCGACCTCCTCGTTGCGGATGTACTCGTACGACTCGAGGCGCTTGGCGCTGAAGAGCTCCATCAGGCAGATCTTCCGGGCCGTGCGCCAGTGGTCACCGTAGGGAGACCACGTGATGTCGGAGTAGTTGAAGACGGTGTATTAGCCGGCGGCGTTACGGGGGCGCGACGCGAAAGTGAGGTCTTGCGTCTTCAGAAACTCCCGCGCCATCTCGGCGGAGGATCCAACGACGCAGGGGACGGAGCCGAGGTTGAGGTACAAGATGGGGCCGTAGATCTTGCAGAGGCTATGGATGGACCTGTGCGGAAGGCTTCCCAGCAGATGCAGGTGCCCGATTATAGGCCAACCGCGAGGACCCGGCGGCAAATTCAGATGTCACCGAGACCTCCTGGATATAAAGTAAAGCGAGAGAAGCGCCAACGCGACGTAACCCAATAAGCGCAGGTCGACCTCCATTGCTGGGCACAGATGAGTACCCAACTATCTTTGCTATCTTTAGAGTCGGTGATGAGTACCTGTGATTTATAAATAAAAATAAAAATATTAGTTTGTATCATGATTGTATGAATATTATTTTAAAAGAGATAGAACTATTTTGATATTAAAAATTTAAAGATTTTAGTTATAAATTGTATTTTTTTTTTTTGTTAGGGTAGTGTGAGAAACTTCGACTACTATGTTTAGGGTTGGGTATTCTCATCCCAACCATGACCTCTCATAATATTGAGAGCTAAGCTTATCAATAGGGGCTAAACACACAACCATACACACACCCACCCATCACACACTCACCCACACCGCAGTTTGAACCTTGGACGTCTTGAAGAGCCAAAGCCTAAACCATTGTGTTGACCCCCTTGGGACTTTCATTTAGGTTAGAAAGAGCTATTCTTGGATGGTCAAAAATGCCATCCCATCTGGGTATACCACTATCTAGAGGGAAGTCATAAGAGGTTTTATTGTGTTTCCTTCGCATCGCAATTACGCTTATGCAATCGCTACGATTGAGAATATGCTTGGGAAGAAAGATACCAACAAGATCGAAAGCCTTATTCGGGTTAAGCATGGGACGAATGACTTCATCAAAAATTATTATCAAAATCAGGGAATAAGAGATAAATATAATATTTCATAGTTCCAATATCATCTTTTAGAAGATTTGAAGCCATTTATAGAGGTAAAACAATTTCCCCAATGTTCGTATTAGTGATTTATTATTATCAACGTACGACGAGCCAAACCCTAAAAATTTTTGGACCCAAAAATTTTGTGTGAATGGGTCGACGTCCAGGGTTCCCAAATTTTACCAATTTTAGTTTTTGAAAATGCTAATATTGGCAGATTTACAATAATTTGCCACTATGCATAACCCTGTTCAAATCCTATTTTAATATATCCGTAAATCATCCAAATCATATAGATAAATGAAAATTAATAATTTTAAAGGATGACGTTAATAAATTATCCAAATCACATAGATGAATGAAAGTTAGTAATTTTAAAGGATGACATTAGCAAATCATCCAAATCACATAAATAAATGAAAGTTAATAACTCAAGGATCACATTAATCCCTATAGAACATCTTAATAATTAGGGATTTGAGCTCTCTTTAAGAGATCCAGGTTCAAACCACGATGAGGTGAAAAAAGGATGACATTAATATATATTTTATCATTTTAATAATTATAGAGGCTTATACAATCTCGAAGTTATTAAAGAAAAATATCTTGAAATCATTGCCAAATGATATAATATTCAACCACTTCCAAATTAACACTAGAAGTGTATATTTTTTATTACCAATTATTTCTACTTTCCTTGCAAAAAATTAGATTCACAAGGAGGTAGTGGGGAAAGTGGAATGATTACTCCCTTAATCGATATGTACAAGGAGTTGGAGGAAAAAAGTGAGAAAAAGAGAGAAAATAAATAGGAAGGAGAAGGGAAGACACAAGAGGAAGTATTGTATTATAGGGTGGAAAGAAAAACCTACACCTAAAAAGCTAAGGAGAAAAGTAATCAATCATGAACTAAAGTTAACAGACCTGTAATTATACCAATGAAATTAAAATTATGAATAATAATCCTCTTCTTGATTAGAACTCTTTGTAGGATGTGAAATGAGTTGGATTAGGTGGTTTATGATTATCAATAGAACCCAATAATGTGTGCATGTGTGGAAAGGCCCTTTAAATTAAAAAATATTCTATTGTATACTAGCATAAAGTGTCCTGTATACTTAAAATTGTAAGAATTGTACATTTGAGTTTCAAAAATGAAGTTAGGTTGAAGGGTAGTATGATTGCCAAAATGTTCGGTATAAGGTCAAGTTATAGCTTCTCCATGTCAGAAAAGCTAGACTTTTCGGTGGAAGTTGCTTGTTAAATTTATAGATTATGTTAGAGCAAGCTAGACTTTTATGAGGTTGGATAAGAAGGGATATGACAAACAAAGTACAAATATTCTAAAGAGATATGTAGTCCTTAAATTTAAAATTGTTGGAGTAAGTTGGATTCTCAAAAGGTGGATGCAATCCGTATATGCCAACCTCACCTATGAGAATGTTAGAAGCTTAAATGCAAGTTCTCATATTTGCCTACCTTTATGTTATCACTTTATGTTCCTGGTCTGTTTGTATTTTTGAAATGGTAATATGGTAAATAGAAGCCATATAAAGTCATTTTTTTAGAATGCTTATAGGGCTTGGAGGGAGGCAGGGTAGTAAAACCTTGTCCTCAATTATGGTAACCCAATATAACTAAAGTTGATAAAGGAGTCATTGAACATTGCTTCCAAAATTTGAAAATATTATTGTTATGTTAAGGTAAGGATATCGTGTTCCTCCATTGTATAAAGTATTATTAAAAATTATAAGGTTATGTATAAAATTGGTTTGAAATTATATGATTGTAAGACCTATTTTGTTGGAGTTTATCGTATGTACATTATTGTAGGAAATATGTATAATGAAGTTCTTTGGAAGCTCAAATGGTGAACCAATATTCGAATATATACATTGATTTTACATAATTGTATGAGAAATAATGTGTGGAATGATTCATATAGTTTTCTTAGACCTTTTAGTATGGTGATTATGAAAATGTTAAATATTTTGAATGCATAAATGGGTTGGTGATCACTTGTTTAATTGCATCTATGGAATGAAATTTTATTGTGAATGAATATTGAAAAGAATTATACCTAGCATTAAAATTTGGTGAAACCTATGAGATTTCTTAGGTTTTTATGATACTATTTTCATGCCTTAACACTTAAAATGGTGATAGTGGACTAGAATGAATGTTAACCAATGAGTAGAATGCCTCCATGTTTTTTTTATAGCCAAAGTGACACATTTTCATTTAGAAAATTCCCATATTAAATCAATTTAATCTTCCTAGAATTGGCTAGATACTTCTCACTAATTTTACCTTTAGAAAAATTAAACTAAGCTTTTTAGGAATGATCCAAAACTCATAATTTTGACTAATGCAAACCTCAAAATTTCAAGCTAAGGAAGAACAAGAAAGAATGCACCTAAAAAATAATAGAGTATAACAAACTAGAACACAAAAATATATAAGCAAATTAGCTTAATAACTTTATTCCTCAAAAAATAAAAGACAATGCAAGGAATCTTTGAGAAGAGATGTGAGGATACAGGGTTATGCATAGCGACAAATCATCATTAATTCATGAAAATTAGGATTTTCAAAATTTAAAATTGGCTAATCTCGGGACCTTTCATTGGGGCCCAATCGCCCAAAAATTTTGGGGTGCAAATTTTTTTGGGGTCGGCTCGCCCAATCGTGATAATAATTTTTCTATTTTTATTTTAATTTGCCAACCACTTTCATCCAAATCCATGAACCTTTTCACCTTCAAATTATAAATAATTTTATTTTTCTCACCAAATTTACCTCTTATACCACTAATATATATACCTAACATGACAACGATATTCAAATACCCGAAAAATGATTCATAGCACTGAAAAATCTGCAATGGCAAAAAAATATCTAAAGTAGCAAAAAACCATATCGAGCTGCTAAAAACCATCTGAAACATTGAAAAGTGACCTATGGTGCCTACTTATAACAGTTGGTGCCTACCTTTAGTAGAGAAAAGTTAGGTAGTTAACATCCACATTCCATAGAAATTTTGGAATAATGATTTCAGTCTGTATTCACCTAATGTAGAGTGCTTGAATTGGGATCTTATAGTTTCCAAGCAATATTGAGGGAGCTGGTGGCCTTTCAAGCTACCAGATCTATGATACATCAGTGACTTGTAGAGACTACCAATGCCATCACCATATATTTGTAGTCTATGTAGGCTATCGACGTATGGTGGCATCAATAGCCTAAAGAGAGTATAACACCATGATACACTGGTATCTTGCATGAAATACCATCGTAATGATACACTGATAGTATTTGTAGGCTTTCATCGTATTATGGCATCGATAGCCTACAGAGACTATCGACGTATCACGGTATCAATAGTCCTTATAGGCTACCAATGTATTATGGTATCAGTAGCCTTTAGAGACTATCGATGCATGATAGTTTTATCAATAATCTTTGTAGGTTACTAGTGCCATAATACACTAGTAACCTAAAAGTACTACCAATGCCATGTTAAGCCAGTAGCCTATAGGAACTATCGGCATATGAATGGATTATTTTATTCTCTTAGCACATTCATTGATACTATGAAGTAGCTTAAATAATAGATTTTTGGAATGCAAGGTGTAAAATGCAAAGGAAGGTAGTGGGAGCCGTCATAAATCTTAATTTTTAGAATTAAGTAGCATATAGACTATTACTAAACCACTTGTATTCCTAAAGAATCTTAGTTCTTTCCTAGTGTGATCTTTCATATTGTGAATAATACAATACTACAATTAGTTGGAACTTGGGTTAAATCCAGTTGGTTGTAATAACATCTACACAATAAGGAAATTACATTATAAAAAATTATTCAATGATTATCAATTATAATATTTGTGTACAATACCCAAAGCTTAAAGTTCTTGGGGATTCATTTTCTAACATGAAACACGTTTTCCTATTACCTACACCAAATCTAAGTAAGCAAGGCAAATATTCTAAAAGAAAAAGTATCCTAAAATACTTTAACTAAATATTTAAATCCAAGGTGGCATCGATATTTGTACAACTTCAAGGTACATATCTATCTTTTGTACAATAGAGTAAATTTCTTTATGTAATTAAAAAAATGATGTAGAACCCCTTTGTGTGCAGAATACACAATTGACCTTGACATGCCTCCACTTGAAGATGTTCTCGAAGAAGAGATACCTCAACATGATATTTTTCTTAACAATTACATTCAACAACTTGATGATAATCCTCAATATGGAACACCAACAAAGAAAAAAACTGATCATTCTAACCAAATACCAACTTCAGGAGAATCTTCTACTCAAAAATATAAACGTAGAAAGTTAACTAGGTGGATTATTGGAAGGATATTTCAACTTGAATGGTCATCCAAATATCCATTTATTGATCCAGTACAACCAGAGAACAACAATGACATACCGACAGAATGTTGATGTATTATTTGTAGTTGGAAACTAGGGAAGGATCACAAAATGCAACTTAAGTTGAACACAATAGAAAAACATTGTGGGAAAGTTTATGTGATAGAAATAGAAATTGATGGACCAATTAATAAAATAATTAGCTGAAAGAATACATCTGAATGCATTCATGTTAGATATATAGAAGACTATGAAAAAAATATGAAACAACAAAAAACACTTGTTCAGAAAGGTGGAACGATTGTAGCACAATTTGAAAATATTCATAAAACAACTTTAGTGTCTAAAAGTTTACAATTTGATATCGTATATACTATTCTTAATAAGGGAAGTCCAATGTCTGATTTTATTGATTATAAGCATCTATTTTAGGTTAGCGATTAGGAGCGGGAGATTTTACATCATAAACTAAGTTTGAATCCCATGAGTAAACTTTAATAACTTTAACGTCTTATTAGATAATATAAGCTTGTTGGATTAAAAAATGAATTTTTAAGATTGAGTTCAATATTTTATTCAAATTTTATTAAGTACTATATGCACACAATTTTCAAATATTACTATGGTTTGTGGAAACAAAAACATCATCGTATAAGGGTCAAGATATAATAAGGTGGGACTTCTTTTTTTGCTTTTTATTGAGGTTAGTGTGAGAAACCGCTATGACCGAAGCATAGGGTTGGGCATCCCCATACCAACTATGAAATTTGATAAGGGTGAGAGTTGAGCTTATTAATAGATGTCAAACACACAACCATACACATACCCACCCCTCACACACTCGTCTATGCCACAATTTTAATCTTAGACCTCCTAAAGAAGATCCAAAGCCCATATTTTTGCATTGCCTCCTCGAGAAAAGGTGGGACTTATTTTAATCCCATATAATTATTTTTAAAATAATAAAAAATAATAGTAATTATAAATTCCAAATATAAGTGTTTTAAAAATAGAGTTGAGAATGAGTGCGAGCTAAGAGCAAGTGTGAGCCAAGAGAAAATAAGAAGTGTGAACAAGAAGCATGAAGTATGTATAGAAAGTAGAAGGAAAGTGTAATCAAGGAATGAGAAGTGTGGATAAGAAGCATGAAGTGTGGATAAGAAGTAGAAGGAAAGTGTAATCAAGAAGCGAGTGTCACTTCTTGTTCCAAATCTTAAGAGAAACTAAAAAACTAAAGGATTCATGTGAAAAAATCTAGGTAACATGGCAAGAAAGTCATTTTTGAAAGTCCTTACTAAAATTAAGGATGTTGTAGTTGGAAGTAAGGATGTCCTAGTTGGAAGTATGGATGCCCTAGTTATCGAGAAGAGGAAAACCAAATCCATGGCAAACCATTGGGTGCTGCCATAGTGGATTTTTTATGTATGTAAAGATAGTATAAGGGGTTGTTCGAACATTAGTACTTCCATTCATTTTGGGTCCATGTCTTAGAAACAAAGTACACTATGAAGGAATACAAGGGGTGGTTTAGACACTGGCCTCTTGTTCATTAATTTCATGGCCATGTCCCAAAAACCAACTGCACTATGAAAGCAAACTAAAATGTTTTTGTTAGAAGGGAAACCCACTATGTCAACCTTGGGGCCTATTGCCAATCCCATCTGAGTATACCCCTAAGGTCTCCATAGTGGATTTTTTATGTGTCTACAAAGGTAGTATAGGGGATGGTTTGAACATTGGATTTCTCATTCATTTTGGGGCCATGTCTAGGAATCCAAATATACTAAAAATGTGTATAAGGGTTTGTTCAAACATTGGACCTCCCGTTCATTAATTTTGAGAGCATGTCTTAGACACCAGCTACATTGGAAGTGAAGAGAACCTTTGTGTTAGAAAGGAAATCTATTATTTCAACCTTGGGGCCTGATGCCAGTCCCATTCGGGTATAGTCTTGAGGCCTTCATAGTATTTTTTTATGTGTCAAAAAATATATTATAGGGTATTGTTCAAACACAAGATCTCCCATTAATTTCAAGGCCATGTCCCAAAAATCAACTGCACTACAAATGTGCATAGGGGTGGTTCAAACACTGGACCTCCCTTTCATTAATTTTGAGGTCATGTCTTAGAAACAAACTACACTATGAAAGCAAACAATATTTTTGTTAGAAAGGAAACCCACTACTTCAACCTTTAGGCCTATCACTAGTCCCATCCTGGTATACCCCTAAGGTCTCCATAGTGGATATTTTGTGTCTACAAAGACAATACAAAGGGTGGTTTGAACACTAGACCTCTTGTTCATTTCACGATAATGTCTCAAAAACCAGCTACACGATGAAGTTGCATAGGGTTGGTTCAAACACTTGATATCTTGTTCATTAATTTTAGGGCCATGTCTCGGATACCAACTATGCTATGGAAGCATACAAAACCTTTGCGTTAGAAAGGAAACTCACTACTTAAACCTTGGGGCCTGTCACCAATCTCATCCAAGTATACCCCTAAGGCTTCCACAGTGGATTTTTATGTGTCTATAAAGACATTATAGGGGGTGGTTCAAACACTAGATATCTCATTTATTTTGGGGCCATGTCTCAAAAACCAACTACACAACAAAGACACACAAGGGATGATTTGAACACTAGACCTCTCATTTATTAATTTTTGGATCATATCCCAGAAACTAAGAGTGCTATAAAAGTAGACTAAAACCTTTGTGTTAGAAAGGAAACCTACTACTTCAACCTTGGGGCCTATCACCAATCCCATATGGGTATACCCCTAAGGCCTATATAGTGTATTTTTTATGTATTCACAAAGACACTAAAAGGGGTGATTCAAACACTAGACATCCCGTTCATTTTGAGGCCATTTATTGAAAACCAAATGCACATAAAAGACACAAGGAGGTGGTTTGAACATTGGACCTCCCATTTATTAATTTTAGGGCCATATCCCAGAAACCAACTGTGCTACGAAAGCAAACAAAACCTTTGTATTAGAAAGAAAACCCATTACTTCAAACTTGGGGCCTATTTGCAATCCTATCCGGGTATACCCCTAAGGCCTCCATAGTGGATTTTTTATGTGTTCAAAAAAACAATATAGGGGTGGTTTGAACACTAGACCTCTAGAGCATTTAGAGCCAGTTCCACCAACTATGTTAAAAATTTTACTTGGTGCAACTGGAGGTTATAGTAACAACCAAAAACGAGTTATAGATTACTTATATATTACTTTAGTATAATAATAATAAATTATAATAATAATAGAATTAATAACATTATTGTGAGCATCCAAATATTTTGAGCATTTAGAGCATTTGACATCAAATTGGATTAAGGGACCGACCTTTCATAGCAATGAATTGGGATAGTATAGCAATGAAATGGGGCAATTAACTGAAAAAAAAATCCAATATTACCATCTAATCTATTATTTTCTATATATGTTGTATTTTGAACAACCTTAGACCTTTTAAAAGAAAATTCAAAATCCCAACCACTAAAAATATTATTATTATTTTTTTTCTAACTAAAGAAATATTATTTTATAAGGAATAAAGTTGACACGGACATTACTTTTTGTACTTTTTACACCATCAATACATTTCAAATATATTTATATAAAATATATAGTATATAATATATATTATATAATTTATATGTATATTGTTTCTATATATTTTATTATAATTTATTTATTTATATTATAAAATATATTTAACATATAATATATAAATATATATTATATATAAATACAATCAATAATTTTATAATTAAAAAAATATATTATTTTATATCATGATTGTACGAATATCATTTTAAAGGAGATAAAACTATTTTGATATTAAAAATTTAAAGATTTTAATTATTAATTGTATTTTTTTGTTAGGGTAGTGTGAGAAAATTCAACTAATGATGTTCAAGGTTGGGCATTCTCATCCCAACCATGACCCCTCATAAGGCCGAGAGCTAAGATTATTAATAGGGGCTAAATACACAACCATACACACACCCACCCCCACACACTCACCCACATCGCGGTTTGAAGCTTGGACCTCTTAAAGAAGAGACAAAGCCCAAACCATTGTGTTAACCCCCTTGGGACTTTATTTTAGGTTAAGAAAGAAACCTCGAGGGCCGCTCTTGGGTGGTCAACAATGTCGTCCCTTCTGGATATACCACTATCCAGAGGGAAGCCACAAGAGATTTTTTGTGTGTTCCCTTTTCATTGCAGAGGTTTGAACTGTGGACCTCTTGTTCATTAGGCATAGCCTCGCCTTCTCCACTTGCACTACAAAGGTGAACATTTATAAATTGTATTTGAAATGTATATACATTTATTATTTTAGTTTCTTAAAAAATTATTTATTATATAAAAAAATTAATTAGTTTTTGTTTTTAACTATTGTCCATGTCTTTTGTAATTGTATCAAACCATTGAGATAATTCTTGAAGATCCAATAATAAAAATGATTACACAATTCCTATCTTCAAAATTAGGGTTATGCATAAGGGGTCAGATATGAAATGTAATTATAAAAAAAGGTGAATCAGTTTCAATATCTTGGTGAATCTGGATCAAATACATGTACGAGATATGGCGAATTATCTTTATCACCAAAAATTATAAAATAGTGGTGAATTTGAGAGTTCAGTCATAAATCGATTGAAAAACAAGGTCCAATCATAAATCGGTTACAAAATAGGGTTCGATCGTAAACCAGTTGCAAAACACAATCTGATCATGATTCAATTGTAAAATAGAGCCCAAATGTTAGTTGGGTGCAAATCACGGTCTGACTGCGGTTTGGTTGCAAAACATAGTTTGGATGCAAGTCGAGTGCAAAACAAGGTCTAACCACAAACTGGTTGCAAAACAAGGTTCGGTCAAAAACTGAGTGCAAAACAAGGTCTGGCCATAATCCGGGTATAAAACAAGGTTTGATCACAAACCGATTGTAAAAAAAGGTTCAGTTGTAAACCAGGTGTAAAAGTCCGATCGAAACCAATTACAAAACAAGGTTTGATTGAAAATCAGGTGCAAAACAAGGTCTAGCCATAAACTGAGTGCAAAACAAGGTTTGGTCAAAAATCGGGTGTAAAACAATATTCAACCAGAATTTGGTTGTAAAACACGATTCGACTAAAAACCAGTTGCAAAACACGGTTCGCCTGCATATCAGAGGTAAAATATGGTTCAAATTCAAACGTTTGGCAAAACATGATTCGACCTCAAAATAGGTGTAAAAAGGCTCAGCTATGCACTGGGTGCAACACTGTATCTGAATTTAGGTCAAGTGCACTAGGTTTTATGCTACCATGTTTCAGGTAATTGGTCACCTACCTTGCATGTTGAATGACATGCTACCACATGTCCACCTTTAGTCATTTTTATCTATAAAAATGCAGTGGCAATCATTTTTGTATTTTCATTTGTGCGACTACATCGACCAGAGTGAATCCTCCTCGAGCGATCCTTACCTTGCAACTTTCCCAATCCAATTTTTCCTACTTCCACAACTTATAGCAATGGCCACCACTTCCACCCATTACACAAAAATTGTATCCAAGAACATTTCTTGCCCTGTAATTTTAGATATGTTAACCACCCCAGGTTATGACTTTTCATGGGTCAATGATGTAGGTTTGTAAAACTTGCTTTCAATACCCTAATTCAAGACAAAAACTTGTTTTGTACAATATCATAAATGGTTACAACCATGAACATGCCACAGTATAAAACTATCATTTACAATCATACTTACAAACATCCAAAGATTAAATATCTTCCTTACAAGGATTTTCCTCTAGTGACACCGAAGTTTGTGTTGTATATAGATGATAGAGGCTACCCGGAGACAACCTACAATCTTGGTATGGAATTGTTGTAATGTATAATTCTTGTTTCTTTGATTTTATTAATGTTCAAAATTTATAATTTGTAATTTGTCATTTGTATTTTTTTGTAGCTTCCACCTCTAAGTAAAAAAGAGGGTTAACAAACACCTCTGTTCAACATCTAGCTTTGAAGACCATTATTGAGTTCTTCCATACAAGACTAATTATAAATGGAAGAATGAAACTTCAATTCTGCGCATTGGCCTATATGGTCCTGTTGGAACAAAATCTGCCTTCGGTTAATAGTGTTGCGCCTTAGACTTTGCCAACATTGAATAGACAGATCTTGCTTGAGATCATCTGTCTAGTCTCCAGAGAAGGCTGGTTCCTTTGAGTTTTTTAGAGAAAAGGGGAACAAGAGATAAGGGAAATATAGCCTAAGCTAGAACTTTTCTCACGGTACAGATTAGACAACAACAAACATTGATGATGCGATTTAGACAACAACAAAGTCTAGAACTCTTCTTTATAGAAAACATGAATTCTTGAGTGTGACTTTTAGATGTTCGTCTAAAAGCATGTAAATATCTTTTAATGTTCAACTCTAGAAACAAGATTTATACGTGCACAGTCCAGATTTTAGAACAGATACATTATAAAACTTAGAGTGAATAAAAGTTAAAACACCAGGATACATACACTTGCACACAGAAGTTTCGGAAGCCAGAAGAAGAAATCTTTTATTGCTTGTAATCCAGTACATGTACATCAAGCTTGTAAACGTCCAAGAGCCGACCCTTTTTCTGGTCGACTCACTCCTATTTATACCCTAAAAAGAGTATCTTCTACTACGTACTTTTAATTTCTTCAATCAATTACAAGTAATTGTCTGCAGTTTCTAATAATACACAAAGGATTTCTCGTAGATTGGATAAATTTCCTTCTGGCTAATTTTAGGTGAGCCTGTTATTCTGCAATCATCCAGCGGACCTGCCAGGTTATAATCAACAGACCATTCTTCAAAAATCAGCACCTATGTCAGTGCATGTCCCCAATTGCCAAAAATATACTCTATTCCTTTACAGCTGGCATGTCACGAAATCATGACATTCATCTCCTGTTTTGCTCCTCTGCCACTTCCAACCATGAAAATGAGACATGTCATGAAATCGCGACATTCATCTCTTCCTTTGCTCTTTTGCTGCCTCCCACCATGAAAATGAGACATGTCACGAAATCGTGACATTCTTTCCTTGCTTTGCTCTTCTGCTGCTTCCAACCATGAAAATGAGACATGTCACGAAATCGTGACATTCTTTCCTTGCTTTGCTCTTCTGCAAAATGAGACATGTCATGACATTCTTCTCTTCTTCCTCCAAAATGAGACATGTCAGAAATCGTGACATTCTTCCTTCTTTGCTCTTTTCTCCCTTAGACATGTCGACATTCTTTCCTTCTTTGCTTTTCTACCTTCCACGAGAAAATGAGACATGTCATGAAATCGTGACATTCTTCTCTTGCTTTGCTCTTCTGCCACTTCCAACCGTGAAAATGAGACATGTCATGAAATCGTGACATTCTTTCCTTGCTTTGCTTTTCTATCGCTTCCACCGTGAAAATGAGACATGTCACGAAATCGCGACATTCGTCTCTTGCTTTGCTCTTCTGCCACTTCCAGCGAAAATGAGACATGTCACGAAATCGTGACATTCTTTCCTTGCTTTGCTTTTCTGCCACTTCCAGCCGCAAAAATGAGACATGTCATGAAATCGTGACATTCTTCTCTTGCTTTGCTCTTCTGTTGCCTTCAGCGTGAAAATGCGACATGTCACGATATCGCGACACTTTTGCCTCCTTGCTCCCTTTTGTTGCTCTTAGCCGCGAAAATGCAACATGTCGTGATATCGTGACACTTTTTCCTCCTTGCTCCCTTTTGTTGCTTTTAGCCGCAAAAATGCAACATGTCGCGATATCGCGACACTTTTTCCTCTTGGCTCTTTCTCTTTGCTTTGGACCGTGAAAATGCAACATGTCGCGATATCGCGACACTTTTTCCTTCTTGCTCTTTCTCTTCTCTTTAGCCGCGAAAATGCAACATGTCGCGATATCGTGACACTTTTTCTTCTTGGCTCTTTCTCTTTGCTTTTGCCCGCGAAAATGCAACATGTCGCGATATCGCGACACTTTTTCCTCTTTGCTCTTTCTCTTCTCTTTAGCCGTGAAAATGCAACATGTCATGATATCATGACACTTTTTCCTCTTTGCTCTTTCTCTTCTCTTTAGCCGTGAAAATACAACATGTCGCGATATCGTGACACTTTTTCCTCCTTGCTCTTTTTCTCTTGCGAAAATAAAAATGTCGGATATCAGGACACTTTTCCTCTTGCTCTTTTTTCTCTTAGCCATGAAAATGACAAATGTCGCGATATCGCGACACTTTTACCTTCTTGCTCCTTTTTGTTGCTCTTAGCCATGAAAATACATGTCGCGATATCGCGACACTTTTACCTCCTTGCTCCTTCTCTTCGCTTTGAACCGCGAAAATGCAACATGTCGCGATATCGCGACACTTTTCCTCCTTGCGGTGTTTTGCTTTTTCTTTGATCTTTAGCATATGGGCCACTTTGGTCTTCTTGGGAAATATGCAAAAAAGGTGCATCAGCTATTTTTCTGTAGTTAGTCACTTTTTGACTAACATTCTTGGTGCCTTCGAGGGAATTTTTGCTAGCAAAAAATAGAGACCAGGCCTTCATCCATTGGGAAGCGGAGTCACCAGCATAGTTGTGAAAAGAAAAATTTTGAGCGGAAAAACAAAAGAAAAAGAATGCACTTTGGAATACAAGTGATCTTCACCTTATCAGAACCTTTCTTTTACCACTTAGGTATTTAACCTTTGTCTGAAGAACACAAAAATTCAATTCTGGGAGCTGGTCCCAGCTCTGGCCGCTGGCTGCTGCCCCTGATGTTTAGATCTTCTGATTCTGTCCATGGCTGCAATTATCTCTTGATAAGTTTTGCACACTTGATTCTTATTAGGCCGTAAAAAGGGAAATATTTACAAAACTTCAAACTTATAATATACTTGTACATATAATGGTGATCTGTAGCTTTTACTGGAAATACAATTTTAGGTGAAAAGCATTCACCGTGATGGGTAGAACCCATCCATCTTGATCTTTTAACTGGAAGGCATTGAATTGCTTTTCTGAAACAATTTCGAATGGCCCCTCCCAGAAAGCATCAAACTTGTCGTGGTGTCCTGGCTTTGCTTTCTTGACATTCCATTTTAATACCAGGTCACCTATTTTAAATTTCTTGAAAGTGGTTTTCTTATCGAACCACCCGATTGTTTTTACCATATGCTTTTGATGATGATCGTAGGCCTGTTCCCTAGATTCTTCAAGCTGCAGAAGTTGCATCATTCGGGCATCCATTGGATGACCTTCATCTTCGTTAACTTGGTTTAGCATCCTCAATGCGGGTATCTCCATATGAATCGACAGAACAACTTCTTTGCCATAAACCAAAGCATATGGCGAAGTATTGATTGATTTTTTGATTGAGATTCTGTCGGCCCACAGGGCTTGATTCAGGAGTGAGTGCCAGTTCTTCTTATTGTCCTCTAATGTTCTTTTCAGAATTCTCAGAAGATTCTTATTAGTAGACTCAGCTAATCCATTACCTTGTGGGTAATAATTAGAGGAAGTCTTCAGGGTAAATTCCATATCTACTGACGAATTCGATCATCTTTGCACTAGTGAAAGGGGATCCATTGTCTGTAACCAAAGAATCTGGTATGCCAAACCTTGTGATTAGACTTTCGACGAATTCTATCACCACTTCTGAATCAGCTTTCTTCGTAGGCACTGCTTCTGCCCACTTGGTGAAGTAGTCCGTGGCAGTGAGAATGTATTTGTGGCCTGATGATGAGTTTGGCTCTATTATCCCTACGAAATCCAACCCCCATTGCTGGAATGGTTCCTCGACTTGAATAGCTTTTAAGGGCATAGGTGCATTCCTGTTTCTTCCCACATACCTCTGACACTGTTCACACCTCTGGGTCACTTTGTACGCATCTAGGAAGATGGAAGGCCAATAACATCCAGCTCTAAGGATCTTCAAAGCTGTAGTTCGGCCTGCATAATGTCCCCCTAAAAAACCCTCATGAAATTCATCTAACACTTTCTGCTTTTCATTATCGGGAACGCATTTTAACAATACACCATCGATGTTAATCCTGTACAACCCCTCTGTTCGAAGGGTATATTTCAATGCTTGGGTTCTGAATCTCCTTCTCTGGGAAGCGTTCATATCTTCAGGACATGACCCAGTCTGAAAATACCTCACAAAGTCGTCGATCCAACCCGAACTTACTCTGTCTTGGTGTTGCTCTGTGTTTGCCATGACGGGGTGGCTCTCCCCATATCCACTTGCAGCTTGCTTGGCCAATTCCTGGCACAAAGCTCTCCCTCTGACTATTTTAGTAGGATGTATTTCTACATCATACTCTTGGATGCGAGTCACCCATCCAGCTCTTTTTTCACCCAATTCTCCTTGAATTATGAAGTTCCTTACATCGGGATGAATAACATACACCATCGTCCGACTCTGGGATAAGAAGTGTTTTAGCTTATTCAAGGATTTCATAATTGCGTATACTTGTTTTTCTATGAAGTTGTACCTTTCCTCATGTTTGTGCATGGTGGAACTCAGAAAGGCTATGGGTCTTTCTTCGTCATCTGCTCCTTTCTGAGTGAGAACTATAGCATAACTATTTTGCTCTCCGACAGCATATAGTATGAAACCTCGGGAATAGTCAGGGTTGACTAGCACAGGAGCTTGAGCGATGGCTTCTAGAATTTTTTGGAAAGCTTCTTTCCTTGGCTCTATCCATTTGAAAGGAGCGTCCTTTTTCAATAATTCAGTCATTGGTTTAACTGTTTGGGCAAAATCCGCAATGAATTTTTTGACAAAATTTATTTGCCCAAAGAAAGACTGCAAACCTTTCTTGTTAACTGGGAGCGACAACTCAAGAAGCGCCTTTACTCTATCAGGATCAATTGATAGCCCAACTTTAGAAATAACATGCCCAAGGAGTATTCCTTCTTCCACAGCAAAAATAGATTTTTTAGGATTTAGTGATATCCCAAATTCTCTACATTTCTCAAATACTTGTTGCAGATGAGTGGCATGGTCCTTTTTGTTGTGAGAAAAAATAGTCATGTCATCTAAATAGACGACAATAATTTTGTTCGCAAGCTCCCCAAAAGCTACGTCCATGGCTCTCTGGAAAGTTGCTCCTGCGTTAGATAATCCAAAGGGCATCCTTTGGTATGCAAATGTTCCCCACTTAGTGGTGAACGCAATCTTGTATTGATCTTCATTTCTCACCCAAACTTGATTGTAACCAGAAAAGCCGTCTAACAGAGAAAACCTTTCTGCTCCCGCCACAGTATGAAGGATTGGGTCAATCTGGGGTAAAGGATAGTGATCCTTTAAAGAGGCTCTGTTCAAATTTCTGAAATCGACGCATAGTCGTATCTCTCCATTTTTCTTGCGGACTGGAACTAAATTTGCCACCCAGGTAGAGTGCTTGATTGGGTATATTATCTTAGCCTGCAGGAGTTTTAACAACTCTTGTTTCATTAAGGCTTCAATCTTGGGATTCACAGGCCTCTGCCTCTGCCTGAAAGGTTTAGCTCCTTCCTCCAGTTCAATGGTATGTTGAATGACCTCTTTCCTGTACACTTTCAGATCACTATAAGTCCAGGCTATTATATCTGGATACTCTCTACATAACTGTTTTATTTTCTCTAGTTCTACCACTGTACAATCGGTCCCTACTTTGATCATTTTGCCCGGTTCTAGTTCTACTTCTTTATACCGGCGTTCATCTACCTTGATCCTTCGACCTACAGCTCTGTCGCTATTGTCGAAAAGGCTCTCCAGGGTGATCAGTCCCCTAGGGATATGGTTGTTTTTCAATTGAATAAGGCTCTCTTCGTCCTCTTCTTGTAACGCTCTATCTGTAGAGCAATTCATCTCATGAATCAAAAAATCCAGGATCTGCTCATCGTTTTCGAATACTTGCCAGAAAATGTCTTTGTCGGGCACTAAAGGCCTGTATATAAGTCTAACTATTTTAGACTTCTGAATAACATTGTTGACTGGGCAAAAATTTGATCCTACTGATGCTAACAGGTCTGCATGTGTGTTCTTCTCTCTGGAAATGGATTTCATGTTTAGTGCTTCAAAATTTTCCAATAGATCTAACACTTTGTTTTTGTAAGCCCTTAGGTAATGTTGCTTACAAATGCACTTGCCAGTAACCTGTTTAACGATCAGCTCTGAATCTCCATAGATCAGCAGCTATTTTACACCCAATTTTTTAGCTTTCCTGAGTCCCAAACACAAGGCTTCGTACTCAGCTGCGTTATTGGTGCAACTCCATGTCAACCTATATGAAAAGACTTTTTCTTTTCCAGTGGGTGAAATCAGGACGATTCCAGCTCCTGCTCCATTTTTGCACCTTGACCCATCAAAGTACAATTTCCATAACTGGTTGATTGAATCATCTATTTTAGGGACAGCAATAGGGAGCTTTTTTGGTTTCTCAATGGAATAGCTTCCCATTTCTGTCTCTATCATAGCATTGAAGTCTTTCATTGAAAATTGATCTTCAGATTGGAGTTCCTCCAGGGTTTCTTCCATTAAATCGATATTCTCAGATTCCTCGGACATCATGTTGATAGTAGCTATTTCTTCTAGTCTTTCCACATGAAAAGTAGATGGTTTCTCATTGTAGATCTTGACTCTTTTACCTTTGAAAGGTACCTCCAAATGCGAATAATCTAGTGATAGATAACCTCCCAGTTTGGTTGTGAACTCTCTGGATAAACACATACCGAAATATGGTTCTAAGTCTACAACGACTACTTCTTGTATGACGACTGCTTCTGGCATTCTGTGGAGTTGAATAGGGATATCTTTGATCACCCCGATAGTTTTTATTGGAGTACCATCCAATTGCAACACACCAGGATGACTTCGAGTATATTCCATCCCCATTATGTCACATACGGCTTTCGGCATCACCGTAGTTGCGGCCCCTGAATCAATCATGCAATTGTGAACTATCCACCCCTCCATTTGCAAAGATAAATAGAATGGGGGCGGTCTATTTTTTCCAGAGGTTGACACAACATTTGCTTGTATAACATTTGAGGAAGAGGTATTATTCTTTAAAGTTAAAGATTCTTGGAGGAGGTCAATCTGACCAGGAATTTGCAGTGCATCATACATGCTTATTTTGGAGGGGGTCCTCTTCATTTCTTCTGCAATGTTGAACGAAAGAGTTGCAGCTGGGGATACTTCAGCACTTTTCTCCCTTCCACTAGTCGATGCATCATATCTGTCTCTGTAGACCTGCGTAGCTTCTGTTCTTTGCCTTTTTGTCAATGAAGGAAATCTGAGTCTTTCCTTCGCTTGCTCTTGAGCTTCGCTCCCTTTTCTAGGAGGAAATTCTTTTCTTGGTGTAGTCGTAGAAGTCTGAGGAGGGTCAGAACGTCCTTTCTCACTGGACAGGTTCTTCTGCGGAGTTGCCCTAGGGGCAGGAGGAAAACCTAGTGGTTGGAGTTCCTTAGGGTCAGCTTGTAATGACTTTTTTCCCGATCTTGTTAGGACCGATACTTGCTCCACTGATGGCATTGCCAAATTGTGGTGGACCTCTCTGATTATGTTCACCTGTCCCTTGCCGGTTTCTTTGGCTCTTTCATTAATAACCGCTTGCACATGATGTTGATGAATCATGCATGAATCTTCTCCATGAGGATCATTGCAAGTGGTACACCAGTAGTCGAAATTAGTGGGTTCTCCATTATCTCCTATCTCATTCGCATACACCACATTTTTTTTATCTTGTCCTCTTCCACTTGTTGAAGCACCTTCCTTTTGTATCTGTGGAAATCTTCTTGCTTGGATATTCCTTTTCGCCTCTCTCTTTTTCATGGATGCCATTTCATTTGACAATGTCTTCATTGTATCAATTATGGTCGTGTATTGATCATTGGGGGGAGCTGATGCAAGGGGTGTGGTTGGTAATGCAAGGAATGTAGGAGGTGCAGCTATAGATGGGAGGGCCTGCGTTGATGGGAGTACAGGCAGTTTAGAAATTGATGCTTGGGAAAGCTCTGGTAAAATTGGCAATAGACTTTTTGATGGATATCTTTTTGTAGCGATGAGATCAGCTTCGCCCTTTGTTGCCTCTACATAGATCCCAGGAAAAGTGGTTACACGGGATTGCCTTATTATCATACTGAGATCTGAATCAAAAGCCCTTAAATAATAGCATATAGCTTGTTCTTCCATGGGCTTTAGGCCTTGCGGTACTCTATCACGAGTTCTGGTAAATCTGATGTTGAAATCTTGGATTTCTTCTTGTGGATGCCTCTCAATGACAGTGAATTGATTCAACAATGTGAAAGGATCTGCATGTATATTAAATTCATCGACCAGACGACCGGCCAGTACTGCCCAAGAAGTAATGGATCCAGCGGGAAGCGCTCTGTACCAATAGAGCATCTTTCCTTTCAAAGATATAATCAACAATCTGACCATTACATCTTCCTGAGTGATGTTGTAAATAGATGCTAGCTCTGATACATCTAAACAGTGTTCATCTACTATTTTTCCTGTTTCGTCAAAGGTCGACAATGCTTTTAGTGCAGCTTGTGGAATTTGGTGGTGTGTTCCCAAGTTCAAAGGGCCAGTTTGATTCCATACAAGATGCGTTGGGGTAGGGGCGGCTGCCATGATTGCTAAAGGAGTTACAACCGCTATGGGATTGCTTGCAGATGCTCCTACAATGGGTGTTAAAGAGGTGCTAATGGTGTCGGGCGGATTTGATCTTGCGGCTAGCACAGGGTGTGCTTTTAGGCTTCCGAGATGTAGTTCAAAAAACTCGATAGGTTCTTCAGAGTTTCTAGCTCGGGATCTGGTTATCATATGGCTATATAACCAGAAGGTTTCTAGACAAGGTCTTTCTTTTATGGTCTAAATGCAACGGAGTCGCCAGGTGATTTTTCTTGAGATTTTTCAAAAAAAAGGCTCTTAAGGTAAAACACCAAAACTTATACAATACTGTGGGATTGCTGGTCCCACCGGGCGTGCCAAAAACTATTGGAACAAAATCTGCCTTCGGTTAATAGTGTTGCGCCTTAGACTTTGCCAACATTGAATAGACAGATCTTGCTTGAGATCATCTGTCTAGTCTCCAGAGAAGGTCTGGTTCCTTTGAGTTTTTTAGAGAAAAGGGGAACAAGAGATAAGGGAAATATAGCCTAAGCTAGAACTTTTCTCATGGTACAGATTAGACAACAACAAACATTGATGATGCAGTTTAGACAACAGCAAAGCTAGAACTCTTCTTTATAGAAAACATGAATTCTTGAGTGTGACTTTTAGATGTTCGTCTAAAAGCATGTAAATATCTTTTAATGTTCAACTCTAGAAACAAGATTTATACGTGCACAGTCCAGATTTCAGAACAGATACATTATAAAACTTAGAGTGAATAAAAGTTAAAACACCCAGATACATACACTTGCACACAGAAGTTTCGGAAGCCAGAAGAAGAAATCTTTTATTGCTTGTAATCCAGTACATGTACATCAAGCTTGTAAACGTCCAAGAGCCGACCCTTTTTCTGGTCGACTCACTCCTATTTATACCCTAAAAAGAGTATCTTCTACTATGTACTTTTAATTTCTTCAATCAATTACAAGTAATTGTCTGTAGTTTCTAATAATACACAAAGGATTTCCCGTAGATTGGATAAATTTCCTTCTGGCTAATTTTAGGTGAGCCTGTTATTCTGCAATCATCCAGCGGACCTGCCAGGTTATAATCAATAGACCATTCTTCAAAAATCAGCACCTGATGTCAGTGCATGTCCCTAGTTGCCAAAAATATACTCTATTCCTTTACAGTTGGCATGTCACGAAATCATGACATTCATCTCCTGTTTTGCTCCTCTACGCTTCCAACCGTGAAAATGAGACATGTCACGAAATCATGACATTCGTCTCTTCCTTTGCTCTTTTGCTGCCTCCCGCCAGAAAATGAGACATGTCATGAAAGTCGCGACATTCTTTCCTTCTTTGCTTTTCGCAAAATGAGACATGTCATGAAATGCGACATTCTTTCCTTGCTTTGCTCTTCTCGCTTCTACATGAAAATGAGACATGTCATGAAATCGTGACATTCTCTCCTTGCTTTGCTCTTCTCTTCCCATCTGAAAATGAGACATGTCACGAAATCATGACATTTTCTTCTTTCTTTCTTCCCGCAAAATGAGACATGTCACGAAAATGGACATTCTCTCTTCCTTTGCTCTTCTTCTCTCCGAAATGAGACATGTCGATGAAATCATGACATTCTTTCCTTGCTTTGCTTTTCGGTCACTGTCACGACTTCTTCTTCTCAATCAACAATGAGACATGTCACGAAATTCTGACATTCTTTCCTTGCTTTACTTTTTCGCTTCCAGCGCGAGAAAAATGAGACATGTCATGAAATCGTGACATTCGTCTCTTGCTTTGCTCTTCTTCGACATTCTTTCCTTCTTTCATTATTCAAGAAAATGAGACATGTCACGAAATCACGACATTCGTCTCCTTGCTTTGCTCTTTTCGCCTGCCACGTGAAAATGAGACATGTCACGAAATCGCGACATTCTTCCTTCTTTCTTTTTTCTTAGACATGTCATTCATGCATTCGTCTCTTGCTTTGCTCTTCTGTTGCCTTCAGCCGCGAAAATGCGACATGTCGCGATATCGCGACACTTTTGCCTCCTTGCTCCCTTTTGTTGCTCTTAGCCATGAAAATGCAACATGTCGCGATATCGCGACACTTTTTCCTCCTTGCTCCCTTTTGTTGCTTTTAGCCACGAAAATGCAACATGTCACGATATCGCGACACTTTTTCCTCTTGGCTCTTTCTCTTTGCTTTGCCCATGAAAATGCAACATGTCGCGATATCGTGACACTTTTCCTTCTTGCTCTTTCTCTTCTCTTTAGCCGTGAAAATGCAACATGTCACGATATCGCGACACTTTTCCCTCTTGGCTCTTTCTCTTTGCTTTTGCCCGTGAAAATGCAACATGTCACGATATCGCGACACTTTTCCTCTTTGCTCTTTCTCTTCGCTTTAGCCGTGAAAATACAACATGTCGCGATATCGCGACACTTTTTCCTCTTTGCTCTTTCTCTTCGCTTTAGCCTGAAAATGCAACATGTCGCGATATCGCGACACTTTTACCTTCTTGCTCTTTCTCTTGCTTTCGCCCGAGAAAATACAACATGTCGCGATATCGCGACACTTTTGCCCCCTTGCTCCCTTTTGTTGCTCTTAGCCATGAAAATACAACATGTCGCGATATCGCGACACTTTTACCTTCTTGCTCCTTTTTGTTGCTCTTAGCCACGAAAATACAACATGTCGCGATATCGCGACACTTTTACCTCCTTGCTCCTTCTCTTCGCTTTGAACCGCGAAAATGCAACATGTCGCGATATCGCGACACTTTTTCCTCCTTGCGGTGTTTTGCTTTTTCTTTGATCTTTAGCATATGGGCCACTTTGGTCTTCTTGGAAAATATGCAAAAAAGGTGCATCAGCTGTTTTTTGTAGTTAGTCACTTTTTGACTAACAGGTCCCTTGTATTCACCATAAGAAGTTTAACTGATACACATTTATTTTAGATCGCATCACAACATAGTTGCATGCCATCTAAACAAGCTTAGTAACCATGGTGGGCACCGTTAATTATATTTTAGCATTGTATTATGAAAGTTTTCATAATTTATAGAATACTCATTTACCAACTGTAGTGCATCCAACACTACATAGCATTACCATGACATCCCAAAAGTTGAAGATAATAAGTCCATATTTTACAATCAAATAGTTTTTTTATAAATTAGCATTTTTTTTTTAATTTTTATTTACATCTAAATGTAGACTAGGGTAGCCACCACAAGGACAAAATATGATGTTGTCATAAGGGGTCACATGCCAGAGACCACTTGTTATTTTGAAGACATTGTGTCATAAGTATTACCATTGTAGAGATCACAAAAATATTTGAGGCATGTCGCTTCTCCTGGGGTCTCGTGCACCTATGTTTGCATAAAATGTGCAGTGTGCATCTAGTGAGGTCACCCCTACAACACTTAAGTTTCTCTTTTGATATTTTATCTCTATATTTATTCACTTAAAATTATAATAATTTTTATTAAAATTTTCATGTTTTCAAACTTATGCCCCACTCCCATTGGCACCCAAATACATCAGATCTCATCCTCTTCAAGTAAATAAATGTGTATTAATTTGAATTAACATATGTTTAGTTTTTTTTCAATTTTATTTTCTAAATAATTCTATCAAGTTTTGTTTATTGTTTTCAGGAGCCTCTCAACAATAATCTGAGAGGCCATGTGATGCCACCATCGCCTCCACCACAACAATGATAGGCTCAGAAAATGAGAGGCCATATGTGGGTTGGAGTTGGAAAATAAATTTTTCATAAATATTATGAGGGGCTACACCAAGTAAAACAATGTCTTTGTTCACATATTTTTTATTGAACACAAGCACCAAAAGTTTCAAGCATGCGATTAGATAATATCCCACTCGATGATGATTATTTGTTGCAGGGTAACATTTCAGGCTTCAAGGTAACTAATGTGCTTCAAGATCCACAAGGAGAAGCATAACAAATAGAATCCCTTGCAACTCAACAAACATTATCATCGTCTACTCAAACAAACAACACTAATCCTCAAACTAAGGATGACAAAGTAAATTTTGATGAAAAAATTTCAATGGCTGAAAATTTTGAAGCAACCATAAAAGAGGTGGTACTTCAAGATTTGAAAGTGATGAAGGGGTGGAAATTTTGGGCCAAGGTCCTTATGAAGACAATTAATTATCGGTATAAAAAAAATCTAAAAGAGAATCAAAATTTTCTCTGGTCGAGAATGAACTAGAAAAGCTTTGTGGCTTGTTAGATCAGGCTACATCAGGATTAGTGAAGTCTACTATTTTGTATGATGATGAAATTATAAAAATTATGGTTAGTAGAATTAAGAATATTAATTTGAAGCCCAATCATATTATAACCAATGGGATTTTGATAAGAAAAAATTGCAATCGCTGAGGCTGCAAGGGATGTGGTTGAGGTAAGCAAATGTTTTCTTATATTTTCTTTTTCTTTTGCAATCAAATTTTAATATTTCATCAAAAAAAGTAATTTTTTTTTACATTACTCTTATGAATTATGTTTTCTTTTTCTTTTTGCAGTAAAATTTTTATAATTTAACAAAACAAGTTAAAAGCATAGAAGTTAATATCACAACAACAAAGAAATTTCTAAAAATGTAATGTTAATGAAGAAAACAATGCAATCCAAAGTTAGGGATAGTAATATTTTAAGAAAATATATCAAGGAAAAACTCAACCAAGATGCAGATCTCATGCTAGATGAGTAAAAAGGAAAAGAACAGCTTTCAATAGTGTAGAAGATCCAGTCCAAGAAGAAGCTGCATTGCTAGGGAGTTTTAAGAAAAGAGAGGAAGGCCTAGTCAAATCTGGAGCACTACCAACACAGGGTGTCGAGGAATGACTAAAAGGAAAGGAACTGGAAATTCTAAGAGAATTCGAGGTAGTAACCTCCCAATCTGATATTTAAGAAACTATGAAATGTTTACTAGTTGACTACATATTTTTTGTATTGCAGTCAACAATTTTGTACAATGTAATATATTTTTAATCAAATTAATGAAAAATGCTTTTACTAATTTTTTGTCTTCTATCATTCAATGGTTGTTTCCATTTATAAATTTGTGTTGGCTTTTTAGTTCATGTCAATCCAATTACATTTACTATGTTCATCTCAAACAACAAAAGAAATATTATTGTTAGTTAATATTTATTTGCAAAGTAAAAGGAACTCAATTGTGCCAATACATTAATATTCATACATTAACAATACTATGATATAAAACATAAGAATTTATCAATGAAGGCAGTTAAGACACCAAGAATGATATGATATAAAAAATAAAATTTATGAATAACCAAAATTTGTGAAATTTAATAAATCTAATAGCAATATTGTGAAATATGTTTAAAATAGAGTCAAATTTATCAATGTTGTGAGATTTTGTAAAAATTACAATGGAGGTAGCTGAAACAAACACTCCTTAACTTGTCCATAACCACTTTGAAGCATAGCGGATGTGTGTGCCTGCACTATGTGATCACTACAAGTATCATTATCCTTATTATCATCCATATTAGTGATACCCCTTTTGTCTACTAGAGATTTCTAGTATGACAATGCTCTATCATAGGGAAATTTGTTCAAATCATACGTTGATACATAAATTCTCAAATAATTTTCCAATTTTTTATCCAACCTATTATGAAGTTTAGATTTAAAAAAATTTAGTGCACTAAAAAAACTCTCATCTTCCATAGATCCCAAAATCATTGTCTGACATAATTCATATTAAAAAATATTCACC
This sequence comes from Wollemia nobilis, assembly GCA_028583015.1. Taxonomy (NCBI): domain Eukaryota; kingdom Viridiplantae; phylum Streptophyta; class Pinopsida; order Araucariales; family Araucariaceae; genus Wollemia; species Wollemia nobilis. The sequence goes on along the minus strand of JAQPPZ010017218.1, from coordinate 10,499,909 downwards.
AATCGTATCTTGTAAGACACTTCTTGGATACAATTTTTGCCACAAACGTGTAATGGAACCAGGCTCATAAAACTTATGCAAAAGTGGCTTTTGATCAACCATTATCATTCCAAAATGCAATTATTGTTGTTTTAAAAGTTTTTTTATTGAGAATATCGTTGATTTTAACACCATTGACTTCGACACTTTTGCTAAATTTTTTAACAAGTATGTCCATGTATTGAATAAATGACTCATGTGTAAATTTATAGTCAATAGAAGAATCCCAATACATGGGTTAAACCACACCCATGACCTCAAACAACTCCTCTCTTTGAAATTGATATCTTATTTCACTTGTCAATGATTTTACTATTTTTAACAATTTAATATTTGTATTGTGTAAAACTACTTCAAATCCATTATGTGTTATGGAAATTTGTTCAACATCATCCATAACTATATTTGATCGCATTTCAAAACAATATAGAGGTATCATATTTCTATGAACATTAATACAAAGATGATCATTAATGTCAAACTTCAAAATCTTTTTTGATTGTTTACATTAGTTAATGTTCTTCAACTATGAAACAAGGGATCTATAAATTTTTCTTTGGAGACATATAGCCTGTTAATAATCATACATATTTGTTTTCTTACCCTCATGAAATTAAAAATATAGATGGATATTTCTTGTGCAAGTTTAATCAATCTATTCATTTCTTATAATATTGGAAGAATACCACATAATATTATAAGGGTTTCCAAGTCAGTAAAATAGTATAGCAAATATTTTGCCTTATCAACTACCCTACAATTTACATGCATAAACCTCGTTAACGTTTGATATTATATAAAACTCTCTATGTAGGTTGACCCCCTTGGGACTTTCTTTTAGGTTGGAAAGAAACCTTGAGAGCCACTCTTGGGTGGCCAATAATAGCATCCCATCCGGGTATACCACTATCTAGAGGGAAGCCAAAAGAGATTTTTTTGTGTTCCCTTTGCATTGCGGAGGTTCAAATCATGGACCTCCTATTTATTGGGGTTAGGCTCACCTTATCCACTTGCGCTACAAAGATGGACATTTATAAATTGTATTTGAAAGGTATATACATTTATTATTTTAGTTTTTAAATTTTTTATTTATTATTAAAAAAATTAATTATTTTTTGTTTTTAACAATTGTCCATCTCTTTTGCAATTGTCTCAAACTATTGAGATATTTCTTAAAGATCCAATAATAAAAAAGATTACACAATTCCTAATTTCAAAATCAGGGTTATGCATAAGGGGTCAGAGTCAAAATGAAATCTTCATACATTAAAGCATAAACAGAGATATATTGCAGAAATCAATTCCAACATCTAATATTGATAATTTAAATTAGCAGAATAGACCAATAGTTAGATTTAACAGAAATAAAATTCCTAACAACACATATCTAACCATGAACAAATTTCAATTACTTTAACAACTAGTAATCCAATAAGCTAGAATGAACTAACCGCTCAAGTATTAACAAAAATGTAAATCAAAGCTTCGAACCTCTTGCACAAAGATGATGAAGATGAAAAATTTGATTCAATAATCAAAGTAATGCTCCTTCTATTAGCTCACAAGAATATTTATAGTAGGACAAGCAAACACACTAGAGTCGACCCTTAAAAACGAGGGTTTGGCCTCTATTTGTAGTTTGTCAAATGAAATAATATTAAGGAGACATTGCAAAGATTACAAATTTATATCTCAATAGAGATTTTTGTTGGTATTATCTTACTGGTTGATTTAGTCTAGAAAATCTACTATGAGTAATCTGCCATGGTAGCTTGGATCTTTGCAACTTGTTGGTTTGTTGATGGCAGTTAGTATTTAGGCCATTGGAGACCACATCTGATCCATTGATCATTCTTGGAAGCTCGCTCCACCGTAGATCTACAACTACTTCTAGTTCTTGTTCTTAAAAACCCTTCGATATTTTGTCTTCCTACCCTCCAACTAACTGTTCTTTGGTTCGGTAAGAATTTGCTTTTAAATACTTCAATAGTGTCAACAAACTCTAGGTCGTTGATCTCCATCATGGACGACTATGATTAAACCTCCAAAATACTCTACAAATTGGTAGGGAAAAACCAAAGCACCATTCTGCACTTTTTAATTATTGACATCATCTTTTGTAGCCTTGATTCTGCAAAATCAAATTCTGGCATAAAATGTACTGAGTGAGCGGGATGCAGTCTGCTATCAATCCGCTTACTAACCTTCCTTTTCCTCTTCTTTGTCTTCAAACAAACCACAATATACACTAAAAAGTATGCTAACATCATATTTGCCTTGGTCAAAATGTAGAATCGCCAATTCGCACCGAAGCTAGTGTAAATCATCCTTTTTCGTCATTTCGCTCTGAAAGTAGTGCAAAATAGTCTTTGCCATCATTCTATGCTCTTTATAGTGTTTTAGGCCTTCAAGTTGTCATTCCACATAGAAATACTCTTGATACTTAGTGAAATTGAGCTTACCGACACTTAGTTGCTGGAGCAATGAACAACAATCATCATTCTGCACTTCTTTTTGTGCTGACATCATCATCACCACAAAATTTTACGAAATTAGGACTCACTTGGAATCTGCTTCCAAATACACTATAAATCGAGTGGAATGGAATTTAGATCGTTTAAGGCAAAAAACACTAAGTATCAAGCGAATTGGGGAACTTTTGTTGCGGATCCACTCCAAAATACACTAAGAAATTTTTGTAATGGAATTTTATCATGCCTTAGCATAATTTTCAATGTTTTCTAACAATGTAGCCATTTTGGGCATACATGGCCATGTCTAGGAATCCAACTATACTACAAATGCATATAGGGGTTTTTTCAAACACTAGATCTCCCATTTATTAATTTTGAGAACATTTCTTAGAAACCAACTATATTGGAAGTGAAGAGAACCTTTGTATTAGAAAGGAAATTTATTATTTCAACCTTTGGGACTGATATCATTATCATTCGGGTATAGTCTTGAGACCTTCATAGTGTATTTTTTATGTGTTAATAAATACATTATAAGGTGTGGTTTAAACACAAGATCTCCCATTCATTTCAAGGCCATGTCCCAAAAACAAACTGCACTACAAAGGTGCATAGGGGTGGTTCAAACACTGGATCTCCATTTCATTAATTTTGAGGCCATGTATTAGAAACCAAGTACACTACAAAAGCAAACAGATCTTTGTGTTAGAAAGAAAACCCACTATTTTAACCTTTAGGTCTATCACTAGTCTCATCCTAGTATACCCCTAAGGCCTTCATAGTGGATATTTTGTGTCTACAAAGACAATATAGGGGGTGGTCTGAACACTAGACCTCTTGTTCATTTCAAAAACTCCCGTGCCATCTCAGTGGAGGATCCAACGATGCAAGGGATGGATCCGAGGTTGAGGTACATTATGGGGCCGTAGATCTTGCAGAGGCTATGGATGGACTCATGTGGAAGGCTTCCCAATAGATGCAGGTTCCTGATTATGGGCCAAGCATGAGGACCCAACAAAAAATTTAGATGTCGTCGAGACCTCCTAGAAATAAAGTAAAGCGAGAGAAGCGCCAATGTGACGTAACCTGATGGGGCCGTAGATCTTGCAGAGGCTATGGATAGACTTGTGTGGAAGGCTTCCCAATAGATGCAGGTTCCTGATTATGGGCCAAGCGCGAGGACCCAACAAAAAATTTAGATGTCGTCGAGACCTCTTGGAAATAAAGTAAAGTGAGAGAAGCACCAATGCGACGTAACCTAAATAGCACAGGTCGACCTCCATTTCTAGGCACAAACGAGTAACCAACTATTGCTATATTTTCTCTGTTTAGAGTCGAGGATGAGTACCTGTGATTTATAGAGCTCTCTTGTTTAACTATTAATGCAAAATAAAAATTTGATCATATAAGTTTGCAAAGAGACGTAACATTAAGACATTCAGTTTGACGTCACAGGCCACTGAACCTGCCCTCCTCTCTGTAGCCTAGCGACATATCTGAGTCACTTTCTCTAATGGCTTTACCAAGCATGGAAGAAGAGAAATTATTGAATTACAAGATGCCATGTGTACACCAATTTCAATTGCTCACCCGTCGTCGATTCCCACCACCCCGATCAACACGACATGAAATATTTTTTTTTATAGGAAAATTATATCACTTATATATATATATATATATATATATATGGGGGAATATAGCCATTGTATATAAGAGAATATTAATATTTTTTTAATGGTTAGGTGGATTGGTAAAAATTTTTATTGGTCAAGTACTTATAAAAAAACATAGGTTCAAACTTTGGGGTACACTATCAACTTTAACAAAGGTAGTAGTCCATACTAAATCCTCTGAGTGGGAACCAGAGAGTACGAACCCTGAGCGACTGGCGGTTTCCATCTCATATCAGGTCAACAACAACAAGATGAATAGGCTATTGGGAATAGTCCCTGATAGGTTGTTGGGAGCAGTCCATGTGGTTCTCATCTCATATCGGGTCAACAACAACAATATGAATAGGTTGTTGGGAGAAGTCATTGATAAGATATTGGAAGCAGCCCATGTGGTTTGAAGGGAGCAGTCCATGTGGTTCTCATCTCATATCAGGTCAACAACAACAATATGAATAGGTTGTTGGGAGAAGTCATTGATAAGCTATTGGAAGCAGCCCATGTGGTTTGAATCCTCCGCCAATATAATTTTTTCGTGGAATTCAACAAGTATTTTATTTATTTATTTTTAATTATATAGTAAAGTTGGTTACAACTACTATTTTTAGTAACAGGTGAGCCCAAGGTTCAAACAAGGACTATTTTATTTATTTATTTTTAATTACATAGGAGATTTGGTTACAACTACTATTTTTAGCCTTCAACGTGTCTCAACAATTTTCCATGTAGCGCTATCTCGCTAAAATGGGGAGAATATACAAGACAAAAGGCGGGTTGTGCTAGGGCCATTAGCTACGTTAAAAATTTTACTCATTTTAATTGGAGGTGAGAGTGCAAAAACCATGGTATCAATCCCTTAGGCCTCGTAGTACTGGAGCATGTTGTGCTAGCTCCACCAACTATATTAAAAAGTTTACTCGATGCAACTGAAGGTTATAGTGGCAACCAAAAACGAGTTACAAATTACTTTAGTATAATAAAAAATAAAATAAAAAATAAAATTGATAGCATTATTGTGAGCATCCAGATATTTTAGAGCATTTAGAGCATCTGGCATCGAATTGGATTAAGGGACCAACCTTTCATAGCATCGAATTGGGGTAGTATAGCAATGAATTGGGGCAATTGACTGACAAACACTCCAATGTTACCATCTAATCTATTCTTTTATATATACATTGTGGTTTGAACAACCTTAGACATTTTGAAAGAAAATTCAAAATCCTAATGACTAAAAATATTATTATTATTTATTTTTCTACTAAAGAAAAATTATTTTATAAGAAATAAACTTGACACGGACATTATTTTTTGTACTTTTTACACCATAAATACATTTAAAATATATTTATATAAAATATAATATATATTATATAATGTATATGTAGATTGTTTCTATATATTTTATTATAATTTATTTATTTATATTATAAAATATATTTAACATATAATATATAAATATATATTATATATAAATATAATTAATAATTTTATAATTAAAAAAATATATTAGTTTATATCATGATTGTATGAATATCATTTTATAATAAATAGAACTATTTTGATATTAAAAATTTAAATATTTTAGTTATTAATTATACTTTTTTGTTAGGGTAGTGTGAGAAACTTCAACTAACGACGTTCAGGTTTGGGCATTCTCATCCCAACCATAATCCCTCGTAAAGCTGAGAGGTAAGCTTATTAATAGGGGCTAAAAATACAACTATACACATACCTACCCTCTCACACACTCACCCACGTCGTGGTTTGGACCTTGGACCTCTTGAAGAAGAGACAAAGCCCAAACCATTGCTTTGACTCCCTTGGGGCTTTCTTTTAGGTTAAGAAAGAAACCTCGAGAGCTACTCTTGGGTGGTCAACAATGTCGTACCATCTGGATATACCACTATCTAGAGGGAAGTCACAAGAGATTTTTTTGTGTTCCCTTCGCGTTGTAAAGGTTTGAATTGTGGACCTCTTATTCATTAGGGCTAGGCTCGCCTTCTCCACTAAAAAGGCGAACATTTATAAATTGTATTTGAAACGTATATACATTTATTATTTTAGTTTTTTTTTAAATTATTTATTATATAAAAAAATAATTAGTTTTTATTTTTAACTATTGTCCATCTCTTTTGCAATTGTCTCAAACCATTGAGATAATTCTTGAAGATCCAATGATAAAAATGATTACACAATTCCTATCTTCAAATTAGGGTTATGCATAAGAGGTCAGACCCGAAATGTAATTATAAAAAAAGGTGAATCAGTTCAAAATGTTGGTGAATCCTGACCAACTGCATGTAGGAGACATGGTGAATTACCTTTCTTTTTCACAAAAAATTATAAAATAGTGGTGAATTTGAGAGTTTAGTCGTAAACCAATTGAAAAACAAGGTCCAATCATAAATCGGTTTTAAAATAGGGTTCGACCGTAAACAGGTTGCAAAACACAATTTGATCATGATTCTATTGCAAAATAGATCCCGAATGTTAGTTGGGTGTGAATCACGGTCCGACTGCGGTTCGATTGCAAAACATATTTTGGGTGCAAGTCGAGTGCAAAACAAGGTCCAAACACATACCGGTTGCAAAATAAGGTTCGATCAAAAATTGAGTGCAAAACAAGGTTTGGCCATAAACCGTGTATAAAACAAGGTTCCATTGCAAACCGATTGCAAGACAAGGTTTGGTCATAAATGGGGTGCAAAAAAAGGTCTGATCAAAACCAGTTATAAAAAAAGGCTCGATTGAAAATCATGTGCAAACCAAGGTCTAGCCATAAACCGAGTGCAAAACAAGGTTTAGTCAAAAACCAGGTGCAAAATAATATTTGACCAAAAATTGGTTGTAAAACACAATCCAACTAAAAACCAGTTGCAAAATAGGTTCGGCCACATATCGGAGGTAAAACATGGTTCAACATCAAACTGCTGACAAAACATGATCTAACCTCAAACTAGGTGCAAAAAAGCTCAGCTATGGATAGGGTACAAAACTATATCCGAATTCAGGTCGAGTGCACCAAGGTTTACGCTGCCATGTGTCATGTGATTGGTCACCTACCTTGCATGTCGAATGACATGCTACCACATGTCCACATTTAGTAATTTCTATCTATAATTTTTATTTGTGCGACTACATCGACCAGAGCGAACCCTCCTCGAGCGATCGTTACCCCGCAACTTTCTCAATCCAATTTCTCCTACTTACACAACTTCTAGAAATGGACACCACTTCCACCCCTTATGCAAAAATTGTATCCAAGAACATTTCTTGCCTTGTAATTTTAGATATGTTAACCACCCCAGGTTATAACTTTTTGTGGGTCAATGATGTAGGTTTGCAAAACTTATTTTCAATGCCCTAATTCAAGACAAATAACTCATTTTGTACAATATCATAAATGGTTATGACCATGACCATACCATAGTAGAAAAATATCATTTACAATCATATCTACAAACATCCAAAGATTAAAGATCTTCCTTACAAGGATTTTCCTCTAGTGACATCGAAGTTTGTGTTGTATCTAGATGATAGAGGTTACTTGGAGACAACCTACAATCTTGGTATGGAATTTTTGTAATGTATAATTCTAGTTTATTTGATTTTATTAATGTTCAAAATTTAAAATTTGTAATTTGTCATTTATTTTTTTGTAGCTTCCACCTTTAATTCAAAAATAGGGTTAACAAAAACCTCTTTTCAACATCTAGATTTGAAGGCCATTATTGAGTTTTTCCATGCAAGACTAATTCTATATGGAATAATGGTGGTGGTCTCCTCTCAGAGGTGGACGGGGAGAATATTTTGGCAAGTATGAAAGATGGAGGCGATCATGGTGGTGACCTCCTTATTGCGGATGAACTTGTACAACTCGAGGCGCTTGGTGTTGAATGGCTCCATCAAGAAGATATTTCGAGCCATGCGGTAGTGGTCATCGTAGTGAGGCCACGTGATGTTAGAGTAGTTGAATATGGTGTATTTTTTGATGGTGTTATGGGGCACGACACAAAATTAAGATCTTGTGTCTTCAGAAACTCCCATACCATTTTGGCAGAGGATTCGATGACACAGAGGACGGAGCCGAGGTTGAGGTACATGATGGGGTCATAGATCTTGCAAAGGCTATGGATGGACCTGTGCGAAAGGCTTCCTAGCATATGCAGGTGCCCTATTATGGTCCAACTACGGGGACCCGATGGAAAATTTAGTTACCTCCGAGACCATCTGTTAATAAATTAAAGCAAGAGAAGCACAAATGTGACATAACCCAAATAACATAGGTTGATCTCCATTGTTGGGTACATATGAGTACCCAACTATTGCTATCTTTTCTCTGTTTAGAGTTAGGTATGAGTACCTGTGATTTATAGAGCTCTCTTTTTTACACATAATACCAGTTTTTGCAAAATAAAAATTTGATCATATACATCTGAAAAGAGACTAAGGTTAAGGACATTCACTTTGATGTCATAGTCCACTAAACCTGCTCTTTGTGGCCTATGTAACCTCTGATTCCACTTTCTCTAATGGCTTGACCAAGCATGGAAGAAGAGAAATTATTGAATTACAAGATGGCATGTATACATCAATGTCAATCGCTATTCTCTGGTCGATTCCCACCAACCGGATCAACGAGGTAATAATTAATAGGTGGAAATATTATTTTATAGGAAACTTCTATAACCACTACCCCCATCAACGTGCAATAATTAATACATAAAATATTATATTATAGGAAACTTCTATAATTTTATTTTCATTGAGATATGTGTGAGAAACCTCTATGAGGAACGTTTAGGGTTGGGCATCCTCATTCTAATCATGATCAACCATAATTTTTGATAAGGGTGAGAGCTAAACTTATCAATAGGGGCCAAACATAGCCATACACACACACACTCCCTCACACTCACCTTATACTATGATCAACCATGACCTTTGATAAGGGTGAGAGATACACACACACACTCCCTCACACTCACCTTATACTATGATCAACCATGACCTTTGATAAGGGTGAGAGTTGAGCTTATCAATAGAAGCCTAACATGACCATACACACAACCACCCCATCATAGACTCGCCTATGTGCCACGGTTTGAACCTTAGACAACTTCTATAATTTTTAGTCTACTGAAGATATTAACATACATATATATTAATAATAAGGGAATCAAATAATGTAAGAATGTGATAAAAATACTGTATAGTGGGAGTGGCCATGGTGACAGTTGAAGATCCATCTACAATTTTTTTGTGCATGTGAACAACAGTTTGAAGAAGTTTGTTTGGCTAGAATCGTGGAGTGCACGCAACAAAGCTAGGGTTTGCAAAGTGAAGCACAGAGAAAATAAAAAAACACAAGTGACAGTAATTTATTTTTTTGGAAAAATATTTCATTTGCTGGAGGAGGAACAAATTTGGGGGAAGACGAAAAACCCTAGCATCGATCGATTTTTCCAGGAGAGATCACGAGTATCAGTTCAGGTATGGTACTTCTTTGGCTTTAGCTTTGAAAATATTTCATTGGCTAGGGCTTTAAAAATAGGGACCTCTTCTTTGGGAAGTGATTTATGGTAGTCTATTGGTTGCAATGATGACAACAACCTCACTTTTCAAACAAGCAAGCAATGAGGCCTTCTCCATGTTTTCACAATAGTTTCCCTTTGATGAGGAGAAGTTGGATCATATGTGTCAAGTGCTTAAAGCGAGGAAAGCACCCCATCCAAAACCACCTACTCGCTCTAACAATGGTACCTTTGTGCCCAAGTTAGATGAGTCTCCTATGATTGAGGTGCCTCCAACCCTCATCCAACAACCTTTGCTCATGCTTTCCACCCAAGCCCTTGCATGCAAATTTATGGGAATATGGCCTAGTCCAATCACAATCCAAAAATGGATTAACACACATTGGGGGGTAAAGTCTCCTCTTATGAATTCATGATGATAGGTAGGGGATACTTTGTCATTACATTTACCTCTATGGAGGACAAGAGCACTATCTTTCATGGAGGTCCCTGGTTTTTGGGATCCAGCCCACTCTACATGACCCCGTGGAGCATGACATTTGATCCTCAAGAGGAGGAGCCTGAAGAAGTTTTTGTCTGGGTGAGGTTGCCATTTCTGCCACTGCACCTATGGAACAAACCTTCGATGGAATTAATAGGGAATGCTATTGGAACGTTCATTGACTAGGCTCCTCCAAAGGCCAATAACGCTATATGCGCACACATCTGTGTGCAAGTCAATCTAAAAAAGGGTTTGCTCGAGCATATTGGAATAAAGGTGTTTGATTGGATACATAACCAACCCCTGGACTACGAGCATATACCATTCAAGTGTATAACCTGCCATGAGCATGGGCACTTCTCCTAAAACTACCCAATTAAACAAGCATAAGAAATAAAAAGGAAGAACTAGGATTCTAGGAAGTCAAAAGGAGACCATGTAGATCAAGAAGCAAGAAGCGACAACCTCAACCATAGGATCAAAAAGCTTCTAACACAAAAATAAATTTGTAAGTCTTAATGAAGGAGAAAAGGAAATCACCTCTCTAGATGTGATGGCTCCTAAAGATAAAGAGAAGATACCTACAATTGAAGTTGACAACTCACTATAGATCTTAGGAGATACACTAGAGAATACAATAGTTGGAGAAGAAATTGATGGGAACTTAGAGGAAGAGGTAGAAGAAATACAAGTGGAGGAAATAGTGATTCTTAGGGGCTTGTCAACCACACGATCTGCAGCTAAGGGAAGAAAATCGAACCAACAACTTAGAAATGAGCAAGCATAGAAAGACTTGCAATCCAAAATGTAGGTCAGAATTGAGGAGAGCTTCATAAAAAATAAGCAATCCAAAAAATGAAGATTATGTCATGGAATTGTAGGGGACTAGGAAGTCCTCTGAAAAAAACTATCTCAAAGTTCTAATATAGGAGCAAAAGCCAACAATAGTCTGTATTCAGGAAATAAAAATAGTAGAGGCAACATTGACTACAAAATGGTAGAAGATATGGGCACAATCAGAATTGATAATTATTGATTCTATGGGAGCTTCAAGGGGATTGGCTTTGGCTTGGGACCCACAACAATTAGTTTGTAGCTTACAACATAAGCACAATAACTGGATAGGTACAAAATTCCTCTTACTAGATGGAACTAGTGTAGCAATAATAAATTTTTATGGTCCAAATCATCCTATCCAGAAAAGAGAAGCATGGCAAAACTTAGCACAATGGCTAGACAATGAGAAGTTTGACAACATAATACTGGGAGGAGATCTCAACATGATTCTCTACCACTAGGAGAAGGTTGGGGGAAGTTTAGCAAGGGATCCAAATAGAGATCTGCTCAATCAAATTATGGTAGATGAAAGCTTACAAGACATTTGATCGACCAAAGGAAAGTACACTTGGAGCAATAGAAGAGCAGGGGTAAACTATATTGTAGAAATATTGGATAGATTTTTTATCAGTGAAAATCTCCTAACACACTTTCCCCTCACTTCTAGTCACATCATTCAGAACTCTATCTCAGATCATAAGCCAATTCTCTTGGATAGCGGCCAAAGCCTACAACCCCAAAAAATTCCTTTTAAATACAACTCTGAATGGGTAGAAGAAGAAGATTTCAGTGAACTTGTGGAAAGCACTTGGAACCAACAGGTCCAATCCACCAACCCCCAAGAAAAGTGGAAAAGCAAAATTCAAAAATTGAAGCATGTGATAAAAAAATGGTTGGCAGAAAAAGTGAGAGTCAAACTAGACAAGAAGCAATTGATGCAACAACTAGAGCAACTAGAAATAAAAATTGGGGATCATCCTCCTCAACCATGGCAAGAAGATGCAAGAAATGACCTGATTTAAAAGCTCAATAAATTAAGCATTGAAGAAGAAACACATTGGAGGCTTAGATCTCGAATGGTTTGGCTAAGCAAGGGGGATAGAAACACCAAATATTTTCATCTAAAAACCATGCAATGCTACCAAAGGAACACAATCAAGGAGATAGAGCATGAAGGAACCACTTATACAGATAAGGAGAAAATTAAGGAACTTGCCAATCAACATTACTCAACTCTTCTCTCCAGAGAAAATGGTAACCCACATTCCCAGGGAATATTATTGCAACATATACCGACAGTATTAAGTTTGGAAGACAAATAGGATCTCAGTCAACCAATCACTATGGAGGAACTTAAGGAGATTATAGCAACTCTACCAAAGGATAAAGCTCCTAGACTTGATGGATTCACAAACAACTTTTACCAACAATACTTACACATCATCGAAGAAGATTTGCTACGCATGATTGAGGATGTTAGGGTGAAAGGTAAGCTTCTTGGAGCCATCAACTCCACCTTTCTAGCATTGATTCCTAAAGAAAAAAATGCCACTACTTTCTCTAGATTCAGACCAATTTCTCTATGTAACTCTTCCTATAAAATTATTACCAAGCTATTGGCCAATAGAATAAAGAAGAAACTTGACAAACTAATATTAGAAGAGCAAGGGGGTTCATGCCTAGAAAACAAATATATGATAATATCATAACAGTGCATGAAGCCCTCCATAGTAGTAGAAAATAAAAAAGAAACAAATTGTTATAAAACTTGATATGGCAAACGCCTTTGATCGAGTTAATATACAATTTGTAGAATAGGTCCTACAAAAGTTTGGATTCCCACATCAGGTCATCAAGTGGATCGGAGCATGCATAAAAACCCATGGATAGCCCCCTTAATAAATGGAGAACCAACAAATTTCTTTCAGGCTACAAGGGGAATTAGACAAGGGTGTCCATTATCACCATACCTTTACATCATTTTAGCTGAGACTCTTGGAAGATTAATTAACCATATTTGAAGAGAAAGAAAAATAATAGGGATAGAGGTTGTAATAGGATGCAAAGTTGTAACACATGCCCAATTTGTAGATGATATCATTCTTCTAGGTGAAGCCACCAAGCAAAATGTTAGACAATTCAAGCAATGCCTAGATTGGTTCACACAAGCTATCGAGGCTCATATAAACACTCAAAAGAGTCAGTTCTATACACAAAATGTTGCAACAATAAGATTCAAACTCTTTTGCACTATCCTAGGATTTTGGTCTAGCATAGAAAAATACTTCAGATATCTAGGAGTGCCCATGAGCTTCCACCTCAAAGCCTTAGATTGTTGGACCCCAACATTGGACAAGATGGTTAGGAGGATACAAAGTTACAGTAATAGTTGGCTCAGTCTTGCAGGAAGGGCAATATTGATCAAATCAATGTTAGCTTCTCTTCCAGTCTACCAACTATTAGTATATCATGCTCCCAAGTTTATTTTGCAAAAGGTATATGGAATCATACACAACTTCCTATGGCAAGGAGGTAGGCAATCAGAAAGAAAAAGTTCCACTTGGTCAATTGGGAGATGGTCACCAAAAGTAAAATTCAAGGAGGACTGGGAATCAAAAAAATGGAGATAGTTTTGAAAGCACTAGGAGAAAAACTTCTCTAGAACATGCTTAAACACAATCGAGCATGGCAACACATACTAGTCAACAAGTATGTAAATAATCAAACAGGTATTCAAATGCTCAAACACATAGACAAACTTCCCAGAGCCTCGTTGGTTTGGAAACATATAGTGGCTACAAAGAGCATAATAGAGGATAGAATTTCTTGGCTATCGAGATATGGTAAGTCAATTAATCTATGGGAGGACCCAATCCTAGGAAATCCACCATTAAGAGAGAGAACTCCAATCGAATTGCAGAATCACTTGGAAAGCCAAAGAATACTCAAATTAGGTGACTTGTTTTATTGGACCTCAGAAACTCTGAACTGGATCTCCCCTCCCATTCCATCTCAACTTCAAGGAGATTGGGATTATTTTAAGTCCCATGTGGTGAGCATTAGACCTCTTCATCCCATGATGCTAAACAAACTTATTTGGGGTAGCATCAATAGTAATGGGGAATACTCAATGCATCTAGGAGTCCAACATCAGCAGATTGGGCCTACCAACAAAAAACTATCGATAGTGTGGAAAAATAGAGCACCACCTAAACTGCAAGTATTCAATTGGCTAGTCTCTCAAAATAAAATATTAATAGGTGATAATCTACAAAAGAGGAGTATAGAAGGGCCTCATGTTTGTTACAGGTGCAGGCAAAATAGTGAAACAATTTTCCATCTTTTGTTTGAATGCCCAAAGGCAATTTCAATTTGGTTAGGAATAACCAAAATTCTTGGCACTTCCTACTCTGGAAGGTTAACCATAGACACATGTTTTACCAAGTGGAACAAAGAATATAAAGGTAAACTAGTAGGTAAGCCCCTCCTAAAATATCTGTGGAGCTCTATACCATATTTTGTCATCTAGCACATCTGGTTGGACAGAAACCAGAGGATTTTTGAAGGCAAAGGTAAGGACAACAAAACTCTAATACGAAGGATAAAAGAAGAATTAGTCCTAAATGTCAAATCTAGTTTCTATCAACAATAGTATGAAGAAGATCTATCACCCATAGAAAGAAGAATGATCTACCAACTTAATCTCCAAGCTTTCCTGACACAGGGAGGCTACAGAGCAAACAATTCTTTGCCTGACATATATTTTTCGATGCTCTTCTTTGATGGTGCCTCCAAGTCCAACCCCGATCAAGCAACAATAAGGGGACTGATTCTTACAGGACCCCATGAGATCCTGCTCAAATACATGATCAACTTGGGAACAACATCTAACAACGTGGCAGAGGCTATTGGATGTGAAATCGGCTTAAAATTGGTGGCAAAGCAAGGAATCACTCAGGTCACAGTTTACGAGGATTCTAAACTGATAATAACAACTCTTGCCAAAAATAAAGATTTTAGATCTTTACAATTGAAGATTATTCAAGACAGGATTAGACAACTAGGCAGGATAATTGGCAAAATATCCTATCAACACGTAAGGCAAGAATTCAACAAAGAGGTCGACACACTAGCGAATCAGGCAATAAATATAGCCCCTGGTTATTGCCACCAAATCATCAAGAAGCAGAAGGGCAGGGGTGGTATGCGAGGATGACGAGGACTCCAATAATGAGGTCCTTTTTTGTCTTCATGTTCTATTTTTTAGAATGCTCTGTTCACTTTGATCTCTCTGATTAGAGAGTTTTGTACCTTTTTGTTAAGTAAATAAATATTTTCCTTTAAAAAATAAGGGAATCGATAACATTATTGGTAACACCCCGATCTTTTAGGGCATCAGATATCAAATTGGATTACTAGGACCCAATATTTCATAGAATTGAACTAGGGTAGCTAACTAAAAAACACTTGATTGCTACTATCTAGCCTATTCTTTTCTAAATATGTTTTGATGATGCAAGTCTAGTGGCATATTCCATGATTGAACCTTAAATCTCTTAAACCTTTATGCAAGTCTTGTGGTTTGAACATTAAACCTATTAAAAAACCAAAACATGAACATTAAGGGGGAGGTGTAAGTAGGCGATATTTTATACTTTTACACTACCATCAATACATTTAATATAATATATATGTAGATTGTTTCTATATATTTTATTATAATTTATTTATTTATAGTATAAAATATATTTAATGTTATATACACAAATATAAAAATAAAAATAAAAAAAACATTGGTTTATATCATTATTTGTATGAATATAATTTTAAAAGAGATAGAACTATCTTGATATTATAAATTTAAAGATTTTTAGCCAGCTGCGCTGATGTTACTAAAAATTGTGATTGTAACCAATTCATCTATGTAACAAAAAAAAATTAAAGATTTTAGTTATAAATTGTATTTGAGGCATGCATATATATACACGTATTATTCTAGTTTTATTTATTTATTATTATTTAAAATAAAATTAATTAGTTTTTGTTTTTAGCAATTATCCATATCCTTTGTAATTGTCTTAAATCATTGAAATAATTCTTAAAGATCTCATAATAGAAATGACTGCACAACTCCTATCTTCAAAGTCATTTCGAATGTATTCATATATTATCTAAATCACATAAATGAAAATTAATTATTTTAAAGGATGATATTAGTAAATCATCCAAATCACATAGATAAATGAAAGTTAGTAATTTTAAAGAATGACATTAGTAAATCATCCAAATCACATAGATAAATGAAAGTTAGTAATTTTAAAGGATGATATTAGTAAATTATCCAAATCACATAGACAAATGAAAGTTAATAATTTTAAAGGATGACATTAGTAAATCATCCAAATCACAGATAAATGAAAGCTAGTAATTTTAAAGGATGACATTAGTAAATCATCCATATCACATATATAAATGAAAGTTAGTAATTTAAAAGGATGACATTAGTAAATCACAAATAATAAGGGATATATCAAAAAAAGTAGAAATCTTCTAAATAGGGATGCAATCCATAAATTTAAGATTTTTGGAGTAAGTTGGGATTATCAAAAGGTAGATGCAATCCGTATATGCCAACCTTATCTATGAGAATGTTAGAAGCTTAAATGCAAGTTCCCATATTTACCTACATTTATGTTACTACTTTATGTTCCTCATATGTTGTATTTTTGAAATGGTAATATGGAAAATAAAATCCATATAAAGTCATGTTTTTAGAATACTTATGGGGCTTAGAGGGAGGCATGTCTAGTAAAACCTTGTCCTCAATTATGGTAACCCAGTGTAACTAAAGTTGATAAAGGAGTCATTCAACATTGCTTCCAAATTTTGAAAATGTTCTTATTATGTTAAGTTAAGGATATCATGTTCCTCCATTGTACAAAGTATTATTAGAAATTATAATTTTATGTATAAACCTGGTTTGAAATTATGTGATTGTAAGACCTGTTTTGTTCGAATTTATTGTATGTACATTCCAATAAGAAATATGTATAACAAAGTTCTTTGGAAGCTCAAATGGTGAACCAATATTCTAATATAGACTTTGAGTTTATATAATTGTATGAGGAATAATGTGTGGAATGATTCATATAGTTTGCTTAAATATTTTAGTATAGTGATTATAAAAATGTTATATGTTAAATACTTTGAATGCATAAATGTGTTGAGACCCATGATTTATCCTTAGGTGTTTATGATAATATTTTCATGCCTTAACACTTAAAATGGTGATAGTGGCCTAGAACAAATGTTAACCAATGAGTAGAATTCATGCTTTTGTTTTATAACCAAAGTTATACATTTTGGTTTAGAAATACCCATACTGTATCAATTTAATATTCCTAGAATTTGCTAGACTTCTCACCAATTTTATCTTTAGGAAAATTAAACTTAGTTTTTTAGGAATGATTTTAACTAATCCAAACCTCAAAATTTTAAGGAAGAACAAGAAAGAGTGCACTTAAAGAAAAATAGAGTATAACAAACTAGAACACAAAAATATATAAGAAAAATAACTTAATGACTTTATTGCTCAAAAAGTAAAGGACAATGCAAGCAATATTTGAGAAGAGATGTGAGGATATCATATTGCATCCATTAATCCTTTTTTTTATAATCAAGGATGCATCTCTCTTTATGCAATATTTGGTATGTTGGAAATCCATCATATTGAATTTGCAAGGTCACTCATATGGAAATGTGGTAATTCACCTTCTATGAGCTATAAAGTCTATATTAGATAAGAGTTACATATATATGATATATCTTTTTATGTTTTGGCTTTTATTGGTGTATCAACATGGGTAAATATGCAGTTGGCTATGAAAATCTAAAAATAAAAATTATGTTATGTAGTAATATTTTCTTTTGCACTTTTGAGGGCCTCTAGAGCATTTTTTCATGTAGTTATCAAGTTGTTTTTTGAAATTGTTGTTCTTCCTATAATATTTCCAACACTCCTTGAATGGATTAATACAAAATCTTGAGCACAAATTTATACCCTTAACTATATGATTAGGATAAAAATAGGGGTTTAGGCATAAATCCATGTCCCGAAAAGGTAACATGCATCATTACTCCCCCTTGGAAAGCGTTGCTCATCATTACATCAATTTTTAACATCAAGTGTGAAAACTATTTCTTTATCTAAATTTTTGTGAGTTATTTTCCTTGGTGACCAAGTTGTCTTGCCCTAACCACTCTATTCATATAAATGGATTACATTTTGGTGGTCTTAGTCCATGTATCAACAATATAATCCTCCTCCATAGGTGCTAAATATTTTGGATTGAGTTCTTCAATGTTAAATAGTTTTACTACAATGGAAGTGCCCAACAAAGATGGATGATAGGGATTGAGAAGTTAAACAGTCAAGATTACATGCAAACCAAGATAATATGGAATATTCAATTCAAATAAATTATATCTCACTTTCTTGGTGATGGTGTATGGTCCATAAAAAAGAGATTTGATATTCTTATGGGGTCCTAAAAGTATCTCTTTATAAAGACATGATCATACCTTATATCCAATATTGAATTGATTTGGGACCCAATGTTGGTAATGTTGTTCCTTATTTTTTATGTCTTTTTTGAGAGGTCATGGAACTGTTATTGGATACATTGAATCTATTTAGTAAATATTGATTTTTTTTTTCTTTTCATCCATTAGGTGAGTGCTCCATGGGTTGCACAAGAAGAGTTACATCAGTGGGTACCAAGGGTTGGAACTCAAAACATATACAAAATGGGTTTTTTTTGGTAGATTTGTGTTGGAATCGATTGTACCCATGTTGAATGTAGGGAAGACATGTGCATGGATGCTAGGAATTATACATTTAAATAATATGTACAATTAGTTGATTCACAACTTCTATCTAGCCATCAATTTGAGGATGAAATATTGTGGACATGGTCAACTTGGCATCCATCATGATATTTAGGATGGACTAGAAAATGCATAGAAATTTGCTATCCTTATCAAATTCAATGGAATTTGGCAAGCTAAATTTGAGCTACACATGGCTAAAATAGATCTTAGTAGTCTTAAAATTAATTGCTTACAAATAATAATGTTAATGACTTCTAAAAAATGGTCAATTACTAAAGAACACAAGCTTATACTAAGAGGGAGGGTGAACAATATAAGACCACTTTTTACTTTTCTTTCCCAAAAAATATTATCCAATATTATCAATGGAAATATCAACAATAGTAACCAAAGCAATGCACAAATCATCACACACAATAGAGACACCAATTTAACGTGGTTCACCCAATGTGGGCTACTCCACGGAGAAAATATTTCACTAAAATTTTCTCAAAAAATCTCTTGGGAATCCTTCCCTATTACAATGTTTATGGACCTCTATCCAAAGGAGACACCAATCCCCTTAGATGGTTTGTGGATCTCTATCCATAGGAGAACTCCTTCTCCTCTTCTCTGGTTGGTGATCCTCTAGAAGACTACTACCTCCACTACACTGGCTTGTGGATCTCTCTCCACTGAAGACTCATGTCCTCACTCAGAATACCTTTGTCCTCACTGCCCTGGCTAATGGATCTCTATCCACTGGAGACTACTGTCCTCTACTCTGTCACCTCCAAAGCTTACTCTCATCTCTATCTCAAATCTACACTAAACACAGTCCTTCGATCTAGCACAAATCTACTCAATATCTATCTCTAATATGCACTAAACATAGTCCTTCGATCTAGCACAAATATTCTCAATATCTATCTCAAATCTACACTAAACATAGTCCTTTGATCTAGCACAAATTTGCTCAATATCTGTCTCTGGTCTGGTACAAACCTATCCTCAAATCTGCACCAAACTCTATCCTCAAGCCTTAACACAAATCTTGATCTAATCACTAATCAAATCTGCTAGATCTACCCCAAATCTTAACTCAAGGTTTGAACAAATAAATCAATCAACTCTGCTCTCAAGTCTTCTCAAAGACTTACCTTAAATCTTTCCAACAATTCCTCTCTAGAACTTGTCCAATCTGCTCTCAAGTCTTCACCAAGACTTACCTCAAATATTTAGTTCCACAAAATCTCACTAGAACTCCAATCTTCTCAACAAGTCTTCACCAAGACTTACCTCAAATTTGCTCAACAAGTCCTCACTAGAACTTGTCCAATCTACTCAACAAGTCTTCACCAAGACTTATCTCAAATATATTGTAAGCTTCCACAAAAGCTTACTCAATAAAATATGTCTTCACAAAATTTTTTGACTTACTCAAATATACTAGATTTCACAAAAGCTTATTCAACTCAACTCAATCTATCATAGAAAACCTCTTCAATCACACAAACAAGTTTCACACAGAATCTTGTTTTAATCTCACAAAAATATAGAGAATGGTTAGAGACTCAATATGTTTCACACTCATAAAAATACTTAATCACTTTCAAACTCTCTTAACAATTTTTCACTCACACAACATATGGAGAATAAAGTTAAAAAATAAATGGAGACATGTTTCACACTCAATCACTTTCAATCTCTTTCACAAATCAATTTAGATAAAGAACAATTTGTTTCATAGAACTTGAACTATCACTCCAACACTTTCAATCAACTATGCTCAATCAACTCCACTCAACCAATCACTCAATGAAACACAACTTTCTTACAAACCCTAAACAAGTGTTTCACAATGCTTTCAACAACTCACACTATGGAACTCAACCTTGACTCAAGATGATTCCAAATTCACATAACAATGATACTCATGGTCTTTCACAAACCCTAATCAAGCATATGAAAGCTTACTCAAATATTTCCAACAATGCTTATCAAACAATCTCACATAACAATGATACTCATGATCTTTCACAAACCCTAATCATGCATATGAAAGTTTACTCAAATATTTCCAACAATGCTTATCAAACAATCTCACATACATTTATATTTCCAAACCCTAATCATGCACAGGAAGCTTACTAAATCAATGCTTATCAAACAATCCTTTTCACTCCAACTTAGCATTCACAACATCCAACCCAACAATATTTCACTCACAAGGAAGATATGCCCATACCTTTTGTTTTATGAAGAATTGACCTCAAAACCTATCTCAATCACAATCACCCTCTTTGCCAATCTCAAAGGTTAGGTAGCAAAAACCTTCTCAAAATTTCATTCAAATATTCCCTCAAAATATTTCACCATACAAAAAATTAAATCTCAATTACACCTTATAATCTCCACACTTAAAAATGATTAGCAAAAATTTGTGAAACAACAATTAATTTTCTTTATTCACCTTATTACTCCTTCCAAATTCTAATCATCAAAATCACAATAAAATATTTTAACTTTTATAAACCTTATATCTCCCTCCTAACACAAAAAAATCATGCCACAACAAAACCTTAGGACAAAATTTAATTAAAAAATTAAATACCTCTTTTGCCCTCGGTGGGATTCGATCCCCCGCTACGCTACCACCAGCGCCCTAGCCGTGACTCAACTATCGCATGAGCTAGGCGCTCACCTTGGTAGGCAAAAGCACCTTGTGCGCTTTGTCTTCTATGTTGGGCGCTCAAAACAAAAATGACCACCGCAAAAACACTGTCATCGAGATTCGATCGTGGGACCTCCCACCTTGCAATGTCTCAACACACAATCGCTTGCCGCTAGCCCAACCACCTAGTTGGCTATGAGGCTTTTAGGCCTCCCTCCTTTTGTCCCTTCGATGGCTGCCAAATAAAACAAAAAATTTATCTTTTTCCTTGCATGCAAATCGCAAAAATTGTAGGCTCTCAAATGTGAATCGATCGAAGGTAAGTTCTAAGTCAACCAATGCACATGGTATTTATACCATTGTGCCATCTCCCTTTGGACATCGATGGAGGGGGAAAATTCATATGACATCGACGCTTAATAAATAAACTTTTCCCTTATAACCCTAACCTTAGGGTTAATTAAATTAAATTATAAATTAATTAATAATGAAATTATTATAATTAATTTAATAACTTTAAGGTTAATTAAATTAAATTATAAATTAATTTATAATGAAATTATTATAATTAATTTATAATTAATTTAACCACTTTAGGTCTTACCATTAGACCTTTAATATTATAATAAAATATTATAATATTATTTTTCTTGGGCCTTCCTATTGCTCCTTTAGACCTTATCTGACCACCTTGAATATTATAATAGGAGATATTATAATATTATTTCCCTTAGGCCTAGAAGCAATCTTTCTCTTGTACTACTTATTGAAACTGACTCTTGACATCCTTCCTTTTGCACTGCTCACTGAAACTGACTCTTGACATCAATGACAACAAACCTTGCTCATATTTCCAACAATCTCCCCCTTTGTCATTGATGGCAACCCATTTACCTTTTACCATTTCCTTTACCTCTTTTTGTTCTGCTCCCCCTGAGAAACTGCTCCCCTGACTGAATGCTCTCCCCCTAACTCAAATCTCTCCCCCTTTGACATCAATGGCAAAGGGTCACCTTTGGGGCTTGGGGCTAAGAATGAGACTCTTAGCTTAGCCCCTCCCCCACCTCCTCTCTTGAGGTGGTTAATTTTGGGGTGGGAGTATCTCTACTCCCAACATACATTGATCTTTACCTTTGTCCACCTTCTTTTTCCATACCTTTGAAGTCATACCTTTTTGAACCTTTTGAGAATCCTCTTTCTTGCCTGTCCTTGGAAGTTCTGGAAATTTTGCTCTACACCACTTTGCTATATGCCCAAAATTATTGCACTTATAACACTTAATGTTGTGATTCCTTGAAGGTGCAAATATCTTGTAGTTCCTCCTGGTGAAGCCATATCCATTCCTATCATGAACCCTGCAATTAACTGCCTTATGACCAAACTGATTACAAGAGTAGCAATACCCTTGAAAGAGATGCCTGTTTCTAAAATTTCCATATTCTTGTCTTTCATGTGTCCTACACTATGTAGCCTTGTGCCCAAACCTGTGACATGAGAAGCATCATCCATTGAAGAAACCTTGCCTTGACCCCATTGGTCTCTTAGTCTCTTCTACCCTGTGTTGTTTCCTGTTCCATCTGTTCCTTATTTGTGCATTGTTCCTTTCCTTGTTGAACTTTCTATTGTCCAACTTATCCTTAGAAGTCTCACTCTCTCTTTCACTCTCTTATTTTGAAGCTTCTTCTTCTTTGGTGCTTGAGCTTGACTCTCCTTTTTCTGCTTCTTGTTTCCCTTGTTCTTCTTCAAAACTAAGTCCTATTTTGGTGACTGATGATCTTTGTGCATTGATAATCCTGTCCAAGGTCTTTGAATTTTTCTCAAACTTGTGTAGCTTGTCCTTAGAGTCTTTCACTTCCATCCTTAGTGAAACTATCTCATGTTCTAATCTTTCACACTCTAGATCTTTTGTCTTTAATTTTTCAGCCATACCTTCTTCAATTTTCCTTGCCTCTTCAACCTTAATTTTGAAGTTAGTGAGCTCTTGTAGAAAATTTGCTTTTGCTTTCTCATCTTCTTGAGCTTGAACCCTTAATCCTGAGTTCTCCCTTTTTAATTCTTCAAGATCAACAATAAGTCTTTCACATTCTAGCTCTTTTACCTTTGACTGTTCAACCATACCTTTTTCAACTCTCCTTGCCTTTTCAATCTTATCTTTCAAGTCAGAGAGATCTTGTAGAAGCTTTGTCTTACATTTCTCATCCTCTTGTATTTGAGCCTTTAATTCTAAGTTCTCCCTTTTCAACTCAACAAGTTCCTTAAGAGTGGCTTCCTCCTTTTCTTTTTCTAAATTTTTCTCTTTTCTTTGGTCTTCAATAGGAGCATTTTCTTCTATTGTCGAAAGTAGAGTTTCTTCTTCATACCTATTTTGATTGTGCTTGTTTTCCTTGAGTTCCATTTCATCTTCACTACTACTAAACCCATTGCAATAACCTGCATCATGATCGAGTTGACCACAAACAAAATATTCTTCACCATCTTGTGGACAATAAGTTGCATGGTGACCTGTCTTCCTACATCTGGTACAAAATTTTATCAATTTAGTCTCTTCTCCACTACTTGATTCATCTCTTGAATCTATTTCCACTTCTCCTCTTAGAGAAACAATCTCTTTGAAAACAAAATCAAATTCATCTTCCTTTTCTTTCATGACTATGTGTGTTCTTTTCCTTTTAGGTCTCATGGTTCTACTTTTGCCTTTCTTTGCCATGTGTGTTCTTGTAAGATCTTCCTTCAAGTTGTTAGACCTTTTTCGAAGGAACCCACTCTGATACCAATTGAAGAACACAAGCTTATACTGAGAGGGGGGTGAACAGTATAAGACCACTTTTTACTTTTCTTTCCCAAATAATATTATCCAATATTATCAATGGCAATATCAATAGTAGTAACCAAAGTAATGCATAAATCATCACACACAATAGAGACACCAATTTAACGTGGTTCACCCAATGTGGGCTACTCCATGGAGAAAATATTTCACTAAAATTTTCTCAACAAATCTCTTGGGAATCCTTCCCTATTACAATGTTTATGGACCTCTATCCAAAGGAGACACCAATCCCCTAATCAAGTTTATGGATCTCTATCCACAGGAGACACCAATCCCCTTAGCTGGTTCATGGATCTCTATCCATAGGAGAACTCCTTCTCCTCTGCTCTAGTTGGTGATCCTCTAGAAGACTACTGCCTCCACTACACTGGCTTGTGGATCTCTCTCCATTGAAGACTCCTATCCTCACTTAGAAGACCTCTATCCTCACTACCCTAGCTAATGGATCTCTATCCACTAGAGACTACTATCCTCTACTCTATCACCTCCAAAGCTTACTCTTAGCTCTATCTCAAATCTGCACTAAACATAGTCCTTCGATCTAGCACAAATCTGCTCAATATCTATCTCAAATTTACACTAAACACAATCCTTTGGTCTAGCACAAATCTGCTCAATATCTATCTCTCTCAACATAGTCTTTCGGTCTAGCACAAATCTGCTCAATCTTTGTCTCTGATCTGGCATAAACTTGTTCTCAAATCTGCACCAAAATCTGTCCTCAAATCTATCCTCAAGCCTTAACACAAAGCTTGATCCAATCACAAATCAACTCTGCTAGATCTATCCCAAGCCTTAACACAAATCTTGAACAAATCAATCAATAAACTCAGCTCTTCAAGTCTTCTCAAAGACTTACCTCAAATTTGTCGGACAAGTCCTCTCAAGAACTTGTTCAATCTGATCTCAAGTCTTCTCTAATACTTGCCTCAAATGTGTCCAACAAATCCTCACTAGAACTTGTCCAATATGCTTTGTAAGCTTCCACAAAAGCTAACTCAACTCAACTCAATCTATTACAGAAAACCTTTTCAATCACACAAACAAGTTTCACACAGAATCTTGTTTGACTTCAGAAACATATAGAGAATGATTAGAGACTCAATATGTTTCACACTCAAAAAATACTCACAAAAATCAACTTGATTTATTTTTAAAAACCTCTTCAATATCACAAACAAATTTCACTCAAAATTTTGTTTAACCATAGAAACATATAGAGAATGGTAAGAGACTCAGTATATTTCACACTCAATCACTTTCAATTTTTTTTTCAAATTAGTAAAGAAAAAATTATTTCATATAACTTTAACTATCACTCCAACACTTTCAATCAACTATGGTCAATCAAATCCACTCAACCGATCACTAAATGAAACACAACTTGCTTACAAATCCTAAACAAGTATTTCACAATGCTTTCAACAACTCACACTATAGAACTCAACCTTAACTCAAGATGATTCCAAATTCACATAACAATGATACTCATGGTCTTTTCATAAACTCTAATCAAGCATATGAAAGTTTACTCAAATATTTCCAATAATGCTTATCAAAAAATCTCACATAACAATGATTCTCATGATCTTTCTCAAACCCTAATCATGCACATGAAGGCTCACTCAACATTTCCAACAATGCTTATCAAACAATCCTTTTCACTCCAACTTAGCATTCACAACATCCAATCCAATAATATTTCACTCACAAGGAAGATGTGCCCATACCTTTTGTTTGATGAAGGATTGACCTTAAAACCTGTCTCAATCACAATTACCCTCTTTGCCAATCTCAAAGGTTAGGTATAAAAATCCTTCTCACAATTTTATTCAAATACTCCCTCAAAATATTTCACCATACAAAACCTTAAATCTCATTTACACCTTATAATCTCCACACTTAAAAATGATTAGCAAAAATTAAACAACAATTAATTTTCTTCATTCACCTTATTATTCCTTCAAAATTCTAATCATCAAAATCACAATAAAATATTTTAACTTTTATAAACCTTATGTCTCCCTCTTAACACACAAAAATAATGCCTCAACAAAACCTTAGGATAGAATTTAATTAAAAAAATAAATACCTCTTTTACCTTCGACAGGATTCGATCCCCTGTTGTGCTGCCACCAACGCCCTAGCCGTGGCTCAAATACCGTGTGATCTAGATTCTCACCTTGGTAGGAAAAAACACCTTGTGCGCTTTGTCTTCTATGCTGGGTGCTCAAAATGAAAATGACCACCGCAAAAATACTACCACCAATATTTGATCACGGGACTTCCCACCTTGTAACGTCTCAACATACAGCTGCCAGCCGCTTGCCGCTAGCCCAACCGCCTGGTTGGCTATGAGGCTTTTAGACCTCCTTCCTTTTGTCCCTTCTATGGCTGCTGAGTAAAACAAAAAATTATCTTTTTTCTTGCATGCAAATCATGAAAATCATAGGCTCTCAAAATTGAAACGATCGAAGGTAAGTTCTAAATCAACCAATGCACATGGTATTTATACCATTGTGCCATCTCCCTTTGGACGTTGACGAAGGAGGAAACTTCATATGACATCAGCGCTTAATAAATAAACTTTGCCCTTATAACCCTAACCTTAGGGTTAATTAAATTAAGTTATTAATTAATTAATAATGAAATTATTATAATTAATTTAATAACTTTAAGGTTAATTAAATTAAATTATAAATTAATTTATAATGAAATTTTTATAATTAATTTAACCACTTTAGTTCTTACCATTAGACCTTTAATATTATAATAAAATATTATAATATTATTTTTCTTGGGCCTTCCTATTGCTTCTTTAGACCTTATCTGACCACCTTGAATATTATACTAGGAGATTTTATAATATTATTTCCCTTAGGCCTAGAAGCAATCTTTCTCTTGCCCTGCTTATTGAAATTGACTCTTGACATCCTTCCTTTTGCACTGCTCACTGAAATTGACTCTTGACATCAATGACAACAAACCTTGCTCATATTTCCAATAATTACTATAAAAGCACAAGCATTATCATGCTTAGATATAGGTAAATTTAAGAGGAAATCCATGGAGATATATTCCCAATGCTTGGATGGCATTTTAAATGTTGTATATAGTCCATGCTTCTTGTTGGTTGGTTTGTAAATAATGTAGGGGGTATCATTTCTCTTTTGGTCCAATAGAAGTACTTTTTGAGAGTTGCCAATGTTTTTTCCATCCTAAACCGACTTGTTACTTTGCTAAAGTGCACTTTCAAAATCATCTTTGAGAATTCACTAGCTAATACATAAATTTGTACCATGTGATAGAGGAGGTTATATTGGTATGCATCCATAAAATCAAAATCTACTTCATACAAGGTGGACCTGTTGAAAGTATCATTTCCATAGGAATCAAGAACAATGTTGAGTTCTATGATTAAAGGTTGGATAAAAAATTTGCTATTAAAGTGAAATTCCATTTATTATGCTTGATTATCAAATGAAATTATAGTAGATATGTAGCCCAATTTTTATATCTTTCATTTATTAGCATACTCTATATTTGAATAAACTCTAGAGGTTCCCAAAATGTGGTGCTTCTATTATTTACTTGCTTGAAAAATAGCACATATATCTTTGTATTAAATGAGATATTTTTGAATTGCTTCATTGAATACTACATTGTGATAGACATGTGGATGCCCATGTTGTGTGAGGATAACTTCCAATGCATGCTTTGATGTATCAATCATTACCTTCAAAGGTTGATGTAAATTACGTAGGGAAATTCTAGAAACTGAACACAATTGGTCCTTCAACCTCTCAAGGTCATTTTGTTGTGTATCCTTCCACTGTAACTTAGATTTAGCACCTCCTTTGGTCACTTGGTGTAGTGGCCAAGCAATGTGTGAGAAATCCAATACAAATATTTTTATAGAAATTGATAAAATATATAAACCTATGAAGCTTTTTTAGAGTCTTTGGGATAGGTCAATCTCTAATTACCTATAAATTCTTAGGGATAAACATGGAACCATTATTTATCAATAATATACTTGAGATATTAGATCTTCATCATGCCAAATGAACATTTCTCTAAATTAGAATATAGCTTACATCTTTAAAGAGTGTATATCTAAAACATGTTATAGATGGTCCATCCATGTCTTACTATATATGAGAATGTCATCTAAGTAAATTACTATAAATGATTTGGTGTATGTATGCACTTCTAAACTAAATTTCTTCCTTCAAGCCACTGATGAAACAATTTTGAAAGAATGAGGCATCCAACCCTGATGTGTGATTGGCCAATTTTTCAAATTGAGCTTGGTATTCATGCACCAAAGTGGTTTGACGGAGCTTGGTAAGGGCTCCCATGAAATTTTCAAATTTACTAGGGCCAAATCGTACTAATAGATTTTTTGTAAAGTCTAGCCATGTAGGGGTGCCATTAGTTTTCTCGTACCACTAGTACCATTGGGTGGCATTATTTTCAAGGTGGAAGGATGCAATACGGATCTTTGTGCCTCAAGTATCTGGTAGAGGAATAAGTATTGGTCTGCTTGATAAATCCATTTAGTGGGGTCACCTCCTTCAAATTTTAAAAAATTTAATTTAGTAGTTTTTTGGAAGGATGAAAGTTTGTGGCCCCCGAAGTGGTGTTTTGTGTGTTGGTCCTCCGGTGGCTTGGCCAAATTGAACTAGTATCATGTTTTGATGTAGCGTATCAATAGAGTGATTGTAGGTGTCTATTTTCAAGTCCATTGTTGTCATTCTTTGCTCAACTTCCTACCTCATTTTTAGATTATCTTGAGTAATTTGGTCCTTCCATTGGTGAAACTCCTGGTAGAATTTTTTGAGAGTAAGGTCTTGTGATCTCCATCCATCGGCCATTCTCAAATTAATTTGCAAAATTTAAGTCTTATTTGGTGAGTTTAATTAGGTTTTGAAAATAAAATTGTAAAAATATATGTAATTTTTCACAAAATTGAAAAACAATTTGCTAAAAATTTGTTTAGCAACTTATTTTTTGGACCTCAACGATCAATTTTTTGAATTTTTGAAACAATATCTCTCGTTGGAAAGTGATGTTAGTGATGGATGAGTGTGAAAATCTAGATAGCTACAAGGTGGCAGATGAGTGGTAATGGGGGTGATGGAATAGGAGCAAGGGCAATGGTGAGCAAGCAAGGGACGAGAGCCCAAGGACGATCGGGATCAGAGGGGTGGAGTCAACGGTGGTGGTAAGCATGAGGTATGGAAGGGCATGAAGTGTTTAATAGCTATAGGTGATGAGGGTCATGCAAAGTGCATGAGGGGGGTGGTGTGACCTAAGTCATGCTACTCTTTATGCACGTGATCATATATAAATAACTTCGCTTCCCTTCACAGGGAAGATGTGGGATAAATCCCACATCTTCTTTAGTGATTTTTAACCCTTTTTAGATTACTTCGATGGAAAATCCACTGATGGTGACGTAAAGTGTTTTAATGGCGATGGAAAAAAATTTGAGGGTAACTGAATTTGATTTGATGATGACAAAAAATATTTAAACTTTAGGTTATTTTAATTTTTATTAATTTTCCTCATCGGGTTTTCATTTATTCTACCGGAGACAGTGTTCGCGTAGGAATTTTTTTAGAATTGCTTCTCAGACGTCATTTTAACTTTTATTTTTCATCGATGGATATCTGGAATGACCTTAATGAGAAAAAATATGATAATGTATAGCACAGTAAGTTTATCAATATTATATCACCTCGATCTGTGAATTGAACGTAGTAATATTCTATCGAAGATGATGCAACTAGAGATAGTGTTGTTGTTTGCTGGGAACAACATTGAATATTAGGTTGGTGATAATGGTATGGTGCAAAAGATGAATTGTGATGAAGAGCAGAGTGGCTATAAATAGATCCTTTGGAACGATTTCTTTGATACCAAATGGTAGGATCCTAAGTCCTATCTGGTTAATTGAATTAAGTAATTGGAAGTTATATTAAAATATGCACAGAAAACACTAAATCACATTTTAGAAAGAATCACCTTTGCACTGGAGAGGGAATCCTTCCAATGGATATTAAATAAATATTTATTCTTATTCTTCAATGCATTCTTGTTTACACCCTATCGAATTATATTATATACCTAGTCTAGAGTTGTGAGTGAAAGGACACAATGGTCCATAAAAAATAACAAATATGAATAATTAATTTATGATAATGGTTAGGATTGGAGAATCCTAACAATATACCTCTCAAAGACCATGAAATAAGTTTAGGATTATCTCAATACATTATTTAGTTCACAAGCATCAAGTGCAAAGTTGACACTCAAGCATAAATATTTTGGACTAAACATAATTGAAGGTGATGATATTGCCCAACACATAAGTAAGTTTCACTATTTGATGAATCAACTAGATGGAATTAATACAAAGGTAGTAAGTGATGATGCCAAAAGTATTTTTTAAGTAGAATACCTTCTATTTATGCTAAATATTTTGTTCACATTGAACAAAATTAATCCCACTTTGGAAGATATAATTTTACCTTTGATTGATGAAGAAATCAAGAAGAGAAAAATGACTTGAGTAATGAAGGAAATGTATTGTTTGTAAAGAATAAGTAAAATAGTAATTGTTCTACATCCAAGGACCAATTTCTGTGCTTCTAATAAAAACAATAGGGTCATATAATAATGGGCTGCATTCAATGAGCTAAGGGCCATATAGTAATAGGCAAGGCTCAAGCCATAATATCATAAGGAAGATAAGTGAAAGAAGAACTACATATAAGGCCTGATACAAGGCATGAATACAACATATTTTTTATCATATACAATGGAGAAGAATAATATATTTATAAGAGATGATGATGGGATTTTCACCCAAAAAATCATGCAAGAATTCAAAATGTTCAATTCAAAATTTTTCCCAGGCTTTTCACCATCAATTTTGGATGATCTTGAAGTTCTAAATTTGTGGTCATAAATGTTGCAAATGAGTTGGCTAGATGGTACATAGTATTTTTTGACCACTATATTGATCATCCATACTAGGTATCCATCATTATTAGACCTTTGAGATCTTCCACCATTAATGTCCTTGATTTTACTGTTACCCCTTGGGTTGCCTCTGCATCACCACTATAAATGCACCATCTATTGCCTAGGGCACCACACTCAGTTGTTGGGTGTGATAGAAATTAAACTAAACTCTCATTCTTCCCCTTGCATATAGTCACCTTGGGTTTATGCTATTATCTAGTGGTGCCTAGTAGTCTTCTTTCTCCATGTTTTAACTAACTCCTTTAGTGAAGGTCTATTCTTTATGTCATTTAAGGTTTCAATAGTGATCGATACTGTCAAACACACTACTCTAGTGAGCGTATCTAAATATTTATCTTCTTTTGATTTTTTATTTTGAATTTATTTTTCTCCTTTTTCATGGATATCCAAGGTAACCTTTGTATGGACTAGAAAACCTAACTAGTTTGTAGAGGCTTCACAACTTGAAATATCTAAGAAGCTTCATATCTCATAAATTTTTAAGTATTAATATTCTCTTGAGGGATGAAAAGGTGATTGCCCTATTGGTTTCATATTTTTCCACCTTGCATCCCCTTATTTACATAACGATTTATAGGTTTTATTCCCTAGGATTCATATTTGGTGTTGCCTCATGTTTGCATTGAGAAATTATGACTAGTCCAATAGTCATCGCAAACCCAAATAGACATGGAAGCTATCGTGGTCACCGACTTCCTTCCTATAGAGAAAAGAATAGTCCACAACCACTTTTGGATGAAAATCCTACCAAAGGTATATCCCTTTTAGATTTTATTGAAATAGCTTTAGGAATATAGCCATTGGTAAGGGCCAATTTAGATAACATCAAAAGGGATCATGGGGTGTTGGTATCTAGTCCAATTGGTCAACTTGGATTTAAGGCACAAGAAGTTTGAGATTATTCCTATAATAGGAAATTTTACTTGGTGAAGCTCTTGGTGGTATTATATCTTTGGAGGCTTGGTAGATGGTCGAGGTCTCAGTTCCCCTCATCTTGTCCTTCTTTAGTAAACTCTAGTTAGAGGCTTACTCAAAATTGTCCTTTCAATAGGATTTGCCTAGTGTAGTGAATGTTTGACTATATAATTGGTGACTCAAATGGGATCTCCTATTAGTGGGAGACATGGAACCCATAAATTAAGGTCTTATCTATTGGGCATGGAGTCTTGAGAGGGTAAATCCTAAGGATTTTTATATCTTGGATGAATGGTAGAAGGATATATTATTGAGGTCAATTCTACTTAGGACTTTATGAAGAACAAAGGGGATATGCTTCCCACTTGGAAATTGATTGAAAATCACCCTCTTCCTCCTAAAATTCCACTAATCTCCTCTCTTTGAGAGGTGATATGGAAGGACTTCTTCCTAAATGCTTGGGTAGTAAGGGTGTCATCATTTTTCATTCTACCTCATGCCTAATCATGAATATAATATTTTTACTAGCCAAATGATTCTAAGTGGTAATATCATGAAGGTCTATCTTGATGTCATGCCTTGTGCAAGCTATACTTTAAGCACATTAATGATCAAGTCCCTTGTTATAATTTTTGAAATCATTCATCTACTACACAACCTAGATAAATGTGTTTAAAGAAAATCCCTCCTTTTTCTTTTGTACAAAGGCCTAGGAAGGACCGATACTTTTATATTTATTTAGGTGTTGTTGAGAAGCAACTCAACCCCCACTGAAAATAAAAAATTGTTTGATGCTTTAAAAATAATTAATTTTCATTTTTCGAGGGGACCCTCTTGAAGTTTTTTTGTTTTGATTCCAGGTTTTGTTTGCATCAAGTTCTTGAAAATTGCCTACATCAAAGTGTTAGGATTCCATGCATAAGAGCATTGATTTAAATTGAATTTTTCTGAATATTCATGGGTCAGTGGTATTATTTCTAGTTAAGTGTTTCAGCAAATTCATTTTTCAATGGTTTTCCTAAGGTCTGAAATATTAAAATCAATTTCTAAGGTTCTTTAAAAATCTTCATCTTGCCCTAATGTTTACTTCAATCTTGAAATCATCGTATCTTTTGATAGAGAAATCCATTTGAGGTGATTCAAAGTCTGGTGTAAATTTTGTGAGCTTATCTTTGCATTGGTACTAATTTTACAAGTTTTCAAGCTTGATTTGCTTTCCAAAAAGAGCAATTTCTAATTAAAACCAGTGAACTTCATGAAATAACTCTTGATCTAGAGTGAATTTTTGAGTTTTCTTTGATAGATTCGAATAATTCTGAGCACTTTCAATTTTTGTCATATTTTCACACCACAATAAATGGGCATCTTTTGGGTAATTTAAATTTATTTTTAGAATCTGAAAATAATTTCTGAGC
Source organism: Wollemia nobilis (assembly GCA_028583015.1). Classification (NCBI taxonomy): domain Eukaryota; kingdom Viridiplantae; phylum Streptophyta; class Pinopsida; order Araucariales; family Araucariaceae; genus Wollemia; species Wollemia nobilis. Next base: position 10,466,115 of record JAQPPZ010017218.1, on the reverse strand, counting down.
ATGGAGGACCCTTCACAAACCTTTAACAGTGCATAATACAAATGGGTGGAGTCATTTGAGTCAATGTACAATTTTTGAAAAATTTGCTAAGTGTTAGAAGAAGAGGGCAAATAAATGAAGCATCATCAGGAAAATTGAAGTCCTAAAGTTCCACCCACTGTAAGGAAAATAAAAAGTTTTCTAAGTAATCTTGGGTGGAAAAATAGGACGTTGCTGGAGAAAGTACCATTCCAAAATCCCACCACACTCAACAAAGAAATAAAACCTAGAGGGCAAATAAATTTGCTGGTGGCCACATCTCGATGAACCTAAAGTGCCACCCATACTTTTGTGTAGATATTTTGGGCATTGGTGAAGGTGTGAACAACCTAAAATGCTGCCCATGCACTTAGGCAAATGTTTTAGATATTTACAGATAAAATGAGATCCCAAAGTCCTGACACTTGGAGAAAAAGAAAATTAACTAAGTGCTTGGGTGGAAATACTGGACATTACCAAAAAGAAGTAAGTCCTAAAATCCCACCCAAGGCATTGTCATATATTTTGGACATCGTCAGAGGAAATCAAATCCCAAAACCCCGTCGAACCTTTTGAGTAGAAATATGGGATTCATTGCACTTTAGGAGCATCCTGAAACCCTGCCCAACCTTGTGGATATAAATTTTAGACATTGGTGGAGTTAGTGGAGTCTCGAAATCCCATCCATGCACTTGGTTAGAAAAATGAGGCATTGGAAATAAAGTGAGGAACCCAAAGCTTCACCCATGGAATTACAACCATGAAAATTGGAAGAAATCTCTGCCCATGGAAATAAAGCCTAAAAATCTTAAAGTGGAATCCACCCATGGAATTAAATCTTGGAAAATAGGAAAACAAAGCCCCAACAAGTGGAAATAATTTTGGAAAATTGGAATATGGGTTCCAACATTAGAAAAACCATTCCCAGTAATCTGAGTCTGGTAATGGAAAAGATGTATAATCTTGAGAAAGCATGGATTTAAATCCTGGAAAATATTTTGTCCGAAAGCTTAGAAAAAAATAAAAAATAAAAAATAAAAATTAAAGGTTCAAACCTTAGAAAATTTAAAATTAATTTAATTAATTATTTTTATAATTTTCTAACCTTTGCCCCTTTTAAATTTTTGCAAGAATTTGTTGGTGACCACATTTATTATTGCAGAAGTAATGGTGAAAGTGATGGTGGGCAATTAATTTCAGTGTAAACCAAGCAAAGGGGATCATGCAAGGATAGAAGGCACAAGAAGTCAATGATCCACCCAGATTTTGCGGATGAATAATTAATGAGATGCACCTTCAACTAGCCTAAAATAAAGATACACTTGCACGTAATCTCAATTTAATGGAGATAAAATCATATTATATATTCACCATTTATGGCAAGATACTCAGGTAGATTTTTTAAGTGGTTGGAGTTGAACAAAACTCTATTAGAATATGTTTTTATATTGTGTGAAGCCCTATAGTAGTATTTTAATTTATTTTTTGCTTGATCGGGAACTTGATATTTCTTGAAAATATGAGGGCATGTCATGAGTCTACAAATATTCTCATTGAATGTAAAAAAAGGATACAATAATTTATAATAAAAGGGTTTTCTATAAAACTACTTTTTTGGAGAATCCCTCTATTGTTGACGTAGGATCTTTTGCGGTGTTGTTACTCTAAAGTGGTGTATTCAGGTGCTTAATCTACATTTGGATTTTGAACGGTGCTCATCTCCTTATTCTTGTTTTCATTGAAATGTATGTGATAATAATTATTATGAGTTTGATTGATTTTGGCATGTTATTGATGTGAAGAGATTCATTGAGGTTTACTTATTATAAAATTTAGTTCTTTACCTATTGGATCTAGTTTTGCTGTGTGAGATATGCTACTAGAAAAATCATCTTAGCAAGATTGAATATTTAGAATGATTAAACTATCCTAATAAAGTGTTTAAATCCATATTTTAAGGATTTGGAACTAATAGCTCTGGTTTGTGTGCATGAGCATTTTCTATCCGCAGATATATCCTGTTAGTTATAAGGAAAATTATAATTCAAATAGACAAGTCTATTCTATAAACTTGTTTCACCCCTTGCTAGATAATAAATTGATCTTATAAAGTTGGATAATTTATTATTCTGCTGGTTATAACTAGAAAACATTACAGTATGCTAAGTTGAAAGGATAATTAACAGTTAAAATTGTAGAGTTTCACCTTTCTTTTCTACCCTACCTTACCCTCTCTGCTTTTATTTTGAGGAGATTCATTTTTATTTTTCTTAAAATTCTTTATTCTTTTAATATGATGAAGTCCGAAAGAGATAGATCTATTTACAAATATAAATATGGTTTATGAACCAAACAACAATGGATAGAAGTTGAACCCCCTTGCAGGTAAAACATGTGATCACTAAAACTATTCCAGAAATGAAAAAGAGCAATGTTGTTTGACCCAATCCTATAATTCACACCTTGGATATCCAACAATATCCTAAAGTGAGAGGGAATTTATTCCTATTTATGTGTTACCTGCATTTTCTATATACCCTTTAGAGGGTGTGCATGAAATATGAATCAACAGGTATTATCCCATGCTCATGGTATCAAAGGTTTTTCTAGGGTCAAGATCCTAGAATTTGGTGACATGTAGCTTTTTCCAATTGGGAAAACATGGCTCAATAAAATATCTCTTTAGTATCGGTAGCCCATCCTTTTTTTGATAGCTCCATCTGGTATTTACTCTATCCATGAATGACTATCTCAATGTAATACCCATGGAGTGGTTAAATATAAAATTACATCTTGGATCTAACTTGCATCTCTAAGGTCATTTATGCCCAATTCATCCATGGGTATCTTCCCCATTTGGTGGTGAAGTATTATGAAATATAGTTGTTGAATGATAGGTAGATACCAAACACTACAACATTAAGGGAAATAGTGAGACTAGGGTAGGCATACAATGTGAGTTCTAGGTCCTTGGCTACCCCATAGATTTGGACAAATATCTCATCCAACTACATAATTTTCTTGTTCATAGGCTAAAATGCTAGCTTGATTGGATCCACCATTGCCTTTGGTATTATATAGGTGCTAGACATAGATTTAATCATGTAGTTATCAACTAGCTCACCTCTATAGAATAGAGCTAGGTTGAAATGTTCTAACCTAACTTGCTTTATCACAAAATTAGGGGATTGTACGATGTTTGGTTGCTTTGCTTCTTTTTTACCTACCAAGATTTTATTTAGGGCCTCCTTTGTCAAGGTGATATATAACATTTGTGGATTGGATTTATCCTCAAATAATTAGAGGGTCATTGTGAGATTTGTGATTTAATTCCTAAGGACTATCAAAATTCTTGATTGGTTTGGGCTTGGCATGATTATAGGGGTGATACCCTTCCTTGGTTGAGTTAGCCCATTTACCTTGAGTCTAGTTGGATCCTCATAATACTATTGGATCTTATGCTTGTTAAATGTTGGTAGGGTTTTTTGATAAATTATTGCATATGTTTTTACTCCTCCCAAGTGACTAGAACCTACTCCAAGTGAGTAGTACTTGGGTCATGGGTGAATAGGGAGTGGAACGGTTGAATCCATGTTAATGCCCCTAGATTTGAATGCAAGGTAGGAATCTAGATGAGTTCCTTCTCATTTGGTGCTACTAAAAATGACCAGAAGATCTCTCTAGCATGGGAATTATGAGGATAGATATATGGAGCTAGATAATACCATGCATTGGATTCATCTACATAATTGGTGGTAATATCTCTAACATTATTTATAGGGGTCTACTTTATTAGGGTAAAGAATGACACCATATATTTAATATATCCATGGGATGGGTTGGTAGTCTTGTATGTCAAGAACTAAGGTTGTTAATATCCATATGAAAACATCCCAATTGGAATACCACTTTTGGGTAAGTCCCAAGGAGTCAGGGGTATCTATTATGCCAAAAATACCCAAGGCTTGCACTTGGCCTACCCCATTTTTATTTTTTGTGTAAAACATCCTATAAGGGATACCACTTTCGGGTAAGACCCAAGGAGGTAGGGGTATCTCTTCCACCAAAATCACCTAGGGCTTGCACCTAGCCTACCACCTTTGACATACTCAAGGAGCAAACCTGAAACAATAAAAAAGAACACACAAACACAAACACACAAAAATATTAAAAAAACATGCTCCTTGAGTGTGTCAAAAATAAAAAGCACAACCAAACACACACACAATAATATTAAAAAAACACAACACGAACCACATAGAAAAAACAAAATAACAACATAACAAAACACAAACATAACAAAAAACAATAGAATGCTACAAAGACACAACCAACAAAAACATGAAAAACAAAAACAACCAAAACCTAAAAAAGTAAAAATAAAATAAAATAAAAACAACCAACAATAGACAACAAAGAAAAAAACATAGAAAACACTTGCACATCAAAATACAAAAACACCAATTAACACAAATATACAGAAACACAAGCACAAGAACAAAAAACACAAGAAAAACAAAACACAAGAACAAAAACAAAAAAACACAAAACAACAAAAACCCAAAACAACAAAAAACAACACAAAAACAACACAAAAACACAAAAACACAAAAACAAAACAAAACAAAAAACACACACATAACTAGAGAAGAAAAAGAAAAAATAGAACACAATAATGACATTTCTATACCAACATACTTTTAAGACAAGAATCAACAAAGGAAAAAAAATAAAGATTAGTTTGACCTAGGGAACTAAAATACCCTGACCTAACCAAAGAGAAGCAAAAAAAAAACAAGAATAAACTAGGTACCCCCAGAAATGGAGCTATCCAAAGAAATTATAGAAAGAAGAGCTTCCCTTATTTGTGAAGCCCACCATCTAGGAGGGTGGCTATAGCAAGTAAGATCATATTTATTGAAAGCCTAATTAGCTAAAGCATCAACACTCTTGTTCTGATCTCTGACCATATGATTGTAATCGACTTTCAAAAATCCCATCTGGATTAACTGAATCTTCTCAATAATTTTTTTATTATCCAATCAACCTTATGATTCTTAGGAGTCTTCAAAATATTAATCATGAGTTGAGAGTCAGACTCAACTAGCACATTTTCCCATCCAACCTTAGTAGCCTCTTGAAGACCTCTAAGGATACCATACCCCTCAGCAAGGTTATTGGATAGAATACCCAAATTCTCAATAAAAGTAAAAACTAGGAAGCCATCTGAAAGTCCACCAATTTCTCCCGCACTAGTTTTTCCAAGGTTCCCTCTAGAGGCTCCATCAATATTGACTTTTCCAAAATCCTTAGGAGGAGGTTGCCAATTATTTGTTCTATCCATCTTGCAATTACTCTCATTCCATTTAAGCTGGTTGCTCTTAGAAGAGTTAATCTTCAATATTTTTATCACTTGATCCCATATTTGAAGGGAGTTTTGGGGGTGATTAAGGAGCTTATGGATTGATTCAACTAAGTGGGAAATGGTATTTTTCTAGATATAGTGAATATCCTTCCTTTCTTGATTATAAATTTTGTTGTTCCTTTCATTCCAGATATTCCAAATAAGAATAGTAGAACCCATCCAAACTAGCTACCTAATAAAATGATCAACACCCTCTTGATTAGGCCAATCCCTCCAAAGTTGTTCAAAAGCAAAATAATTGAACCACTGTAAGCCAAGTAAAGTGGCCATTATCCTCCATAGCTTAGAGGCTAAAGTACACTCAATAAAAATATGGATGAGAGTTTCCACATTCTCTCCACACATTTCACATCTAAAAGGCTCCTGAAAACCACACTTCATAAGATGCTCCCCAGTAAGCACCCTGCGATGCAATAAAAGCCAAGTAAATAACCTCATCTTAGGCCAGAGATTTTGAGCCCACAACTAATAAAATATGTCAAATGATTGATTGGGATTATTATGGCATAAGGTAAAATAACCTTGAGCAACTGAATACTCACCCTTAGTAGTTTTGTTCCATCCAAAACAATATTTATCATAAGACCAATAAAGAGATCTCATATGAAGGATGCATTGAATATCTTGTCTTTTCCATTCTGGAATTTGAATAGGCCAGTCCTCAATAGGGATCCAATATATACGAACCTCCAAATTACTAGTATGGTATTGATAGTAATTAATCACCTTTATCCAGTTATCTCAGTGAAGCTCCTCCATCCAAGGCCTCCAATTAGAAAACTGAGTTATCAAAGGCTTGTGACCATCCCAATAATCTATCCAAAAATTTACTTATTGACCATTATGAATTATCCAAAATAATTTTTTCTTTATCAAATCCTCACCAATATTAAGAACTGCTAAAATGGGAGAACCTTTGAAAGGTAATTGATAGCGAATAAGGTCTTCAGGATATTTGTTCTCAGCATATTTAGCACGAAGATTTTTGGTCCAAAGAGCATTAGGGTTATGCAAAATCCTCCAATATAATTTAGCAACTAAAGATTTGTTGTTATTAATAGTAGACCAGAATCCTAACCCCCTTCATTCTTAGGAAGACATAAAGTGTCCCATTTCACCAAGGCCTATTTTATTTTCTCCTTAGTACCACTCCAGAGGAACCGATGACTAATTTGACCTAGTTCTCAAAGAACAACCTTTGGGATATTCAACATAGTAGAAACATGAATAGAAATGGCCTGAAGGAATGATTTTACCAAGGTGATTCTATCCCCAGAAGAGAGCCACCTATTGGTCCACTTTCCAATTTTTTTCTTAACTTTGTCCAACAACCAATTTTAATATTTTTTTGTCTTTGAATATTTATGGGAATACCTAAATAAGTGATTGGAATGGAGGTCTTATTATATCTTAATTAATACAAGACCATGGATTCTTGTCTGGTAGAACAGTGAAATAAAATAACTTTAGGTTTATCTTCATTGATCAATTGCTCGGTATCCTTAGAAAATAGCTAATGATTTGCTTAATATTAGAAGCTTCCTTAACTGTAGCTTTACCTAAAAGAGAAGATTCATCAACAAATTTAATATGAGAGATAGGTCTAGCTCCATGATCAATGGTAACTCCCTCAAGGGTTTTTTCTCTCTTTTTGGTTATAGTCCTACCTAAGCATTCAACAATAATGATGAATAAATAAGGGGAGAGGGGGTCACCTTGCCTAATACATTTGGAATCTAGGAACAACTGAGAAGGCCTACCATTGATAAGAACTAAGTAGGAAACCGAAGAGATACATCCCATAATCCAATCCATCCAATATTGAGAGAAACCAAATTGCCTCAAAACTTTGATAAGGAAGTGCCAATCCACTGTGTAACCGAATGAACATGGAAGGATATTTTTACATATCCATGGAATGGATGGCTTCCTAAGTGTATCGTTCCAAATTTTTCGCACCCTTACCTTCAGGCTAAAGGATCCGCGCCCGGAAGGGGGATGCGGGAAGGATGGGACAATACCTCGGACTGAGAGGCCTTTTGAAGGTCCCGCCTCTCGGGGGAGGGGTATTAAGGTGATTTTTCGATGGATGGTGGGTTCACCAGGAAACTTTTGAATGGCAGTTTCCACGCCTAGGTTGGGAATGTGTTTGATGTGTTCAATTTTATCTTTAATCATTCAAATCCTAGGTTTGGCCAAATGAATCTAAACTGTTCTATATGAAATGCAGATTTAAATGAATACAAAAAATAGATTTGAACAGAAAACACAGAGAATAAGCTAGATTAAAAAGCCATACCTGATCCGGATGTCTGATGGAGGTTCTAATTTTTGAAGCGGTCAAGATCGCCTCCGATATGATAGGATCGTCTGCGATCAGATAGGATCATCTGAGATCTGACGAATTCGTCAGACGAATTTGTCAGAGACCTGCAATCAGAGAAATAGATACAAAATACAGAAAATACAACTATACTAACAGAGGAAAATGATATAAAATGAGAATAATAATATTAAATTGGTAATTACAAATAAAAATATGAGTGCATTACAATGATTCTAATGACAAATTATGATTTTATCATGCATTTAAGCTATATGGGTGAACTCCAGGATGCAAAATAGTAATAAGTCTAACTAATGCAAAGCAAAACAATAGATAATGGAGAAAGAATGCAAACTCAGGGCACTGATTGCCCCCAATGTTGACTGCAGTCGAAATCATCTCGAATTGGTGCGAGATCATCCGAGATTGTACAGGATCGTCTGCGACGATCTGAGCTTGCTCCGGTTGAAGAATAATAAAGTTCCTGCAAACAAACTTGGAAAAATACGAAGGCAAATGGTGGTTTAAGATATTCTAATGCATGTAAAACTCAAAGTACAAAAAAATTCAGCCAGGGGGGGGGATTGGGAAGATCTCCAATGGGGAGGTCTCTAACCGTATAGACACGCTTTTGCCTAGGTTAGAGACGCCGTTGAAACATAAGCTAATTATGAAAAATCAGTTTTGGGACGAAATCGTCTGGACGTTCTAGTCCAGATGAAATCGTCCGATCTGAGGCGATATCGTCTGATCGACGATGATATCGTCCAACGGTCACAACAAATCCTAAAAATGGCATGAAAAATGAGGAAAGCGGTTAAAAGGTGGTTTGGGGTTGAAAATTTGAATTTGAATTATTACTAAGGTAATTTTAATTATTGCTAAGGTTTACTGCGCCAATTTTAGGGTGCTACATTTTGCCCCCTCTTTAGCAAATTTTTCAAAGAAAATGCGTTAAAGATGAGTTCTTCTCGATCTACGAGAAAGCAAAAATTATTCCCATTTTTAGGCGACGATTCTAGGTCGAATCGTACGACAGCTTACTATGGTGCCCCCTCCGTGTTTTTACCCAAATCGAACGTTTGAGGTAAAAATGCGGAAAAGCAAAATTTTAAAAATGTTGTTTAATTGTTTTTGAATAAAATTAAGAAAAATAGGGTAAAACCCTAATTCATTGTTACTTATTCATTTTCTCCTGGTTTCTAGAGCTCTGCAGACAAGATGGTCGAGACAACGCACAGATCGACAGAGGTCCGACGCGGGCTACGGGTAAGGGTCCAAACTTAATTTAGAATGCTTTAATTTTGAATTTCATGCTTTTTAGATTAATTTTGAATGATTTTTGAGCATCACGGCCATTTTTGGGCCGTCGACGTCGTCGGGACGAAATCGTCTCGATTTTGCCGAAATCGTCTCGATATCGCCGATTTCGTCCAAGGGCGAAATCGACGATATGGGGACGATTTCATCCAATAAGGGATGATTCCCTCTTGCGAAATCGAAGACGAATTTGCTCAAATTTTGGACGATATCGTCCAATAGTGGACGATATCATCATTTGTATGAAAGTGAACTTATTTTACTTGCATTTTTAATTAATGTTTTATTAATGATTTTTATTGTTTTGTTGTTTATGTTGCAGAGAGGATTACTAAAGAGCCGAGAATGGAAATACGATGGGTTGAGGGATGACTTGGCCACTCTATCTCAGGCAGAGCGAGATCAGTTGGCTCAGGTCGGCTTGCAGCATATGGCAGATATGCCACAGGTTTCTACAGATATGGGGCTATTGACAACCCTAGCAGAGAGGTGGTATCCGGGTTCTTCTTGTTTTCGGTTACCGATAGGGGAGATGACTCCCACATTGGAGGATGTATGGAGGATTTTGAGGATCCCCATACAAGGATGGCTAATAACTCCTACGGCCAATCAGGGCCATGCGATGATGCGACTGTGCGGAGATCCGAGCTTCGCCCTGGAGAAGGGCGGAGTGAACATCGAGTCGCTACGCCAGATGCCTGGGGCATCTAGACTAACACAGGTTTTGGCTGGGGTGGTAGGTGGTCTGCTGCTATGCCATCAGAGTGGATGCAGACTACCATGGCTACTGATAGATGTGGTCTACGACATGAGAGACCATGGGTACAGGTTTGCTTGGGGGAGCTTTGTACTATGCCGATTGTATAGGATCCTGCATGGGGTCGTATACAAGGGCGGTCGATGTCTAGTCATGACATCACTACTACAGGTTTGGTGCTAGGAGCACATCATGGTGCGGAGGCCGGTAGGGCTCCCACTGATAGGGATTGATGGGGAGAGGCCCCGAGTTTTCTACTGGTGGCTCCGAAGAGGGTCACAACGGCGGATAGATCTGCCAGTGTCCCGGAGACTACTTGATGACCTTGTCTCCGACCAGATCACCTAGAGGCCTTGGAGAGATCATCCAGGGTGGGCCGAGGATGGACAAGAGCTGGCTCACGTCAGGCGAACCTGTTGGCTGAGGATGGAGAGGGGAGAGGTGGAGCTCCACCGCTATGACCAAGTTTTGAGGCAGTTCGGTCTACAACAAGGGATCCCATCTCTCAGGGACTACGAGTTTTCTCGGACCATCCGGGATAACACTACAGTTAGCGGGGCTCTAGATATGCAGCGCTTCTAGAGTCAGGACGCGGATGATGCCCCCATCCAGCCAGTGGATGGTGACGATGCTAGGGTTGCCGACGGCTATGATGCCTGGTACGTAGGCATCCGCCCTCCTCGGATGACGAGGGCTCAGGGTCCGATTCATGCAGTTGTGCATCGGATGGGGAGGCGGTGCCAGGCGGCCATTGAGGCGGCACAGGGTCACGACGGGAGAGAGCAGAGGAGGCCACAGGCTCAGCAGAGGCCACGACAATGGGAGAGGAGGGAGGAGAGACCCCCTTCTCCATGGAGAGAGAGGCCACCATCGCCCGATAAGGGCAAGGGTGTCGAGGTAGGAGAGAGTAGCGAGATGGCTACTCTTCGGGCGAGGTTGCCCATCTTCGAGGCTCAGGTGCAGTCCTTGCAGGATGAGGCTACACGACTTAGAGCTCGGGGCGGAGGGGCGAGCACTCGGGACTTAGCATGGGCTATTGCCCAGGTCACATTCTATCAGACTCTATACTACCATATGGTGCCAGAGGGGTAGAGGTTACCGCTACCGGCCCACATTGCAGAGCCTATCATGATGAGGTCATCTAGGACATCATCACGATCGATGTCCAGGACTCATAGCACCACACGGACTACGATGGGGCCACCTCGTCCACCTCAGGGCGGGGGAGGAGATGAGGCTGAGAGCTCGAGGGGTTCTCGAGGCTAGCTGCTACAGACTACACTACACAGATTGATACATAGTGTTTATTATTTTTGATAGAGGATTGAGTATGCCGAGGTACAGATTGTGGCATACCGATCCAGTTTTGAGATGATGTATATATTGTTGATATATATATAGATGAGATATTTTTGATCATATGACTTGTCTTATGTGTTTGTATGATGCTTTAATGTTTTGGTGTGATTGATTTGATGATTCATGTAATTATGTCGTTTGGAAATATTATGGTTTGAATGTCATGCTTTTAAAATTTAAATGAAATAATCTGATGTAAACAAATTGGTTGTTTGTGGTGTGATTTGATAAAAATAAAAGGGGACTTCTAACAATAATTTCAAAGGACATTGTCGCTATTATAGACCATTTCATGGAGTCGCCGCTCACTCGGTCGTCAAGCTAATCCCAGTATAGAAATATTGTTAAAAGTAAAAGAGTGCTTAAGAGACTGTCTTAAGACTTTGTTGTGATGATGCAAATGATGATGATGATGGTGATTTGTTTTCAGATTTTCATAAAAATAGTATGCATGAAATATTTTAAAATGATTTTTGCTAGGCATAAATTCCTAAGTGTGATAAAATTTTGAATAATTCCTTAGAATTTATACCATGGTTGCAATATTGAATTTGAACATAATGACATGAAATAGAATAAGTGTTCGTTCGTTTGTAAAGCATAATTGTGTAACATAATGATTTAAGTCATATGTTTTTTATGATTTGAAATAAATGGGAAATAAAATTAGAACAATGGTTTGCGCTAGGCATAGAATATTTAGGTATAGACTTATACCATCATCGCGAAATCCAAAGAAGAAAATAATAGTTTTATTGCATGGTTGATTTTTAATTTTTGAAAATAAACAGAAAATATGAAGATGAGGACTTGTGCTAGGCATAAAATTCCAATTTTGGTTTTGGAACTATACCATCGTCGCGAAAGTCAAAAGTTATATATAAATGTAACTTTATTGCATGTTTTTTAAAATGATTTTGATTTTTTTGGTAATGCATGTAGTTGTCTTTATACTAAACAATTGTTCTCAGAGAAGAAAATGAAATTATTCCGGACAATTTGCAAAAATATTTCAAAGTATCTTAAAGACAAAAGTTAGATTTATAAGGAATCCCATGTGCGTATGTGAGTTCATTTCCGATCTTGATTTATCATAATGATACACAAAATCTCTCAAATACAAATGTGTGTGCAATTGCATTGTTCATTTACCAGTTTTGAGCAAGATACTTTGATACAAGTGATTTGAATTAACCAAATAAGTGTTCATTAACCATGATTTAGATGCATATAACCATACCAGACTACTATGTAAGTCGGGTTATCAAGAGCTAGCTAATCCATAAGCAGACATAGGTCTGTACAAAAGAAGGTCGCTAATGTGACAGACATATCACCACGCTAGGGGTTACCCAAGGCCAAGCGGGTTGGGCACAAACCACTTGTTATGGGGCTTACCTCAGAGTTTTTGAATAATTGAGAATTCCAAGGATTCAAGCTCATCAACCCTTCTTTTCTTTTCAATGGGTAGGGAAAGGGATTTTATTGCTTTTGCTTTTGCTCATTTTGCTTTCTTTGCTTTCTTTTTTTTTTTTTTTGTATCTTTTGCTTTGATATTTGAGATAATGCTGAAATAACCTTTTTCTTTTTCTCTTTTTCTTGAACTTTTCTTTTCCTTCCTATTCTAGGGATACTTGCTCGGATTATCTATAGAGCAAGGGATTTTTATTCCGGGTAGGGGTGAGCTTGTCCTTTTGTCAATTCTCAAAGATTCTAGACCATGTGCATGATAGGATAGCAGGGGAAACTTTTCGCTCAAGAAACCACTTCTACTATGTAGCATAGCATGGACATTACAAATATAATCATTTTATTGTGAAAGGATATGCTTGGTTTAAGTAAATAACAAGATCAATTCTCTGTGCTCAAACTTTATTTAATTGAATTTTGTGGACTTTGATATAAGAGAGATTAGTAATCATACCAAATAAATCAAGATATTTATTCATGTGAATGTGAAAGTGCGGGATTCCAAATAAATGCTAATTTATCCAAAATAATTTGAAAATATAACTGCAATATTTCACAATTTGAGAAGTACAAAAATAAAAGATGTTTTTGAAGATTTTGATGATTTTGAATGTTTTTGGTGTTTTTATATTTTTAAGTTTATAAATTGAAAGAAATACAAGATAGTGGTTTTTTGAAATATTTTAAACAAATATATACAATGATGAAATGACCAATTTTTATGCATAGTAACGTTTAAGATGCAAAATGTTCATGGGTTCTTTAAGTTCTTTACCATCTAAGGTAGATAATTTGTATGCTCCCGATTCAAATTTAGCGGTGATAATATATGGTCCAAGCCAGTTGGGCTCAAATTTACCTTTAAGGTCTTTAGTTGCATTAGTATTTTTTTGATTTTCTTTTAAAACAAGGTCGTCGACCTCAAAGGATCGATGACGAACTTTCTTAGCATATGATCTTTTAAGCTTGTTTTGGTAGGCACGAAGATGCTCCAAAGCATTGATGCACTTTTCATCTAGGAGTTCTAGCTGACTAAGTTCTTGTATAAAAATAACCTTCAACAGTTTTTCTAGTTCTCCTTTGACTAGTAAGGCCATTTTGGGATGCATTTTTCTAAGTTTCTGTTTAACAGGTTTAGCATCCGGATGGACTACTAGGTGATGCATGACTACAGAAGGGTCTAAACCTGGCATATCTTCATATGTCCAAGCGAAGACATCTTCATATTCTTTAAGGAATGCAATGTATTGCTCTTGTTTTTCTTGACTTAATTCTGATCCAATATTGATTATGTGGGGATTATCCTCAGTTCCAATGTTAACTTTAATGACGTTTTCTACTTCCATGTGTAGATCTCTTTCAAAATTAGGTGGGGTGGGTGAAACGCCCAATTCTTGTAATTATTTTAAGGTTAACTTGGATAATTCATCTTGAGGAGTCGTGGCCTCAAGTTGGGCTATAGTAGGTATAGAACCATCAAAATAAAAACCATTGTGTAACATCTCTTCAACGGAGACATCATGGAAAATATCTCCTTCCAACTCATCATCGGATTCAACAATCATTTCAGGATAAGCTATGGATAGCATATTGCATGTAAATGGCTGATTTTTTAGAGGCAAATCATCACGCCCATCCAAATAATCTTGATAACATATGAGTTGATCATCATCTTCAAAAGGGAAGGGTTGACCCTTACTAGGAAATAGGCCCACACCACATCGGGCGGGCCATGGTTCTACCTCAAAGGGTTCTTTCATACCATCTTGGAAAGGTCCCAAGCCTTTCCCTTTATATCCCATTTTAAGCATTATAGGTTTAGCTTTAATATACTCATTAGTAAAATAACATCGAGCATATCCCTCATGATGAGTTTTGATGTTCCTGGGTATTCTTCCCCAGTCATATCCCTTATAAATGAAGGCACAACTCCCGACTTGGTAAGTACTTCCCATAGGTTGTGGGAGGCCCAAAGTATGAGGAGATGGCGGCAAATTACTTAAGATAATGGAATTTTGCATAGAAGCATTTGTTTTTTCTGATATAAGAATTTTAGATAAATCGGGTAAGAGTTCATCAAGAAAGAGCATAAGATGTAGAAGGATCATTCCCTATATCTTTAGATGTGGAAGGTATGATAGATGTAGATAATGTGGAGGTGTTAATAGATGGGTCTATAGGTTTTGAAATTATAGGGATGGAACATGAAGGATTGGTTGTGGATTTAAGATCTTTTTGAGGTTCTAGTGTGGTTTGTTTAGAAGATTGTTGATCTATGAGGGTTGAAATTAATGGAGGAGAAATAGATGAAGTTATGGGTGTGTGTTTCCGGTTTAGATGAAAAATAAGAATTAGGATGTGTGGATGACAGAGCGAGGGCAAAATTGAACTCCAACGAGGTTCTGCCAAAGCACACATATCAAAGGGTCTAGGATCACCATGGATAGTGACCAACTGATTTTTAAATTCGAATTTAACACATTGGTGTAAAGTTGATGGGACGACCCGCATTGCATTGATCCAAGGACGACCCAAGAGTATATTGTATGATGCGGGGCAATGTACAATAAACACGGTCGTATCTAAGGTTCTCGGACCAACTTGCAATGGGATGGTGATAACTCCACACGTTTCTTGTGTTTCGTCATTGAAAGCTTTTATGATCATGTCAGTTTTCTTCATTTCATCACTTCTAAACCCAAATCTTTGGTAGAAGTCAAAAGTGCAAATATTTAGAGATGAACCATTATCAATCAAGACCCTTTTGACTGCTACATCTCCTATTAGGGCAGTAATATATAAGGGGTTATCCTTATGTAAACTATGTTGTGGTATATCTTTATCTCGAAAGTCAATACAATCAACTTCTCTAGTGATGATAGTATTGGCCATGGCTTCAGGTTGAATGTTTTGTGGTACCATCATTTGGCTTAATGTAAGCATCAATTCATCTCTATGGGTAGGAGAAGATCTTAATAAGTCCAAAAGGGAAATTCTGGTTGTAGTATTGGATAATTGCTCATTAATATTATAAGGAGGTTTAGATTGAACATTAGGAGCATGATTCCCTTTATTGGGATTTTTCAAAACAAATGGGGTTGATCCATCGTTCTGAATTTGATCTTGTTGAGAATTTTGAGCTTGTTGTCTGGTAACGACTCCGATGGTACCTACAATGTTATATTGAGGATGTTGAATAGGTCTTGGTCTAGCATTTATAGCTTGTTCATTAGGAAGGAACTGATTAGAAGAGGGTCGAGTAGTAACTCTTCTAGGAAATGGTTCTTCCGGAACCATAGAATCTGTGATAGGTTGAATAGGATCTGATTCATCTTCAGAACTATTCGATTGATTTGAGGTGATGTCTATTTCACTTTCAGTATCCGATTCTACATCACTGAGATCCGGTGTTTGAATATTATGTAGGGGCCTGGTCGTGACCATGGATAAAGTTGTGTCAAATTTTTGTAAATCATGATTAGGTAAATGTCCGCTAATAGTTCCTACATATCGGGTAGGAGGAGGGACATTATGATGCTCAATTTGATTGGCCACCTCTTTACCATGTTTTGGTAAAGGATGTTGAAATATATCTAATGATTGATTAGCATTTTGATTTTGATTTTGGGGAATGTTCTTTTGAGCATTATTAGGAGCATTTTGTTTAGGTTGGAAGGCTTGCACCTCCATCTCATTATTATCAATCAGATCTTGTATTTTATGTTTTAACCTTTTACAAGAGTTGGTAGAGTGTCCAGGCCCTCTATGGAAATCACAGTGTAAATCGGCTCTGTATCCGGGTATGGTTGGATCGGGTTCCCGGATATTAGGTAATTGAATCAAACCTCTTTCGAGTAATTGGGGTAGAATAGTTGATAATGGTTGATTCAATCTAGTAAACTCTCGAGGAGGTTTATCGGGAGGTTTCAATATAAATTTTTTTGTTGTCTTCGTTGTATTGATATTAGCAACATTTTCTGCTGTCGAGTGACTCCGTCACCTACAACTTGTTTGTTTTTATATTGATTTCTGGATGTTTTCTCATCATCTTTCTTCCTAAGCTGGCCTCTCCTAATGAGAGCATCTTCTACTCTTCGAGCTAAGTCTATAGCTTGATCGAAGGTAGTTAAGGTAGCAATTGATAACTCATAAGATATTTGTTCTTGCAAATTATTAATAAAAATGTCCAACATTTCCCTATAAGGTAGCACAAAGTGCAGTTTTCCTATCAACTGCCTCCATCTAGCTAAGAAATCAGCAAAACATTCATCTTTGTCTTGTTTTAAGTTGTACAAATCTTTAATGGTTACATGCCTTTCGATATAGGCACTAAATTGATGCACAAAAGATTCAGCGGTCTCTTCAAAATTTCTCAAAGAATGAGTGGGCAATTGATAGTACCACTCTAATGCCATTCCTCCTAAACTTTTCGGGAACATTTTTAGTAATAACAAGTCATCATGTGATATATCATGACATGCTATCCTAAACATGCGAAGATGCTCTATGGGATCTTCGGTTCCTTTATATATAGGCAGGACGGGCATGGGAAAGTGTTTAGGGTATGGTTGTGCTACAACTATAGGATCTAAAGGTTGACTACACATCTCTCGATAATTGTACGAGGGACGGTAGGGATCTATCTGGTCCATGCGGGAAGCTAACTGTTTCACCATGGCTTCCAGATTACTGGTTTGCCCACCATATTGGTTCGGTAGGGTATTAATATGGGATTTGTGAGCATATGATGGAGGGACATGAAGATTAGATGCTATATTGCTATTGTGTAAATTGTTGGTAGGAAGGGTGTTATGAAGAAGTTTTGAAGTTGTATTATGTTGTATCCCAGATTGTTGAAAATTGGTGTTTGGCTTCATTTTAGGTTTTTGTCGATTTGAAGCATATTGATCAATAGTTTGGCGAAATAAAGCAGTGAATGAAGGTCTCTTTTGTGTGGGAATGATTTTAGGCTCAATAACAGGTTCCTTAGGAGGTTGGGTAACCTGTTGTTTTTGCATGTTCTGAATTATAGTGGCCATATCCATATTGGATGGTCCAGCTTTATCACTTTCTTGATCAACGAAGGACAAGGGATTAGTGTGTATGTTAAACATATCTTCCATGGCTGCTTGAGTTTCACTAATTTGTCCCCTATCAATACGAACTGCCATATTAAGAGCACCAATATTATTATTGAAGAATTTCCAAAAATGATCTATGTTATCAAAAGTAACAGTTCCATCTGGAGCCATTCTAGGGGATGAGGATCCTTCCTCTCTAACATTTTCTTGTTGTTCATTTTCTTCAACCAGCTCATCTTCTGGCTGTTCTAGAGTTTCTCCTTCTGGAATTGGATCCTCAGGAAGGGCATTTAATTTTTTGTTTTTCTTTCCTAACCAATCTTCTTCTTCTTCTTCTTCAGTTTGTTTACCATTCCTAAGTCTAGTCATTGTGCTTAAACTTAGATTTCAGCAAATATATATATATATATATATATATATATATATATATATATATATATATATAAACTTAAGAGGTATATATTTTAATTATATACCTACTATAGTATTTAAAATAAAATGTTTTGATTTTGTTATGTTTTTTGTTTTCTTGTTTTTTTATAACAATATTATAAAGATAACAAACAACACACAAAATGCAAGAAATAATAATAATGAAAGCAATGATCTAGTTTTCTATAAACAATTTATAAATATCATTAATGGGCTCAAGTTCTTCAGGAGTCATGAAATGTTCTTCTTCAAATTGAAAATTGTCTTTCAAGAAGTCAACAAAGTGTGCTATGGTGATATTATCTGTTTCAGATTCTGTTTTGTAGAAGTAAAGCTCGTGGCAATACTCTCGATATAACACAGCTCTAGGAACTCTATTCCATATTTCCCTATCCGTAAGAACGACCTCTTGATCTTCTACATGACCTAGGAATTGGTGTACTAGTGGCTGCGTTCTCGAGGTATTCCTCGAAGGTGAACAATTCTGAAGACACAAGAGCTCTCCTATAAGCTAACCACCTATGGCAAGCTCTCTGAAGTTCATGATAAAAAATGAGTTGATGAGGATCCAGGATTCTATCTAGGACAAGCCTCTTGATTTGTTTAAGCTCTGTTGACCTAGATGAAATGATACCTAGTCTCCTATCAAGTTCGTCCCACAAAAGTTGGTTTCTATATGTTTGAGGCACACTAAGCACAGAATTAATTTCTATGGCTATTAATTGGTTTTCAACATTTATAGTAACTGCTAGTCTTTTCTTAGGAGCTACCATCTAAACATGATATGCAACTTAGTAGTTTTCTAATGATTTTAAATGCATCTATATTTTTGTTTTTGTTTTTGTTTTCAAAAGGTTTTAGTTTCACGTCGGGTTCACCAAAATGTATCGTTCCAAATTTTCCGCACCCTTACCTTCAGGCTAAAGGATCCGCGCCCGAAAGGGGGATGCGGGAAGGATGGGACAATACCTCGGACTGAGAGGCCTTTGGAAGGTCCCGCCTCTCGGGGGAGGTGTATTAAGGTGATTTTTTGATGGATGGTGGGTTCACCAGGAAACTTTTGAATGGCAGTTTCCACGCCTAGGTTGGGAATGTGTTTGATGTGTTCAATTTTATCTTTAATCATTCAAATCCTAGGTTTGGCCAAATGAATCTAAACTGTTCTATATGAAATGCAGATTTAAATGAATACAAAAAATAGATTTGAACAGAAAACATAGAGAATAAGCTAGATTAAAAAGCCATACCTGATCCGGATGTCTGATGGAGGTTCTAATTTTTGAAGCAGTCAAGATCGCCTCTGATATGACAGGATCATCTGCGATCAGACAAGATCGTCTGAGATCTGACGAATTCATCAGACAAATTCGTCAAAGACCTACAATCAGAGAAATAGATACAAAACATAGAAAATGCAACTATGCTAACAAAGGAAAATGATGTAAAATGACAATAATAATAGTAAACTGATAATTATAAAAAAAAACATGAATGCATTACAATGATTTAATGACAAATTATGATTTTATCATGCATTAAAGCTATATGGGTGAACTCCAGGATGCAAAATAGTAATAAGTCTAACTAATGCAAAGCAAAACAATAGATAAATGGAGAAAGAATGCAAACTCAGGGCACTGATTGCCCCCAATGTTGACTGTAGTCGAAATCGTCTCGAATTGGTGCGAGATCGTCCGAGATTGTACAGGATCATCTGCGACGATCTGAGCTTGCTCCGACTGAAGAATAACAAAGTTCCTACAAACAAACTTGGAAAAATACGAAGGCAAATGGTAGTCTAAGATATTCTAATGCATGTAAAACTCGAAGTACAGAAAAATTCAGCCAGGGGAATGTCAAGGGGAGGGCCTAAGATTAAATAGGCATAGGAAGGAGGTTGGGAGGTTGGAGATCATCCCAATTTGGGAGATCTCCAATGGGGGAGGTCTCTAACCGCGCAGACACGCTTTTGCCCAGGTTAGAGACGCCGTTGAAACAGAAGCTAATTATGAAAAATTAGTTTTGGGACGAAATCGTCTGGACGTCCTAGTCCAGACGAAATCGTCCGATCTGAGGCGATATCGTCTGATCGGCGACGATATCGTCCAACGGTCACAACAAATCCTAAAAATGGCGCAAAAAATGAGGAAAGCGGTTAAAAGGCGGTTCGGGGTTGAAAATTTGAATTTGAATTATTACTAAGGTAATTTTAATTATTGCTAAGGTTTACTGCGCCAATTTTAGGGTGCTACACTAAGCAAGAACTATCTCATCCACTATTTTATGCCCTTCCACATACTCTCGTTCAGGGGAAATAATATTATGCAAAAGAGGCTTCAACATTTCTACCATGATCTTAGTAATGATTTTGAGAAGAACATTACATAAAGCAATAGGTCTAAATGTTGGGATATGTTCAGCCTCTTGAGCTTTTGGAACAAGAGTAATATAATTTTTATTGATAACCTTCAAAATTTATTTGTCTTTCCTAGCTTCTTTCACCACCTCTAATAAATCAACATGAAGGATATCCTAGAACTCTTGGTAGAACTCAATGAGAAAACCATCAGGACCTAGGGTTTTCCATTTTTGCATTTTAAAAACTACCTGTTGAAGCTCATTGATAGTAATAGGAGTAGTCAAAATAAATTTCTCCTCAGAAGTGATAAGAGAAGGGATTTCTTGAAGAACATTTTGTTGAGAAGCCGAGTCAAGAGGAGTAGCAACAAAAATATTGGAAAAGTAATTGACAACAATAGAGTTCATGCCATCCCAAGTGTAGAAAACATCTCCTGAATATGATTTCAGGGAAGAAATATAGTTGTGAGATATTTGAGCTGGAAAGGATTTGTGGAAGAAATTTATGCTTCGCTCACCTTCTTTGAGCCAATGAATTCTAGATTTTTTCTTCCATAAGAGTTCTTTTTTTTTTCCATTCCTCTAACTGAGTTGTGAGTTTAATTTCATCTACACTTGTACTCTCTATGAGGCCATCTAAACATATTTTCTTATTCAAATTTTCAAGCTGAGCAATAACTTCATATTTTTATCAAGAACATCCCCAAAATTCTTCCAGTTCCAAGTCTTGCTTTTGGATTTAATGTATTTCAATATTTTGATAAAATAAAATATCTTAGTTACATATCTAGGTTTACCTTCCTTCCATCATTGTTGCACTCAAAGTTTAAAGGAACTGTCTCTAAGCCACATTAACTAAAATAAAAAATGAGAGAAACTCACATTGGTTTTCCACATTTCCACCATGACTGGCTAGTGATCCGAACTAGCATTTTTAAGAGTCTTCACTTTAGGAATGTGACCATGGATTAAGAAATTGTTAGAGAGCAATAACCTATCCAATATCTCTATTATACATGCTAAGCCTTGCCTTATATTAGACCAAGTCATAAGGACATTATCTGGTTGGAAGTCCACAAGATGAAGGTTTGTAATATATTTGCTCATGAGATCATTGCTCTTGTCCAAATTTCTATTTCCCCAATTTTCTCATATAGAGAGAGGATGGTATTGAATTTTCCTCCGATCAAGATCCAAGCTTTAGGAAAATGAGAGATAATATAAATTATATTATTCCACTATCTTATTTTTTACTCCAAATTATATGGAGCATAAACAGTAATGCAGAGCATAATTTGGTTGGAATATTTGATTTGAATAGCTATAGCTAAAATACCCCAACTACAAACCATATGGTGAATAACTACCTATTTTGGGTCCCAAATGCAAGTAATTCCACTAGAAGTCCCTTGGGAACTGAGGGAAACCACTTTTCCAACTGGACAAATTTTACTAGCAATTGATTCCATATCCTCTATTGACATCTTCATTTCTTGACGGAAGACAAGATGTTGATGATTTATCTGAATCATTATTCTAATTTCATTTTGTTTTGAAAGAATTCCTTTGAGTCCTCTAATATTCCAAGTGATGATATTCATTAATACTAGGGTTAAAAAATTTGGGAAGGACATTATTATTACCTTACTCTATAAGATTTTCACCTTATTTTACAATATGATATTGACTAGTCTTGCGCCCTGCATTTTTATTAGAATCCATCTTCAAATTTTTTTCCCTGTTTCTTGACTTACTCCAATTGAATATGAGATGGCTTCTAACCTTGAAGAATGCTTGTACATAGCTAAAATATTACCAGAAGGTTCAACAGAGTATATTAGGACCTGTATTATTTGAATTTTTAAAATTTAAAAGATTTTTTTTATGTGTATATTTTCTCCCTTTTTTTCTGTTGAAAACCTTTGATTTGTTGGTTTGTATTTGAGTTATTACATTTATCTTTAAATTGTGTTTCTAATATTTTTGTTTCCATTAGCAAATAAATTTGATTGATCATTCATAACTGGTTTTTGAGTGTTCTTAGGCATTTGGAAACCTGTTGAGTTTATATCTTCTTTCTTTTGATCTAGAATTTTATTTGGGAAAACACTAGCCAAATGACCATATTCATGGCAAATTCTACAACAAAAATGAATGTTCTCATAGTCCACTACTTGCTCCCAAGTGTCCTCCCCAAATTGTAATGTGATATTTTTAGGTAGGGGTTTGTCAAAATCCATTAAAACACAAATCCAAACATAAATAATATGTTCAAATTTTTTAGTACAATCAGTAGTCATCATAAATGTTCTTAAAGAGTTTCCAATTGAATAAAAATAATCAAATTCCAGAATTCAATTGGGACACCAAAGAGTCTAACCCACACAGGACCTATAGAAGGCATCTCTTCTTTAGCTTTAAATTTAGTATGCCAAGGCTTCATAAAAATCCCTACCCTTCCAAAGAACTAGGGACCCCCTTGAAATTTTTTCTCTCTATCTTCATTATTAGCAAATAAAACAAGAAAATAACCATTTGGATAAATAGAGATTTGTAACTCACCTTTAGTTTTCCAACTTTTTACAGCCCAAACTTTGAAAGTAGGTAGGCTCGAATGAAACCCCATGAAACAAAAAAATAGTCCTCTTTTTTCTAGATCCTCAATGCCAGTCTAAATGTTGCCTATATCAAGCTTAACAATAGGAGTTCCATAAATTGCTTTAAGACATCCTGAATCCATTTTCCTAGGATCAATATTAGGCATTCTTAGAGGTTTAAGGGAAGCCCTAAGATAAATGTTAGCATTAGGTTGAGGTTGTCCACCATGGAGGGCATCCCTAAAATTCATTTTTAGGACTGATTTTTCAAAATTATTACCCTTGATAGGGGTTTCCATAGTAGATTTATTTTGTGAATGCACCTTAGCACCCAATTCACTTGATATATAAGACATTTTTTGATCATTTTCTTGAAACTTATTTTGTGATATCTTTAATCCATGTCCTACATGTCGTGGAAAGGTATGATTTTCACTTTTCTTTTGTGTATAAAATTGGAAGCCATTGTCACTCAAGTTCACAACATGAATATTTATTGAAAGATAGATTTCTAACCCATATTGGATCCCTTGCAACATATCCTACTAAAATATTGAGCAAAAACCATAAACATATTAGTATCTAGGGCTTGAAGGCCTCGAAAACCAACCTCTGGAGTTGCTTGCACTTAACCCAGATGAAAGCCTCGCACAGTGGCTTTCCAAAAATCTTGTTTACACATAGGCATGCACTAGGATATGTGTTTTTCCAAATGATCTAAACATTGGTGGAGATGTTCTAAGGTTTGTCAGGCATACACCCTCAAAATTTCATCTCAATATATGTTTGGATGAGTGAAATATGGTCGAAACAAGATCAGTAGTTTGGCCAGTCCTACGAAAAATGTCCCTCAAATTTTTCCTGGACTACCCCCTTCGACAAACTCAAAGAGCATGCCTAAAAAAACAAAAATACAAACAAAGATAAAAACACATACAAATATAAATAACACAAACAAACACAAAAAAAACAAAAAATAATAATAAATAATAAATTAAAAAAACCACAAAAACAACAAAAGACAATAAATAACACAAAACAAACACAAAAACATAAAAACAACAAAAAACGTAAAAAAACAACAAAACACAAACCACACAGAAAAACCACAAAACAACAAAACAACACACAAACACAACAAAAACACACACACACAAAGAAGAAGAAAAAAAAACAAAAACACTAAAAACAACATAAAAACAAAACATAATGAAAATAATACAAAAAAACACACATATCAAAAAATAAAAAAGGAGGAAAAAATAGAATACAAGTTAGCCCTTCTAGGCCAAAAGGCTACTCATGCAAGAATCAACAAAGGAAACATAAGAATGATTAGTCTGAGCAAGGGAACTAAAATACCCTGATTGAACCAAAGAAAAACAAAAACAAAGAAAAAGGAAGTAGGTACCTCTAGTACTGTGGCCATCCAAAGAAAGGATAGAAAGAAGAGCTTCCATTATTTGAGAATCCCATCATCTGGGAAGGTGCTCGTAGTAAGTAATATTGCCTTTGTAAAATGTCCAATTAGCTAAAGCATCAACAATCTTGTTCTATTCTCTAACCACATGATTGTATTCAAATTTTAAAAAGCCCATCTGGATTAATTGAATATTCTCAACAATTATTTTTATTACCCAATCAGCCTTTTGATTCATAGGAGTCTTCAACAAATTAATCATAACTTGAGAGTCAGATTCAACCAACACATTTTTCCATATTACCTTAGTAACCTCTTGAAGTCCTCTAAGGATACCATATCCCTCACCAAGGTTATTGGAAAGGATACCCAAATTCTAAACAAAAGTGAAATCCTTAGGAGGAGGTGGTCAATTCCTTGTTCTATCCATATTTCAATTACTCACATTTCCTTTAAGTTGGTTGCCCTTAAAATAATTATTCTTCAATATTTGCATCACTTGATGCCATCTTTGGTGGGATTTCTAGGGGTGTTTAAGGAGTTGTTGGACTGATTCAACTAAGTTGGCAATGGTCTTTTGCTATATATAGTAAATTTCCTTCCTTGATTAAAATTTGAGTTGTTTATTTCTTTCCAGATATTCCAAGGTAGGATGTTACAACCCATCCAAACTAGCTGCCTAATAAAGTGATCAACACCTTCCTAATTAGGTCAACCACTCCAAACATGTTCAAAAGTAAATAAATTGGACCATTGTAATTCAAGTAAGATGGTAATTCTCCTCCATAGCTTAGAGGCTAAGGTACACTCAATAAAAATATGGTTGAGAGTATCCATAATCTCTCCATACTTTTTGCATCTAAACAAGCCATGAAAACCACATTTCATAAGTTGCTCACCAGTAAGCACCCTATGATGTAATAAAATCCATGTAAATAACCCCACCTTAGGCTAGATATTTTGATCCTAAAACTGAGTAAATATAGCATATGATTGACTGGGATTATTATGGCATAAGGCAAAATAAAATTAAACAATTGAATACTCACCTTGAGTAGTGTTGTTCCATCCAAAATAATCTTTATCATGGGACCAAGAGAGAGATCTCATATGAAAAATGCTTTGGATATTTTTTCTTTACCTTTCTAGAATTTGAATAGCCAAATACTCAATAGGTATCCATTATATACCAACATTTGAATTACCAGTATGGTACCAAAAATAATCAACAACCTTTATCTAGTTAGCTCGTTGAAGCTCCTCCATCCAAGGCCTCCAATCAGGAAACTAAGTCATCAAAGGATGGTGACCATCCTAAGACTCTATCCAAAATTTACCTGTTGACCATTATGAATGATCCAAAATTAATTTGTCTTAATCAAATCCTCAAAAGTGTTAAGAACCACTAAAATGGGAGAACCTTTGGTAGGGAATTGATACTGAACAAGGTATTCAAGACTTTTGTTCTTAGCATATTTAGCATGAAGATTCTTGGACCAAAGAGCATTGGGGTTATGTAAAATCCTTCAATACATTTTATCAGCTAAAGCCTTATCGTTATTAATAGTAGACCGGAAACCTAACCCCCCTTCATTCTTGGGAAGACATAAAGTATCCCATTTCACCAAGGCCCATTTTATTTTCTCCTTAGTATCACTCTAGAGGAACCAATGATTTATTTGATCTAATTCTTGAAGAACAACCTTTGGTATATTCAACATAGTAGAAACATAAATAGGTATATCCTGAAGAACTGATTTTACCAAGGTAATTTTATGCACAAATGAAAGCCACCTATTGGTCCACTTTTCAATTTTCTTCTTAACTCTATCCAACAACCAATTATAGTATTTTTTCTCTTGTCTTTGAATATTGAGAGGAATGTCTAAATAAGTGATTGGAAGGGAGGTCATATTATATCTTAATTTATCCAAGATCATGGATTCCTTAATGGGAGAGTAGTGAAATAAAATGACTTTATATTTGTCTTCATTTATCAATTATCTGATAGCATTAGAAAAATATCTAATGATTTGCTTAATTTTAGAAGCTTTCTTAACTATAGCTTTACCTAACATAGTAGGGTCATCAACAAATTGAAGTGATAAATAGGACCAACTCCACGAGCAATGGTAACTCCCTCAAGGGTTATTGTTAGAGTATATTACATTATTGGGTACATACTAATGTACCACCTTCGATACATAACTAGAGTAGGAGTTTACTTTAGAGTAAATTTTAATTTACTTCATGCAAAGTAATAAATGCACGAATGTGCAATGATGTAAATATGCATGTAGACCACATGTACATGAGTCATAGGATAAGGTAGAGTAAAGTCCAAGGTACATATCTTCTTATATATAGGCCTTTAAGATAGATATATAGTAAGTGAGAGACACAATGTTGCTATAGTCATCTGTGAGTAGGTACAATGTAGTTCTTCATTGAAAATTTGGAGTGTTCAGGTCCATTATATTGCATTGCAGTATTTTCATGAGCTTTCATTAATGGTATATTATTGAGTTATTGCAAAACATTCTCATTATTTTCTTGCATAATATAGTGCCAATATCATATACTTATCATAGCTTACTTATTTCACATCTCATGGTTGCATTTCCTTTAATATGCATCCTTAAAAGCTAACAGTGGTATCAGAGCTACGGTAGATTGATAGGAAATAGGGAGAGCCACAAGAGAGATTAAGAGGAGATAAAAACTCTTATTTGCAAAATTTTTGAAAATACATTTGGGTGGAGTCTTTCCTCAAAGTTGTAGAAAAACTTATGAAGACTAGGAATCATCATAGATCTCTTTCCACTAGATTGAAGGATAACTAGTGATGTTTATTGATTTATAGAGATCTAGATATTTGCATGAATTTACTTGCTTTTGTCTAAGTTTTTGTTGCAAAAAAATATTTCTCAAAAGTTGAGAATATTTCTACAACGGATAGAAAAGAATTTTATCTTCGATTTCCTAAAAGTCTATATGTTTTCCTCATGCAGGATTAGTTCTTTGTTGCAAAAAAAGTAGACATTGAAGATTGAGGAGAACTAGGAATAAAATCTTCATAGAAATTAGAATATTGTAGATTAGGAGGCCTGAAAGAAAAGATACCATTGCAAAAGTTGTAGATCTACAAATTATAGAAGAGAGAAAGGCAAAAGGAGCCTTATTGCAGATTGAAGAAAGAAGAGACTCTAGAGAAGATTCTAGGAGAATATTGGAGGCTAGTGATCTCCATTGAAGATTGAAGATTGTAGATTGCATATTAAAGGAGGTAGAGAACACAACCCGAGAAGATGAAGAGACCCACAAGAGGTCTCATTGAAGAACTTCTAGTTAAGGAAGAGTGAATATTGAAGAGGACTAGAAAAATTCCTATTCTAGATTCCAGTAGTGTTACCTAATGTTGACTTGTTTTTTTCTATAGTTAGGATAGTGCACATTAAGGGAGAATGTTAGAATTAATGTGCACTATGCCTACTTATATTTTGACACTTATCATATTTCTTTGACACTTGTCATGTCTTGATATAGGCCTCCTGCCTATATATGTAATCTCTTTTCAGTTATAATATATCTCATCTCCTTTTATTCCCAATATTTGGTATCAGAGCAAGTTCACTCTCTTGCCTGTGTCAACCCTTGAGGGGTATTTTTCTCATGGAAATCACCCCCCCATTTTATTTCCTCCATTTTTTTCCTGAATACTGAGGGAGTATGCTCTCCATCCTTTGATGGATGGATAAGAAACCAAAATTTTTTAAGAAATTTAATGGCTGCCATTTTATTTTACTCGTATGTATCCATTCACAGAAGTAGTTTCTCAAGCAATAAACAAAAAATGGGATACATAGAGCAAGCATTGTTTAAAAATTTTGTTCCATTTGTTAAAATAGAGCTGGTCCAGGTTTGTTATCTTTTGCGGGTCCTTCTTGATGAAAATGAGTGAAATACCACATCATATGGCTTCCTTACACTATGATATTATGGAAGTTTAACAAAGGCACACGAGTATGGAATGGCAGTCTCACCATAGTGAGATTTTTTTTTTTTGTTAGATTTGCGTGAGATGTAGCAGTCGATTACCATGAAGAACTACCAAACACCAATAATTTTGATTTCACTCAGATATGGTGCTTCAACACAACGTCAAAGGTAGGAAAAATCTGCAACAACATGACAGCGTGAATGCAGGACCGTGGGCATGTTTTAACCATTATCCGGTATGTGAGCTAATGAACAAGTTGATTTTGGTTGTTGCCCATTTGTAAATAGTAATAATTATGAGCCAACTCTATTGAAGACAATGGGGAATGACAGTGTTACAGGTATGTTCATCAGATCATAGTATAGACCATAGTGCAGACATTGCACTTAGTTTTTTGTTTTTATACCAAGTGTAATGGCATCGAGATTTGCCATATCAGCAGCCCTAGCTTGCTACCCCTATGGCCTGATAAAAAAAAAATTATCATAATTTTTTCGATGCAAACAGAGAGTTTGGGGATTGTGATATTTTTCTAACACCTTACTAATGTAGATGGAGAGTTTTTGAGACTCCCGAATTCGATCCATAGACCAGATACATGTTGGCAACAATCACTATTAATAGAGGAGTGTGTGCACTATTAAGACACTCAAATATGAATTTGCAGATATTATTAGCACTGGGTGGAGGTGCAGGTGGGCATTCTTAGCACATTTTTATGACTATTTTGTAGTTACAACCGCATTGGAGACAGTGTCAGGGTGGATTTGATGTGGACCCTGGCATAAATGATGATGACACAATCACACCGAGCCATTCTAGTTTAGATTATGCCTAAGTGGAGTGCCCCAAAAAAGATTAAATTGTAGAGGACGTGCATCAATTGTGCTTCAATCATCGACCAAAAGTAGCCAAAAGACATAGTGACATCGTCGGGCATTAACGAATGCAAACGAGATGGCAGTAGAAGAATGCTTCACAGTTCGGTTGGATTACGGAGGATGAATGTGTGGTGCTTGGCACATTGATTATTTCTCTAGAAGACATACAGTGGAAGAACCATTTTTTTTTGCATTGGCGCCATTGACGGCTCTAGTAACCTCTTTGCCAACTTGCTTGCATCCGGAAGTCCTGAGCAATTTTTTTGTCTGTGGTGAAATTGATGCATAGTTTTTAATGGGGTGTTTTGATAAAAAATTTTAAATATGGAATGTAATTAAATGTTGATACTGTGTAGAGCGCATAAAAGTGGAATTTTATCTGGCAAAAAAGTAGAGTATTTGTTAAATCCACATTCACTCCCGTGGACAATTGTTATTAACCTGCAAGGATAGTGTGTATGGGCATATTTTATTAAAGTGGGGAGGACCACTTAAATTTATTTGTATGGGGACTTCAAATTTTTAAAATGGAGGGCCATTTTTTCAAATTGTAAGGGGACTTCCACATGGAGAGTGGAAGTCAAAGGTCCACATGGCCATATATTGTATTTTTCATAAGATGAAGCACCCATTGCCACTCAAACATAGGGGTATTTATAGTCGTTGAAAATATTTTTCCGAGATGGACATAATGGAGGTGTCCAATTGCAATTTTGAGGTTGTTTCATTTCTCCTTTTTTACCTCAAATTTTTTGTACCTTGGAGTGCACTCTCGGTGGAACCCGACACTCCCAAGGAATTTGTAAGTGATCCTAGTATCCAATTACCTTCTCTACAGTACCTAGCGGATGCAATGGCTGGTTACCCATGCACTCCAGTGGGATGAGGAGGTTACAATAAGGACACCTACTCTAGGGACTACAGACATAGACACCCTAGATTCTATCTGAGGACTTTTTTGGATCAACTTCTGAAGACTACAGACGAAGACACTTCAGAAGATTATATTCTCTTCTTTCTTCTTCTCCTCCACATTTGGATTCTATGGCTCATTTTATTGTATTTCATGGCTCATATTTCTTTTGTATTAAGGTGCATTTTCAGTAGATATTGACACCTTCTATATTGAGTTCACCATGAGGGAGGAATGATATTCATGGTGGATCTAGTCAATGACCTAAGAGTGGCAACATACTTGGAGGATGACCTAAAGAGGCAAAAGACCTAGAACTGGCTGACCCTAAGGCACACAGGATGATCCTGAGGCACTTAGATGGCTAACCCAGTGGCAACAAATCCAAGGAAGTGGATGACCCTATGGAAATAGACCGAGAAGTATACACCGTTGATCTAGCATTATTCATAGTTGGAGAGCCAAGCACAAAAAGCATGAGCCTAGACCAAATCATGTAATAAAGGAGGATGATAGGGTTCTTTTAGTGAAGTCAACATTAAGGGGGAATGTTACCTAATGTTGACTTGTTTTTTTTCTATAGTTAGGATAGTGCACATTAAGGGGGAATGTTAGAATTAATGTGCACTATGCCTACTTCTAGTTTGACACTTGTCATATTTCTTTGACATTTGTCATGTCTTGATATAGGCCTCCTGCCTATATATGTAATCACTTTTTAGTTGTAATATATATCATATTCTTTTATTCCAAAAAGTAGTAGTAGATTTTAGATATCTAAGAGGGAGATCTCATTGCAAAACTTCCATAGTTTAAGATTAAATAAAATTTATGATTGAGAATATTAGAGAAGCTGTGAGATTAAATACCCTAGAGAAGAGGTCTCAAGGAGACAGAAGGAGAAGGCAATTAAAGCAGATTTCATAGAAGGCCATTTAAGGATTTTATAGGAGAACTCATTGAAGAAATTTACCAATAAGGAGGAGTTATTTATAGAACAAAATTTAGGACAATGATCACCATTTGACAACAAGCCCAAGGGAGAAGGATTTGACAAGGATTTTGGAAAATTTTGCAGGAGAATAGTGAAGACCTTAAGACAGTTAGAATCTTGAGAAGAAGACCACTAGATAGGCCAATATTGAAGTTAGAATTTTACAAGGAGGTTAAAGGAGAAAGAAGATAGAGAATCCACCTAATCTGAGAGATTTAGGGTTTGCCATTCAATGCTGTTTTAAAGAAAGAAAATTGTTGATTTTACAGCAAAAATTTGAAGGTCTCTAGGAGATAAATATTAGTTGTGGTTTGGAGGAGTTTCCTACCAATTTTAGAGATTCAAGAATAGCATTCCAAAGGAAAAATTGATTGCGAAAGGGTAGCATTGCTAGCTGTGAAACTTCAAAGTTACATATGCATTCTAATAGAAAAGCCACCAATCTACATTTCTGGGCAGCAAGTTAGAGGGTTTCAAAGCTGAAAATAGGTGAGCTAAAGAGATATTTTGGACAAAAAGGAAGAGCTATGATTTCATCCATTACAAGGTAGCAGTTAGGTGATTCAAATCACCAAGACAACCATCATCTACAGAGGTTACTAAAGGTAAGCAACTTTGGTGCAAAAGTTTCATTATTTGAACTTTAAATTTTTAGTTCATTATTAATTTTAGAGATTCAAGAATAGCATTCCAAAGGAAAAATTGACTGCAAAAGGGCAACATTACTAGCTGTGAAACTTAAAATTTACAAATGCATTCTAAAGGAATAGAAAAGCCACCAATCTACATTTTAGGGTAGCAAGTTAGAGGGTCTCAAAGCTGCAAATAGGTGATCTAAAGAGCTATTTTGGGCAACAAGTAAGAGTTATGATTTCATCCATTACAAGGTAGAAGTTAGGTGATTCAAATCACCAAGACAACCATCATCTACAGAGGTTACTAAAGGTAAGCAACTTTGGTGCAAAAAGGTTCATTAGTTGAACATTACATATTTAGTTCATTATTAAGTTTCATTAAGCACCATATTAGAGTTTAAAATTTGCAAGGAGAAGGTTGCACATTAAGTCTTCAAGGGAGTGTAGAAGATAGTTTTACAAGGGTTATAACCTACACACAAAATGAGGAGTTAGATATATTTTGAAAGAAAGGAAAATATCAACATCCTACCTTCTAGTTAAAGCAAAGAAGACATTATCCATAAGTGATATTTGCATAGATTATAGTGCATATTTCAAGTTACTTTTAAGGAGTTCATTTACAAGAGCAATAAGGAGAAATTGCTATTGCACTATACTAGTTATTACAGGTGGATAAAGTATTCAAGTTAAGTTAATATTAGTTGCATGATTAAGAGCTTGGATTTATTATTGAGAAGTTAACCAAGCAAAGGAGAGAGTTGTCTAGCAAGGAAGACAACATCAAATCATTGCTTGCCACCAAGGAGTAGTGCAAAGAAGCCACCTCATCAAGGAAGAAATAAAGCTTGCAAAAGGAGATATAGAGATCTCAAAATATAGGTGCAAATTTAAGGTATTCTATTCTAACTATTGCAAAGCATTTTTGCATTAGATTATTGCACCATTTTCCTCTTATCCTACATAGCAAAAGAGGACAAAGCTAGAGTGTCTCAAAGACACTACAACAACTTGCAAAGCACATCTACAAAGTAACCATTTTAGTATATTAAAGGAGCATATTTTAGGCTAAGGAAGAGAGCCAATGAAGGGCTCACATTAGCCAAAGTTCAAGGTGTCTAAAGACACCATATCTACCACCAAATCCAATACCTACAATAGCATTAACCTGTAGTATCAAGACCTATGTAAGGAGACCATTATCCATTGCTTATCTACATAAAAGGATAGCACTAAGGGACTACAAAAGGAGGCTATCATCCATTGCATACCGATGTAAAGAGGATAGTGCTAAGGATAGCATAAAGAAGAAAATTACAAGGTGAAGACAAAGGTGCATTACCCAAGCTACAACTTGGATGAACCACTAGCTGAAAAGAAGCACCTAAAGCCACCATTGGAGCGCCATAGAACCATAGTTGTAGCACTCTTGAACCACCATAGCTGGAGCCAACCTCATAGCATCACCATTCGCTTGGGAAGAAAGCGTTGAAGACAAGACACAAAGGGCATCCATTGGCAAGAAGTATACAAGGAATAAGAGATGTTGAAGGGAGTCTTACATGCATGAAATTGGAGCACCACTTGCAATTTAGAGCCAAGGCATCTTGTGCCACTTGGCACATCTGAACAAGGCACCCATATATTCCTTAATGTATGCCCAAGAAAGAAGCACTCAAAGAGAAAGTAACGCCTATTTTTGAGCATTGAATAACATCATTTGGAGGTTACAAGGCATAATCATCATAGCTCTTCATTCAAGGGAGAAATGAGCATTGAAATAATCTAAACCAATGCCCATCAAGAACGTAACTCTCAAAGCACCACTTGTCTAAAGTTTCAAGGAGCATCCAAGCTATTTAAGCACCTAGTCTTGAAGGAGAGCGTAGAAAGAATAGAAGGCACATAATCAAGAATTAAATAAGGGAGTCAAAGCACCATTAAGGAGGAGAAGAAGGCACCTTTGAACATTGGTTGATCTCTTCCATACACAGGAGACCAAAATTACAATGCTTGATTAAAGGTCACTCCATACACCAATCAACATGCACAATACACTTTACAAGGAAGGTAAAAGCTTTACATTATTTAATATTTACTTTCCTAAGTTTAGGGAGTTATAAGGTGCCTATTACAAGGTTGAAATTTATTTATTAATGCATTGAAATATCAACCTTAGAGAGTAAGAAAGCAATTTTAGCAAAGGAAGTATATCTTAGAAGATATTATAAATTGCTTGAGATTTAAACATTACAATATTTGCAAATAATTAATTTAGGAGATATAATGGTTTCTACCTTGGATAATTAAAATAATATTTTGCAAATATTATTATTTTCTAAAATTCCAAATTAGGGAGTTATAAGGCATACTACTTCAAATTTTAGTTTCTTGGAATTTAGAAAAATTAAACCATTGAAAAGTGAAGGTTAAAGGAGCAAAACCATTAATTGCTTAGAAGTTGGAAATTGCATTTTACATTAGTCTCTTACATTAATTTATGAGACATTAATCCAACTAAAAGGTCTTGAAGGAAAAGAACCTTATTAAAACTTGAAGGTGCATCATCATTGATCTTTAGCTTTCTATTTACTAATCAATAGGGAGACATAAGGCAAGAAAGTAAAGTTGAACATTAGGGAGTCAAAAGGAATTCAACTTAAACTAAGAAAGCTAAGCATACTATCAAGTTTCATAGTGCATTCAAACACTTTCTAGATAGAAGGTATTTTACAAAACTTGTAAAATTGAAAAGTTCTTAGCAAGGTTAAAACTAAGGAGGTATAAGGTAGTCTACAAATATCATCATGACAATGAACAAATTCATTCTCACTGAATCCCAACTACTTAGAGGACCAAATTACTCTTCATGGAAAAACAAAGTAAGAGCAATTCTGATAGTTGAAAAACTTTGGAAAATAGTCAAAGGAACAAAAGAAAAACCTACTTCAGGTGATAGTGAGATTCAAAAGTTTGAAGAAAATGAAGCAAAAGCATTAATGATAATAACTTTTGCCATTACAGATGAAATACAACCCTACATTAGTTCAGCAAGAACATCTATAGAAGCATGGAAAACCTTAGCCAAAATATTTGAAGGGAAGAATAAAGCCACTATCTTAAATATTCAAACTCAATTACATTCTCTAAAAATGAATAGTGGTGAAAGTATAGAACTATTCCTAAGGAAAGTAGCAGATATAAAAGGAAAATTATTAACCTTAGGAGAAAAGGTTGAAGATAAGTTTCTTGTTCAAGTAACCTTGAGAGCACTTCCAGACAACTACAAGCACTTAGTTACATCTTTACAAATCCTAAGTAAAGATACATATTTTGATGAGTTAGTCAATATTCTTCAAGAATATGAAGTGGAAAATATAGTTAAAGATGAAATGACTAACAATGCATTAGTTTCAAAAGATAATCCACAGGGAAATGTTACCTCATCCTCAAAAGGATGAAGACCATGGAATAACAGATATTGTCAAGTCTGCAAGAAGAAAGGACATAGTACCAACTACTACAGATTCAATCCTAGAAATCAGTATCAAGGAAATCAGACAAAATATGGAAGCCAACCAAATAGGCCATTCCAATCAAGACAATATCAGAATCAGTATAGTCCACATCAACAATAATTTCAACGTTCATATCCTTATCAGAATCAATACAATTATCCTCAATTGCAATATCGAGAAGGGAATAAAAAAGGGCACTTAGTTCACAAAATTTAGGAAATTCAAGAACTGGAAGAACCTACAGAGGAACATGAAGTTAAAGCTCTCTCAACAAATATAGCATTTTATGAAGACACTAACTACTTGCTTGAACAGGATACAGACAAGGAGTAAAATAAAGATAACATAGAAGGAGAGTACAAATTCCAGACCAAGATGAAGATCCATATTGAAGACTAAAGTCTTCAATACCCAAATAATGTAATACAGGGGGTGTTAGAGTATATTACATTATTGGGTACATGCTAATGTACCACCTTGGGTACATAACTAGAGTAGGAGTTTACTTTAGAGTAAAGTTTGAGTTACTTCATGCAAAGTAATAAATGCACAAGTGTTAGAATGTGCAATGATGTAAATGTGCATGTAGTCCACATGTACATGAGTCATAGGATAAGGTAGAGTAAATGCCAAGGCACATATCTTCCTATATATAGGCCTTTGATATAGATATAGTGAGTGAGTGAGAGACACAATGTTACTATAGTGAATAGTGAGTAGGTACAATGTAGTTCTTCATTGAAAATTTTGGAGTGTTCAAGTCCTCCATTATATTGCATTGTACTATTTTTGTGAGCTTTCATTAATGGCATATTACTGAGTTATTGCAGAAGTTTATCTCATTATTTTCCTACATATTATAGTGCCATTATCATATAGTTATCATAGCTTACTTATTTCACATCTTGTGGTTGCATTTCCTTTAATATACATCCTCAAAAGCTAACGATTTTGTTTTCTCTATTTTTTTGTTATAGTCCTACCCAAGCATTCAACAAGAATGATGAATAAATAAGGGGAGATGGGGTCACCCCACCTAATACCTATGGAAGTAGGAAACAACTAAGAAGACCTTCTATTGATAAGAATAAAGTAGGACACCGAAGAGATACATCCCATAATCCAATCCATCCAATCTTGAGAGAAGCCAAATTGCCTTAAAACATTGACAAGGAAGTGATAGTCCACTCTATTATAAGCATTAGATAAGTCTAAGTGAATGAACATATATTGAGATTTTTGCATTTCCTTGGAATGGATGGCTTCCTGAGAAAGAACTATCTCATCCACTATTTTATGCCCTTCCACATAACCCCCTTTTATGGGAAAATAATCTTATGCAAAAGAGGCTTTAGCCTTTCTACCATGATCTTTGTAATTATTTTGATAAGAACATTACATAAAGCTATAGGTCTAAAATTTGAGATATGATCTTCCTCTTGAGCTTTTGGGACGAGCAATATAAGTTTTATTGATAACCTTCAAAATTTATTTGTATTTCTTGGCTTCTTCCACCACATTTAATAAATCAGCATGAAGGATATCCCAAAACTCCTGATAGAACTCAATAGGAAAATCATCAAGACCTAGGGATTTTCATTTTTACATTTTAAAAACCACCTATTGAAGATCATTTATAGTAACTAGATCAATAAAAAAAAAGTTCTCCTTAGAAGTGATAAGAGTAGGAATGGCTTGAAGAATATTTTGTTGAGAATCCAAGTCAAGAGGTGCATCAACAAATAGATTGAAAAAGTAATTGAAAACAACAAAGTTCATGCCATCCCAAGCGTAGACAACATCTCCAAAATCAGATTTTAGGGAAGAAATAAAGTTGTGATATCTTCGATCTAGAAGAGATTTGTGGAAGGAATTTGTGTTTCGATCTCCTTCTTTGAGCCATTGGATCCAATATTTTTGCTTCCATAAGAGTTCTTATATTTTTCCATTCTTCTAACTGGAAAATGAGCATAATTTCATTTGTACTTCTACTCTCTCTTAGACCATATAAATGGATTTTATTATTCAAATTTTCAATCTGAGCAATAACTTTATGTTTTTTTTTTTAACATCTCCAAAATTCTTCTAGCTTCAAATCTTGATTTTGGATTTAAGGTATTGCAACCTTTTGGTAAAACAAAACATCTTCGTCCCATATTACCTTCCTTCCACCATTGCTATATTTGGGATCTAAAGGAACTATCTCTAAGCCACATTAACTAGAATTTAAAATGTGAGAAATACACATTGGTTTTCTAAATTTCTACCATGACTGTCCAGTGATCGAACCAACATTGTTAAGATTATTCACCTTAGGAATGTGACCATGTATTAAGAAATTATCAGAGAATAAGAACCTATCCAATATCTCCATAATACAAGCTAAGCCTTACCTTCTATTAGACCAAGTCATAAGGCCATTATCTGGCTGGATGTCTAGAAGATGAAGGTTTGCAATATATTCACTCATGAGATCAGTGCTTTTGTCCAAATTTATATTTCCCCCCATTTTATCATCCAAAGAGAGGATGGTATTTAGGTATCCTTCAATCAAGATCCAAGTTTCAGGAAAATGAGAGATAATATAAGTTATATCTTTCCATTATCTTCTCCTTTCCTCCAAAGTAGTCAGAGCATAAATAGTTATGCAAAGTATAATTTGGTTAGAATGTCTACTTTGAATAGCTATAGCCAAAAATACCCTAGATACCAACCATATGGTGAATAAAAACTTATTTTGGGTCCCAAAGGTAAGCAATGCCACCAAAAATTCCCTAGGAAGGGCAAAAACTTTTACAACTGGCTAGATTTTACTAGCAATTGAATCCATTTCCTCTATTGAAATCTCTGTTTCCTGAAGGAAAATAAGATGTGGATAGTTTTTTTTTTTTTACATGGTGGAATTGGTAGCCACCACAAATCCAGGCAGGTTGTTCAAATTTTATGGCCTCCATAGTATTCTACATTGTTCACCCCTAAAGCCGCCATATAGATCTTCGTGTAGTCCACCTCTATAAACACCATGCCACGATCATTTTAAACCTTTTACACCATTGAAAGCACCTAGAAAGGGACAAGCATTCAGTCCAAAGAGGCTCGATATTTGAACCTTGGACCTCCACCCCCCTTATGGGGTTTGGGGGAAAAGATATGGATAGTTTGTTTGAATCATTCTTCTAATTTTATTTTGTTTTGAAAGACTCCCTTTGAGTCCTCTAATATTCCAAGTGATGATATAAATTAATACCAGGGCTAAAAAAATTGGTAAGGGAAATAATCTTACCTTCCTCTACAATATTTTCACCTTCTTTTACCATATGATGTTGATTGGTCTTGTGACCTACCTTTTGGTTGGAATCCATTTTCAGTTATTTTTCCCTATTGCTTGACTTACACCAATTGAATATAGGATGGCTTCTAACCTCAAATATTGTGTGTATAAATCCAAAGTGTTACTGGAAAGTTCAACATAGTCTATCTTGGGACCTGTATTATCTGAAATCTCAACATTTAAAAGATTGTTTTCCTTGTGTATATTTTCTCCTTTTTTTCTTGTTGAAAACCTTTAATTTATTGGTTTGTCTTTGAGTACTTCCATACATCTTTAAATTGTGTTTCTAATATTTTTATCTCCATTATTTCCTCTTCCTCACTTGGGACATCATTTGTGGAAAGAATTTCAACTTTGATTGATCCTTCATAACTGGTTTTTCTGAGTGTTCTTATTCTTAGGCATTTGGAAATCTACTAAGTTTGTATCCTTTATTTTGATCTAGAATTTTATTTGGATAAACACTAGACAAATGACCATATCATAGAAAATTCAACAACAAAAAGGAATGTTCTCATAGTCCACCACTTACTCCCAGGTGTCCCCCTCAAATTGTAATGATATATTTTCAAGTAGGGTATCCATTAAAACACAAATCCTAGCATAAATAATATGTTCAATTTTTTTTAGTAAAATCAGCAGTCATCATAAACATTTCCAAAGAGTTTCCAATTGAATAAAAAATAGTTGAATTCCATAATTCAATTGGGAGGACTAAGAGTCTAACCCACACAGGACCTATAGAAGGAATCTCTTCTTTGAATTTAAATTTACTATGAAGAGGCTTCATGAAAAGCCCTTCCCTTAAAGAGAACCAGGGACCCCCTTGAAAAATTTTCTCTCTATCTTCATTATTAGCAAATAAAACAATAAAATAATCATTTGGATAAATAGATATTTGTAACTCACCTTTTATTTTCCAGTTTTTTGTAGCCCAAACTTTGAAAGCATATAGGCTCAAACGAAAACCCAAGAAAAAACAAATTAGTCCTCTTTTTTCTAGATCTTCTATGCTAGTTTGAATTATGTCCATATCTAGCTTAACAATTAGAGTTCCATCAACTACCCTAAAACATCCTGACTCAATTTTCTTAGGATTAATCTTAGGCATTCTCAAAGGTTTACGAAAAACCCTAATATTAATATTAGAATTAGGTTGAGGTTGTCCACCATGAAGGGAATCCCTAAAATTTATTTTTGGGTCTAAGTCTTTGAAATCCTTGTCCTTGAAAGGGGTTTTCATAGTGGATTTATTTTGGGGGTTCTCATTAGCACTATATTCACTTGAGATCTGAACCATTTTTTATCTGCTACTTGAAACTTGTTTCGAGATCTCTTTAATCCATGCCTTGGACATCAATAAAATGTATGATTTTCACTTTTTTTGCAGCAAATTGGAAGTCATTTTCAATCAATTTCGTAGCATAAATATATATTGAAATATATATTTCTAACCCATATTGGGTCCCCTCCAACATATCCTACTAAAATATTGAGTAGAAACCATAAAAATGTTGGCCTCTAGGACCAAAATATTGGAAAAATGATGTTGACATGTGTGCATTTTTGTATTAGAAGGCACAAGAGAATATGTAACCACTTTGTAACAGTTTTGTACAAGTGTAGGTGTAGGAATATTGCAGTTGTAATAGTCTTGAACTGTTACCTTGTTTGTAACTGCCATAGATTCTTTAGGTTTGAGTTCCAAGATAGATTAATATCATTACTATTGCATTGTACAAGTTTGGAGTGTGTGAAAACATGAATTGAAGGTGAAAAATCCATTTTTTCCAGCCTATTGCATTTTCTTGTATGGTGCAGTCCAGATTTTACAAAAAAGTCTGAACAACCTACTTTGGAGCTTAATATTTCTTTCTGTGTTGCTCCGATTGTTGAATGTGATACACCATTGGAAATATCTTACCAAGAAATTTCCATCCATATATCACATACCCCATTTCACATATGTTAAGCACTTCATTTTCACCTCTGAAAAATGGTTTTTAGTCTTTTCTACCCAGATTTCAGAACGCATTGCAGACCTCATAACTTTTTTTGTAGTTGGTATTTTTCCATGAAATAAAGTTTTTTGAGTACCCATTATTGAGTAGAATTTACCCTAAAATTTTCATGGAATTTTGAATACTTTTTGTTTTATCGATTTTAGTGCTCTCGGGAAAAGTGTTGGGTCAAAAAACTTCATTTGGTATCAGAGCGAGGTTTGGTTGGAGGGTTAGAGTCACCTGTGGTCTTGCTAATAGTTTATCAAGTTGTTTGTAATATTTTTTGTAGGAACATTGTTTGTTGGGTGTAATGGCCAACAACACTAACTCGTTGCCAATCCCTGAGTTTGATGGAGCTGATTATGAATACTGGAGCATTAAGATGAAGACCTTGTTGATGGGAAAAGGTCTATGGGATATTGTAGAATATGGGTACACAGAACCAACATATTGGAGCACACTTGCAGCAGTAGATAGAACAACAAAGAAGGAAGCTCAGAAGAAGAATTGCTTGGCTCTTTACCATCTCCAATCTGCATTGGAGAAAAGTATTTTTCCAAGAATAGCAGGTTGTAAAATAGTTGTTGATGCATGGAAGGCCTTACAATATGGTTACCAAGGGAGTGACCAAGTCAAGCAAGTGAAGCTGCAAACTCTTAGAAGAGAGTTTGAAAATTTGAGAATGCAAGAGGTTGAGAGTGTTGGTGATTATTGTGTAAGGGTAAAGGTTGTTGTCAATAAAATGGCAACTCTTGGAGAAGCACTGGATAAAGTGGTTGTTGTTAAGAAAGTGTTGAGAACACTTACCCCAAAGTGGAATCATGTAGCCATTATTATTGAGGAGAGTAAATATTTGTCTACTCTTGAGTTTGATAATTTGATAGGATCTCTTATGTCTCATGAGGAGAGGCTAGGGGAAACTATTACTGCAGTTGATGAGAAGGCATTTGCTTCTAAAGCTACAATTTCAAAGGGTGATGGAGCAAGCTCTAGTGGACATGGAAATGGCCAAGGAAGAGGTCAAAATCAGAATTCTTCAAGAGGAAGAGGTGGTAGAAGAGGAGGAGCAATAGGTAGAGGTAGAGGTAGAAATGATAAGAGGAATGTGCAATGTTACCATTGCAACAAGTATGGGCATTATGAGAGAGAATGTAGATAGAAGGCTGGAAAAGAAAATAGGATAGCCCACTATGGTGAAGAAGAGTCTGTTGTTCAAAATATGTTCTTATCATATAATAAGGCTGATAAGAATCTTCAAGAGACTTGGATACTTGATTCTGGTTGCTCCAATCATATGATAGGAAATGGGGAGCTTCTTGCTTCCATGGATGAGTCCTTCAAGTCCAAGATCAAACTTGGAGATGACAAGGCTTTGGAGGTGGCTGCCAAAGGTGTAATGGAAGTGAACACAAAAGAAGGTAAGAAACATGTTCATGATATCTATTACACACCAAATTTGAAACATAATTTGTTAAGTGTAGGGCAGCTATGTGAAAAGAACTACAGGGTAGTCTTTGATGATAAGAAATGCACCATCTATGATAAGAACAATAGCAATAGGATTGTTACAATAGTCCCTATGACCAACAATAGGTTATTTCCTTTAAATTTTGGAGGTCAAGGGAGCAGCCTTGCTAATGTTGTTGTAGAAGATAAGAGTTGGTTGTGGCATCTTAGATATGGCCACTTGAACTTCACTAGTTTGAAGTTATTAACTTCCCAAGAGATGGTTTATGGGTTACCAAAAGTGCAAGAACATAAAAGTGTTTGTGAGGGG
Organism: Wollemia nobilis; assembly: GCA_028583015.1. Taxonomy (NCBI): domain Eukaryota; kingdom Viridiplantae; phylum Streptophyta; class Pinopsida; order Araucariales; family Araucariaceae; genus Wollemia; species Wollemia nobilis. Next base: position 10,423,500 of record JAQPPZ010017218.1, on the reverse strand, counting down.
TGTGCAATGGGCAAGCATGCAAGGCAGAATTTTCCTAAAGGGAAAGCATGGAGGGCCTCATACCCACTCCAATTGGTCCATTATGATATTTGTGGGCCTATGCAAACCAAAATCTTGGGTAACAACTCTTACTTTCTTACATTTATTGATGATTTTTCTAGAATGTGTTGGGTGTATTTTTTGAAGCATAAGGATGAAGCATTTGATTGTTTCAAGGAATTTAAATATTTTGTTGAGAATCAGAGTGGCTGCAACATTAAATGTTTAAGGATAGACAATGGTGGTGAATTCTGTTCTAATGAGTTTAAACAATTTTGCAAGAATGTTGGCATTAAAAGGTAATTCACAACTTCCTATACTCCATAGTAGAATGGAGTGGCAGAAAGGAAAAATAGGATAGTTGTTGAGATGGCAAGAAGTATGTTGTAAACTAAGAGACTTACCAATATGTATTGGGCTGATGCAGTCCATACAATAGTCTACATATTGAATAGGAGTCCCACTAGCTCATTGGAGAAGATGACTCCTTATGAGGTATGGTATGAAAAGAAGCCCAATGTTAACCACTTCAAAGTTTTTGGTTGTTTGGCTTATGCACATGTGGCTGATGAACTTAGGAAGAAGCTTGATCCTAAGAGTGAAGCATGTATATTTATTGGCTACTATGAAAATACTAAGGCCTATAGGCTTTATAACCCAAAAACTCACAAAGTGGTGGTGTCTAGAGATGTGATTTTTGATGAAGGGGGAGTATATGGTCATCAAAAACTTTATGTTGATGATGGCAGTAGTGGTGGAAGTTCTTCTAATGTGCAGCCTAGTTCTTCTAATGTGCAGCCCAGTTTAAAATCAGTCCCACCAAGTCCACCAACCAACTCTTCAAACAGTCCCAAACAAAGCAGTTCTAGTCCCTCTTCAAGTGATGATTCTCCAAACATATTTTCAGATGTTATGAAGACAAAAAGGGGAAAAAGGCACTTCAAATTCATCCTCCTACTCAGGTTTTGGACAACAATTTCCATAGAAGACTTACTAGAAGCCAAGCTCAAGAAATTGACCAAGTTGTTCAAAGGCTTGAGAAGATGCACATGTATGGTGATGAAGATGAAGGTGAGCCAAAAGGAGATGTTGTTAATTATGCTTTGATGACTGTTGCTGATTTTGAACCTTCTTGTTATGAAGAAGCTTGTACTAATGGTGTTTGGATGCAAGCAATGCAAGAGGAGATCAATTCCATTGAGAAGAATGACACTTGGGAGCTTGTAGAACTGCCCAAGGGAAAGAAACGTGTGGGTTCTAAGTGGGTCTATAAGACTAAGTATAATAGTGATGGCAGCATTGAAAGACACAAGGCTAGACTTGTAGCTAAAGGATTCACACAAAGGTATGGAATTGACTATGAAGAAACTTTTGCTCTTGTAGCTAGACAAGAAATAGTAAGGATGGTACTTGCTTTGGCTGCCCAAAAGCAGTGGATTGTACATCACTTAGATGTAAAAAGTGCCTTCTTGAATGGGTACTTAGATGAGGAAGTGTATGTACAACAACCTCAAGGTTTTGAGGTGAAAGGTAAAGAAGAACATGTCTACAAGGTTGAAGAAGGCATTGTATGGCCTTAAACAAGCACCTAGAGCATGGTACTCTAGGATTGATGGATACTTTCAGTAGAGTGGCTTCAAGAGAAGCAAAAGTGAACCTACCCTATACTTCAAGAAAGAAGGTAATGATATTTTGCTTGTTTGTTTGTATGTTGATGATTTGATTTATATGGGTAGTAGTTCCAAGTTGAAAGATGAATTTAAGGCTGCCATGATGAGTGAGTTTGAAATGAAGGATTTAGGATTGATGCACTATTTTCTTGGCATGGAGGTGCATCAAAGTAAGGATAAAATCTTCATTTTTCAAACTAAATATGCCAAGGATATGCTGAAAAAGTATGGCATGGATAGTTGCAAACCAGTCCCTACTCCCATTGCTCATGGTGAATTGCTATGCAAAGATGATGGGGCTGAAAAGGTGAATGTGACCAATTATAGGAGCATTGTTGGGAGCTTGATGTTTCTCACAAATACTAGACCAGATATTGCATATGTTGTCTCACTTGTTTCTAGGTATATGAGTGAGCCATCTCTCTTGCATTTGAAGACTACAAAGTGAATTTTGAGGTATGTTAAAGGTACTGTTGACTTTGGCATACATTACTATCCTACTGAAGAGATGGAGCTAGTTGGTTTCAGTGACTCAGATTGGGGCAACAACTTGGATGACCGAAAGTCTACATCCGACAATTATTTTTCTCTTGGATCTGGGCTGATCACTTGGAGCTCAAGGAAGCAAGGATCAGTAGCACTCTCTTCAATAGAGGCTGAATACATTGTTGTCACTTCAGCCAGTGCTCAGGCCTTATGGCTCAGGAAAGTGTTGGAGGAGATAGGTGAGAAACCAAGTGGTCCTACTACAATTTTTTGTGACAATTTGAGTGCCATACAGTTGGCAAAGAACCCTGTCCACCATAGAAGATCTAAGCATTTTGACATGAAGTACCATTTCATTCATGATATGGTGGAAAATAAATTAGTTGAGTTGAGGTATTGCAACACCCATGATCAGTTGGTTGATGTTTTCACTAAAGGTGTTGCTAAAGCTCAATTTCTTAAACTAAGAAATAGTCTTGTGATCCCTTTCAGCATCAAGGGGGAGAATGTTGGAAAATGATGCTGACATGTGTGCATTTTCGGATTAGAAGGCACAAGAGAATATGTAACCACTTTGTAATAGTTTTGTACAAGTGTAGGTGTAGGAATATTGCAGTTGTAATAGTCTTGAACTGTTACCTTGTTTGTAACTGCCATAGATTCTTTAGGTTTGAGTTCCAAGATAGATTAATATCATTACTATTGCATTGTACAAGTTTGGAGTGTGTGAAAACACGAATTGAAGGTGAAAAATCTATTTTTTCCAGCCTGCTGCGTTTTCTTGTATGGTGCAGTCCAGATTTTACAAAAAAGTCTGAACAACCTACTTTGGAGCTTAATATTTCTTTCTGTGTTGCTCCGGTTGTTGAATGTGATACACCATTGGAAATATCTTACCAAGCACTTTCCATCCATATATCACATGCCCCATTTCACATATGTTAAGCACTTCGTTTTCACCTCTGAAAAATGGTTTTTAGTCTTTTCTACCCAGATTTCAGAACGCATTGCAGACCTCATAACTTTTTCTGTAGTTGGTATTTTTCCGTGAAATAAATTTTTTTGAGTACCCATTATTGAGTAGAATTTACCCTAAAATTTTCATGGAATTCTGAATACTTTTTGTTTTATCGATTTTAGTGCTCTCGGGAAAAAGTGTTGGGTCAAAAAACTTTATTTGGTATCAGAGCGAGGTTCGGTTGGAGGGTTAGAGTCACTTGTGGTCTTGCTAACATTTTATCAAGTTTTTTGTAATATTTTTTGCAAGAACATTGTTTTTTGGGTGTAATGGTCAACAACACTAACTCGTTGCCAAAGGCCTCGAAAAACAACCTCTGGAGCCGCTTGCACTCAACACAAGTGAAATCCTCACGTAGCCGCTCACTTTGCCTTAATTATTTTTTAATTGCATTTAATTTTTTTTATGGGGGGATACATAGGGGATTTGGTTACATCCACACTATTTTTAGTAATTGCCAAGTGCAACACCTTATGATATTAGAAAAAATAAAAATGCTACCATTAGAAGGAGAAGCATTATATCAAAATTTGATATATAATCAAAATGCAGCAAATGGATAATAATAATATATTATCACATAAGTGATTTCTACAACTCAAAATAAAGGTTGGTACCAAGTTGACATGAAATAGGTAAAAAATAGAAAATTGATGAAAGTAATCTACCAAAAGTTTTATCAAGAGTTTGAGATTTTATACAAAAAGTAGGATCTTATTGAGAAAATGAGATTCTAAAAATGTGTTATCATCTAATGATCACATATAAAAAGAAAAAAACATCTCTAAGAGAATCACAATACATATTGATCAATTTTAACTAAGTCCTCATCATCTTGTAATTGAAATAGGAAGATGGAAAATAATAATAAAGATGAATGCATATATTTACTTTATAAATAAGGAGAAGTAGAGTATTATAAACATGTAATGCCACGTTGTCTTGTATACCAACATCTAATACAAAAACACTTATTAAAACATGATGCCTTGAGAAGCTTATACAAGTTATTAAGCTTACCATCTATAAGAATGGGTGCATATCTTATGGAGGTTTTCGACTATCATAGAATGAACTCAACACAAACAAGATCCTTGTGGATTAATATGGAAATAATATTGAAGTGATATGTAATTAAATTCTAGAAGATAAGATAAGCTTATTTTAATGTAGTATATTTTTGTCTTCTCTTTCTTGTCCTATAGATATTATTGTGTCTCCCTTAGACAAGATTAAAAAATATTTTATTTCACTTCATAATAATATTTTTAACAATTATACATGTATTACTTGAAAAGTTTTGACTATGGGTTTTTGCTTTGGAAGTCTATTTTTTTATTAGTTGTGCAATTTGATATGTTTAAATTATAAAATTTAATTTAAACTATTTTTTTTAATAATCCAATAAAAATTGAATTAAAATTTTAAAATTGAGAAAAATACTTTAATAATTTTAAATAAGTCATATAGATTTAAAATAAATCCAATGTATGACATCATGAAATTTCATAAAATTGCTTCAAATTTATCATTATTGCTTTATAATAATTTAAACAAATTTATGATTCTAATTAGTAAGACATATATAAAATGTTAAAAATTAATATTTAAAAATAAAATAAATTTATAGATACAATGCAAAGTTATCAATAAGTTTATCAAATGAAATTAGCTCAATTGATTAAATTCCTTGACGTTTAAGAAGGAGATCGAGGTTTGAATCTTATCAAATGATACATAATTGTGAATTTGCTATAAAATCACTATGGCCACTATGTAATAGGGTGAGACTCATTTCAACACCATATAACTGATTTAAAAAAATCAATAAATTTTAGTTTAACAACATATTGATTTAAAAAATCTAAAAAATAATTAATATATTAAATACAATTATAAAATCAAAAACTAACTTTATAATTGATTTTTACTTTTATAATCATATATTTTTAAAAATATAATAAAACACCTTTTACACAAACTTATAGAATAAAATTTATATTTATGTAAAAATTACACTTTTAAATCTTATACTCAGAAGAGGAAAAGAATAGTTAATAAAGCTCATTGACCACTCAAATCTAATATTTAGGAATGATCTTAAACTTAAGAGCTCTCCAAGAAAATTGCTCACACTTGGGAGGATGTCAAATTCAAGGTAAAACTATGAAATTTACCATTTCCATTCTCCTTTTATTTGAAGTGTTGGGTCTTCTGATTGATGGGGAATGTGTAAATAGGGCTAAACATTACTTGGCCATAGAATTAAGTTTTTTCAAAGGCAAATGTGAGCACCCAACCAAATGCCAAAATGGGTACCTCTAAACATCCCTAAAAGCTCCTTGGGATAGTGTTGGAAGTTAAAAGGGTAAAAAAGGTAAAATTTTTGTTTTACCACTGTAAGCTTTGGACCTTACCCTTTTACCTCCTTGGATGGCAAGTGAGTCAGTAGGATTGGATGGCATGGATGGCAGGGAGTTTGACTCCTAACTTCATTTTTCCTTTCCTCCCTATTTTCCTTCTTCCCTATTATTCTTCCTAAGCTTTCTAGGTTATTGTTAGTAATTCTCCTATTTAAGCTTTGTAATATTTCAATTAAGATGAATGCAATTCTGGTTAATAATCTAAGTGCTTCTAATATTCGTGATTGCTATATCTGGTATCAGAGCTAGAGCTGAGGTCGAGAGGTTGGCGAGGCGCAGAGCTCGAGGAGATCGACAGGTGGACACATGGATCCCGAGGTGGTCTAGGAAGCCCGTAGGTGAGGCACAGATCTCGAGGAGGTCGAGGAGCCCGTAGATCGAGGTCGAGAGGCCCGTAGCATGCAACCGAGGTGAGGTCAAAGAGGGCCCACATAAGGCACACGAACCGAGGTGAGGTCGAGAAAGGCCCACAGAGAGCACGTGAATCGAGGAGCTAACCAGAAGGTGACACATGGCAAGTGGACGAAGGTGGACATGCAGACCAGAGCAGACAGGTGACGTGGCAGATAGGCTACGTGGCAGGTGACGTGGCGGACAAAGGGCAACAACGATGTGGCACGTAGTGATAGGCTCGAGTAGGAGGAAAAAGGGTGGTCACTGATTGCCCGAAGGCAATCGACTGAGTAGGGGCGTGTTGAGGCTTTTAAAAGCCTCGCGCTGTTTTGCACAGCGCATGTGGGACTAAAGTCCCCGAACATTTTTTTTTTCATTGTGCGCGGCCGTGACGAGATAAAGAAGGCAAGCCTCCCTTGCCTCCCCGTCGGGCCATGCAGCTCGACTGGCTCGAGGAACCAGCCTTAAGCCGCACGCCCTCCAGGAGGTCGCGGGTTCGAAACTCGACGGTTTTGCAAGTTAATTTTTTTTTTTGTATGAAATCTGCCCGATTATCTTGAAATAGCAGTGTATGCTGCTTAGGTTCCATCTGCAGCTGTAGCCGAGTTGGCTAGGAGGCTTCGCTTGGCAGATAGGAGTCACGGGTTCGACTCCTGTGGAGTCTAATTTTTTTTTATTAATTTGTTCTTTTTTTTATATAAAGTTTATTATTATATTATATTAAAAATATATATCTTTATATTTAATAAAAAATTAAATAATAATTGTTTTTAAAAAAAATTATTTTTTAAAGCAATTATATATTTTTTTATTAAATACAAATATAGATATTTTTTTTTATAATATATTTAAAAAAAAAGGACATTGCCTAAGAGGCAATTTATGTAAGCAGAATCAAAATTGCAAAATTGTGACTAAGAGGCTTAAAAGGTGATAGAATATTGTGTAAAATACCTAAAGGGCTTTAGATATTTCTTTCTAAAATTTTGAGAGAGGCAAAACTTTGAGGACTAGAATTTTGTAAAAGAGACATATTGAAGGGCAAAATTCATGATTCGCTCCACAGGATGTTATCATGCACTTTGTGCACTTTTAGTAAGAGAGAATGCTGAAAACTTTGATGAAAAAGTGAGAACTTATGGGCTTCATATTGTGTTTAGTCAGTTGCAAAATGCAGTAATCTCACATCAGAGACATCCAGATTCAGGGTACGAGGTAGACTCTGAAGACAATTCGTTTGGGAGTAGATTTGAGCAATCTGAATCCATAGAAATTGCACCTCAAGAATCTGAATATACTCATTATAGTAATTCAGTGGAAATCCTAGAACTAGAGTCACCAGAGATAATATTGATCAGTGACGATGAAGAAGAAGTAGCAGACAATTTCGTGACTCAAGAAATAGCAGCACCACAACAAGAGGAACAAGCCATCAGTGATAGAGTGAATCAAGTCAAATTTGACTTAAATTTGTAATCTCTTCTTTCTTCTTCTTTCTTCCTTCTTCCTTCTTCCTTCTTTGAAAAAGCAGAGTGCTTTATTGTAATCGAGAAATAAAAAGAGTGTTTTAGTAATTATGGCCTCACATAACAATCTACCAATTCCAGAGTTCAATGGGTATGACTACGAGTATTGGTCTATCAAAATGAAGACTTTGCTCATAGGAAAAGGATTGTGGGACATAATTGAAGAGGGTTACACCGAACCCACGAGACTGGACAACATTAAGTGCCACAGATAAGAAAACAAAGAAAGAAGCACAAAAGAGCAACTCTTTTGCTCTTTATCATCTCCAAGCAACATTGGAGAAAAGTATATTCCCTAGAATAGCCGCTTGTATAATCGCACAAGATGCGTGGAAAGCTTTGAAAGATGGATTCCAGGGAAGTGATCAAGTGAAGCAAGTAAGGCTTCAAACACTAAAACGAGATTTTGAAAATCTCAAAATGAAAGAAGACGAAAAAGTTGGTGACTACTGTGTCAAAGTCAAGGCAGTAGTTGATAAAATGGTTACTCTTGGCGAAGAAATTAAGCCTAAAACAATTGTAAAGAAAGTGTTACGAACACTTATTCAAATATGGAATCACATAGCCATAATCATAGAAGAGTCAAAATATCTTTCCACTTTAACATTTGATGCATTAATAGGGTCATTAATGTCTCATGAAGAGAGGTTACAAGAATCTCCTTCAATCAGCTATGGAGGCGATGATAAAGCCTTCACATCTAATGAAAATGTTGGTAGAGGACGTGGAAGAGATCAAGGCAGAGGCCAGAGAGGAGGCAGAGGCAACTACAAAGGTGGCAATCAGAACAGAGGAGGCAATTTCAACAGAGGAGGCAATCAGAAAAGAGGTGGAAACCAAAGTCGAGGAGGAAATCCAGGACGAAGTGGAAATCAAGGATGAGGAAGTGACAAGTCCAAAACAACTTGTTTTAACTGTGGCAAGCTAGGTCACTTTGCTCGCAACTGCTAGTCAAAAACTTCTCAAAGTAGCAGCAGTCAATATGGAAATTATGGAGAAGAAGATGATACCTCTAATATTTTTCTATCATATGGACAATCAAAACAGAATCTAAATGACACATGGATTCTGGATATTGGTTGCTCAAACCATATGAGTGGCAAAGAATATCTATTTGCTACTCTAGATTCCACTTATAAATCCCAAATCAAGTTAGGGGATGATAAAGCTTTGCAAGTCGAAGGCATTGGAGCCATGGAGGTTCCAACAAAAGAAGGACTAAAGAAAGTGAATGACATCTACTACACTCCAAAGCTCCAACACAATCTGCTAAGCGTTGGGCAAATGATGGAGAATAATTACAAACTTGTTTTTGATGAAGGAAAATGTATCATTCTTGATAAAAACAATTGTAATCGTGTCATCACATAGGTCCCAATGACCAAGAATCGGTTATTCCCTCTCAAATTTGGTGAGCCAGGGGGAGCTCAACTTGCAAATGTAGCTATAACTAATCCAAGTGTGCTTTGGCACTTGCGATATGGTCACCTTAATTCCGCTAGCTTGAAACTGTTAACTTCTCAAGCTATGGTGACAGGACTTCCCAAAATCAATGAACAGAAGGAGATCTACGAAGGATGTGCTTTGGGAAAGCACTCAAGGTCAAAGTTTCCAAAAGGACAAGCGTGGAGAGCCAGCTATCCACTTCAGTTAGTGCATTCGGATATCTATGGTCCAATGCAGACAAAGAGTATCAAAAACAATTCTTATTTTCTCACATTCATAGATGATTTCTCTCGCATGTGCTGGATTTATTTCTTGAAACATAAAGATGAAGCTTTTGATTGCTTCATAGATTTCAAAAACAATGTAGAGAAACAAAGTGGGAATTATGTAAAATATCTTAGGACAGATCGAGGAGGCGAGTACTCCTCCAATGCATTCTTGAAATATTGTAAATCAAGTGGGATCAAAAGGCAATTCACCACTGCCTATACCCCACAAAAGAATGGTGTGGCCGAGAGAAAGAACCGCACCATAGTTGAGATGGCAAGAATGATGCTTCAGACTAAGCATCTAACTAATATGTACTGGGTTGATGCTGTAAGAACCAGTGTATATATTCTAAATAGAAGTCCAACTTCTAGTTTAGATGGTGTCACTCCTTATGAGGGGTGGTACGAAAAGAAACCAAATGTAAAGCATTTCAAAGTTTTTGGTTCTTTAGCATATGCACACATTCCTGATGAGAAGAGGAAGAAGCTTGATCCCAAAAGTCAAGCTTGCATTTTTGTAGGGTATTGTGAGTCTACGAAAGCATATAGACTCTACAATCCCAAATCTCATAAGATTATTCTCTCAAGGGATGTAATTTTTGATGAAGGGGGAGAATGGGGTCATCAAAGAATTTTTGTTGATGATGGATCCCAAGATGTAAATTCTTCACAGGTATAATAGGTACAATAGGTGTCTCCCAAGAAAAACAAAGGCACACCCCCTCCAAGCCCAAGCAAGAGTACTTCGAGTACATCTGACGCCACTCCAAGTCCTTCTCCACAGAGATCTGTAAGTTCTTCACCGATGGACATTGACTCTCCATCAAGAGGTAAAATAACATTACAACATCATCCATATTTTCAAATGTTGGATCAAAATTACTAGAAAAGATACACTAGAAGCCAAGCTAGTGAAATGAATTCAGTTTTGCAGAAACTTGAAAATCTGCATATGTATGGGGATGATGACTCCCAAGATCCTAAGGGAGATGTAGTTAATTATGCTTTATTAACTAGTGCACAACTAGAACCATCTAGCTACGAGAAGGCTTGTACTCAAAATGTATGGCAAGAAGCCATGAAAGAGGAAATAACCTCTATAAAAAATAATGATACATGGGAGCTAGTAAAGCTTCCAAAAGGAAAAAAATGTGTTGGATGTAAATGGGTCTACAAGACCAAATACAATGTTGATGGAAGCATTGAGAGGCACAAGGCGAGACTAGTAGCAAAAGGTTTTACTCAAAAATTTGGCATTGACTATGAGGAAACCTTTGCCCTGTTGCACGACAAGAGACAATCAGATCGGTTCTTTCCTTAGCTGCCCATAAAGGATGGAACATTCAACACATGGATGTGAAAAGTGCTTTTCTGAATGGATACCCGACTGAGGAGGTTTATGTTCAACAACCTCAAGGCTTTCAAGAACAAGGAAAGGAGAACCTTGTTTATAAATTGAAAAAAGCACTCTATGGCCTCAAGCAAGCACCAAGAGCTTGGTACTCACGCATTGACGACTATTTCAGCAAGTATGGATTCACGAGAAGCAAAAGTGAACCAAATCTGTACTACCTAAAGCATGGAGTAGACATTCTCATAGTTTGTTTGTATGTGGATGATCTAATATTTATGGGTAGTAACAATAAAATGAATATGGAGTTCAAAAACTCCATGATGAAACAGTTTGAGATGAAAGATCTCGGTTTAATGTGATACTTCCTAGGCATGGAAGTGCATCAATCAAATAAGGGGATCTTCTTATGTCAACATAAGTATGCTCGAGACATGATCAAGAAATTTGCCATGGAGCAATGCAAATCAGTTGCAACTCCAACTGGACATGGAATCCAATTGAGCAAGGACGACGGAGCACCAAAGGTTGACATGACCACTTACAGGAGCATGGTTGGGAGTCTGATGTTTCTCACCAACACAAGGCCCAATATTCAATATGTTGTTTCTCTAGTTTCAAGGTTTATGGCAAGTCCATATGAGCTGCATCTACAAGCAACTAAAAGAATCTTAAGATATGTAAAAGGTACATTGGATTTTGGAATCCATTACCACAAGTGTAATTATGTGAAATTAGTTGGCTTCAGTGATAGTGATTGGGGCAGCAATGTAGATGATAGGAAATCTACATCAGGGAACTGTTTTAGTCTAGGGTCAGGACTAATAACTTGGAGTTCTAAGAAATAAACTATTGTAGCATTGTCATCTACTGAGGCTGAGTATATAGCCATCACACATGCTAGTACTCAAGCCTTATGGTTGAGAAAAATCCTTGAAGAGATTGGCGAAATTCAAAGTGGTCCAACTTGACTGTATTGTGATAACATAAGTGCCATTCAGTTGGCATACAATCCAGATCCACCATAGCAGATCAAAGCATTTCGATATGAAGTATCACTTCATTCGAGACATGGTGGAGCAGCAGATAGTTGAGCTTAAATATTGCAGCACTTTGGATAACATTGCAGATATCTTCACCAAAGGCATGGCTAAAGCTCAATATATAAAGTTGAGAGATTGTATAGTCAGGCCTCTCAACTTTAAGGGGGAGAATGTTGGAAGTTAAAAGGGTAAAAAAGGTAAAATTTTTGTTTTACCATTGTAAGCTTTGGACCTTACCCTTTTACCTCCTTGGATGACAAGTGAGTCAGCAGGATTGGACGACATGGACGGCAGGGAGTTTGACTCCTAACTTCATTTTTCCTTTCCTCCCTATTTTCCTTCTTCCCTATTATTCTTCCTAAGCTTTCTAGGTTATTGTTAGTAATTCTCCTATTTAAGCTTTGTAATATTTCAATTAAGATGAATGCAATTCTGGTTAATAATCTAAGTGCTTCTAATATTAGTGATTGCTATAGATAGAGTAGCGCTAGCGGTGATGGAGTATTTTACTCTGGATGGTCAAGTTACTATTGTTCGTAGCTTTCATTTTGCTTTCTTAAATCACATGGAAAGGAGGAAAATAATTAATGTTCTTACTTTCTTGTTCTCTTCCATTACAAAAATAGTGGATAAAGTGAAGCGCGATAAAATTTCCAATCCCCTTTATCAACGTCTTCTGAAACTATTGTTTGAGCATGTTTCAAAGTTTGGGGATAAGGTGGAAAAATGAGTCTTGGACGACCTATTATTGATTTTTCCAACAAGGAATTATCGTCTAAAATTTTTGAGAGCAAAGGGTCCATGACTTCATCCCCAATTTCCTCAAAATGATGACCTAAATATGATACTAACTCTTTTAAGGGTAACAAGGAAGAAACCCCTAAAGGTTCGATGGTGAAGGCCGAAGTTCAAAATACCCCTAAAGGTAATGACAGTGTTGTGAGGAATTCAAAATGCTTGAGATTAAAAATGGTTCAGGAAGAGAAGCTCTAACATGTAATCTATGATTCTAATATATCTAGATACCTTGGTCCTAGCCTCAAATAGAAGCTTAAAATCAAACCTAGAAGCTATTGAAAAAGCAGAAGATTTTTTGAGGGCTCGAGACCCTCTAAAAACTCTTGAGAATGCTTCGAAAAAAATGAATGATCTTCTTAGATCTCTTAGTAGGTCCATCAAAATGTTTTCCATCTACTTGGAGGAAACCACTTGGATGAAGAACTACTTCAAGAAGAATTGTGGTAGTTTTTAGTGGAGATTGGATTAGGTTTCTTGAGCTATCTTTTGCTTTTTTATATTTGGGTATCATTGGTCTCCCTTGTCTGGGGCTCCTCTATTGGTTTTTGTGCGCTATGTCCCTTTTTCTCTTGTTGTTTTTCTTGTTGGGTTCTGTTAGGACTATTATTTTAGTCCTAATTGTATATATATAAAAGGTTCAAGGACCCTTTCAAAATCTCTTATTTCCATCTAATAAAAAAAAAACTTAATAAGCAATTATTCCTTAATATATTTCCATATTATGTTATTCATTTTTAGAATTTTTTTAATTGAATATGCATTATATGAAATAATAAAAATAAATAATTCCAACTTTAGGAAGGTTCTAAATAACAAAATAAGATAGAAATTGTTGTACTCTACAAATAAAGTATAACCAAGTTCAAGATCCAAAGCAATTGCCAAAAATAAAATATTATAAACCATCAACACAAGAATCAAATAAAAATTAGTTTTTATTGCAAACTCAAGCCATGAAACCCAAATTTTGCATAAATCCCAATAATTATAAATTGACTTTAGGTTGTGAACAAACATAATTCATTTTCTATTTTTTCTCAACTTTGTATTTCATCTCCTCCAAGAGATTTATCCTCCTACATATGTGATAGGGGTGGACAAAATTTGTTAGTCCTTGGATAGGATGATGACAAGTCATGTTGGTCGATGGTTTTGAATCCTTTTCTTCACCTAATTGTCACCTTTCTACCACCTTTCTTGGTCATATCCACTTGTTAACATTTCCAAATCCCTAAATTAAAGATAAGAATCATGATTAAGAGATATGTTGGCATATGACCTCCAAAGCACATGCCCTAAAAATTAATGGTGCTAAGATCACCACCTTAAGTAGGATCATGGTCATTAACTAAATTTTAGGATTTTCAACGTATGATCACAATCCTAGCATGCTTTTATGCTTAGGGTTAATAAGATACATTGTTTGGGATGATGGTTGTGATTTTATTAATAAATAAAAAAACATAATTTAGTCATTGGTTTCAAAAATAAAATTTATTTGTATCCACTATATATACCCATCTGATCTCCTTATTTTCTCACCAAACATTTGCAAAACATTCAACTGCCATTTACATGCTCTTGCTAACATTGCTTTAAGCTCTTTGTCTCTATTGTTACCATGAAACACGACCTTATTGCTCTTTTTCTCTTTTCATTGTCCTTGTAGGTAAAATCAAATTTGTTGATCACTAGTTTATTTCCTTCCTTGGAGGAGGATGGGATGATCTATTAGTATTTGTAGTCAAATATCGAGAGTTACCACTCGAAGACGAGTTTTAAAGACATCAGATCCTCAACATCAATTCTAGGCATGATGTCTCCTTTATTATCATGGTGACATTACAAGCAAGATAGAATAGAAGTGAGTGTTTTATTATGCTTAATAGTGGATGTTTTGGTCCTTGATGCCCTATGTGTCAAGTATTTTATTCTATTGCATTAGGATTTACCCTAGCTTATGATTTTTGTGGATGATCTTAGTGTAGTATGTTCTTGAATGCTCTCTCTTAATTTTTGCTTAGATCAAGATAGATTTTGTTTTGATTGCATAATTATTTCTTTGTTGTCTTGGTTTGAATATTTTGAATGCATCTTGTAGTAATTTGTATAATCATATGAGATATCATTTTTTTCTCGCAAATAAGTCTAAACTTCCATGACTTGAAAAATGAGAAATAATAAAATTATCTCTAAAAAAAGTACAAAACTATCCACATTATAATATGAAGGAAAAATAAAAACATTTAACAAACCCACACTAAAAGCGGGCAATAATAAGCCCAAGGAGGATTGTCCCACTATTGTCATATCAACAAGAGATGAATTGAGCTTAGTGTCTTGTTAAAAAAGAAAATCTATGTTTCCATTATTTAGTACATCACCCTTCGTATACATCTCTTATTACCACCTTTCCTGTCCAAATTCTTAAAAAAATCAATAACTAATTGAAATTTAACCAATTCAATGTATATTTAAACAAATACAAATAAACCAGCTAATTTCCCTAAGAAAACAACCCACAATTAAATTCCCTAAACAACACTTTGTTTCATATTGTGAACTACATATGACTTTCTCTTTATGCTTATGTGTTTAGAAGTCCCCTCATTACTTTCTTTAACCCGATTAATGATAATATCAACCAAATACATGTTCAATAACATTATCAATTTAAATGTCCATTATGGCACCACATCCGCCTTCGCTCCCTGTGGTCTTTCTATCTTCCATATTTCTTGTGGCAATTGTGGTTTGAGAGGAACAACAGGGTATTCAATGACTCTTTCTCCTATAGTCCTGCTTCTGTCATTTCCAGAATCCTCTCCTTGGCTTGGAATAATGCTAGCCTTGTTCCTTGCCCTAAAATTTGAGGTCATGGCATTGAGATCCATCTCATTTCTTCTTTCAATCTCCTTGTTGGACCTTCCAAGCCTCAATTCCCCAAAGTTGATAGATCCTTAGTTCATTGGGCCCTGCCTCCTCAAGGTTGGTTGAAACTCAACTTCGACGGAGCTGCTAAAGGCAACACTAGCAAAGCTAGTGGAGGAGGTCTCATCAAATATGACCAAGGCAGAATCATTCTTGTCTTCGCTGATGTAATTGGCATCCAATCCAACAACTTTAGTGAAGCTCGAGCATTGTTCTAGGATGTCACCTTAGTTGCTAACAGAGAGTTTCACAATCTGATCATCAAAGAGGATTCGTTGAACACCATCAACTTCATCAAGGGTTCCTCTCCTCCTGTGTGGTTTGTTGTTGTTGTTATTGACGAGTCAAAAAGGATTCTCAGACTCTTTGATCAATCCATAGTTCAACATGTTTACAGAGAATGCAACTGAGCTGTTGATTAGATGGTGAACCTAGGCTTGAACTAGACAAACCTCCAAATTTGAGATAGTGATTTCCCTAGTGAAATCATCGACTTTTACCTCCATCATGATGCACCTAGTCAGCAATTGTATTGAACAAAATTTAGTCATGATGAGGTGGCACCACCGTGGCATGCAAGTTTCTGATTTCGGTTGGACAGTGGTTTGGTTCGGTTTCCTAGCTTCTGTTAGGTTTTCCTTTCCCTTCTATCTTTTCTTGTGTTTAAGGATTGTTGTGTCAGCCCGTCTCTCTTTTTGGTATCTCTTTTTCTTCTCTCTATGGGATCCCTTCCCAAGATTCCCCTTCTTTATCTTAATCTTGTAAAAAGTTCAAGGACCTTTCAAAACCTCCTTTCCATCAATCAAAAAACATTATCAATTTAAATTATTTTTTCCTTCAAATGAACTTTAACATATTATTAAATATAATAGTATGTTATAGTAATTAATAGAAGAGACCATGCATGCTTTCATAATATATGTTGTAAGCACACCTTCTAGTTGTTTTTAATTATTATTTTCAAAAGTGAAATGCCCAAGTTAAGTGGCTTGTCCTTTCATTTTTATTTTTAATTTTATTATATATTGTGTAAATATATAGGGGAGTTGGTTACATCTACATTATTTTTAATAACTTACAAGTGGAGGGTTCAAATTACAAGGCTGCTCCCAATAAGTCTATTTTTAATTTTATTATATGTTGTGTAGATACATAGAGAAGTTTGGTTACATCTACATCATTTTTAGTAATTTATAAGTGAAGGGTTCAAACTACAAGGCTGCTCTCAATAAGTGGATATCAGCTCGTTCACCTCATTATTGTTGAATAGATTGTGAGGGGATCACCTGTCCTGCCCACACTTAGAAGATTCAAATGAGACTACTATTTTTACAAACAAACATACCCAACACATTCAAATCAAACTACTATTTTTACAAACAAACATACAACAGTTGTTTTCCTTTTATTAAAACATGCGTTTCATGCTTGAAGTCCCATCAAACCAAAGTGGGTCGTCATTGGCAGACGTGAGATTTAGTGGAAAACTCAAGAATGGTGACTTTAATCATGAGTGAGAATAAGAAAATTATCGTCCTTAACATCGTAAAGGAAGTGTAATATAGAAAGGATAGAATGGTAAATTCGGAGCCACGTTTCAAACTGGCATCATGACATAAAAAAAATTAAAATGATAAATCTGGAGTCATAAGAATAAGAAAACTATTGTCCTTATAAAACATTGCAGTGGAACCTTTTTCTCTCAAGTAGAATTTCAACATATTAAAACGAAGTACAGTGTAAAGCAGATAGAACGGTAAATCTGGTACAATGTAGAACAGATAGAATGGTAAATCTGGGGCCACGTTTTAAACTGGAATCTTGTAGCTATGGTGTAAGAATTCTATTTTTTTAATATTATTGATTATATTAAAAATATATAAATTGAATATAGTAAGAGTATATACCATTTGTAAGGCGTGTAACACTCAGTCAACATGAAATGTTATAATTCTTTAAAAATTATTAATTATTTTTAAAAAATATAAATTAAATATATTATATGTTATTTATGATTCAGTCTGGTCTAAAATAAAATTTTATATAGTAATTTGAGTCATTTAAAATTAATAAGATACGTATAAATCATGTTAATGACAAAATATTTTTGAAAGGGCAAATAATTTGTCTGTTCTCTTTATGCTTCCAACTTTATAATATCTATATTATATTAAATAATATATTTATTTAAAAAAAACATCATAATATAATCTTAAAAAAACTAAATTTAAACCACAGCAGACTATATGAGTATGTTCTTACTGAGCGAAGGTGACAACTTATTTACGGGGCAATATAAACAGAATCTAAAGAGTCATCCGATTTAACGTTTGTCGGCGTAAGTGAAATCGTAGAGATGGGAAGGCAGGAGAGGTTATGGCATTACCACCATTGTTCAACTCAGACAAGTACCCAACTGGTACCATCTTTGCTCTCTCTAGAGTTGGGAGTGTCAGTCTACTGTCCCTTTTTCCCCGTGTCGGTCGGTCGGTTTGTTTGTTTGTGGTTTTTTTTTTTAAAGAGAAGATTCGATCATGGAGGCAAAAATTTTCGTGTGGGCCCGGAAAATGATTTTGACTTGACCTGAGTTTCCTTTTTCCCAGTATGTGTTCAAGGCATTGAAAGATGAGAAATTCTGAATACTTCAGAATAAATAATGTTTACTTCAAATAATGAAATGTTAAAGTTTTTGACTATTTATTTTTATTTTTTGTTTTTATTTTTTTCATATATAAATTAAATTACATTTTATTTGATTTATAGTTTACTTTAATACCATAAGGCTTCCTCAAGAATTGTTTTTTAAGATATTAATGACCACTTTTATGTGAGTGCCAATAAATGTTATATCTATATTATCTTCTTAAAATTTTCAATTTAGTTTGTTCAACTCAACCAACACATCCCCAAGTAGATGAATACAAAATTAACCTTGAAAGATAGTTGTCATACCATACAAATTTGTGTCTTTAAGTTGTCATTCCTTCAACAATGTTGGCATAAATTTCACCATTTTTCCATCATTTATCTTCTATATAGCTAATGCATATGATGTATTGGAAGAAATTTTAGTCAACATATCAAATCCTTCCATTAATCCTCTCAACTTTGTATGCCTCAGCATTATACTCTCAACTTTAAATACCTCTTTGTTGATTTTCCAAACCATGAGTAAGTCTTATTGGCAAATTTTTCAACAAAGACAAATTTTGGAAAATGATCTATAGCTTTTATAGTAACTAAAGCTTCTCTATGTACCACACAATGAGGTGCTATCAAATGTGACATGTTATAGGATAATTTAACTACTACCCCCCTTGAACATCTTGCAAACTTGTTGCTTCTTCTAAACCAAAACCAATCATCTTGAACTTTGGTAGGTTCATCTCTATTAACAAATTTGATATTTTATCATATATAAATTATGGTGTGTCATCTTTTTGTTACATTTCATAGTAGTTTTCAAAGACGAATGGACTCAACACATTACCCAATATTATTGAAAAGAAATACATAAAGCAAAGAATATGAAATATATGGAGGTGTGTATGGATACCAAATAATCTCCCTATCAACCAATAGAATTACACTCCAACCGATAATAAAATGGTTCGTATAATAGGGTATTTATACTCAAATACAACTTACCTTTAGGTCAGGGTTGTGGGATTGACCTTCAAGAATAAACAATAATAAAATATTACACAAGTGTGTTTTTCAAGGTTTAACATGGGCCCAAAGGTATAATATGAACAATATAATGTAAATTTTGGTTGTGGCCTCAAGAGAAGCTTAACCACCACATATTCCAACATCCCCCCTTAAGTTAAATAGGGGATACGTAAAGATAACCTTACTCCTCATTCTCCCTTAAGGGACACTCTCCTACCCCAAGTAGCTCTCATATGCATAAAAAAGTGACCTCAGGTATGATCTTGGTTAGAATGTTCATTTTCTAATTTGATGAAGGTATAAAAGCTAGATCAAGCATCCCTCATGCATAAATCCATGTCACAAAGTGCATCTAAATATCTATGTGCTTTTTCTATTGATGGAACACTAGATTACAGATAAGCTAGATGGTGCTCTTATTATCATATCAAAGAGTATCTACAAGACTTTGAGGAATGTAAATATCCTCCAAAATCATGAGCATCCATCAAAATTGCTTGGATACCTCATTGGCAACACAATATTTAGATTCAGTAGAAGACTAAGATATAGTGCATTAACATTTGAAACACTAAAAAATAGGGCCAGATCCTAAATAGAACATAATACCTATGTTGGATTATCACTCATCCAAATCACTAGTCCAATCAACACATAAAAATCATATCAAAATAGTCAATAACTATTTGACAAGTCCCTTGAATGTATCCACAAATCCTCTTAGCCATTGTCCAATGGCTCTCTAGGGGTGCCTACATATACCTATAATTATAACTACCAAAAAAATATATATTAGGTCTAGTGTAATTTATATAGAAAATGCCACCCACAAGAGATCAATACAATGTAGTATCCACCAAAGGAGTGGTAAAATCAACCCTAATATTTAGGCTTAAGGTAAAAGGAGTTTGAATGGAGTTGCAATCCTCCATACTAAATCATTTAAGAAGATCCAAAGTATACTTGGGCTATAAAATGGTGATGCTATAATCTATATGATCTATCTAAATCCCCAAAAAGTAATGCAAAAATCCTAAATTAGTCATCTCAAAAGTGGAACAAATTCATGACTTTATATCCTAGGTCAAAGTAAAAAAATTGTTGGTGATGAAAAGATCATCAATATACAAAACAATCACTAGTTGTTTTCATCCTAATGTTTGATGTAAACATCATGTTTGATCTCATACCACTAAAAACAACAACTAAGCAAACATAAATGAATATTCTCATACCATGCATGAGGAGCCTACTTAAGGCCATACAAGGACCTAGTCAAATGATAAACCAAAGTAGGAACCTCGAGCTCAAATATAGGTGGCTATTTCATGTAGATATCCTCCTGAAGCTCTCCATGTAGAAAGGCATTCTTCACATCTATCTAATGTACCTTCCATTAAGATAATCATCTTGGATGAGTCCATCCTATCCATTTGTACAAATATCTCAAAATAGTCTACTTCCTCATATTGAGAGATTCTATTATTAAAAAGGCATACCTTGTGCTTCTCCACTTGACCATCTAAAATATAATTGGTCCTATAGATGCATTTAAACCCAACTACATTCTTCCCTTTTGGAACAAGAACCAACTCCCAAGTCTTGTTCTTTAGAACCTCATATTTTTCTAGCATATTGTCTTCCCACTCTATCCAACCCTTAGCCTAAGAATATGTAGGAGGATATTGATAATGGGTAGCTTTTAAAATCAAAGCTTGATAAGGAGCTTTTCAATATTATTCTAGAGATAAATAAATTGAGCATCCTTTAGAATCATACTAGCCCACTTGTGTGTTGGATAAATTGAAAAATAATCATGTGTACTCTATGAAAAAGTAACATCATAAGCAAAATATAAATAATCTAACTCAAAATAACTAACCACCTTATCATGCAAAGATAAAGCACTCTAAACTCATGTGTCTTACTTGACATGCCTAGATTTTGGAGAAGGTGCTACCTATGGTGCTACCCATGAAGGGGTTAAATCAATAGGTAATCAACCTCCACTCGAAGATGAATATGAATAAGATGCTCTAACGAGAATAGATCTAACTAAAATATCTAAGGAAACAACTAAATCTAAAATGGTTAAAGGATCAAATGATTCATCTACCAAAAGCATAAGTTGTAGGGTGGAAGGATCACCTGGAAGGACCTCACAAAAAATGATATCTTTCCTTTGAGGGTCATAAAGGTGATATGCCTTTGAGGTGTCTGAATACCCTACAAAAAAATACCTATGACTCTTCAGTACCTCCTTTTTCTAAATATCCTTGGGTATGTTAGCCCATGCTAAAGACCTAAAAATATGAAATTGGTACACATCAAGCTTATCTCTTGTCAACCTCTCAAGAGGTGTCATGCCTGAATTACCCTAGTGGGAAACCTGTTGATGATGTATGTTATACAAGTTATGCCTCACCCTGGTGTTTATGATCCATCCCATTAACATGATTTATATATTGTACCATTTCTATGATCACCCTATTTTTAATTTTAGCTACACCATTCCACTCAAGAGTATAGTGAAGAGTCATTTAATATGTGATCCCTTGAGAAGCCAAAATATATGAAAGACAAAACTACTTTGTCATCTCATCCATATTTCTTAGACATTTATTTATTTTGTCCAACTAATTCACAACAAGGGCATTTAAGGTCTTGAATCTATCAAATACCTCATCCTTAGTGTGAGTTGTATACAAAAACAAATATATAGATATATCATCAACAAAAAAAAGTACATATTTCTTGAAAGAGATGTTATACCCATAGGTCCACAAATATTACTGTGTGATCTCCATGATAAGAGAGGCTCATATTAAAATACCCTTTATAAAATTATCCTTATGATGTTTTTCTAGAATAAATCACTCATGTGCACCACTTGGAGTGGATATGTGTGGAATTTTAGTGGCCATATAATGGGGATTCATATATCTCAAAGATCCATAACTAAGATACCCAAGCCTATGATGTCACTTTTGACTTTTATTATTCACATGTGCAACTATAGTATCAAAAATTATCTTCCTAGAAGTGGAAATAGAAGATATTGGCATTTCTCCCAATTTATACATTTTATTAGACTCACCACAATGGCCAAAAGAAATAATTTTATACCCATTGCTTATATTATTAATTACCCATCAATCAGGTCATAATTCTACCTTCTTATTTACATGAGTAATGTGATAAATAGAAAAATATTATGATACCTCATAAAGAGAAGAATATCCCATGTTCCTTTCTCCACATCCTAAACCTACAATGAAGAGTCATCCCTAATAAAAATATGCTCCCCTAAATCCAATTTGTTGCAACCTTGTAGGAGATGTATGTGCTTTTTCATGTGCCTAGTTGTACCCAAATTTGTAATCCACTCATCCAAAGAGGTGGATGTACAATATGTTGAATGAACCACTACATTTTTTTATGTGTTTTTCATCAAAGTTGTCCTCATATTGTGCATAAAATATAGCAATATCAACATCCACCTTTCTTATTGCCTCAAGTTTTTTTATGCGAATTTGGAAAATTTTTGCTTTGTGACCTTCCTTGTTACAAAAATCACATGTAGGTTTCTTGAAGGTCTTATCTGGATTCTTCTAATTCTATTTTAGCATTTTTTCATTTTGATCTTTGGCAATAGCTTCCTTTAGGTGAGCCTGATTGAAAATATGATTTCTTTTATGCCTTTTTCTTCTAGTCTAATGAGGCAAAAAGTACATGAATACCTCATAAATTGGTAGTGTAGGAGAATCTAATAAGTATGCACAAACCATCTCAAAGACAACAACAATTGTCTCATATGTCCTTGAAATATTATTATAGACTATTAAACAATTCAATATTCTTTTCCTTCTCTAAAGCTTCTTGTCTTTCTCTTTCCTTAGGTAGTTCTTTTGTAGTCTAGATATCTTCTTATAGTTTTTGAAATTACTAATGTATTCATCAATAATGTTAAATGATTCCATGGATAAAGTTGCAAGCTCAATCTCCAACCTATTGATTTATGTGGAATTAATGTGATCACACAATCCTTAAAACTTTTCAAATAATACTTTAGGACTCATGGTGATACTAACATGTGTATCATAAGCATTGTTAATATGAAGGGCTATGAAACCATGACCCTCATCCTTCTTATTTTTGTGTAGCTACTTCACTTCTTTAGAATCAGTAACATGAGACCATTCATTCACATACATGAGTAACCCCTTACTTTAGAGCAAAGATTCAAACTTGATTTTCTAAGTATCATAGTTTTGACCACTCAATAAGGACACATGGTGATCCATGACTATCTAGAATACCAAGCATGTATTTATTATAAAATATATTGACAAATTGTATAACATCACTTGTCATGATCAAAGAGTTATCACCAATACATTGACTATGTAGGCCACTAGATGGGGTACCAATGAATTGGAATACATTACTTATCATGTTTTGATTTGCTACTTTAAATACAAACCATATTTTTCCATTTATCATGTCCTAATTTGATTTAAAATTTATGCTTTTCTAAGTCTACTAATGATTGTGCAATCTATTTGTCAAGTTTAATAAGATAGCAAAATTCGATTGGATAATGGTTAATCTATACACATAAAGTAGCATACAACCTACCATGTTGACCATCATATGACCTGCCACATTAGTCCTTTGTCATTTTACCATATCAATTTTTGTGTAAACCACCACATGTTATGCCATTTCATCTACCATGTAAATTATATAGAATACTGTCAGTTGTATAAATGACCACCTCACCTATCATGTGTCACTCTATCTGTCCTACCAAGTTAGTTGTATGGACTACCATGTCAACTACATAGACCATAATATGTCATGTCATGTCATATTCCATGTCAACAATATAGACTATATATAATACTATATTGTTAGGTGACACATCAATAATTATCACATTAGTAGGTTCCATGTTAGTAGTCATCATATTAGTAGTTATAGGTTGAAAGTGAGTTACATCATCAGGTTCCATGTCATCATATTTTGATACATCATATATTTCACCATGCTTATGTCATCATGCATAAAAAGATAATGGCGCTAGAGGATTTGAACTAAGGACCTCTCTTACACCAAGTTCTATCATGGGCTTGGCAACCATCTTCTTAAGTTATCTCTTTGGAAGATAAAGTAAAATCCATACATTTAAACAAGAAAATAAAATATGCATACCATTTTCACTTTATTGACATAGGATTATGTCACCATGACAAAAAAATGTGGCCCCATACATTTGAGACTCCACTATGCAAATGAATAATCCCTAGCATATTCCTTTTTCAAAATTTATTTCTTTTTATTTTCAAGGTAAAAGTATAAAATTTTTGAACACCAAAAATATTTACCTAGATATGAAATAAATGAAAGTCATGAACTATAACCCCCTTACATTTTACAAAAAAATTATAAATATTAATGGTTCATTCATTTTTATTATGATTTACTATACACAATTGTCTTACCAAACTTAGTCAATTAGGACACCCTCTCATGCCTATGTAGCCAAAAAGTTGTCAAACTATTTTAGGAACATTATCAAGTGGCTCAAAGGTCTTTTCCAAGCACAAAGCATGCCCATGGATTCTAAAATACTAGGGGTCTATCTAAAGATTTAATCCTCTTCTTTTCTTCTACCATGATGATAAAATACTTTGTTTTTTCATCTATGTTACTATTGGACACAAAAATTGAAAGAGAAAATGAACTAGTTCTTTTGAAAAAATTTCATAAAAAACAAATGACATTTTTAAAAAACCTCAAAATATTCAATATTGAGACTAGGGTGTCCATTTGGCTATAAATGAAAATATAAAAATGGATTGAGTATCTAATGAGATAAAAAGGAACCTATCAGTTATTGTTTCTCCTAGAGAAAGCTTACTAATACTAGTGAGATCCTTGTGAT
This sequence comes from Wollemia nobilis, assembly GCA_028583015.1. NCBI lineage: Eukaryota > Viridiplantae > Streptophyta > Pinopsida > Araucariales > Araucariaceae > Wollemia > Wollemia nobilis. The sequence goes on along the minus strand of JAQPPZ010017218.1, from coordinate 10,398,488 downwards.
GATCTAAGTTGACCTCGGATTTTTACTAAAAACCCTTCTCTCAATCCCATTGTCAACTTTCAAAAAATCTTCTTAGTTACTCCATAGATGAGTGTCCTTGGGAGAAGCTAGAGCAGCCAAAACTATTGATAAAAGCAATCAGGTAATGGATATTTACACTCACTTTGATATCATATTAGATTTTTAGAAACAAACAGAATCAACACATTACTCAATAGTTCTAAAAAGAAGTATGCAAAACTATGAACACATAATATATGGGGGTGTTTGTGAATATTAAATAATATCACTATCAACAAATAGAATATACTTCAATTGATAATAAAATTATTGGTATGATGGGATATTTACACCCAACAAGTTACTTTTATGTCAAGAATAAAAAATAATAAAATATTATAAAAGTACCTATTGGCATATGAATTGACATTAGTGTGAATTCAAGCTATGAATATCATCTATAAATTATTTTAAGAATGTGAGCACCTATTAATCATAGCCCTAAGCCCAACATTGGATGGATTAAAATTACTTTTAATCCAACCTCTAGAGTATGTCTGTATACCTTGTCAACTATTTAGATGTTGAATCATTTAAGCTCAGTTAAATGTGTAAAGATAAGGATAGAAAGGGAGAAAGGGTTTAGAAAATAATGATTCAATAGTGGAAAGATAAAGCTAATACCATAGGCATCTAGAAGGAACCTCTAGCAACTCAACTCTAGCAAAAATCACTTGTGATTAACAAAATTTAAAACTCAACAATATTCAACATTAAAGCACACAAGAATACTTCAAGAATTATTTTAAACATCTAGGGCATCAATAATCCAAATAGCAAAATTAAATCGATACTCTGACTAATAGAAATAGAATTCTTTACAAGCATACATTTAGAAATGAAGCATTTCAATTTTCTCTAAGCTAGCAATCCAATATCAGCAGAATAGACTAACCATAGTAGCAGTAGAATAAATGGCTTCAAATATTGATAATCCATAAAATAAAGAAGATACAATTATGAGACAAACATATAAGTAATGCTCCTATTGATTTACAAAAAAATTACCATAGAAGTGCAAGCAAACACTTTAGATCTTACCCTTGAAAGTGAGGGTTCAACCTCTATTTATAGTTTTATAGTAATTTGAGAGATTTGAAAGAATAAGGAACATTACAAAGAAGTTGAAGTGCTAGATCAACAAGATGTAGAGGTGGTAGCCTCCTGTTTGATTCAAGAAAGAAGAAAATTATGTGATCCTATCTTCTACAACTTGAATTCTACAAGTCATACAACTCTCATGGCTTCCAGTTATAGATCTAGTTAATCTAAAATCAAGGCTATCTCTTGTTCTTACTGTGGTTGCTCTACCATAGATCTACAACTGAATCGGCTCATGAATCTTGATTCTCTATCACCTCATCTTCCTACTCTATTTAGCTCAAAAATATCTTAAACAGTGGTCTGTTATTTTATGTGGCATCAACTCTTGCATTTATACATGATTTGAGCCACTTTTCATGTAGACCATTAAACTCTTATTGAATGTATGAGATTAGCTTATTTGAAATCTTAACATGCTTCTTCATGGTCTGCAACACCTCACGATCTAGAAACTATCATGACCCTTTCTACTTCCTCCTCAATGATGTAGAACCATATTCTAATCCATCATTTGAAGCTTTTATTTGAAAGGTTTGATTGCTTTGACCATACCCTAGGACAAGGGATCTTTTATCATGTGCTTTTAAAACTTTTCTCTGGGTCGCATAATGTAGAACCATGCTATGATTCACTCTTTCAGTTTTTTAAGTAACAACTTTGAACTAGCTGACCGTGACGTAGAACAAGTTGAAGTGTGTGGCATAGAAGAATGCTCTGAAGTGTATGTTGGAGAACTATGTTTTGACCCACAATTTGAATTATCAAACTCTAAATTTTGACCAAGTTGATCATGGTCTAGAACCATGTGTTGGGCTACGTGGTATAGATATATGCATTGGATCGTGCAATATGGAACCATGTCCTAAGCTACAATTTAAATTGTTGAATTGCTATCCTTGATTGTGTTGACCGTGATATAGAACCATGCTCTAGGTTGTGCAATGTAAAAATGTTTTTGTAAGCCACTTTCTCCTTTTGTGCTTTGAGTCATGCTTTAAAATATGCAAAGTACCTATTTGATTGAGTTGACCATGGTCTAAAACATGTTGCACTGTGTCACTACCGTGGTTTAGAGCATCCTTTGGGACTTAGAAAAATTTTGAAATTTTTTCTAAGTATGTGGTCTTTTTGGGCCTATAGTACCATTTCAAGTTTTACATAGGCCTAGAGGGCTAATTTGAACAATATAATACAAAATTTAGTTGTGGCCTCAAGAGAAGCTTAACCACCACATATTCTAACACTTTCATCTTAAGAAGGTGCTCAAACTTTGTTGTAGCTTTTCCTCTTCTCTTATTTGAAATATAGATGACAAAAACAATGATATGTTGCTCTATAAAATTATCAATGCTTTCATCAATAATTATAGAATAAAATGGGCTATTATGAATTTCTTCCTTAAATGTATTAATAAACAATTTGTGTTTCTTTCAAAAATTCATTTTCAAAGGTAATATTTGCATAGGAAGAATATTCATCTGTCAAAGCCTTATTGAGAATCCATTTATATTTGTGTATATTAAACAAGCTATTGTAACATTCTAGTGGTAAATTATTAATACCCACAAATTATATAATTTTTATAATACAAATGACCCAGATTGAATGTAAAAAAATAATATCATGTTGGTAGGTGAGGGAGCGATGGCGAGCGAAACCTCAAATTTTGAATATTCATCGAGCAAGAAATAGGGAATCTGTAGTAGGGAAGCATGGAATGGAATGGGTGCGCATGGAAGTGGGACCAAGAATGGAATGGGGGGTCAGGAAGATGGGAACAAGGCCCTAGGTATGACTGAATATGTGGTTTCAGAAGATGGGATTGATATTTTTGGGAGGAAATAACCCTAGAATAAAATAGCTATGGAAAACAAGAAATCCCAAGTAGTCTCATTTGTATAAATAGTCAGGGGAAGACCTAAACCCTCCTCAACTACATCACACACCTTTATTCCTAATGGATTTGATGTAATCCTTCTTAAAGAAGTCATGGCTAGGTACATATCCTTAGATTCCTTTTTCCTAGTTGGGAAATTTGTGGGGGGAAGACCTGATATGGAAGCTATCAAACGATGGGCAGATATGAAATGAAAAACTAGGGGCTATCTAAAACTTATTGTTATGTCAAGAGGCTTCTTCATGATTTGGATCAATGCTTAAGAGGATGTGGACCGCATTCTATCTGGTGGTCCCTGGTTCTTCGGGAGAAGAAGCCTATTCCTCCACAAGTGGGGTGTGGATTTTGATCCAAAAACCTAGAGCATCAACTATGCTCCCATCTGGGTTTGAATTTCAAATTTACCCTCTCACTTTTGACATGAGGATTTTATACAAGGGATTGCCCGCGTGATTGGTAAGTTGTCACTATTGATCCTGCTATGCATGCCCGATCGAGGATGACACAGACCTGTATCTGTATAAATACGAACTTGGAGTCCCAAATTTTGATCCATGTGAACTTGATTTATGGGTCATACCGTAGGTGCCAAGTGGTGGAGTATGAGAACAAACCCTTCTTTTGCACTGAGTGCCACACCCAGGGGCACCTTTGAAACCAATGTCCAAAACTGAGGCTTAATCAGAATGATTACAGGAGACGCAACACCAACCTAAATGAGAGGTGCAAAGAATTAGGGCTAAAGTGGGTCCACGTTATGATTCCAAAGGTAAGTAACCTGCTCCCCCATCTCCAAATGGTGACAAGAATAAGGTAAGTTCCATTTTTTCTTTTTCTAATAGGTTCATTTTATTCAACAATTTAAATCTCAATACAAATGATGATAATGAGGAGATTCTCAAAGAGGAATACCCTAGGTCAAATCACCCTAAACATTCCATTGTGAATGAAAATCCTCCCCTACAACCTCCTCACCTGTCATTCAATCCGCATCTAAAACCCCCATCATCCATGGTGCATGTTCACCAGCCCCCACCATCCAATCTCCCACTGCCATCATCTAATACCCCACCCATCTCCCTTCCATCTGCCAACAAGTCTGGCCCTTCTCATCCCCCACCCGATCCTTATGGTGTCAAGGTTGATAACCTTGAGCTGTCTCATGATTCTCTTGAAGCATGGAGTCCCAAATAGACCAAAAGTTTTAAAAAATCCCTAATTGACGTTGAAAGTTATAAAAAGAAGGGCAAACCCTCTGTTGCAGAGTAAAGAAATAGAGATATAGTAGAATACATAGCCAACGACACCCAAAGAACTCTCTTTCAAGAAGTGGGAATTTCCAACAGAGAAGAATCAAAGAGATCCAAACCTCCTACGCAGCAAGGCAAAGCAAGCAGAAAAATCTCCAAGAGTTCTAAATGATAATCCTCTCCTAGAATGTGAGAGGATTAAATGAAGCAGAAAATAGAGACTTGTTGCTTTGATGCAAAAAAATCAAATCCTACAATATTTATAATGCAAGAGACCAAATTAGGTATGCAATCCTCACCTAAATTTATCAAAATTATATGAAGAAAATGTGAATTTTCCTTTAGCCTTACCTCTGGAACATCTGGTGGACTCCTTTGTCTTTGGGATCCAATCAAGGTGGAAGGAAGAGTTATTTCCAGCGAAGGGCGAATTACCAATATTTTTTTTCATGATTCAATTTCAAAGTATTCTTGGGTGCTAACAAACATATATGCCCTAAATATTCCCTAGGATAGACCACCTATGGAATACCCTCACCCAAATGTGATATGCTTTCATAAATATCCCCCGGATCCTTGTTGGAGACTTTAATGCTCCGCTATACACTTTTGAAAAAAAGGAGGAAAAGAGATTACTCCTAGGATCACAGGGGACTTCAGCAATTTTGTGGATGCAAATGAGCTTATGGAGTTTCAGCTAAGGGGATCCCATTTTACCTGGAGTAACAGAAGGGTAGGGTGTGATATCATTCAGGAAAGTCTTAACCGATTTTTCTTTCTCAGGATGCTTTACTTCTTCTTGGAAATGCCAGTTTGCAATCCCTGCCAAATATTGGGTCATATCATAGTCCCCTAATTTTTAAAACTACTAATAGACCACCCTTCAAAACTCCTTTATGTTTTGAGGCAATGTGGACTCAGCACCCTGAATTGAAAGCACATATTGCTGAGTGGTGGGGAGAGAGTTTCCTAGGATCTTTCACCAACCAAGTTACTTAGAAGTTGTAGTCTATAAAAGCCAAACTGAAGGTATGGAATAAATAAATTTTTGGTAATATCTTTGAAAATAAGCATAACATCAGGGACAAACTTCAAATAATTGAAAATCAGTTTCAGTAGGGCCAAGGGGATGTCATCTTGAGAGCTGAAGAAAAACTTCTATCAAAATTCCATAACACATTGAAGAAGGAAGAGATGTTTTGGCATCAAAAATCGAGACACTTGTGGTTGAAATAAGGATATTCTAACTCAAAGTTTTCCATATTTCAACTCTCAAGCACAGAGGAGAAAATAGGATCAAGGGTCTAATAAAAAATGATGGCACTTTCACATCCAATATTCATGAAATCTGTGATGAATCTATCAGTAACTTTGAGTCCCTCTTAGGTTTCTACACTCCTCATTCTATCTGAGCCATGGATTCCCTCCTCAAGCACATTCCAATAATCATAACTAATAACATGAATCCAATATATTAAGACCTTTAAGTTCTGAGGAGATCCACTAGGCCCTCTTTTCCATGCAACCTAACAAATCCCCAGGCCCCGATGGATTCTCCCCAAGGTTCTTCCAAACCTTTTGGGAAATCATTGACCCTGACCTTTGTCAAGTCATCCAAGAAATGTAGGGGTCCAAAGTCATTTCCAAGGATGTTAATTCTACTTTTCTTGCCCTCATCCCAAAAGGTCCCAACTCCAAAGCCTTGTTTGATTATCGTCCCATGAGCCTTTGTAATGTTGTCTACAAAATCTTAACAAAAGTTATGGCCAATATATTAAAAGGTATTCTCCCATCCTTGATTGACCCCTACCAAGGAAGCTTCGTTAAAGGTAGAAATATTGTGTATGGGGTCATAACAATTCACAAACTTATTCACTCAACCCATAGCTCCAAACATTTTGCTTTCTTTTTAAAACTTGACATGAATAATGCTTTTAACAGAGTGGATAGGGAGTTTCTGTCCAAAGTTTTCTACAAGTTTGGTTTCCATGATGACTGGGTATATCTGATCATGCAATGCATCTCAACCTCTTGGTTTTTGTGCTAGTGAATGTATCTACTGCAGGATACTTCCCAAGTACCAAAGGAGGCAAGGGGAAACCTTATCCCCCATCCTCTTCATAATTCTAGTTGAGAGCCTTGGGAGAGCCATAAACGTTATCTGTTCCATGGGTTTGATTTCTAGCATCAAAGCTGCATCCAATCTCCAACCTTCAACTCACTAGCAGTTTGTGGATGATACTATATTGGTAACTTCAGTTTCAGTTTCGAAGGCAAGAGTCATCAAATATATTCTCAACCTCTATGAAGAAGTTGTGGGGAAAAAAATCAATTTCACTAAGAGCAAGATTTATTTCATTAATACCCTAGTGCCCCACCAAGTCAAAATTGCAAACATTCTGGGATGTTTTATTAAAGCCCTACCAACGTCATATCTAGACCTCCCAATGTTTCAATGGAATCCTTCCAAGATGATGTGGAATATTTTCATTGAGAGGTTTCATAAGAAGCTTGTAGGGTGGAAAGGTGGCCTTCTCTCTCATACGGGTAAATCTACTCTTATCATGTCAGTTTTACAAAGTATGCCTATTTATTTTTTGTCAGTGTTTAAAATCCCTACAATAGTTGGGACCATGATTGAACAAATCCGAAAACATTTTCTATGGGCTGGATCTGACAATTAGAAAAAGTTCCACCTGGTGGCTTGGGATAAAGTATGCTCTCCAAAAGATAAGGGTGGACTTGGCTTTCAAAGAATCAGCAAAATGAATCATGCCCTCTTAGCTAAGCAGGCTTGTAAATTTCACTAACAAAAAATTGGAATGGATTTCAATTATTAAAATAAAATATTCGCAGCATCACTCCTTTAGAGATGAAGAAGCCCTTCAAATAGGGTCTCACTTTTGGTGCTCATTCATCCAAACTAGACCCCTGCTTCATAGAGGAATCATATGGCAACTCGGATATGGGAAAACCATAAAATTTTGGCATAACCCATGGGCTAGGGATGAGCCTCTTATCAATGACCCAAAAATTGCTGCTCTTAAACCCCTAACTGATCATAGGTTTGGCCCAAAATTTGTTGACTTCATTATGCAAGATCAAGGACGTTCTAAGTGGAAGCAACTTCATTTTATTATAAATGATGCAAATACAGATATAGCTATCATCTCATTGCAGGTAATTCTCAGATCAAGCTTCATCCATATGGCCCAAGAAAAAGATAATTTTTTTTGGAAATGTTGTGATGATGCTTCTTTTTTTATCAAGTCTGCATTCCTCCTACTTGAATCCCCTTAGGACCTGCAACATAATCAGCTTGCCACAACTGTTATTAAGAGAATTTAACTCAAACATATCATTCTAAAAATCGTCCCTTCTATTGGTTAGATTTCTAAAACAGAATTCTCATTACAAAAAATCTCATCAAGAGGAGTTTCATAGTGCCCAACAGATGTTATATGTGCTTACATGCTTAGGAATCCACTCAACACCTGTTAATCGAGTGTCCCTTTGCCTACAGTACTTTCTCCATTTTGTTTAAAATATTTTAGGTTAATTGGGTCTGGCCCCATTCAATTGTTGATCCTTTTACCAAGTGGTCCCATGTGTTTTGTAATCCCAGACTCAAGTTCTTGTGGGAAGCTTTGCTGCATCATACCCTATGGCAAATCTGGATTGAGCACAATAGAAAAATTTTCAATGACTGTTCAAGGGATCCAGAAGCGATGGTCAATAAAGCCTTATTCTTTACCATTAAGAATACAAATTTGGTCCCCTATCCGTAAACCCTAGTTTCTGGGTTGGAAGCCCACCTGTTCAAATCCCTTAACATCCCTTCTGAGTGCACCAGACCCCCTATTCATATCAACTATAGGGACACCACCAAGTGGACCCCTCCCCCTCTAGGGTGGCTCAAGGTAATTTTTTATGGATCTTCTAAAAGTGATCCTGGAGATGTCGATGTTGGAGGGGTCATTCAAGATCATGAGGTTAAGATCATCAGAGCATTCATTGAAAACCTGGGAATTCAGTCCAACAATTATGCTGAAGCTCATGCCCTCTGGAGGAGTCTTGAGCTCAGCAAAAAAGTAACTAACCCAATGATCTTTGAAGGGGATTCCCTTAATGTGGTTAAGCATGTCAAGAATAAATCCAAGGCTGGGTGGAATATTCAAAACATTATACAAGAAAGCCAATTTATTCTCAGGCAGCTTCTGCTCAACATAGTTTAGCATATTTTTAGAGAGGCCAATGTGGTTACAAAATTTTTGGCTAACAGGGCAGCTAATCAGAACAATTTCATCATTTGGGAACACTCATTCCCTCAAGACATCATCGCTACTATTAAAAATGATGTCGAGCACAATGTCAAATGATAGTAGTACTGGGAGTGGGGTAGTTTGCATATGGTTTTCTCTTAAATTTTTAAATTTTGTGATGTTGTTTTTCTTGATCATGGATTCAAGTCTGTATATTTTTTTAATCTCCTTGTTCAGTTCTTGAAGCCAGTGTGAATAAAGCTTTTACAGGTTGTTGGTTGTCTTCATGTTCATCCCTGTGACTTTGGGATGCTTCAAATTTTGTACTATTGGCATTTTGAATGCCCTATGTAATAGGGATTGGGACCCTTCAACCTGACAATTATTTAAAATCTTTTACCTACCAAAAACAATAATAATAGAAATGACCCTACCATTTTTTAGGGTCTAACATGGTTTCTACATGCTTTGTAATAAGCACTTTCTTTTGATCTTTTAGTCCTTTCCCATTTTTATCTTACATTTTTATGAGGCTTTAAATTTGCATGACAATTCAATAATGTACTTACTTTTATTTTTTGAAAATAGAGTCTCTTTATTTAATTTTGAACAATAATCATGTGATTCTTAACTTACCATAAACAACTGTAATAGGACATGCCCATTTATATCTCATTTTCTAATCAAATTTTGACAACCTTTTAAAACTTGAAATTCTAGGTTTCTTTGGTAACGAGTCTTAGTAATAGCTTGGTTATGAATATCTTCATTAATGGTCTACTTCCTCATGCCAATTTTAGACACAATTAATTGTGCAATTTATAATTTTCCTTGAGATACTTATAATGGTTAATTGTTTTCTATCCTTTTAGGTTAACCTAATTCAACATTACACTTTATAATATTTTATAAAAAAAATACAATTATATAACTTAATTTAAAATATTTAATTAAGAATAATTTTTAAACTACAAATTAAAATACATATTTTAATAAATAAAAATAAATCTTTTCATTTTAATTTTTTTTTTTTTACATAAAGGAATTGGCAACTGTTTTTCTTTTTTAAACAACTAATTACAAGTTCAAATAAAAACAAATATAAAAATCAACAATTATGTAAAAATTAAATTAATACCACAAAATTTAAAATAAATATCTCATAATAAAAATTTATAATTTTAAACCATGTAAATAAACAAACCATGAGAAAACTCAACTGATTCAAAAGCCTCTTTAAGTCATATAAAAATAATGTCTTTCAAATCAGTGACTTTGTGCATACAATCGAATTCAAATAAAAAGATTATTACATGGAATTTGGAAGCATATAATGCACCTTTAAAGATTTTTAAATATTTGTGCATATAACAAAAGTGCGGAAAGATTTTAAGCAAAGTTGATAGTGGAATATTATAAGAAAACAAAATTATGATGTGTTGACCGTTCATAACTTGTCCTCTCTTGGCTTTCAACGTCCTTATTATTAATTATATTTTAGTCAAAGCTGTTTCCATGGATAACTAAAAAGTTAATCAATTTTTTGGTTATTATTCTGGATAATGAAAGTTATAGTAAGTGGTTATATATGATTATCCAATTATGATTGGTAAAGATAGTATTTATTTAATATATAGTTATTTAATTGTATTTTAATTATTCAAATAAAATGTACAACTTAAATATTTTAACAATGAATTTTAAAATTAAAAATGTTTAATATTCAAATTTTAAAAAGTAATGTATTTAAAAAAAATTATAATATGTTGAAACACATAGTTTAGTTTTTCGTTATTAGTTATTGAATTTTAATTATATATTAAAATTATAATATGTTGAAAACATATAATATTTTTTTTTATCATTGTATCTTGACTATATATTATAAATACACGATGAAACAAGATGTTTATGTTTCGCATACTAGAAAAATCTATGGTGTTATTTAATACACTCACATACGCTTCACCAAGTTTTTAGTCATTATATTTTAATTATATATTAAAATTATAATATGTTGAAGCATATAATAGTTTTTTATTATTGTATCTTGATTATATATTATAAATATATAATGAAATAAGATGCTCATGTTTTACATATTAGAAAAATCTATGGTGTTTTTTATACATTCACATACATTTCATCATGGTTTGAATTTGGGTGTCCATAATGAAAGACCAAAACTAAACCACTGTGATGTCTTAAAAGGATGTTTATGGTGTTTTACAGTTGTCTCAATATAACAATCAAACCTTTTTGAAAAAAAAATGTTATAATTTTAACACGGTTTAATTTTGTGTCATTGTATTATAATTTTATTTTATGTTATAAATATATAAAATATCTATGTTCCACATATTTGATAGGTTCCATGTTGTTTTATTTTCAAACAAACCTTTTAAGGAAATGTTTTTTTTATACATATTAAGGTAATTTGTTTTTTCAACATGTTCTTTTAGTCTAAATTATATAGAGTTGACCTTTTATTTGTCTGTTCATACTTGTCCAAGTTGTCTAGAAATGACCACCTTGAATATATATTAGTAATTTTGTTTAAGAAAATAATATAATTTTATTGGTAGCAGTCTTTATATTACTATTTTTTTTTAAATTAGTTTTTAATTTTTTTTTTTTGATGAAGAACCTTTTATATACAACATATCCGCAACATGTGAGGGGAGATATTTGAACCTGGGCCTCTCGATAACTGGAGAGTTTTAACTACCCATTTGCTCTCCAACTCCTCTACATGAGCGGATAGTTTTTAAATTTTGATCTTGATGGCATGTAGAAACTAATATTTATATTTAGTACATTTGAAATGGAGAAAATTTTTGCACATGGTGTTTATGGGTTCTTTATCTACTTACTTGCACCTAGCCATGTCTATTGAGGTACATCACACCCACATTTGAATCTAGTAGTTTAATTGATCAAAATTTAATTTTCAATGATAATTGTTCAAGGTTTTCAAATATTCATTTCATGTTCTTTCAATGATTATAAAAAATAATGTAATATGTTTAGTAAAAATTACCATTTCCATAATCATGAGGGGAGAATACCATGTTTTACATGTTCAAGTTTTTGTATTAAACATGCATCAAGTGTCCAAAATACACAAGATCAACATTATGTGTTGTGAATTTATGGAAAACAGTTACAACTAGTCATGTTTCCTATGAAATAATGATGATATAATTTTAAAAGTGTCAAAGCTGACTACATACATTTGTGATAATATATAAAATCAAATGTAAGCCACATATTTCCTATTATATGCATATATATACATTTTATGTTAAGGGTTTTATGTTAACATGTATTGATTGAGTGTACCTACATATGTATCACAAAATCATGATTGTAATCAACATGGAGGTCATTAATTTGAATACTAACATAGATGTAGGAATTTTATGCTACAAAAGAGATCTATATTGATGTCATATTAATTAAGCAAGTATGGATGAGATGTGATGGTACTCTAAGACAAAATTTTAGCACAAAGTAGAAAGGAGAAAATGAACCCAAAAAAAATCACAAAACCCTTTATCATTTTTGTCTTATTTTTAACTTATTCTATTGTTTGTTTCATTTAGTATCTTAATTTCCAAAATTATCGCTCTTGATACTAATTAGAAAAATTATCATTCTATCTCTAATTTAAAGGAAATTGATTCTTTACCGCTACTTTGTAAAAAAATTTGCATATTGATCTTTTGAATTTTAGTGTTTGAATTTAACTTGTTTTTCCTAAACCAAGTATCTAATAAAATGATGCTCCAAATCAATGTAATTTAGTATTATATGAAAAATAGAATTTTTGGTCATTTAAATTATACTTATGTTGTTACAAAAAAGGTAGTTGGTCTTTTTTGCTTTTCACTAAGGTCTTCTAAGATCTTCCTCAACCACACTACTTGTGTGCTTATTAATTTAGCTACTACATACTCTACCTCTGCTATTTGAGAGTGCAATTGTTGTTTGTTTCATCAAACTCCAATTTACCAATGCATTTGCCAAAGTGAAACAATTTTATTATCTAGATTTCCTATAATCAATTGAGCCTCCCTAGTCTAAATCAATGTATCCAACCAATTGAATATTATTGGTTAAAGTTATATAATGAATTTCATAATTTAAATATTTTTTCACATATTTTGAAATTGTCGTAGATATTCTCATATGAGCTTTTGCTAACTTACTCATGAATCTTAAAACAAAGGAGACTTCATATGCATATCTCAACTTGTTATTGCCAAGTACATAAGGTTATTGGGATTTATTACATCATATGATGTGATAAATTGCATCAAAGTAAAAATTAGTTGAGTGGTTAAAACCACTCACATAGGAATCTTGTGTTGTTAGTTAGTTGGCTAGTTGTGATTTCCACCAATTATAGAAATCATATTGTTAGTGTTGTATTATATGTAATTGTTATATATCGGGAAACATAATTTATATTTAAACAACTTTGATTAATCAAAATATTACTTAAAGTATTTCTTCAAATAGTGGTATTAGAGTAGGATGAGAGAGTACCATTGCATATTTTATGAAGTTCCAACCACTACAATTTATTGTTTCCAAAGTATTGCATGGTCAGTTTGAGTTAAAGTGGTTGATAATAATTAGATTTTAAACCTAATTGAGAAGCTATGTACCTATATACATATATTGGTCCTAAAGATATAATCGATTACATCCCTGATCTTCCTCTATTGTATCCACAAGATCTCCTTGAAGACATCTAGAAAGTAAATTCGTCCAATATTCTACACCAAATTACTATGGAATAAGATCTAATATTAGATAAGGGTAAGTGGATCATTGGGAACACAATCTATGAATTAGAGAGTAAAGCAAGCAATACCATTGGAGAAAGAGTTCCTCTCATTTCAATTGGTCATTTTTTGCCATTTTCCCAAAGGAAAATATGAGGTTTTCTTAGTAGTGAGTTTAAGATCCCTAAGTATTTGGGAAGAATCAAATTGTTTGTTGTGGCTAATTCAAAATCCAAATATTTGGTTCTCTATGTTTCACTTGAGAGCATGTTCCAAATGTCCAAATACCAAGTTCAAGAAAGGGAATATGAGCATAAAAATCATGTTTAAAAAATAAAAATTATTGGTAAAAGAGAATTATTGGTCATGAAAAAAGATGTCTAACAACAATTTTGAATGAATGATAGAAATATTAGACGTCTATAGCAAATCTAAATAGAAGATAGAAACACTGGATGTCTAACACCCCATAAGTTCACCATGTGACTCAAGTACACTATTAGTGTGATTGCATCTTCTCCAATGTAGTCAGGGAATGATTTCAAAACCAGGCTTGGGATTGGTACCCAAATAATAGGAAAACCTCCTTATTGAGTGTCCATGTTTTAGAGAAAAATGGATAGAGAAAAAGGAATGATAGGAAATAAATAAAGCATGAAAATTTAAAATGTATTGGAAGGGAGACAATGCACAAAGATCCTAAATTTCTTCCATATGAACATGAACAAGATGTTTAAAAAATGAAAATTACTGGTAAAAGAGAATTACTAGTCTAGAAAACTAGATCTTTGATAGCAAATACATACAACTAATAAGAATACTGGATGTATGACTGTAAACACTGAGCATCTAATAGTAAATTTGGACTAAATACCAAAAAATCTAATAGAAGACAACAAAATGGTCGAAATACAACCAACACCAACGAAATCCAACAAATGATGATCACCCAATGTCTGTCACCCTATGTTTATCTCCTGTAGTGGTTACCTTATATCTTTCATCTGCTATGATTACCCTATGTCTATCGTGTCTTATATGTCATATCCTACATTTGCCTCTTGTCTATTACCTACTGTATTCACATCTTGTTCCTCACCTCCTGTATATCATCCAATATTTATCGCCTACAACAACTACCTCTTATCTATCACCTACTACGGTTATCCCTTGTCTATTACCTTTTGTGGTCATATTTTATTTGCAAGTTACCTTTTATTTGTCACCTACTTTCTATCTTCTACTATTTGTCACCTATTATCTCTTTTCGATTGTCTATAACCTACTATTTTTAGCTTGCTATCATGCTTTTTGTCTATTGCCTATTGTTTATCGCCTACTTTTTATTGCTTGCTATCAAGGAGAATAAATGTTTTAAATTTATGAGTATCATTGTCATATTAGCTATATATAATGGTGGTATAAGAGGTGAATTTGGTAGGATAAATAAAATTATTTATAATTTGAAGGTGAAAGTTAGGCGAGAATGCTCCATGAAATAACTATCATAGCGAGGTGAATGGACCCTAAAAAAAAATTTATCCCAAAATTTTTGGACAAATGGGCCAATGTCTAGGGTCCCAATTTTAGCCGATTTCCAATTTTGAAAATCCTAATATTTGCAAATTTATGATGATTTTCTTCTATGCATAACCTTGTCCATAAAATTTTGGAATTGAACCCAAATGCACAAGAACCAAAATTGGCCAGCTTTAAGCGAGTGTTATTATAAAATGTGGGGACACTACACAATGTCATAAGTATGGTTTATGGGCATCTAGATTTGACTATGACCCAAGACATAGTTGTAGTTGATGTTCCCCAATTGTTTGGAGTATGATTATCTCAGGTTTCCTAAGACACATAGAAGGATGCCTGATCCTAAACCATGATCAGATGTTAATCTCATCCACTCAAAAGAGCATTAAAGTACCAAATCAAGGCCTACATCATTTCTGCATTGAAGGTCATATAGAACAAAGGATGAAACTACTAGATGAGGCTATATGTAACACAAGGATAGAATCAATAGATCCATCAAAATCATGGTCAACTCAATATAGATTGAAGGCTTCACCCTCTGATCAGATACCCTATAATAATTACATGATTGGTTTTAAGGTCCAATGGGGTACAAAGCATTATGATTATCACTGTTGTTGGGAAACAACTCAAAATACAATAATAGGAGAAGAAAATGAAAAAGGAGTAATAAACCAAATGGGATTTTGGGCTAGTAGACATTTTTTTGCACCATCAAGAGAGCTAATGACTAGCTATAGATTCATCAGAACTGAACAAGATTCCTTATTGATCACGCAAGCCCAAAATATGAGTTGTTCAAGGTAACAAGTTGGGTCAAAATGAAACATAACTAAGATAAGCAATTATTGGGAGCTATGGTGAACTGATCATGGAGAGTGACTCAGGTTTGATACCATATGGTTTTGATATTACAGATTCATAGGGTAATCTATAGGAGATCTCCCAAGTCAAGTGTGGCAAGCACGTCATAATTTTGTGTACATAGTCGATAGTTAAATAAATAGATGTGATAAATACGTATCTAATTAGTGTGTTACATCATATTGTATATAGAATATAGACATAAAAAATGGGATCATTATAGGGATTACTTGCAAATCAATTAAGTACAACAGAAAATCATCAAGATGTGAGGAAAAATGAATGTATATTAAATTTTGAGTGTTATCAATTATCTTCATCAAGCACTTTCTACCCTCTTCCCAATTTATTCCCTTCCTACTTTTTATACTTTGAATCCACAACCCAACATATAAGAACATAATAGTACAATAGTTGTAGAAAATTCACCCAAATATTTGTAGTCGCTTGAGGCAGAATTATCATGAATTATGTAAATAAATAAATATGTCATCCTTTATAAGGACATAATGTCAACTAAATAAAAGATGTCAAAAATAAAGAATCTAGGTTCACAAAGAGAATATCAGTAGATGATTTATATCAAGGTAAATATTTTGAAAAGGGTGTCCAACTTAGTACTAGCTAGCAAAATCACCTTATAAATAACGCTTCATATGCAACATAAGTGAAATATTATTCAGATAAGGATGAGTTCAAAAGTGCAATTCATGATTCTCATGGTAAATTATGGTTAGTAGAATAGATTTTTGTTAGACTACATAAGAAAGAAAAGAAGATGCAAAAACAATAAATGCTTATGGTAATCTATTTGTTCCTAAAGCAACTATTAGTTGTAGCAGAGTATGCTAACATAAGTGTAGTTTGTTTAGGTGTCCCATGGACCAAGTAATTTCTCTTATCATTTTGGTGGGATATTTCTAGAATTGCTTTCCCTTTTGTTACTCGATTTTGTTTAGAATTTTCATTTTTTCTAGTACTAGCCAGTTAAAATTACCACGAACTCCTTTGGTTAATGGTAATTTTACTACTTCTTCTGCCTCCTCTTCTCCTTTTCCTCCTCCATGTAAATATTTCTTCTTCAATTTTTTTTTTATCCCCATGCTTTTCCTTTTTTCTCCCATTCATATTTATTTCCCACCTTTTTGTATGTGCACCCTCCATTCCATCACCCGTCACCCACATTTATCTTATGGAAAATACCATTTATATTTCTCCAAGTCTTTCTTCTAGCCCCTTCTTCCCTTGCCCTCCTATTAAAAAATGTTAAATAAAAAATTAGCTACCTGGATTCCTTATTTCTACAAAGTAAAAATCCCCTGTGAGTCACCAAGAATGTGGGTATTTTTTGCATCTACTCACATGATATTGCTAGTAATTTGTTTTTGTAACTAAGAATGGCAATATTGGGCCAAAACTAAAGGATGTTAGATGTTTTTTACCTGGTCCCTATGTCTAGTCGTCCAATAAACAACAAAAGGAAGTCAGTCTTAGCTAACTCAAAATACAAAATTTAAAGTTTGAACTAGGTGAATCTGTTGGAAAAATGAATTGGTTAACTCCATGAATGACCAAAAAAATATGATGTTATTGAACTCTGGACGGGTCCCAAAAATCTACCACAAATATGTGCAAAAAATTAGCTAAGTTTTGATCTTGGTGAAAAAGCGGGTTGTTTTCAAACTTTGGATAGGTCCCAAAAACCTGCCATGGAGATGTGTAAAAAACGGGTTGTGTTGAGCTTGGTGGAAAAGCAGGATATTGTCGGACTTCGAACAGGTCCCAAAAACCTGCCATAGAGATGTGCAAAAAATTTGTTGTGTTGATCTTGGAGGAAAAGCGGACTATTTCTAAACTATGGATGGGTCCCAAAAACCTACCATAAAGATGTGCAAAGAATTGGCTAAGTGTTGAGCTTGGAGAAAAAGGGGGCTACTATTGGACTCCAAAAGGGTCCCAAAAACCTGTCGTGGAGATGTGCAAAAAAATTGCTATGTTTTGAGCTTGGTGAAAAAGTGGATTGCTACTAAACTCTAAATGAGTCCCAAAACCTACCATAGAGGAAAGTAAGAAGCACTTGGTAAGATTTCAAGTCATTTTTGGATCCCGAATGAATCCCAAAAATTTAATCGAGGTTAGAAATTTTGTTCTCCATCAAGAAATGCAACATCCAACTAGAAAAGAGAGTCTAAAATTTGTTTGATAGGAAGTGCATGGAAAATTAGCAACATAGGAGTGGTCAACGTCAAGATTCAGGCTACAAGAGTGAATGATCCACTACTTTCATGCACATGCAGATAAACATCATGTAGAAACAAAATTGTCAAATGTATCATATGAATAAAAGGACCAGATGCAGCCAGTAGATCCCACTCTTACATAACATGATTGTTTAATTATAGACTCATAGAGACATAAGGGAACATATAGCTTGGTCACTCCCTTGACATAACAATATTTCATGATCAAACATCATGATCATTAGTAACAAAATCCATTGTATAAACCTATATATAGTAGGATTTAAGGCATAAAAAGCAATGACTCTTAGGATTTTATAATTTGTATGTAAGGAGTATTGTAAATTAATTCAAAAGTGTTATTGTCTAGATTTTGGTTCACTTTATTTGCAAAACATGTATGTACGAATGATAACTTATTTTTAATTTTCGTTGGTTGAATGCTCATAGTTTTTTTTCTGCTTTCTGGATTTATGCTCATAACTCATTCATTTATTTTGGAATTTATAATATGATAATCTACACAATTGTAAAATAAATATTTTGTGATTAATGATAAATTGGTTGGTTCGTTAGATAATTTTCTTGTTTTACTAATTGCATAGTCTTCTACTATGCATTCATTTTGATATGGCTTAATTTGCACTACTATAATTTCTAGCTTCATATCCTTTTGTTTCTTTTAGCACCCATTTTTTCCTTATATTTTAGGAACAATTAGCATGAACTTCAAAGGAACCGACCTATTTCGAAGACTATCCTTAGAAACCAGATCTTTTCTAGGTCATTCAATGTTGGTCAAGGTCTGTGGATGCACAAACTTTACTTAGACAGATTTTTAGATCAATAATATGTAAGTGTCCACAAGTGTCTTTATATTATACTGTGCTAAGTGAAGAGTCATATCTAGGTTTGCATACAAGATAGAGTCATGTGTATGTAAGTGTCAACCAGAGAAGCCAAGATTCATGAGACTTGGCATATGGAAAGGAATAGTCAAGTATCCAAAGATTCGTTCTACTATGGATATATGTATTCCATAGAGAAGCATTGAACCAATCAATCATAAATAGTCATATCAAATAATCAAGTGTTATATTTGTAAGAGAAATAGGAGTAATAAAGGTTGCATATATTTGAGCAATTAATATTGTAAGTCATGCTACATGCTTTGTACATGTATGATTTAGGCTATTTACATTCATATTGTTGTTTATTAATGAATGTTATTTGATATATTATAAGCCTTGTGGAAGGATATTTCTATCCTTCTATTCCAGAAACTTGCAAGATAAATTAATAAACAGAAATCAAATACGAACGAAGTTGTCAATAAGGAAAATGCAGTGAAACGAATGGAGTAAATCAATGGCCACTTAAGGTGGGCACACCCTTGCGCAAACGCAGATGAATAATAATAAAGATATGAGATGATTCTTTAATTAAATTATTATGAACCCATATATAATGAATTTTACACAATTGGATAATATAGCCGACTCTTCATGTTTGGAGTGTAAGCCGACTCTTCATGTTTGGAGTGTAACATGACTCCCCTCCTCGGAAAGCTTTGTCCTCAAAGCTGGAAATGTCTGGAAGATACTTTCAGGTTCCCATGTGGCATCCTCCTCTGGTAAATCTTGCCATTTAATGAGAAATTCTTGAATCTGACGTGATCTCAGTCTTCGGGTTCTATGTTGTAGTATATCTTCAGGTTGGAGATGTATGCGTCCTTCCTCATCGAGCACTGGTAAGTCCGATTGACTTTGTACTTTTTGACCAATTACTTTTTTGAGACATGAAACATGAAATACTGGGTGTATTCGTGATGATGTAGGTAGCTCTAATTGATAGGCTACTTCTCCAATGCGGCGCATAATTTTGTAGGGACCATAGAATCGTGGGGCCAACTTTTGGCTGGACTTTAACCTTAACGAGGATTGTTTGTAAGGTTGCAGCTTTAGGAACACCCAATCACCTATATCAAAGGTTCTTTCTGATCGGTGCAAGTCTTGTTGTTGTTTCATACGATTCTGTGCTTGGACTAAATTCTCTTTGAGGATGGTGAGTGTAGACTGCCTTTGTTGGAACCAATCATCCACTTTGGCTACCTTGGATGATCCCTGGACGTAATCTGCAATGGTTGGAGGTTTGGTGCCATACAATGCTTCAAATGGAGACATCTTAATTGAGTAATGGTAAGAAGTGTTGTACCACCATTCTGCCAATGCTAACCAATGGCTCCATTGGTATTGTTTATCTTGAGCAAAACATCTTAAGTACGTACCCAAACATTTGTTAACTACTTCCGTTTGACCATTCTGTCTGTGGATGGTAAGGTGAAGACATGTTCAATTTGGTACCACTAAGGCGAAATAACTCCCTCCAAAAGTTACTAGTAAAAATGGGATCTCTATCACTTACAATATTTTTTGGCATACCATGTAATTTGAAAATTGAATCCATAAATACCTTTGCCACCTTGCTTGCGGAAAATGGATGTTGTAAAGCCTGAAAGTGAGCATATTTGGATAACCGGTCTACGACGACGAAGATTACTGTCCTGCCTTCTGATTTTGGAAGACCTTCAATGAAATCCATGGATATATGTTCCCACTGTCGTTCAGGGATGGGTAATGGTTGTAATAATCCTGGTGATTTGACTGTTTCTCCTTTATTGCGCTGGCAAACTTCACATTCTGCTACCCATTGTTTGACTTCTGCTTTTAATCCTTTCCAACAAAATGATTGTTTGACCCTTAAATATGTCTTCAAAAATCCTGAATGTCCTGCTGATGGAGAAGCGTGTGATTCGTCGAGGATCTTTGATTTGAGTTCTGAATTATGTGGAATGTAAATGCGGTTCTTCTTCCGGAGGATGTTATCTTCATAAGAGAACAAAGGGTGTTTGGAAGACCCTATAGATAATTCATGAATTATCTGGGCAGTTTCACTATTGGACAACCATTCAATTTGTAATTGAGTTACCCATTGGGAGCAAGGACCTGAAATAGCATTGATGACTACTTCATCTTCATATTTTTTGGACAGCGCATCGACGGCTATATTTTCCTTCCCTTTCTTATATTCGATAACGAAATCATAGCCCAGAAGTTTGGTTAACCACTTATTTTGTTCTGGATAAGAAAACCTTTGCTCCAAAAAATGCTTGAGGCTACTATGATCTGTTTTTATAATGAAGCGGCTACTGATTAGGTAGTGTCTCCATTTTTCTACTGCATGAAGAATAGCCAACATTTCTTTTTCATATGTTGATCTTCCCAAAAAAAATTCGGAAAGCTGTTTACTTTCAAATGCCAATGGATGACCTTCTTGCATTAATATAGCCCCAATTCCTGTTCCTGATGCATCACATTCTATAATAAATGGTTTGTGAAAATTGGGAGTTGCTAATACTGGAGTTGTACACATGGCTTGCTTAAGAGCTTCAAAAGCTAGAGTAGCCTCTTCCGACCAACGAAAAGCATCCTTTTTTGTGAGTGCCGTGAGAGGTGCTGCAATCTTACCATAATTCTGTACAAACTTGCGATAGTAGCCCGTGAGACCCAAAAAACCATGAAGTTTCTTGATGGTTTTAGGTAAAGGCCACTCTTGAATTGCCTTAATCTTATTGGGATCGACTTTGACACCCTCATGTGAAACTATATGACCCAGATACTCGACTTCTTGAACACCAAAAGAACATTTGGAGCGTTTAACAAATAATTTTTCTTTGTGTAGAATGTGAAGGGCTTTATCCACATGATGTAAATGGTCCGTCCATGTTTTGCTGTATATGAGGATATCATCAAAAAAAACTAATACAAACTTACGGAGGAGTGGACGAAACACTTGGTTCATGAGACTTTGGAATGTGGATGGTGCATTAGTGAGACCAAAAGGCATGACCAAAAATTCGTAATGACCTTCATGAGTACGAAAGGCCGTTTTGGGAATATCTTCTTCTCTAACACGGATTTGGTGAAAGCCAGAGCGAAGGTCTAATTTTGTAAAAAATTTTGCCCCATGCAACTCATCTAATAGGTCATCTATGACGGGGATAGGAAATTTGTCCTTGATAGTGAGTTTATTGAGAGAACGAAAGTCAGGACACATACGCCAAGAGTTATCTTTTCGTCTAGCCAGGACTACAGGTGAGGAATAAGGACTAGTGCTTGTGACGAATGACTCCATGATCCAACAAATCCTGAACGATCTGTTCGATTTCTGTCTTTTGTGGTTGAGGATAGCGATAAGGACGACTGTTAGGTGGGACACTCCCTGGCATCAAATGGATGGCATGATCATGAGATCGTTTAGGTGGTAATCCTTGAGGTTCTTGGAAAACCTCTTCGTAATGTGTTATAATATCTTGTAACTCAGGTGCAATAATATCCGAAGTTGCTGAAGATTGTTTTTCCAAACAATTAATTTGAGCTATAAAACCATATCCACCCTTTTTTAACATCTTCTCCATACTATGAGAGCTCACCATTTGTGATGGAGGAGTAGTAATGCCTTGTAAGCGAATGACTCGTCCATTTTCCTTCCATTCCACAAATAATTTTTTGAAGTTGAAACTAACTGTGTCTAATGTTTCCAACCATTCAACACCCAAAATGACATCAGAGTTCCCTAAATTCATGACAAAAAGGGATCCTAACCAGGTATAAGTTCCCATATTTATGGAAACTTGAGATGTGCGACCCACACATTGTGCGTTCACCCCATTGGCCACTAGAACCTAAAATTTGTCTTTGTTGGAAGAGTTAATGAATAAATTCAAAGCTTTTGTTGTTTTGATGTCGATAAAATTGTGGGTGCTACCAGAATCAATTAGCACATTCACCTTTTTCTGACGAAGAAATCCTGGTACCTTGATGGTATGGTGGGCGGTTAAACCCATGAGAGCATGCACTGAAATTGCCATTGTATCCTCTTCTTTTTCGTCTATAGTACACGGTAGGTCTTCTGGCATAGGTTCTTCTGATTGGTAAGGTTCATCTTCTTCTCCTTCACAAGGATCACCTTCAATATGAAAGTTTTGTTTTTGGGCACAAGCTTGTTCCCTGGGGTGATGAGTGCGACATTTATAGCAAAAATATCTTGATGGTTGATCATTTCTACGAAAGGAATTGTTGCGATATGAAGGACGACTATATGTTTCCCGTTGTGTAGACAACTGATGTCTCTTCTCGGCCAACTTGGCTATTCTTATACAACTGTTCAACAAGGTTGGATCGTGCATGTCTACCTCCACTCGAATACTTTCTTTCAAACCATTGCGAAAGGCACCTACCACTGTGTCGGGATTGAGGTCTGAGGTATATGGTAGTAAACTGGTAAACTCCGAAACGAATTCACTAACTGACCCTTTTTGTTTAAGAGATAACAATCTTACTGTGTAGGATGATGTAGCTCCGTCGTCAAATCTTTCTAAAAAAGAGGTAGTGAATTTTCTCCAGTTAATAATAGCTTCATTCTCTCGTTTAAACCATACAAACCATTGGTAGGCCTCAGTGCCTAATTTTGATGCAGCGAAAGGAACTCTATCAATTTCCTTAATTTGATATAAGTCAAGGATGCCTTCCATTTTGGCTAACCAACCACGAGGATCATGACCTTCAAAAGTGGGCATATCAATTCTTGGAAAATTAATATTAGGACCTCTTGGTTGGTGATAACCCGTGTCCCTTTCTTGATTTTGGTTATACCGCTGTCTTTGATAGCGATCCTTGTTATTATCCCAATCACCCTGTTTTTGTTCCCAATCATCATTAGGATCGACAGTTTCTTCATTTCGTTGGGCATGGGAGTGATTTTGGGGATTAGTATTGGGATTAGGTTGTTTTTGTGCTTTCACAAGGTCTTTTAGGAGGATACCCATTTCGTTTATACTCTCTAGTATGCCTTGAAGAGACTCCCTATCAGATATGGCTGAATTACTTGAGTTTCCTTGCGTGATGTTTTCGTGAGTTGGGGAAGGATTAGTAGCCATAGGATCTACTAGTGGGTGGTGTGGATTATAACTACCAATTTTAAAAGGAGAAAGAGAATTTTTTGTACCTGGGCTGCGATTAGGTCTTCTTGTGTTGTTATTTTCCGAGCTTGATAATCGACCGTCAGCACCTTTTTTCCACTGTTTGCTCATGCACTTGTTACATAACCTGCTTGGGATTCCACGACAACTATCGCAAAATTTGGTGGACTTTAGCAAAAAATTGTGGGTTCCGCTTCAACTGTCGCTTCAACTGCGACGCGGATTTGAATGTTTCTGGTTCACCTCCGTAACCACCACTTTTGATGACTTCAGCGATTATTGAGCAACTTTTGACGACTTATAGCAACTTTTGACGATTTTTAGCCAGGCACGACGGAACAGCTTTGACACGTGAGACCCCTGAACCGGACACGGACACTGCGACAGAACCGGACACGGACCTACGACAGACACGAACCGAAGACTGACTGACACGTGAGACACCTGCGACGACACGAACCGGACACGGACACTGCGACAAACACGAACCGAAGACTGACTGACACGTGAGACACCTGCGATGACACGAAGGACAACCTGACGCGAGACGAGACGGAGGACAAGACAAGACCGGACGCGAGATGACCAACGCGAGACGGAAGTGACGAGCGAACGGAGGACGCGGGGATCGAACGACACGGATGAGACTACCAACGATACGACAACCAACGAAAAAACCCAATGACGACCAACGACACGACAACCGATGGGAGACCCTATCGACACGCTCATGACACACGTGCAAAGACAACGGAGGATGTGACCGAAGTCACAAACAGAAAGGGGCGATGAATTCCTTATAAACTTTTAAACGCCCTTCCTACGACCAATGTGGGATAAATCGTGTAAACCCAAACCCGCAATAATATTTTTGCTGACGTCAGCCGACGATTTGAATTTTAAAAACCTTAGTCACTGTTTAATTAACACAATTTCACGCATTCTTATTGGACGCCGCTGTGGAGAAGGAATACTCTGCGTCTGATGTCCTGGCGTTCGGGTATAGGACCACGCACGAATCGAAACGCCTGTAGCGGACAAACAAAACACCAAATCACCAAATCGCTTGCAAATTGAAACTGGAATCGACGCGTTAGCGTTACTGAGTAGCGGAAAATTTGAGGTGAAACGCCTGTTATTTCCGTCGAACTGTATTTGTGCAACTCTGGTAAAACTCGTGACGCGACGCGAACTGAACCCGTTATGACGCAGCCGGATGGCGGAGTTGAAATAAAATCCCGTGAATCACCGAATCTGATACCACTTGGAAGGATATTTCTATCCTTCTGTTCCAAAAACTTGCAAGATAAATTAATAAACAGAAATCAAATACGAACGAAGTTGTCAATAAGGAAAATGCAGTGAAACGAATGGAGTAAATCAATGGCCACTTAAGGTGGGCACACCCTTGCGCAAACGCAGATGAATAATAATAAAGATATGAGATGATTCTTTAATTAAATTATTATGAACCCATATATAATGAATTTTACACAATTGGATAATATAGCCGACTCTTCATGTTTGGAGTGTAAGCCGACTCTTCATGTTTGGAGTGTAACACCTTGATTTACATATTAATTTGCTCATACATCATTATATTGATCTTACAATATTTTGGCTATATTATATTTGATCCTATGATCATTTATCATATGATTTTTATATTAATAGTAAGACTTAAAAATCCATCAAAAGTATGTATGGATGATGCATTTAGACTATGCAAAAATAATGAATGGAACATGTATTGGCATTCAACTAATTGAAGATATACAAATGAGTTATGCTTGTAATTCATAGTTCAAATGTACTAATACTATTGTTCGATATGAAGTATTATGTATTGGATAGAGAACAATTAAAAATATGGGTATAAAAACTCTAATTATCTTTAGCGGCTCTAAGTTAGTAATAAACCAAGTCAAAATAAACATGTGCCAGTGTATTAGATTGAGAAAACTTAAAAATATGGGTATAAAAACTCTAATTATCTTTAGCGGCTCTAAGTTAGTAATAAACCAAGTCAATTAAACATGTGCCACCAAAAATAAACATATAAAATCCTACAAGCTTAGATTTTTTGACCTATTGAAAAGGTCTAGTGCTTGCAAACTTAAGGCAATACCCAAGAAATTTAATTTGAATGCAGATGAACTAGCCTCTTTGGTTACTAAATACCTTGACCTCTCTTACAATATGATATATAAAAATAACCTAGCCTAGCATAATGCTCTATGATTAGCCAAAAATAGATTAAG
Organism: Wollemia nobilis; assembly: GCA_028583015.1. Lineage (NCBI taxonomy): Eukaryota > Viridiplantae > Streptophyta > Pinopsida > Araucariales > Araucariaceae > Wollemia > Wollemia nobilis. The sequence goes on along the minus strand of JAQPPZ010017218.1, from coordinate 10,372,175 downwards.
ATAAAATAATTATTTGAACTTTCTAACTCTAATGTTCAAGGATCACATTCACATACACAAGAAGTACCCACTAATTACTAATTAAAATATTACAATAAAATAAATATAAAAGAAGTTAGGATATGAAATCTTAACAAATAATAACGATATGATAAATTCAAGTTAAAGTATTTAACTACTTATGATAATGCTTTTATCTTATATAACCTAAGTTCCAAGTTTTTGTTCTCTATTATATTTATTTATTTATTGACTCAACATGAACACAAATGTCAAACATAATGTCATTCTTTAGGTGGCCCTTGATATGCCCCTACTTTTTAACCTTTTCAAAAATTACAAAAAAAACCTAGATATGTTAAAAGAGTTTTTTAAAGGTCCTAGTATTTTGTACAATAATTTGTTTTTTATTTCTAGAATTCTAACAAACATTGCTATTTCTTCTCTGTATTTTCTAAGTCTATTAATTTTCCTTTCCTGAGATGGCCCCTGCCTGGGTTTTGGTTTGTTTTCTGTTGGAATGTAGTCTCCGTGGTCATTTTCCCCTACGTGGGCAGTTTTCCTATTATAACTGGTTCTGTCATCCCCTGAGTGGGAAATTTTGTTCCTATCATCCCCTGTGTGGGAAATTTGGTTTTTTTTTAAACTATCTTCCATGGTATGGGATACTTCAGTAGTATTTTACCTATATCTATCAAATTCTATTGTATATCTGGGATTGGGACCTAGCCAAAACCTGTATAATAGAACCATCCAATTACAAAAAAAACAAAACCTAGATACATACCACTGCTTTCGACTTTCAAACAAAAAAAATAAAGTAGTCTTTTCAGTAATTCAAAGAATACAGATAAGAGCATTCATTGTCATCAAAAAGAGCTCCACTATAATATCTTGTTGTCTTCCTTGATGTTTCCCCGTTCAATCCTGAGCACAAACATAAGTCAATCAAGTTAATATAATCGAGCAAAAAAATAGTTATTTATATTTATTTATTTCGAAGTAATCCAAAGTATAATTAATTATATAATTAAATTATGTTTTTAAGACAAAAAAATCAAAGTACAACTAATGAGATAACAGTCCAACAAAATAAATTTAATATTAATTCAAAGACCTAGTGCAGCCATGGACCGACCATGTTTGACTCCAATGACTTTCGTTCGATCTACATGGATACATCAACACTTGGTGTGGCCATGGGCCGACCACTCGAGCCTACGAAAGGAAAATAAATAAATCCCAATCCATTATAATCATATTAATACTTTATTTCAATCTTAGTTGGGGGAGGAGAAATGATGTGGAGGAAGGGTTGATGGAGGAAATCATACTCAAGTTGTGATAGATCCATTATCATCGCCGCTTAGTGATAGTTAAAAACCTATCTGCAATTTTGATGAAATCTTGGACTATGAATGAGGTAAGCATTCCTCTTTATTACATTTAAATTCTCTTTGGAAGAAGTTTGTCAACTACAATCATAAAGTGAATGCAATGAAGCTAGGGTTTGCAAAGTGAAGCACAAAGGAATTAAATTGAAGGGGTAAAAGGATTTACTTTGATAGGAAGGAATATTTCTATGCATGTGAAAAATAGTTTGAAGAATTTTGTTGGCTAGAATTGTGGAGTGCACACGATAAAGCTAGGGGTTACAAGTGAAGGACAGAGAAAAGTAAAAATACAAGAAGTGTCAGTATTTTATTTTTCCTAAAACTAGAATGTGCTCAGATCTAGTCATGTGAATAAAATAAATATGGATCCAGTTCTTGAATAATATGTTTAAAACATGACACAAGAAGCATCATCATTTTTTTAAACCAAAGTGCACTCAGATCTATTCATGTGAAGGAATTGAAGGTTGGACAACTTTCTAGGTTCAAAGCATGTAAAATGTGAAAGAAGTTACTTTGACAGGGAGGAATATTTTTGTGAATGTGAATGGTTATTTGAAGAAGTTTATCGGTTGGAATCTTGAATTTTATGCAAGAAAGCTAGGGTTTGCAAAAGAAAAATATTAACTTTTGTTTTCATTTGGTATTTTTTAAAAAATAATAGTATAGTGTGGGAAATTGGTTTCTTGTTTTGATGGAGAATGAAGAGGAACATTTGGAATTCTTAGAGGACCCTTTTGAGGGGCAAAGCATATTTTCAACTCCAAGGACCAAGGGTCATATTTCTAGATAAGAATTAGAAGTTGAGAACTGGGGATCCTTGGGTTTTTTGAGTGGCCTGAATAACACCGCATGTTATCAAAATTTAGTAGATAGAGGGGAGTCTATGTAAAAATTTTCATATCAAGTTGGTTGTCCTATATACTGCTCACTCTTAGGTGTCTCAGAACACTCTACTCAAGTGATGGGTTTAATGAATGATCAAGCATTCTGTTGTAGGAAAGAAAAACTTAAGCAGGATACAAACAACCCAAACTCACTTCGTCTGATAGATTTTCCTTTGTTTGGTTATGATTTTATTGGTAAAAGTCTTTATTTAGAGGCTCTAAGTGGAGTGGGTCCAAAATTTCAATCAACACAAATTTTAACTTTGGTTACTAAAGTGTATAACGCACATAAAGTGATTAAAAATATAAGGTTAAAGATTAGAATGGTACTTGGGGAAGACCTGAGGATGGAACAAGTTTTGGAGTTTTTAGGGAAGGCCCTTATTGGAAAGTTTCATGGACATCAAATAGCTGATAATACACTAAATGAGTGGTTGTAGAAGGTATGGGTCCCAAATTTAGGATATGGGCCAGTTTTTCACTTACTTACCAAAGGATAGATAGGTTTCCATTTTCGATTTGAGGAAGATGCACAAAAAAATTTTGGAGGTCGTTGATATTGGGGGTCTTATTTTTTGGCTTTGAAGGATTGGACGACTTGCTTTGATCCTAGGACTGAGTTCTTAGGAGAATATCAATCTAGATAAGACTCCTAGTTCTACCAATGGAGTTATGGTTAGAAAGAGATTGGATATTCATTAGGTAAAACCTTGGATATATATATATATATATATATATATATATATATATATATATATATATATATATATATATATATATATATATATATATATTTTCTTTTAAATCTAGTATTTTTTAGTCTGTAACTTGATTTTTGGGTGAGATGGATATTAGTGAAGGCTTACCGGACTGTATGGAGATAGTTATGGGGAATACAATTCATAATTAAATCTTGGAATATTTGAAGATTCATTTTAGATGTTTTCATTGTCATGCTTATGGATATATTGCTAAGGAATGTTCTTATTATTTCACACAAAAATTATGGAGGAGAAAACAAATTACTAGTGGGGATTTCAAGTCAGATAATAACAAATAATAGATACCTATTTTTTAGAGCTCAATAGTGCTCCCTGATTTGGCACAAACAAGCAAAAAAAATATTGTTGAACCTAGAACCAAAAATTTGGAGGAGGAAGAAATTTTGAGCCTAGCTTTATCTCCATTTCACTATCTACAGGTTGTTAGAGAAGGAGACATAATCATAAAGAAAAATATGAAAGGGTTGGAACCCGATACTATTAAGTTTTTTGGTCAGTAATCTAAGCCTTATGAAAATTACTATACAATACATGTGGAGAATAATCTGGACTTAGTAATAAAAAAAAAGTACACTTCCCTATGAATATTCGAAGAGAAGTCCCAAGGACAAGGAATTTTATAGGATTTTGGCCAATGGATCGATAACCTCAAACACATTGAATAGGGATTGTGATCCAAATATTTTTGCTATTGGAGGAAGTATTTTTGACATATCAGGTGAATCTTCTAGGGAGGTATCTATTTTAGGGATGGTTTGGAGATGGGCTCCTCTTGTATAAATTTATTAAGTTCTAGGAAAAAGGAATCTCAGTTGAGAACTTGTATAGTGGCTGGAAGGTTAGGGTTAGGTTTTTACCTTATAAAGGAATCTTCCACTTCTTCAATAGGTAGGAAATATTTTTTATTTCATGCATAGGAGAAGCCATTAAGGGAAATCCAGTAGGGTAAACAAAAATCTATAAAAGGGGTCCTTAGAACAGGATAAAACCCTTTTAAGATGTTTAAATGATCTTGTTATCCCTTAATATTTGAGATATTGGTAGTCCCTCTAAAATAATTGCCTTAGCCAGGATGGTGGAAATTCATAATCTGAATCTTATCCTTATACAAGAAACCATGAGGGCAAGTACAAAAGTCATTGAAGGGTTGATTAAATTGCTTAGGGACTAGGAGTTCTAGGCTCTAGATGCTACTGTAAATTCATGGGATGTTTTTACTGGTTGGAAGAACTCAGTATCCTTAATTAATTCTTTATTTATGGTTTCAGACTTGTGGATAGAATTATTTTTTAAATACTTAGGTTTGAGGTTACCAATTATTGATTATTATGGTCCCTTTGAAGATATATAGGTCTTATGGGATGATTTTTTCTCCCAAAGATGTGTTAGGGATGAAATAGTTATCACTGGTGGGGACTTAAATTTTACTATGAATAGAAGTGAGGTGTGGGGAGAATCTGCAAGACTTGATAGACTTACAAATTACTTTAGACATAAGATTGAAGAAGATGGTTTAATTTATTTGGAACTAATAAAATTAATTCCAACATAAAGAAATAATAGAGTTGGGGAAGTTGGGATCTTGAAGAGGCTGGATAGATTTTTGATCTTAGAGTCATCATACAATGAAATAGATAAAAAATGGTCATGAATTGAGACTGGAGGTGACTTAAATCATTCTCCCATACTTATTCAATTATAAATTTAAGAGGTGAAACCTGCCAGTCCTTTTAAGCTCAATCCAATTTTGTTGGAGGAAGAAGATTTTCAATATCTGATTAAAAAATAATGGATTGGTTATGACCAAAGTTCTAGGTCATCGATGAGTTTTCAATTTACTCTTGATTTAAAAATATTAAAATGAGTTGTCATATTGGTTTGTAGTTAAAAAGGAGAGCATGGATAGAGATATTAAGTTGGTGGAGAAAGAAATTTTAAAAAATCATAAAAAGAATGAGGCTGGTTTGTTTAAAGAGGAGGAGAAAACAAGATTGGCTGAACTTGAAATTAAAAAGAACAAAGTTTTGGAGTGGAGGAAAGCTAAAAGGAGAATTAAAAGTAGAGTTGTATGGTTAAACAATGGGGATGGAAATACTAAGTTGTTTTCATAATTTTTCAAATCATAGGAAGAAGGTTAACTCTATCTAAGAGATACAGAATGAAGAAGGGGTCCTCGTTAGTAGTTTTTCTGAGTTAGCATATTTAGGAGTAAAATATTTTCAATTTATCTATAAAGAACCTTATAGAGACAATATTGGAGAAATTTTAAAGTTAACTACTTTCTTCCCTAGTTTTGTGATAAAGGAGGACAACCAGTTACTTATGAAGTAGGTCACAAAGGAAGAATTGAAAGCTATCCTGACTTATTTCAAAATGGATAAAAGTCCAAGGCCTAATGGATGGCCTGTGGAGTTTTTCTTGGTTTTCTATGATATTGTTGAGGATGATCTTATCAAAGTTATGGATGAAGTTAGGTTGAGTGGTCAGCTTTTGGGGGTTTTTAATTCCATTTTTTTAGCTTTGATTCTAAAAAAGGAGAAGCATAAAACCTTTGATGAATTTAGACCTATTTTGTTGTGTAACTGTATCTATAAAATCGTTGCAAATATTCTAGCTATTATATTAAAAAAATATTTTCTTTGAATTTATTTCCCTTTGGGTTTTATAGCAGATATATTCTTGAAGCCATAGGAGTTACACAAGAGGGTGTTCACTCTATTAAAACTGGAAATCGTCCTGCAATGGTCCTTAAACTAGATCTATCTAAATCTTATGATAGAATTAGCTAGTTGTATCTTAGATTGATGTAATTACATGTGGGTTTTAGCTATTTGGTAGTAAATTAGATTATGGGATGCATTTATTCTATATATTTTGTTGATATTATCAATGGATTAGCTTCCAAATTCTTTAGACCCTTGAGAGGACTAAGACAGGGATGTTGTTTATCTTGTTTACTTTTTTGTCAGTTGCTGAAGGATTGAGCAAGGTTATTTTGGATGTAAAGAGGAAAAGATCATTGTTTGGGACCAAAGTGGGGGTCCTTTATATATCTCAGTTATTATTTGTTGATGATGTATTATTGTTCACAAATGGTATTTTAAGGGAAGCTAGAAATTTGATGAAGAACACAAGCTTATACTGAGAGGGGGGTGAATAGTATAAGACCTCTTTTTACTTTTCTTTCCCAATAAATATTATGCAATGTATAGATAGCAATATCAATAGTAGTAATCAAATCAATGCACAAATCACCACACACAATAGAGACACCAATTTAATGTGGTTCACCCAATGTGGGCTACTCCACAAAGAAAATATTTCACTAAATTTTTTTCAATCAATCTCTTGGGAATACTTTACCTATTAAAATGTTTATGGATCTATTTCCAAATGAGACACCAATCCCCTAATCAAGTTCATTGATCTATATCCATAGGAGAAATCCTTTCCTCTTAGATCTGACTGGTGATCTTATAGAATAACTATTGCCCCCACTACTCTGTCTAATGGATCTTTATCCACTGAAGACACTTGTCCTCACTGCCCTAGCTAATGTATCTCTATCCATTGGAGACTTTCATCCTCTATACTCTATAACCTTCAAAGCTCTATCTCAATATTCACTAAACATAGTCCTTTGGTCTATCATAAATCTTCTCAATCTATGTCTCTGGTCTGGCACAAACCTATCCTCAAATATACACCAAACTCTATCATAAATTTGTACTAAACATAGTCCTTCAATATAGCACAAATCTATCCTTAATCTCTATCCTTTGATCTACACTAAATACAATCCTTTAGTCTAGCACAAATCTATCCTCAATCTCTGTCCTCAAGCCTTAACACAAAGCTTGACTCAATCTCAAACCAACTCTACTGGATCTTCCCCAAATCTTAACTCAAGGTTTGAACAAATAAATAAATCAACTCTGCTCTCAAGTATTCTCAAGACTTGTCTCAAATATTCCTTGTAAGCTTCCACAAAATCTCACACTAATCTATCCATAAATCCTCTCTCTTGTCCAAATCTTCTCAACAAGTTCTCACTAGAACTTGTCCAAATCTACTCAATAAGTCCTCACTAGAACTTATCCAAATCTACTCTCAATATGTATTGTAAGATTTCACAAAATCTCACACTAATCTATCCACAAGTATTCTATAGAACTTACCTCAAATCTACTCAACAAGTCCACACTAGAACTTATCCAATCTCATAGAAATATAAAGAGAATTGTTAGAGACTCAATATGCTTCACATTCATCACAATGCTCAATCACTTTCAATCACTCTTTTAGAAACATATAGAGAATTGTAGAGACTCAATATGCTTCACACACAAAATTTCAATCACTTTAAATCTCTCTTTTATCACAAAAACATATAGAGAATTGTTAGAGACTCAATATGCTTCACACTCACAAACTTTCAATCTCTTTCACAAATCAATTCAGAATATAGAACAATTAGTTTCATAGAACTTGAGCTATCACTTCACACATCCACTTGACTAGGCTCAACCAACTCTACTCAACCAATCACTCAATGAAATAATCCTTGCTCACAAACCCTAGTCCAAACATATGATCACTCACTCAAATATTTCCAACAATGCTTATCAACCAATTTTACATAACAATGATACTCATGTTCTTTTGCAAACCCTAGTTCAAGTTCTTCACTAATATCAATCACTTCAACAACAATGCTTATAAAACAAGGTTTTATCAACAACTCTTAATTACTAAAAACCTTTAAGCATTAATTAAAAAAACACTAAAAAATGCTTAACCAAACAATCCTTTTCACTCCAACTTTTTGTTCACATTTTTCAACAATCACTCACTAGGAAGAATATGCCCATACCTTTTGTATAGAACCAAAAATTTAGGAGCTCAAAATATAATCTCTAATATTCATTCACCTTGAAAGGTTCAAAAATACATTGCTTAAATACATAAACTAATAACCAATACTTAGAAAGCTTAGGAGAAATATTAGGGAGGAAAGGAAAAAAGGAATTTGGAGTCAAACTCTTCCTGCCTTCCATGCTGTCCAATCTTGTTGACTTGGTTGTCATCCAAGGAGGTAAAAGGGTAAGGTCCAAAGCTTACAGTTGTAAAACAAATTTTTACCATTTTACCATTTTAACTTCCAACATTCTCCCCCTTAAAGTTGAGATGACTGACTATACAGGTCTCTCAGCTTTATATATTGATCTTTAGCCATGCCTTTGGTGAAGATATTTGCAATGTTATCCAAAGTGCTATAATATTTAAGCTCAACTATCTGCTGCTCCACCATGTCTCGAATGAAGTGATACTTCATATTGAAATGGTTTGATTTGCTATGGTGGATTGGATTGTATTCCAACTGAATGGCACTTATGTTATCACAATACATTAGAGTTGGACCACTTTGACTTCATCCAATCTCTTCAAGGACTTTTCTCAACCATAGGGCTTGATTACTAGCATGTGTGATGGCTAAATAATCATCCTTAGTAGATGACAATGCTACAATAGTTTATTTATTGGAACTCCAAGTGATTAGTCCTGACCCTAGACAAATAGTTCCCTGATGTAGATTTCCCATCATCTATAATGCTGCTCCAATCACTGTCACTGAAGCCAACTAATTTCATAGAATTACATTTGTGGTAATGGATTCCAAAATCCAATGTACCTTTTACATATCTTAAGATTCTTTTAGTTGCTTGTAGATGCAACTCAGATGGACTTGCCATAAACCTTGAAACTAGAGAAACAACATATTGAATATCGAGTCTTGTGTTGGTGAGGAACATCATAATCCCAACCATGCTCCTATAAGTGGTCATGTCAACCTTTGGTGCTCCGTCGTCCTTGCTCAATTAGATTCCATGTCCAGTTGGAGTTGCAACTGATTTGCACTGCTCCATGGCAAATTTCTTGATCATGTCTCGAGCATACTTGTGTTGACATATGAAGATCCCCTTATTTGATTGATGCACTTCCTTGCCTAGGAAGTATCGCATTAAACCGAGATCTTTCATCTCAATCTGCTTCATCATGGAGTTTTTGAACTCCATATTCATTTTAGTGTTAATACCCATAAATATTAGATCATCCACATACAAATAAACTATGAGAATGTCTACACCATGATTTAGGTAGTACAGAGTTGGTTCACTTTTGCTTCTAGTGAATCCATACTCATTGAAATAGCCATCAATACGTGAGTACCAAGCTCTTGGTGCTTGCTTGAGGCCATAAGGTGCTTTTTTGCATTTATAAACAAGGTTCTCCTTTCCTTGTTCTTGAAAGCCTTGAGGTTTTTGAACATAAACCTCCTTTGTCAAGTATCCATTCAGAAAATTACTTTTCACATCCATGTGTTGAATGTTCCATCCTTTGTGGGCAGCTAAGGAAAGAACTGATCTGATTGTCTCTTGTCATGCAACAAGAGCAAAAGTTTCCTCATAGTCAATGGCAAATTTTTGAGTAAAACATTTTGCTACTAATATCACATTGTGCCTCTCAATGCTTCCATCAACATTGTATTTGGTCTTGTAGACCCATTTACATCCAACACACTTTTTTCCTTTGGGTAGATTTACTAGCTCCCATGTATCATTATTTTTTGTAGAGGTTATTTCCTCTTCCATGGCTTCTTGCCAAACATTTTGAGTACAAGCCTTCTCATAGCTAGCTAGTTATAGTTGTGCACTAGCCAATAAAGCATAATTGACTACATATCACTTAGGATATTGGGAGTCATCATCCCCATACAATTGCAATTTTCAAGTTGCTACAAAATTGTATTCATTTCACTAGCTTGGCTTCTAGTGAATCTTCTCTAGAAATTTTGATCCAACATTATAAAGGATGGATCATGTTGTAAAGTTATTTTGCCTCTTGATGGAGAGTCACTGTCAATGTCCATAGGTGAAGAACTTATTGATATCTATGGAGAAGGACTTGGAGTGGCGGTTGAAGTACTTGATGTAATACTCCTACTTCGGCTTGGAGGGGGTGGTGTGCCTTTGATTTTATTGGGAGACACCTGATGTACCTATTGTACCTATGAATAAGTTACATCTTGGGACTCATCATCAACAAAAATTATTTTATGACCCCATTCTCCCCTTTCATCAAAAATTACACCCCTAGAAAGTACAATTTTATGAGTCTTGGGATTGTAGATTCTATATGCTTTTGTAGACTCACAATACCCTAGAAATATACAAGCTTGACTTTTGGGATCAAGCTTCTTCCTTTTCTCATTAGGAATGTGTGCATATGCTAAAGAACAAAAAACTTTGAAATGCTTTACATTGGGTTTCTTTCCATACCACCCCTCATAAGGAGTGATACCATCTAAACTAGAAATTGGACTTCCATTGAGAAAGTATACACTGGTTCTTACAGAGATCAGCCCAGTACATATTAGTTAGATGCTTATTCTGAAGCATAGTTCTTGCCATATCAACTATGGTGCGGTTCTTTCTCTCTACCACACCATTCTGTTGTGGGGTATAGGTAGTGGTGAATTGCCTTTTGATCCCACTTGCTTTACAATATTTCAAGAATTCTTTTGAGGAATACTCACCTCATAAATCTGTCCTAAGACATTTTACAAAATACTCACTTTTTTTCTCTACATTTTTTCTAAAATCTATGAAACAATCAAAAGCTTCATCTTTATTTTTCAAAAAATAAATCCAACACATTCTAGAGAAATCATCTATGAAAGTGAGAAAATAGGAATTGTTTTTGATACTATTTGTCTGCATTGGACCACAGATGTCTGAATGCACTAACTGAAGTGGATAGCTAGCTCTCCACACTTGTCCTTTTGGAAAATTAGACCTTGAGTGCTTTTCCAAAGCACAACACCTCCTTCTGTTCGTTGATTTTTGGAAGTCCTATCACCATATCTTGAGAAGTTAACAGTTTCAAGCTAGCAAACTTATTTTTTTTTAAACCAAGACCTATTTTGTTTGTTGACCTTCTTTGTACCTTGATCATATTATCTACAATACTTTAACTCTTTTCAAACTTGTGTAGCTTATCCTTGTATTTCTCTAAATTTCCCTTAATAGAGCTACTTCTTGTTCTAACTTTTCACATTCTAAAACCTTTGCTTCTAACTTATCCTTGAAATTATTTGTCTTAGCCATTGACTTGTTTAGATCCTCTATAAGCCTTTCTCTTTCTTCATAACATTATTGAAACTAAAACTCAAGCTTAGAGTTTTTATTTCTTACCTTCTTTACTATGTCAGGAGCATAAAGAAGTTCTGCGTTAAGATCAAATCCTTCTTTTTCTGATTCTTCCTCTATTTGTTTACCTTTGTTCACATCTTCATTTTCTTTTGACTTGTCTTTTATAGGATCACCTTCTTATTCTTCTAGATCTATTCCAAGATTTTATTCTGGCCCTTCAAGTGCATCCTCATATTCATCATCACTGAAACTAAAACCATTCCTTGTACAACTATCTTCAAGATGTCTAAAGTTACCACATCTAAAACACTCGAGAATTATTGGTGACCTTTTCTTGACTTCTTGTTTTTATTAAATTAGAAATAGGACTTCATCTTTATCATTATCTGAAAAGCTATTATCACTATCACTTGAGTACTTACTTGCCTTTGATGCATAGTAGCTCCTCTTTTGTCTTTGAAATAACTTATTTTCTTGTCTGCTTTGTCCATCCTTGCCTTTATTTTGGTACCTGTAATTTTTTGATTCCCTATTCCTGTGATCCTATTTTTCTTCATCATTATTATTTTTAGCTTCTTGAAAATTAGTTGCATAGTGACCATACTTTCCACAATTGAAACATCCAATGAATTTTTCATCTTTATATATTCTTGAATATTTATTCCTTTTGCAATAATTAGCTTCTTCATCACTGGATGACGCATTGCTTGAATCTAACTTTTTTCCCTTTGTCTTCTTAGTAGCTTTGAATGTTGCTTCCTTATAGGTATTAGGTTATTTTATTCTTAACTCAAAAGCTGTAAGAATACCAAGCAACATATCTCTTGTCAAAGAATCACCATCCTTTGATTCTTCTATAGTAGAAATATTTTCACTAAATATTTTTGGAAGAGATCTTAAGACCTTATCGCAAACATTCGATTCTTCAACATTAAGTCCAAGTATTTGCATAGCATTAACAACCTCATCAACTCAAAGTAGATAAGTACTAATGTTTTCCTCATCCTTCATTCTTAACTCTTCAAATTGTCCTTTAAGATTTTGTATCTTTGCTTTCTTGACACCTTTATCTCCTTCATATATGCTTTGCAACTTATCCCAAATTCCTTTTGCATCTTTATAGTGCATAAATTTTATGGACTTTGTTCTATGCAAACCTCTAAAAATTGCATTCATTATTTTTGAATTGTCATGTTGTAGACCCTTACCTTCCTTATATGTAGGTGGATCAACTGGTGGTATATATCCATTTTCAAATGCTTCCCAAATTTCATTGCCAAGTGCCATCAAGTGAATCTTCATTTTCATACTCCAATATATATAATCACTTCCATCAAAGATTGGTGTTGAGTTATCTGAGAACACATTCTTAGAATCCATTGTGTTCTTGAAAGCTTTTCCTTCAAGTTATTAAAATATTTTTAAGGAACCCTCTCTGATACCAATTGAAGAACACAAGCTTATACTGAGAGGGGGTGAACAGTATAAGACCACTTTTTACTTTTCTTTCCCAATCAATATTATGCAATGTATAGATAGCAATATCAACAGTAGTAATCAAAGCAATGCACAAATCACCACACACAATAGAGACACCAATTTAACGTGGTTCACCCAATGTGGGCTACTCCACGGAGAAAATATTTCACTAAAATTTTCTCAATCAATCTCTTGGGAATCCTTTCCCTATTACAATATTTATGGATCTCTATCCAAAGGAGACACCAATCCCCTAATCAAGTTTCATGGATCTCTATCCATAGGAGAACTCCTTTCTCCTTAGCTCTGACTTGGTGATCTTCTAGAAGAACTATTGCCCCCACTACTCTGGCTAATGGATCTCTATCCACTGAAGACACCTATCCTCACTACCCTGGCTAATGGATCTCTATCCACTAGATACTATCATCCTCTATACTCTATCACCTTCAAAGCTCTATCTCAAATCTGCACTAAACATAGTCCTTCGATCTAGCACAAATCTACTCAATCTCTATCTCTTGTCTAGCACAAACCTATCCTCAAATCTACACCAAACTCTATCCTCAAATCTATACTAAACATAGTCCTTCGATCTAGCACAAATCTATCCTCAATATCTATCCTCTGATCTACACTAAACACAGTCCTTCGATCTAGCACAAATCTATCCTCAATCTCTATCTCAAGCCTTAACACAAAGCTTGACTCAATCTCAAATCAACTCTGGATCTACCCCAAACCTTAACTCAAGGTTTGAACAAATCAATCAATCAACTCTGCTCTCAAGTCTTCTCAAAGACTTATCTCAAATATGCCTTGTAAGCTTCCACAAAATCTCACACTAATCTATCCACAAGTCCTCTCTAGAACTTGTCCAAATCTTCTCAACAAGTCCTCACTAGAACTTGTCCAAATCTACTCAATAAGTCCTCACTAGAACTTATCCAAATCTGCTCTCAATATGTATTGTAAGCTTCCACAAAATCTCACACAAATCTGTCCATAAGTCTTCTCTAAGACTTACCTTAAATCTTCTCAATAAGTCCACACTAGAACTTATCCAATCTCATAGAAACATAAAGAGAATTGTTAGAGACTCAATATGCTTCACATTCATCACAATGCTCAATCACTTTCAATCACTCTTTTAGAAACATATAGAGAATTGTTAGAGACTCAATATGCTTCACACTCACAAATTTCAATCACTTTCAATCTCTCTTTTATCGAAACATATAGAGAATTGTTAGAGACTCAATATGCTTCACACTCATCAACTCTCAACCTCTTTCTCAAATCAATTCAGAATATAGAATAATTTGTTTCATAGAACTTGAACAATCACTTTAACATATTCACTTGACTAGGCTCAACCAACTCTACTCAACCAATCACTCAATGAAATAATCCTTGCTCACAAACCCTAGTCCAAACATATGAACACTCACTCAAATATTTCCAACAATGCTTATCAACCAATCTCACATAACAATGATACTCATGTTCTTTCCAAACCCTAGTTCAAGTTCTTCACTCAATTCAATCACTTCAACAACAATGCTTATAAAACAAGGTTTTATCAACAACTCTTAATTCTAGAAAACCTTGAAGCATTAATTAAAAACACACTCAACAATGCTTAACCAAACAATCCTTTTCACTCCAACTTTTCATTCACAATTTTCAACAATCACTCACTAGGAAGAATATGCCCATACCTTTTGTTGGATGTAAAAGTACCTTTAGAAAACCTGTCTCAATCACAATTTTCTTCTTTCCAATTCCAATGGTTAGACACAACAATATTACTTCAACACTTTCCCAAAAGTATTCCTTAGACACAAAACAATCACAACTCAATTTATGCCTTATTACTCCCTTTTAAAATAACACTCATCATACCATACATAAAGATAATTTCTTGATACACCTTATAAACTCCAACTTAAAATAATATCCAACACCATAAAACATCAACCAAACACCTTACAATCCTTTCAAAACATTTGAGCAAATAACATTAAAAATTTAATTTTGCAAAACCCTTATAACTCCCTTTGCAACCTTAGAACCAATTTAAAATATGCAAAAATTAATTTTTAAATGCCCAAACTATATTCCCAAAATTTTTGGTGCCCAAGATTAAAGCATACCTCTTTCTTTCCCCAAAAGGGGTTTCGACGAGATTCGATCCACCGTCTCCTCAAGCCTAAGCGCCTTAGCGCTTGGGAGCCCACCGCGTGGGCTACTAGTGCCCACGTGAAGGAAGGAGGAGTTCCTTCCTCTTATGCCTTCGCCACCATTTGACTTTCCATGAAACTCGCACACTCTAACTCCGCTTTGGATGCAGCGCAATTCTTAAAGCTCACAATAATATTCGAAGGCATGGTAAGGTTTGGTAAGGTGGGAGTTCCCCCCTTATATACACGTTTTTAATTTTCTCCTCACGTCGGTGCTTTGTAATTCGAAATCAAATTTTAAATTTTAATTTTAATAACCCACCTTAGGGTTATTTAACCTTAGCTTAAATTAATTTATAATTAATAATTAATTTAAATAACTTTATAAGTTAAGTAAATTAACTAATAAATTAATTTAAAATTAATTTTAAACTTCCTTTGCATAATATTATAAAATAATATTATAATATTATTTACTTGGGCTTTTTCTTGCACTTTGGACCTCATATGACTTCCTGGAACCGGGTCTTGAAACTGAAACCAAATTATCCTTTTGCATTTATTTGAGAACCTAAAACGGATGCTGCCAACTAAAACTGCCACTGACTGGTGCTGAAAGCTTGACATCAATGACCACTCACTCTTGACATCAATGACAACTTATCACTCAAAATGTCCAACAATCTCCCCCTTTGTCATTGATGGCAACCCAAATTATTTTTACCAAATACCTGACCTTTTTCTTGTTCTGCTCCCCCTAGGACATTGCTCCCCCTGACTCAATGCTCTCTCCTTAAACCAAATCTCTCCCCCTTACTCAAATCTCTCCCCCTTTGACATCAATGGCAAAGGGTCACCTTTGGGGCTCGGGGCTAAGAATGAGTCTCTTAGCTTAGCCCCTCCCCCACCT
The DNA here is from genome assembly GCA_028583015.1 of Wollemia nobilis. Classification (NCBI taxonomy): domain Eukaryota; kingdom Viridiplantae; phylum Streptophyta; class Pinopsida; order Araucariales; family Araucariaceae; genus Wollemia; species Wollemia nobilis. Next base: position 10,356,327 of record JAQPPZ010017218.1, on the reverse strand, counting down.
CCTCTTGAGGTGGTTAATTCTGGGGTGGGAGTATTTCTACTCCCAACAAGCATTGGTCTTTACCTTTGTCCTCTTTCCTTCTTATCTGATCCTTCTGATTCCTTTGACTATTCTTATCCATGTCCATACTCCTATTCCTATTCATGTCCAGATCCCTATTTTTGTTCATGTTCCTATTCACGTCCATATTCTTATTCTTGTTCCTATTCCTGTTCCTATTCATGTTCATATTATTTTTCCTGTTCATGTTCTTGTTCATGTTCATGCTTGGTTCTGGAATGTCTGCTCTACACCACTTTGTTGTATGTCCATCATTATTGCACTTATAACACTTAATGTTATTATTCCTTGGAGGTGCAAATATCTTGGGATTTCTCCTAGTGAAGCCATATCCTTTTCTATCATGAACCCTGGAATTCATTGCCTTGTGACCAAACTGATTACATGAGTAGCAATACCCATGGAAAAGTTACCTATTTCTGAAGTTCCCATATTCCTGTCTTTCATGTGTCCTGCATTGTGAAGCCATGTGCCCAAATCTGTGACATGAGAAACATCTTCCATTGAAATTTCCTTGTCTTGACCTCATTGGTCTCTTAGTCTCTCTTAACCTATTCTGATTGTTGTTCCATCTATTTCTTCTTTGTGCATTGTTCCTTTCCTTGTTGAACTTTCTATTGTCCAACTCATCTTCAGAAGTCTCACTTTCTCTTACACTATCTTCTTCTGAAGTTTCTTCTTCTTCAGAACTTGAGGTTGACTCTTCTTCTTGTTTCTTTTGAGCTTGTTCAAAACCAAGACCTATTTTGTTTGTTGACCTTCTTTGTACCTTGATCATCTTATCTATAATATTTGAACTCTTTCCAAACTTGTGTAGCTTATCCTTGGATTTTTCTAAATCTTCCCTTAGTAGAGCTACTTCTTGTTCTAACTTTTCACATTCTAAGACCTTTGCTTCTAACTTATCCTTGAACTTCTTTGTCTTAGCCATTGACTTGTTTAGATCCTCTATAAGCCTTTCTCTTTCTTCATCACATTCTTGAAACTGAAACTCAAGCTTAGAGTTTTGCTTTCTTACCTTCTTTACTATGTCAAGAGCATAAATAAGTTCTGCCTTAAGATCAAATCCTTCTTTTTCTGATTCTTCCTCTATTTGTTTGCCTTTGTCTACATCTTCATTTTATTTTGACTTGTCTTCTATAGGCTCACCTTCTTCTTCTTCTAGTGCTATTAGAAGATTTTCTTCTGGTCCTTCAAGTGCATCCTCATATTCATCATCATTGAAACTAAAACCATTCCTTGTACAACTATCTTCAAGATGTCCAAAGTTACCACATCTAAAACACTTGAGAATTATTGGTGACCTTTTCTTGACTTCTTCTTTTTCTTCAATCATAAATAGGACTTCATCTTTATCATTATCTGAAAAACTATTATCACTATCACTTGAGTACTTACTTGCCTTGTCTGCATAGTAGCTCCTCTTTTGTCTTTGAAAGAACTTCTTTCCTTGTCTACTTTGTCCATCCTTACCTTTCTTTTGGTACCTATATTTTTTTGATTCCCTATTCCTGTGATCCTATTTTTCTTCATCATTGTTATTTTTAGCTTCTTGAAAATCAGTTGCATAGTGACCATACTTTCCACAATTGAAACATCTAACAGATTTTACATCTTTAGATCTTCTTGAATCTTTATTCCTTCTACCATAATTAGCTTCTTCATCACTGGATGACTCATTGCTTGATTCTGACTTCTTACCCTTTGTCTTCTTAATTGCTTTGAATGTTACTTCCTTCTGAATATTAGGTTCCTCTTTTGTTCTTAACTCAAAAGTTGTAAGAATACCAAGCAACATATCTCTTGTCAAAGAATCACCATCCTTTGATTCTTCTATAGCAGAAATATTTTCACTAAATATTTTTGGAAGAGATCTTAAGATCTTATCACAAATATCTGATTCTTCAACATTAAGTCCAAGTCCTTGCATAGCATTAACAACCTCATCCACTCGAAGTAGATAAGCACTAATGTTTTCCTCATCCTTCATTCTTAACTCTTCAAATTTTCCTTTGAGATTTTGTATCTTTGCTTTCTTGACACCTTTATCTCCTTCATATATGCTTTGCAACTTATCCCAAATTCCTTTTGCATATTTACAATGCATAACTTTTATTGATTATGTTCTATGCAAACCTCTCAAAATTGCATTCATTGCTTTTGAATTGTAATGTTGTAGAAGCTTACCTTCCTTATCTGTAGGTGGATCAACTGGTGGTATGTATCCATTTTCAACTACTTCCCAAATTTCATTGCCAAGTGCCATTAGGTGAATCTTCATTCTCATACTCCAATATATATAATCACTTCCATAAAATATTGGTGTTGAATTATCTGAGGACACATTCTTAGAATCCATTGTGTTCTTGAAAGCTTTTCCTTCAAGTTGTTAAACTCTTCCAAAGGAACCCACTCTGATACCAATTGAAGAACACAAGCTTATACTGAGAGGGGGTGAACAGTATAAGACCACTTTTTACTTTTCTTTCCCAATCAATATTATGCAATGTATAGATAGCAATATCAATAGTAGTAATCAAAGCAATGCACAAATCACCACACACAATAGAGACACCAATTTAATGTGGTTCACCCAATGTGGGCTACTCCACGGAGAAAATATTTCACTAAAATTTTCTCAATCAATCTCTTGGGAATCCTTTCCCTATTACAATGTTTATGGATCTCTATCCAAAGGAGACACCAATCCCCTAATCAAGTTCATGGATCTCTATCCATAGGAGAACTCCTTTCTCCTTAGCTCTGACTTGTGATCTTCTAGAAGAACTATTGCCCCCACTACTCTAGCTAATGGATCTCTATCCACTGAAGACACCTATCCTCACTACCCTAGCTAATGGATCTCTATCCACTAGAGACTATCATCCTCTATACTCTATCACCTTCAAATCTCTATCTCAAATCTACACTAAACACAGTCCTTCAATCTAGCACAAATCTTCTCAATCTCTATCTCTAGTCTAGCACAAACCTATCCTCAAATCTACACCAAAATCTATCCTCAAATCTATACTAAACATAGTCCTTCGATCTAGCACAAATTTATCCTCAATATCTATCCTCTGATCTACACTAAATATAGTCCTTCGATCTAGCACAAATTTTTCCTCAATCTCTGTCCTCAAGCCTTAACACAAAGCTTGACTTAATCTCAAATCAACTCTACTAGATCTGCCCCAAACCTTAACTTAAGGTTTGAAAAAATCAATCAAATCTCTACTCTCAAGTCTTCTCAAAGACTTATCTCAAATCTGCCTTGTAAGCTTCCACAAAATCTCACACTAATCTATCCACAAGTCCTCTCTAGAACTTGTCCAAATCTGCTCAACAAGTCCTCACTAGAACTTATCCAAATCTTCTCAATAAGTCCTCACTAGAACTTATCCAAATCTGCTCTCAATCTATATTGTAAGCTTCCACAAAAGCTCACACAAATCTATCCACAAGTCTTCTCTAAGAATTACCTTAAATCTACTCAATAAGTCCACACTAGAACTTATCCAATCTCATAGAAACATAAAGAGAATTGTTAGAGACTCAATATGCTTCACATTCATCACAATGCTCAATCACTTTCAATCACTCTTTTAGAAACATATAGAGAATTGTTAGAGACTCAATATGCTTCACACTCACAAAATTTCAATCACTTTCAATCTCTCTTTTATCACAAAACATATAGAGAATTGTTAGAGACTCAATATGTTTCACACTCATCAACACTCTCAACCTCTTTCTCAAATCAATTTATAATATAGAATAATTTGTTTCATAGAACTTGAACAATCACTTTAACATATTCACTTGACTAGGCTCAACCAACTCTACTCAACCAATCACTCAATGAAATAATCCTTGCTCACAAACCCTAGTCCAAACATATGAACACTCACTCAAAATATTTCCAACAATGCTTATCAACCAATCTCACATAACAATGATACTCATGTTCTTTCCAAACCCTAGTTCAAGTTCTTCACTCAACTCAATCACTTCAACAACAATGCTTATAAAACAAGGTTTTATCAACAACTCTTAATTCCAGAAAACCTTGAAGCATTAATTAAAAACACACTCAACAATGCTTAACCAAACAATCCTTTTCACTCCAACTTTTCATTCACAATTTTCAACAATCACTCACTAGGAAGAATATGCCCATACCTTTTGTTGGATGTAAAAGTGCCTTTAGAAAACCTGTCTCAATCACAATTTTCTTCTTTCCAATTCCAATGGTTAGACACAACAATATTACTTCAACACTTTCCCAAAAGTATTCCTTAGACACAAAACAATCACAACTCAATTTATGCCTTATTGCTCCCTTTTAAAATAACACTCATCATACCATACATAAAGATAATTTCTTGATACACCTTATAAACTCCAACTTAAAATAATATCCAACACCATAAAACATCAACCAAACACCTTACAATCCTTTCAAAACATTTGAGAAAATTGAAAGATGGTAAGCCAACATTACAAATGTTATTCATAGGTAGGAGTATAAATAGTACAAAGTAGGGGTAGGATAGATATTTAGAAAATATAATATCCTCACCCAAATAGTGCTAACAATAATAATATCCTAACCTACTAATGTAATCAAATTGACTATGTAGACTAACCATATGCAATAATATGCCGACCATAAAGAATGTCGGTAAAACATATAACTAACCTAGGATAGTAAATACTAGTGGTAAAAAGTAACAAACTACTTTTTACCATGCAGTAAATAAAATCTATCTAATGTAGGAAAAAGGGTAAATATCCCAAATTATGGAATATTACTCTAACATCCCCCCTTATTACATTATTTTGGTAATGTATATATAACTGTACCAATACAGTAAAAAATATGTTGATCTGCTAGTTCTTGCTCTTGCTCAGGCTCTGTCACAGTGCTCTAGCACCTCCTAAGCAAAAAATGGCTCATTCCTCACTTTGTCTTCACATCAATGAATGTCCTTATTATAATCTTGTCATCCAACCGAATTGCATGGGTAACCAACCGTTGCAACCACTAGGTGTAGTAGAGTATATCACTTCATACGAGGTTAATTTAGTTATAATATGATTTTGCAAAAGTGTTGATAAGGTAGCTAAGGTTCCGATCGCTGTCAAAAATGCACCCTTATAAGTTTTCCCCCTTTGTTGAAAAACATGTTGTAATGAAATTTTTGAAAGAAGTGTGACTAAGGTGTTAGTCGCTACCGAAAATGCACCCTTATAAGTATTCTTCCATTTTTACAAAAATTTGTGTGAAGTAAGAAAAGAAATGTTTATCCCCCTTAATTGCAAAATATGTGCAACTCAAGAAGATTTGTGAAGGGTTTTACAAAGATTACCTCCTAGGCAAATTTTTCACCAAAAAATTCCCTCCTTTTGTTACAAGTACTTCAAACAATGAGAGTTTGCTATTTATGAAGCCTAAAAGAGGTACAATCACCCCTTTATTGCAAGTACTTCAAACAAAAACTTATGCTATTTATGAAGCCTAAAAAGAGAGAGAGAAATGGTGCTTGCTTAAGGTGACTAATTTGTTTCCCCTCTACAATACTGTCTTATCCATGAGCACTTTGTGTGCTCTTTCTAAACCAGAATCAGAATCATAATTAGACACTTCACTAGAAATATTGCCTTTGTTTTGCTTATGTGATGTGCCTTTGCCTTTCTTGTTTTGCTTTTTTTAAACCAACACTGATTGGTGTCATGGTTGTCATTTTTACAATGCGAGCAAAATTTCTTTTGAGTTTTCTTTTCCTTACCTTTTGAAGATGATCCTCCCTTTTGAAATTTTCCTTTCTTCTTTTCACCTTGATTGTTTGAGTAAAGTGCATTGTTCGACACGTCATCGCTTTGGAGTTGATTTACTTCCTATTTTTGAAGCAAATTGACTAACTCCACAAAGGTGATTAATCTTTGAGATACATTAAGGGATGTGATTAACATCTTGTAGGATTCAAGAAGAGCCCTCAATATTACTAAAATAATAATAGTGTCTTCTACTTTGGCACCTAAAGCATTTAGCTTTTTCTTTAGTTCTACCACTCTGCAGAGGAATAATTCTACTGATTTGCCTGACTTCATATGGAGTGTATGAAGTTGTGTTTAAATTTTTAGAACAGTCGATTGATTCTTGCCTTCAAAAATGGTACAAAGTTCATCCTATGCATCTTTACCATTTTTAGCTTCATTTATGTGAGGTTGGATCTCATCCGTAGTTGCTAGGAGTATCAACATGAGAAGATGATTGTTCTTTTTGTCCCATGCTTTTTGATCTGCTCCTACTGATGCAAGTCTTGATTCAGTACCATATACTAAATTCCAAATTTACTCTACAGTCAGGATGGCTTTCATCTTAGTTTTCCATGCTGAATAGTTATGACCTTTAAGCAATTGTGTATCATTTAAGTATTTGATAGTTGCCATGATGAAGGTCCTAGAATTTGTACTAATATGATCTTTCTTTCACTCTTAGGTAGTATTTAATGGCACCTGCCTAAAAACTCTCTTTGAAGAAAGATAATCAATTTGAGGATATTTAAGCCAAACAAATAAGAAGTAAAAGATAATTCACTCAAAAATATGTTTAATGGCACCTGCTTGAAAATCCTCTTGAAGAGGAATAACCAGTTTGAGAAAATTAATCCTAAAAAATAAGAGTGAATTAGGGGTTTTGATTTATGAGAGAAAATCAAGAAAAATTGGCTTTAAACCTATGCAATGATTTACTCAAATTATTGTGAAATTTTGGGGTTTTGAGTGTTCTTTATTTTATGACTTATAATTGCAAAAAATAATGCAATAATCAAACAAGAATGCCCACAAAATTCTAATCACATAGGTGTCGAATGCAACCAAAAATGCACCTAATTTGTCAATAAAGGTGTTGAGTAAAATTGAAAATGCACCTTTTAATTTTTGCAACAAAATTTGGATTTGTGTTGTGCAAAAAATTGATATATTTTGTCTCCTCTTGTTTTTCAAATTTGCAAAGAATGTGGCATAAAACAATTGCCTTTTCTTTTTGTTTTACAAATTTAAAAAGTTTGATTTTTAAGTGCTCCTCACTTTTGTGTTATAATTTTGCAAAATAAATACAATTTTTTGTCTTCCCCCCTTTGTTTTGTAAAAATAACAAAATAGCACTCCTTTCAAGTCAAGTTGACACACGACCCGCATTTGAAAGGCTTCCAGAACCAGTCAACATACAACTTGGTTTTAGTGGACCCTTTGAGGCTTCAACACTCAAAAATTAGAGGGGCGTTAGGATTAAAAGATTATCGAATCCTCATGGGACCATAACTTCAATCCAAGCCCTTCCAAGGATCAGTGTAATTTTTGAAACGAGGTAAACTTCTTCGATGCTCTCAAAGCATACAACGAAAATGAGATCTTGTTGTTTATCATTGAAGTTTGTTCCTCTTTCTTATAACTCTTTGATGACGAAGAGCTTTCTTAATCCAAGGCTTTGGCTTCATGAAAGAAAACTTGTACTCTCAAAATGATTAGAAATAACAATTTGGGAGCAAAGTGACTTACAAAGTTTGAATGGTTTTGCAAAAGGAATTGTGTTTTGAATTTTGTCTTTGATCCCCTTTTTGGATTTGGAGAAAACAAAAAAAATAACAACAATATAATTCCTTCGCAAAATATGTCTCAAAAAGCCTTTAAATTTCAATTTGAATGCAAATCTCTAATTAATCTTAGCATAAATAGTTCAATAATAAAAAAATTGTGCTAAAATCATTTGAATTGAAAAAAAAATGATTTTAAACAACTAAAAAAATTATTAGGAATATTTATAACTAACATAATTAAAAAATAAACATAAAAAAAATGAAACTTATTTTTTTTGTTTTTTTCATAAAAAAAAATTGGCACGAAGCCAAAGTGAGCGCACACGGGGTCAAACCTGAGCCCTCATGCTCACCAAAGAGGCCACTTACCATTGCATACCGAGGCACTTTTGAGAATGAAGACGTGCTTTGTTCTTAAAAAATGTGATCTATTTTATTTATTTTTTAATGAAGAACACAAGCTTATACTGAGAGGGGGGCGGGTGAACAGTATAAGCCCTCTTTTTAGTTTTTCCATTATACTTCAAAATAGTAAAGCAATATACCCAAAGAAATATCAAAGCAATGCACAATATCATCCACAAAGTGACACCAATTTTAACGTGGTTCACCCGGAATGGTTGGGCTACGTCCACAAAACTTTTCTCTAAAAGTTATCTCAAAGTTCTTTGGGAATCCTTCCCAATTACAATGTTTATGAGCCTCGGCCCAAAGGAGATACCTTCCCCCAATCAAAATTTATGAGCCTCTGCTCAAAGGAGATACCTTCCCCTCTACTCTGGAAATGATCCCTCAGAAGATCAACTGCCTCTACCTCTTGCCAGCACGTGGAACTCCTTTCCACCGAAGACCTCCTGTCCTCAATGCTTAGCCTAAGAGACCTCTGCCTTCTATGATCACGTCCACAGCAGCTCAGCAACCTGTACCAAACACGGTCAGTCGGTCTAGTACAAGTCTTCCTCTGTCTGTCAGATCTGTCCAACTCTTGAACAAATCAATCCTCTGCATACAAGCCTTCTCAAAGACTTGCCAAATCTGTCCTCAGGTTCTTCTCATAGAACCGGTGCACCTCTGTCCTCAAGTTCTCTGATAGAACTATCAAACTCAGCTCACAAGTCCTCTGCTAGGACCTGTCCAAATCTGCTCACAAGTCCCCACCGAAACCTGTCCAAAACTGCTCACAAGTCCCCACCGAAACCTGTCCAAAACTGCTCACAAGTCCCCACCGAACCTGTCCAAAAATTGCTCAAGTCCCGAACCTATCCAAAACTCTCACAAGTCCCCACCGAAACCTGTCCAAAAACTCAGCAAGCTCACCAAGAAAACTTTCTTAGTAGGAAATCACAAAGTGAATTGTTAGAGACCCAATGTGATTTGTCAAACTCATAGAAGCATAAAGAGAATTGTTAGAGACTCAATATGTTCTATACTCAACTCCCAATCTCAAAACTCAACTCAAATCAACTCAGCTCAATCTCAATCTCAAATCTGAAAACTCAACTCAATATCTGAAATGGATAGGATAGAATGCTTTCTTTCAAGAACATGAAACCCCAACAATTGCCAACTATGCAAAGAATCACATAACAATGATACTCATGTTCTTTTCACCATCAATTAGGGCTTCAACAACAATGCTCATCAACCAAGGTTCAATCAACACCATTTAACTCAAAACACAACCTTGAAGCATTTCACAATCAACATTAGAAAAGGAAACAAGTAGAACTCCTTTTCTCTCCAACATTATTTGAACAAAAAGCATCCACCAACTCAAATCACCAAGCACAAAACAACTTTTCAAATCATCAACAAAGAAGTAAGCCCAACACTTTAACCAAGTAAAGAATAGCTTGATTATAACCAATTTAATGAAAGCTAATGTCAATCTCAAAGCTGCCCACTTAAGGTTTCACAACTTCACACAAGAAGCAATTCTAACCTTAAAACATCATGCTTTCATTTCCATAATCAACCAAAAGCACTCTCAACATTACAAGAAATATTTATCCCTTATACACCTTATTTCTCCCTTATAGTCTTATCAACAATAAACTTTATCTCTCATAAGAATGCAATAAGATAATGCAAACAACACCTTAAAAAGAATCTTTTATCAAAATAAAGCAAGCTTCAAACTCCTTATAACTCCTAAGCTGTTTTTCTCTCTAATAAACTTCCTCCATCCGCAAAATACACTAGCAAAAATTAATTTCGAAAATACCTTGGCCAACACCAAAAATCGTGCTATGGAGAAATTGCGCACGAACTCTAACACCACCCGCTGCGTCCACTTCAACGAAGAAAAAACCTTTCGCGTTATTCGAACGCGGAACCTCCCGTTCGGGTAGCGCGCCAACAACCTAGCCGCTACCGGTGCGCCAAAGGCGTCCGGTGAGGTTTGAACCTCACTCTGTTTCCCTTGTACCTTCTGTGCCAGGGCTAAAATAAACAACAAGCCTCCCTGTCTTCTGACGTGAATGACGATGACGAAACCTTACGGCGGATACAAAAAATGAACGGCGGATATCCGAACAGTGGATCACGAAATCTCAGCGAAGAAGAAATCGAACATCAGATCGCGAAATCACAGCGAGCAACACTTTTCGAAAATGCGGATGGGATAATCTTTGATCTTCATCGTGGGAGATTTATATGCATATTTCCCATAAACTCTTGACGTCGGCGAGGAGTTTAACACGTCGACGGAGGAGTTTAACACGTCGACGGAGGTCTTGGCTAGCGCCCACAATCTTAGAACATAGCGCCATCAAAGTTAAGACATTTGCGCCATGGGTTAGGAGAACCCAATGCAAACAATAAATTAATATTTATTTAAAAATAATTAAAAGGAACCTTAACAAGGTTTTTAATTATTTAAATAAATACTTCCTCCTGGACCCAAATGCATTAAACTAATGCATCCACCTGTAATCTTTAAACCTGCCAACTTGGGGTTTACAAAAGACCTTTGAAACTGTCATGTCGTAACCTTCATCAAAACAAATTGTTTGACATCAAATCAAATTCCTTCAAGAGCTTCTTGACATCAATGACAACTTATACACTTGAGCAAAGGCAATGTACCCAAAGTACCCAAAATTGCCAACAATCTCCCCCTTTGTCATTGATGGCAAACCTTTACTGAAAACACTTCTCAAGAGCCAAAACTGAAACCAACTGTGCTAACAATTGACCAATTGTGCCCACAACTGAGAATCTTCCTTTGAAGTTTTGCTCCCCCCGACTTGAAGCTCTCCTCTTCACTTTGAAGCTCTCCCCCTTACTCATATCTCTCCCCCTTTGTCATCAATGGCAAAGGGTCACCTTTGGGGCTCGGGACTAAGAATGAGCCTCTTAGCTTAGTCCCTCCCCCACCTCCCGATGAGGTGATTAATTATGGGGTGGGAGTAAAACTCCCATTAGGCACTCTTCATCATCAGCGTCTATAACTTCCTTGTCGGGCCTTCTCTTGAACTCTTTGCCCATATTCCTGTTCTTGTCACTGTTCTTGTTCTTGTTCTCATCCCTGTTCTTGTCCATGCCTTGATCCTTGGACTCGATCATGCCACTATTCCTGTACCTGTATTCTGGAATTTCAGCTCTACACTGTCTCGATTATGTGACCTTCATTGTTGCACTTGAAACACTTGACGATGTTGTTTCTCCGAGGTAAACCTGATCTTTGAATCCACCGCTTCGACCAAACTTGTTCTAACCAAACTGTTCGACCAAACTTGTTCGACCAAACCTGTTCAGCCAAACCTGTTCGACCAAACCTATTTCGACCAAACCTGTTCGCCAAACTGTCTCGACCAAACTTGTTCGACCAAACCTGTTCCTGTTATTTGCCTTGCAATAAACCGCCTTGTGCCCAAACTGTTGACAAGAGTAGCAATACCCTTGAAAGTAACTAGCACTTCTGAACTGTCGTTTACCTTCTTCACTTGAGCCATGCAATGTGAAGCCATGTGACCAAACCTGTGACAAGCAAAACATCTCCCTTGAAACTTTCCTTTATTTGACCTCTTAGGTTCTGAAAACTTCTTCTTCTCATTCTGAATTCTGTTTTCTATTTCTGTGCATCTATCATTCAAGGACTCCTTTTCTGAAATACTTTCCTCATCAGAACTCTCTTCCTTTTGGAGTCTCTTACTAGACTCTCCAACTTGTTCCTTGTGTGGCTTAACAAAACCAAGGCCTATTTTATCTGTTGTCTTTCTTTGACCTTTGATGAGTGACTTAACCTTTTTGGAGCTATCTTGAAACCTGTAAAGCTTATCCTTGTACTCTTTAGTTTCCTCTTTCAAAGAAGCCATTTTCTGTTCTAACTCACTATACTCAAGAACCTTAGACTCTAACTCATCCTTGAGTTCCTGTGTCTTAGCTATAGAGAAGTCAAGACTTTCTATAAGATCATCTCTTTCCATATAACATTCATCTAACTTATCCTTGAGTCTAGCATTCTTCTTTCTTTCCTTTTTCAAAGCACTAAGAGCACTAATAAGTTCACCTTCAAGATCTACTTCACCTTCCTCTATATCTTCCTCTATTTGTTTGCTTTTTGAATCATCAAAGCCTTTTTCAGATTTCTTATCACTAGAGGTGCTACCCTTTTCAAAAACCATACATGCATCTTCCTTATAGTTTTCTGAAGCATCCTCATACATACTAGAAACCAAATCATTATTTGTGCAATCATCCTCAAGGTGACCAAAGTTTCCACATCTAAGACATTTCATGATAATGAATCTATGTTTCGGTTCTTCCTCTTTTTCTGATATGAACAACATCTCATTTTCATCATCACTTGAAGAACTTTCACTATCACTACTAGAACACTTACTTGCTTTGTCTAGGTAGAAACTCTTCTTGTGCTTGTGAGAATACCTCTTTCCTTGATTGTTGTGCTCATCTTTGTTTTTCCTGTGATGCTTGTGCTTTTTAGAATCCTTGCTCTTAGAATCCTGTTTATCTTCATCACTTTCATTCTTGGGAACAGTACAGTCAGTAGCATAATGACCAAACTTTCCACAATTGAAACATCTTATATTTTTCATACTTTTGTGCTTTCTAGAGAACTTGCCTTTCTTGCTGTAATATGCCTCTTCATCACTAGAAGACTCATCACTATCTTGAAGTTGTTTACCCTTGGATTTCTTGGTAGCCTTGAAAGCTGCCTCTTTCTTGACATCAACCTTCACTTGAGTTCTCAACTCAAATGCTGCAAGTATACTATGGAGCTCATCCTTTTTCAACTTATCCAAATCTTTAGCTTCCTCAATAGCAGAAATATTTTCACTAAATCTATTAGGAAGAGATCTTAAAATCTTATCACAAACATCATTTTCAGCAAGCTCAAGACCTAAGTCTTTCATGGAGTTAACAACCTCATCCATACGAAGCATGTAGTCACTAATATTTTCATCATCATTCATCTTGAGTTGTTCAAACATACCTTTGAAGTGTCTCAACTTGGCCTTTCTGACATTTGTATCACCTGTATGAACCACCTTCAACTGATTCCACATTTCACTAGTTGTCTTGCGGTGAATCACTTTGGTGAGATCTACTTTTCGTAAGCCTTTCAGGATTGCATTCATTGCTTTTGAATTGTTGTGATGTAGGAGCCTTTCTTCTTTAGTATTAGGACCATGTTCAGGAATAGTGTACTCATCTTCAATCACTTCCCAAACCTCATTCCCAAGTGCCATTAGATGAACCTTCATCCTTGCACTCCAAAGACCAAAATCTGACCCATCAAGAATAGGTGCTGCATTGCCACTTGAATGATCCATTGTGTTCTTTACTAGCTTTTCCTTCAAGTTGTTAAACTTTTCGAAGGCACCTGCTCCGATACCAATTGAAGAACACAAGCTTATACTGAGAGGGGGGTGAAAAGTATAAGACCTCTTTTTACTTTTTCCATTATACTTCAAAATAGTAAAGCAATATACCCAAAGCAATATCAAAGCAATGCACAATATCATCCACAAAGTGACACCAATTTTAACGTGGTTCACCCAGAATGGTTGGGCTACGTCCACAAAACTTTTCTCTAAAAGTTATCTCAAAGTTCTTTGGGAATCCTTCCCAATTACAATGTTTATGAGCCTCGGCCCAAAGGAGATACCTTCCCCCAATCAAAATTTATGAGCCTCTGCTCAAAGGAGATACCTTCCCCTCTACTCTGGAAATGATCCCTCTGAAGATCAACTGCCTCTACCTCTTGCCAGCACGTGGAACTCCTTTCCATCGAAGACCTCCTGTCCTCAATGCTTAGCCTAAGAGACCTCTGCCTTCTATGATCACGTCCACAGCAGCTCAACAACCTGTACCAAACACAGTCAGTCGATCTAGTACAAGTCTTCCTCTGTCTGTCAGATCTGTCCAACTCTTGAACAAATCAATCCTCTACATACAAGCCTTCTCAAAGACTTGCCAAATCTGTCCTCAGGTTCTTCTCATAGAACCAGTGCACCTCTGTCCTCAAGTTCTCTGATAGAACTATCAAACTCAGCTCACAAGTCCTCTGCTAGGACCTGTCCAAATCTGCTCACAAGTCCCCATCGGAACCTGTCCAAAACTGCTCACAAGTCCCCATCGAAACCTGTCCAAAACTGCTCACAAGTCCCCACCGGAACCTGTCCAAAAATTGCTCACAAGTCCCCACCGAAACCTGTCCAAAAACTCAGCAAGCTCACCAAGAAAAACTTTCTTAGTAGGAAATCACAAAGTGAATTGTTAGAGACCCAATGTGATTTTTCAAACTCATAGAAGCATAAAGAGAATTGTTAGAGACTCAATATGTTCTATACTCAACTCCCAATCTCAAAACTCAACTCAAATCAACTCAGCTCAATCTCAATCTCAAATCTGAAAACTCAACTCAATATCTGAAATGGATAGGATAGAATGCTTTCTTTCAAGAACATGAAACCCCAACAATTGCCAACTATGCAAAGAATCACATAACAATGATACTCATGTTCTTTTCACCATCAATTAGGGCTTCAACAACAATGCTCATCAACCAAGGTTCAATCAACACCATTTAACTCAAAACACAACCTTGAAGCATTTCACAATCAACATTAGAAAAGGAAACAAGTAGAACTCCTTTTCTCTCCAACATTATTTGAACAAAAAGCATCCACCAACTCAAATCACCAAGCACAAAACAACTTTTCAAATCATCAACAAAGAAGTAAGCCCAACACTTTAACCAAGTAAAGAATAGCTTGATTATAACCAATTTAATGAAAGCTAATGTCAATCTCAAAGCTGCCCACTTAAGGTTTCACAACTTTCACACAAGAAGCAATTCTAACCTTAAAACATCATGCTTTCATTTCCATAATCAACCAAAAGCACTCTCAACATTACAAGAAATATTTATCCCTTATACACCTTATTTCTCCCTTATAGTCTTATCAACAATAAACTTTATCTCTCATAAGAATGCAATAAGATAATGCAAACAACACCTTAAAAAGAATCTTTTATCAAAATAAAGCAAGCTTCAAACTCCTTATAACTCCTAAGCTGTTTTTCTCTCTAATAAACTTCCTCCATCCGCAAAATACACTAGCAAAAATTAATTTCAAAAATACCTTGGCCAACACCAAAAATCGTGCTATGGAGAAATTGCGCACGAACTCTAACACCACCCGCTGCGTCCACTTCAACGAAGAAAAACCCTTTCGCGTTATTCGAATGCGAAACCTCCCGTTCGGGTAGCGCGCCAACAGCCTAGCCGCTACCGGTGCGCCAAAGGCGTCCGGTGAGGTTTGAACCTCACTCTGTTTCCCTTGTACCTTCTGCGCCAGGGCTAAAATAAACAATAGGCCTCCCTATCTTCTGACGTGAACGACGACGACGAAACCTTACGGCGGATACAAAAAATGAACGGCGGATATCCGAACAACGGATCACGAAATCTCAGCGAAGAAGAAATCGAACATCAGATCGCGAAATCACAGCGAGCAACACTTTTCAAAAATGCGGATGGGATAATCTTTGATCTTCATCGTGGGAGATTTATATGCATATTTCCCATAAACTCTTGACGTCGAGGAGGGTTTAACACGTCGACGGAGGAGTTTAACACGTCGACGGAGGTCTTGGCTAGCGCCCACAATCTTAGAACATAGCGCCATCAAAGTTAAGACATTTGCGCCATGGGTTAGGAGAACCCAATGCAAACAATAAATTAATATTTATTTAAAAATAATTAAAAGGAACCTTAACAAGGTTTTTAATTATTTAAATAAATACTTCCTCCTGGACCCAAATGCATTAAACTAATGCATCCACCTGTAATCTTTAAACTTGCCAACTTGGGGTTTACAAAAGACCTTTGAAACTGTCATGTCGTAACCTTCATCAAAACAAATTGTTTGACATCAAATCAAATTCCTTCAAGAGCTTCTTGACATCAATGACAACTTATACACTTGAGCAAAGGCAATGTACCCAAAGTACCCAAAATTGCCAACATTTAAGTTGTGGGATGTTAGTCCCACATTCATCCTGTAGGGGATGAAGAAGGGGTTTAAAAACAAATAAACCCACCTTCCTTATTGATTTCCTTCAGGCAGTTGGGAAGGCTATGCAAGAGAATTTTTCAAAAAATCCAATGAACCAGAGCGCGTAAGGTGTCCTCACTGCCCAACCATCGAACCACAAACTGCCACGTAACCCCATTGGTGAACCAGTCATAGAGGGACACGTAAACAGCTATGAAGGACCTCAAAATGTGTGTCATTCACCAGGTGTGAGGGCATCAGAGGTGTCTACGAGGACCTTAGGAGTTATACCACATGTTCACCCCTCATCTCACGTGTCGTCCACCATCTCAACGTACTTTCAGATCTCCAATGGCTTAGAGCCACATCAACAGTCAGAGAGCCATGTCTTCTACTATCTCAAAATTCATGTCATCCACCATGTGTCAAAATTGGTTGGCATGTTGTCAAGTTCAACTGTAGGTTTAGAAACCTCGGGATCTATGATTTTAGATTTGATGCTTGTCAGATCAATGTTAGTGCTGGTCAACTTAGATGCAAGTTTAGGAGCTGGTGGGAGTTGTCATCATTAATGTGATGATGTCAGCCTTTAATGTCAATGTACTTGATAGGTGGTCAGTTATTGGAGTCAGGGTGCTCTTGCCATGAATCTTAGGTCAATGATTATCGAAGAGTATTCTGGTGGTCGACGCTGGTGTTGGTCCCGCGGGAGGGCTCTCTTGCCCTCCGCGATGGATCGGTCGCTCCTCTTGTAGCTTGATAGTTCGTGCGAGTTGTTAGGTAGGGGGGTCATCAGCTCCTGTAGGTCGGGGGCTGGCGGTTCCTGTTTGAAAGTTTATTTTGGGTCAAGTGTACAAATTTTTGTGTTGCTGGCTCAATGTACGTAGATAAAATCAAAGTAGATTTAACTAATTGATAAAATAAAATACCAATGAATTTCAAGCTCAAAATGAACCATGGTTTTCGTGCAAACTCCTAGCGGGGTCTCAATGGGATTTCGGTTCGTCTAGTCAAAGTTGCTTCTTTGGAGAAACCCTTGCCCAAGTCTGGCACTCTGATACCATGAAATATGGTAAGCCAACATTACAAATGTTATTCATAGGTAGGAGTATAAATAGTACAAAGTAGGGGTAGGATAGATATTTAGAAAATATAATATCCTCACCCAAATAGTGCTAACAATAATAATATCCTAACCTACTAACATAATCAAATTGACTATGTAGACTAACCATATGCAATAATATGCCGACCATAAAGAATGTCGGTAAAACATATAACTAACCTAGGATAGTGAATACTAGTGGTAAAAAGTAACAAACTACTTTTTACCATGTTGTAAACAAAATCTATCTGATGTAGTTAAAAGGGTAAATATCCCAAATGATGGAATATTACTCTAACACAAATAACATTAAAAATTTAATTTTGCAAAACCCTTATAACTCCCTTTGCAACCTTAGAACCAATTTAAAATATGCAAAAATTAATTTTTAAATGCCCAAACTATATTCCCAAAAATTTTGGTGCCCAAGATTAAAGCATACCTCTTTCTTTCCCCAAAAAGAGATTCGGCGAGATTCAATATGCCATCTCCTCAAGCCTAAGCACGTTAGGGCTTGGGATCCCACCACGTGGGCTACTAGTGCCCATGTGAAGGAAGGAGGAGTTTCTTCCTCTTATGCCTTCACCGTCATTTGACTTTCCACGAAACTCGCACACTCTAATCTCTGCTTTGGATGCAACGCAATTATTAAAGCTCATAAATAATATTCTAAGGCATGGTAAGGTTTGGTAGGGTGGTATTTCCCCTCTTATATGCACGTTTTTAATTTTCTCCTCATATCGGTGCTTTGTAATTCGAAATTGAATTTCAAATTTTAATTTTAATAACCCACCTTAGGGTTATTTAACCTTAGCTTAAATTAATTTATAATTAATAATTAAATTAATTAATAATTAATTTAAATAACTTTATAAGTTAAGTAAATTAACCAATAAATTAATTATTAATTAATTTATAATTAATTTCAAACTTCCTTTGCATAATATTATAAAAGAATATTATAATATTTTTTACTTGGCTTTTTCTTGCACTTTGGACCTCATCTGACTTCTTAGAACCAGGTCTTGAAAATGAAACCGAATTATCCTTTTGCATTTATTTGAGAACCTGAAACGGATGCTGCCAACTGAAACTGCCACTGACTAGTGTTGAAAGATTAACATCAATGACCACTCACTATTGACATCAATGACAACTTGTCACTCAAAATGTCCAATAATTGAGGGAAATCTTCGACACTTACAGTATTGCTACTAGCATGGAGATAAATTTTCAAAAATCCTCTATTTGCTTTAATGATCTAGAGCAAGAGACTGAATAGGGTCTAATCAGAATTTTTCCTTTTAATCTCTTAGATTTCTAGGAAGGCTTTAAGTATTTGGGTTTTGTATTGAAGCCAAATACTTAGAGGAAGAGAGATTGGGGATGGCTTTTAGAGAAGATTGAAGTTAGGATTAACCATTGGTGTAATAGAAGGTTGTTTATTGGTGGGATATTAACACTTGTAATGTTGGTTCTTGAGGTAATTCCTATTTTTTGGTACTCCTTGGACTTCATTCCCAAAGGAGTTCTAAAGAAAATCAGAAAATATTGCTTAACATTTCTTTGGATTGGATGCAAGGAACATGAAGGTATTCATTTAGTTAAGTGGCAGAGTATTTCTAGGACAAAGGAGGAAGGTGGCTGGGGACTTAAAAATATCCATATTTTTTGTTCTTCTTTGGCATCAAAAAATTTATGGAGGATTTTGACTAGAGAAGGATTATGGAAGAAGATTATTGAACAAAAGTATATTTTTCTAGGGACCTTTATGGATTGGATCAAAAGTCCACAAAAAAAATTAAAAATATTTCCATTCAATGGAAGGTACTAGTACATGCATTTCCTATGATTGGAAAATATTTGGCTTGGAAAGTGGACAACGGTGGACAACGGTGAACAAGTTAGAATGGAGGCTGATTCTAATTTGGGTTGTGAAGAAAATATTTTGTTATTGGAAGCTATGATAAGTGCTTTAGAAGACAAGGGTTTTTAATTTCTTCATAAGGTGGGGAATTTTATTCTTCTAGTATTTGGACCCAAGGTTGGAATTAAGCTCAGGTCTTGGGTTTTTATGATGAGCAGGTTATTTTGTGGAAGGCTTACATTGATAGTCTTAATAAGAGTTTTATCAAGTTGAGAGTTGAACCAGATATTATTTCTTGGGTATACAATAAATTTGGGGGTTAGTATACGACTAATATTGTTTACAAATCAAACTTTGAACCTCATCCTCAAGGGCCTACTTGGTGGTGGAAGTAGATTTGGAAATTATCTGCCCCAGAAAAGAAAAATATTTTCATGTGGTTAGCTTTGATAAATAAGGCTTTGACTTGGGAGTTTTATAGAGGAGAAGTAAATAAGGTCCAAGTATTTGTATGTTGTGTTAGTCAAAGGAGGAAAACATCACACATTTTTTAATCAAATGCCCTTTTTATCAACAAGTTTGGTTAGAAGCTGAACAGATAACTAGAGTACAAAATATTTGGGAAGGAGAAATAGTGGAGGTATGCTTAAGATAGTGGTTTTTGAAAAAAGAGCTGAAACAATTTCTTTCTTTACCATGTCTTATATGTTGGGGTATATGGTTAGCATATAATGTAGCTATTTTTGAAGGGAAGTTAATACCCCCATTTTAGGTCATATTTTAGGTGAGGACTTTGGTCTCAATCAATAAAGGGCTTGGAAAACATAAAAAACCTAGACAAGTAGACAATTTATTCATTGAAAAATATCAACCATGGGGCTTTTTTTATGGGGCCAATCAGAGACAGTCGAATTTTAGTATCACAGGAGGTATTTTGTACTTCTTCGATACCCACTATATAAAATTTAAAGTAGGTCTTGGGATAGGTTCCAACAATTTTGTTAAGTGTCAGGCTTTGATATTGCTAATGAAATGTGTCATAGAGAGAAATGTGAAAAAATTATAAATTTTTGGAGATTCTACTCTAGTCATAAACTGGATGAATAGATCTACTCAATTAAAAAATAACCTTCTTAGACTAGTGGGATATGAAATTCTAGAGGTAATTTCTATTTTTAAAAATATCTCTTTTACCCATGTTTATAGGGAATTAAATCAAAAAGTAGATAGGTTATCAAAATAAGGTCAAAAAGTTCCAAAAGGTTTCTTGCAAATAGAAGAGAACAATTATGGAGTTTATTATTCCACCCACATATCATACCCATAGATTATATGTTAGTTGTTCATTTTTTACTATGGGTCTGACAAATTGATTAGAGCTTCATGCCAAATTTTAATTGTTTCCTTTCTTTCTATTGGTTTCTTTTTCACTGTTTTCTATCCAACTTTTAGACATGGAGGTTATTTGGATGATTAACTATTGATATATAAGGATATTTATCCTTATTATACCCATGCTATTTTGAAGATGGGTTTTTTCCTCTTTGATCTACCTAATTGTAATTATATTATGACTCCTAGTAATATCTTATTATCTTGGTTTTTGTTTATGCCAAGGCACTTGAGAAGTGTAATTTTATTTCATTCTTGAAATAAGATTGTGATTTTATTCTTGTAAAAAAAGATATTACTACTTTATTTTAATCACACTTAAATCAATCACAAGTATTTGAAATGACATTTATGCACATATCTCTTGACAATATATGAATATAGATCTTAAAAAGAGTTTTTTCCTACAACCTCGCTTCACTTAAAGAAAGCTTAATCAAAAGTGGTACAAACCAAAGAAGGTAATCGAAATATGTTTCCCACCTTAAATAAAAAATAAGAGATATTTAAATAAAGGTAGACAAGTTTGAAGGCTGCATCAACCATTATATCGATAATTGATGCCCATCTCCTGCTCCAAGTAGTAACATTGAGGATATTAAGACCCACAAATAATTGATTTTCCATCTAACGGTTCACATGATGATTTTGATTGAAGAGAACATAAAAAAGAAGAAAATGCCATGATAAGACCTAAAGTCATAAATATGGTGACCAATCGAGAGCCCAAAGATAAAGGTACCAATACGTAGGTGAAGAAGAAGGTCTGCCATTGGTTAATAGGAGGTCCTACCTTAGCTAAAGATATGTGGTAATCATGCACACAAAGAAGGTAAGTTAAGGATTATCAAAGAGAATACATATCATTGGCTTCAAAGATTGACTTTAGAGGGCTAGCATGTCAAATCAAACCACATGAAAGTTGCAACAATCGTCCATCATACACTTGAACCTACCCTATCAATTTAGCCAATCAAGAAGGCTATACTTGCTACGTTAGCTAGCAAAGCATTCTAGGAGAAATTTGACGATGAAATAATGACACAACCATCCCTAGTATAACAACAATAAGACAAGTTAAATAATTTGTTATCTAAAGGACCAAAAGATTCGAGTATTGATGGACCTAGATCTAGAGATCTTGAAGTTGATTTCAGTTGTAGAAGAATTTCAGTTGCATAATAGAGGATAACTTAGACCTTTTGCACATAACTTCAAAGGTAAAGGACCCTCCTAGCTTATAAATAGGCCAACACTTGCATTGTAAAGGTTTTGGGAGTTATCTACTCATGCCTAGTATTTAGTCTTGCAGGCTCTTCCTTTCACCTCCCTTCTTTTCAATTGTAATAAGTGGAGGTCGAACCTCAATTAATTATCTAAGGAGCATCAAGCCTCTAGGTCACATACCTTGTAATCACTTCTAGCACATTAATGGAAGTCATGACTAATTTCTCTCTATCCTCCTTTGATGTATTTTCTATGATGTTTAGTTGTGTTTAAGCTATTATATAGCAGATCCCGTATTCATTTATGGCCACTTTTTCTAGTCAAAAGAGGGAACTTTATTCTTGGCGCATCGCCCTCATAGCTTAGGTTTTTAATATTTTACAAAGTTTAATTTTTCCTACATTTTACTTCCATTGCAATTCCTTTCCCTGTAAAACACCTTTGCCTTAGCTCGTGAAGACCTCCATGCATCAAGGATTCAATATAACAAGGATCCAACCTCGATTAAAAATTGTATAGGTTGCCCCATAGGTGGTCCTTTCATTCATGGAACTTATTGTTATTTCACTCTATGGGAGGCATGGGTGCCCCTAACACATCATTTTTTTTCTAAACATGCAGGTGCATTCAAATATAACAACTAGTATAGCATGTTTAGTGGGATGCATTTATTTTTTTACCCCATGAATTTGAAATAAATATTTTGACTATGATCCTGATGAAGTTCATAGTCCATTTGCTTGAAGTGAAGCATACAAATTTTATCTAGTGACTTCACTAAAAGAGAAAGACTTTGAAGAAGTCATCCGACAAAAGATAGACTAAGATTCTGGTGGTGGTCTCTATCCCATGAGCTTGTTGAAGCATTATCCACCTAGTGAATTTGTTCTTAAGGAAAGGGCATAGAATTATATAAGTGAAAGGTCTGTAACCAAAGCCTTCACACAAGCCAATCAATAAGAGGTGCCACAACTAAATTGAAGTTAAAGAAGAAAGAATAAACAATGTAACATGGAGGTCATTCTAAAAAATCCTCCCAAATTTTTTTTGGCATGGAACGACAGAGGTCCCCTGATTCAACTAGTTCCACTTCATGTATGGGACCCGATTTTTGCCTCACCACTTAAGTCCTTACCTTTTTTTTTTAGGAGAAGATGTTGTCACCTTGATAGAGCATTTGCACCACTTTGTGAGCTTGTGTGTTTTAGACTTCATAAAAAAGTAAGATATAGCCCTAAGGCTATTGACATATTCTTTTAGAAAGCTCATGAATGACACCTCAACCTCAACCCACAATCATTCAAGATTTAGGACCAGTTGGTGAAACTCCTAATAAGTAGATTCAAAGAGAAGGAATATGGAGCATCTCTCTTAGAGAAACTCACAACCATCAAGAGGGTACGTACAAAAGCAATGGATGATTTCAATTTTTGATTCCAAAGACCCATCTATTATTTATATGAATACAAGAGATATAGTGAAAACTCCTTGACCCAAAATATTCAAGCCACCATCATTTTATGTCATCCTAGAAATAGAAAATTGTCTTCTAAGGAGCTATATTATCAACTTATGGATTTTTGTGACTATAAAATCTAAAATTATGTATGAAGAAATGGGATTACCATACATTAATACTGCTACAAATCACATTTAGATGGATGGAACTAGAGTGAATATTATAGAGGTACCAAAGAATTTAATAATGATAGTGGTAAAGCATCTAGTATTTATGGTTGTCCAGGAAGTCATTATGGTTGATCCTCCTTATTTTAAATGTTAATTATTTTTTTCAATGAGTTTACACAAGTTTTTATCAGGGAACCTGGTTCCCTCATACCGAGTAGGGTTTGAAACTTAGACCTCTTAAAGAGAATCCAAAACCCTTACCATTGCAATAAGCTTGTAGGTTTTACTTTAAAATGTTATTATCACGAGAGTGGATAAAAACTATTATCCAAATATGGGTACTTAGCCATGGATTATACACAAATGAATTTATCCAAATATGGAAAAACTATTAAGAGCAAGAATGAGCCCCCATGTAACTATATCCTATACAAGCTTGATTATGAAGGTGTTGTGAACTGAGATGAGCTTATTAAATTTAGAAATAAAGAGTCAAATGAAGGAGGGTTAATATCCAAATTAGACATTATTATTGGTGTGCTACAAGAAGATGAAAGTTCAAGGGATAGCTTATGAGAAGACTAGGATTAGGATTTATCTAATATATAAATAGCCTAGCACATTTCTATTCCTAATCATCAAACAAGCTCAAGGTTCAAAGGTGTTGGAGCATATTACATTATTTGGTACATGCTAATATACCCCTATAGTACCTTCATGGTACATATGTAAACATTAAATTAGGTTTGAGTCTTAGTTTAGAATATGAGTAATATTTTGTGTAATGTAATAATTTGCAGGAAATGCATAAGTGTTATGTAAGTGTGTATGTGTAGGAAATACACATGTGTCATGTGTATGAATGTGCAAGCGTAATGTGAGTTTATGTGCACAAGTGTATTATATGTACGTGTGCACAAGTGTCTTTAGATTAGAGTGTGCTAAGTGAAGAGTCATATTTAGGTGTGCATACAAGATAGAGTCAAGTGTATGCAAGTGTTAAGTAGAGAATCCAAGAGTCATTGGACTTGGCATATGGAAAGGATTGGTCAAGTATCCAAAGAGTCATTCTACAATGGATATATAGTATTCCATAGAAAAGCATTGAATCAATCAATCATCAATCTTCATATCAAAGAATCAAGTGCTATATTTGTAAGAGGAGTAATAAGTGTTACATACATTTGAGCAATTAATATTATAAGTCACACTACATGATTTGTACATGTATGATTTAGGATATTTACATTCATATTGTTGTTTATTAATGAATGTTATTTGATATATTATAAGCCTTTATTTAAATATTAATTTTCTCATACATCGTTATCTTGATCTTACTGTATTATGGCTATATTATATTTGATTTTATGATAATTTATCTTGTGATTTTTATATTAATATTAAGGCTTAAAAATACTTCAATAGTATCAGAGCTACAACAAGTAGTTTCTTGCACAGGATCAATTTATTTAGCTACTTACAAAATTAATTTTTTTTAGTTTGATAAAATTGATTTAAAGTCTATCTACTTTAAGGGGAGATATACTTAGACTCTATTGTAAGGTCAAAGTAAGTAGAAAGACTAAAATATTTCCACTATTGAATAAAAACTAGTGAAGATCAAGATTTAGTTATAGAGTCTTTCCATAGTTGCAGAATAACTGGTGAAGACAATAACTCATCTATTGGGAGGAAAATCAACTTTAATATAGTTGATCATTACAGGGACATAGACAACCCTTGACATTGATAGAAGCATCAAGGACATTAAGGTCACCTTTACATTAGATATTTGAGTTCTTAGGGGTGACCTAAGACATTGTTGAAGATAGGTTTACATACAAGATTCATCATCAAAAGTGTGAGATGCTTCCTACAATAGATAGAGAATAATTTCATATTATAAATGCAAGGGGAAAGCAAAAAGATTTCATCAAGTAGAGATTGATTTAAGTTGCATGCTACTGAATATTTAGGTCTTGAAGATAGACCTTGACATAAGATATAGTAGATTTAGGTCTTGAAGATAGACCTTGAAATACAAGATAGTATATTCAAGTATTGAAGATAGACCTTGACATAGATAAAAGGATTTAGGTCTTGAAGATAAACCTTGACATAGATAAAATAATTTAGGTCTTGAAGATAGACCTTGACATAGATAAAAGGATTCAGGTCTTGAAGATAGACCTTAACATAGATAAAAGGATTCAGGTCTTGAAGATAGACCTTGACATAAATAATGTATTCATGTCTTAAAGATAGACCTTAACAAAGCAAGAATTTAGCAAGTCTTATGTTATTGACCTTGACATGGAGGCTTGATAAGAGCAACCATTTCATAGAAAAAATTATGAGTAAAAATAAGGTATATCAAGTCTTGAGAAATTTAAATAAGTCTTAATATAGGTATATCACAAAGCAACAAATATTGATCTTGATAGAAGATTAATATTCAGGTTTCTTACAAACCTTGATATTATTTCTCAAAGGAAAAAGGAGAAACAAGTTATAAAGTCGAAGTATAAAGAAAAAATATACATAGCAAGGCAAAAATAAAAAATAAAGTATCTAAGTAAAGGTAAAAGTGAAAGGTATCCAAGTGTCGAGCTTGGTGGAAAAGCACGAAATTCGGATGGGTCCTAAAAAACCACCATAGAGATGTGTAAAATATTGGATAAGTGTGGAGATTTGTAAAAAAATGGGTTGTTTTTGGACTCCGAATGGGTCCCAAAAACTCACAACGGAGATGTGTAAATAATTGACTATGTTGAGGTTGGTGGAAAAGTGGGTTGTTGTCGGACTCCAAACAGGTCCCAAAAACCCATCACAGAGATGTGCAAAAAATTGGCTAAGTGTTGATCTTGGTAGAAAAATGGGTTGTTCTCGAACTTCAAATGGGTCCTAAAAAACTACCATGGAGATATGCAAAAAATTGACTAAGTGTTGAGCTTGGTGGAAAATCGGGCTATTGTTGGAATCCAAACGAGTCCTAAAAACCCACCATGGAGATGTGCAAAAAATTGGCTAAGTGTTGATCTTGGTAGAAAAGGGGGTTGTTGTCAAACTCCGGATGTGTCCCAAAAATTTGCCTCGAAGATGTGCAAAAAAATTAGTTAAGTGTTAAGCTTGGTGGAAAATTGGGTTGCTGTCAAACTTTGGATGGATTCCAAGATTTTATGGGTAGTCTTGACCTTATTAGCAAAGAAATTATGCTCATATAGCTACTCGTTTCTGAATAAAGACTTCAAAAATATTGAAATATTAATGCCACATCATGATTCTATGACCTAGCAATATTACCCTCTTTGGGATGACACGGGTCCATTAAATATCTTGATTCTACATGAAATACCCAAGGTGACCCTAAGAACCTTACCTAGCTTTGATGGCATAGAAAAGATTGCATTTGGTCATTATCAAGACGTAGCTTCCCTAGCTGATTCATAACATTGTATCTAAAGATGTGATGATAAATTTGTTGGTTCTTTCTCTCAAAGGAAAAGTGTTGTTGTGGTATAAATCATTGGAAAATAGAAGAATCTACACATGGGCTTCAGCTCTTATTAATACATTTGATGACTCCAGAGATCTCTTTTTATTACTTACACAATTTTCATTCATCAAGCAAGCTCCTCATCAAAGCATTTTTTACTTTAATGTTTGATTTAAATGAACATGGATGCTAATTCCTGAGGAGTTCCAGCCATCCCTAGCTCAAGCATATCTTTATTACATATGTGCCTTTCATTCTAATCTAAGCATTCTCATTCAACAATCTAAAGAAAAAAGGTTCCCTCATATTTTCCAAGAAGCCATTCAGGCCAAAAACATGCTAATCATGGTTGGCAAAATTCCACCTAGAGATGTAGCTCATCCCATAATTTTGTCTATAGGCCCTTGTTTGCATCACTCTCCTAGGTAGTTAAACCATGCCCATTGTATAACTCTAAAGGTAATTGACCTTTTACCTCTTAGGGGAACCAACTGCAGCCTAAACATCAAGTG
This sequence comes from Wollemia nobilis, assembly GCA_028583015.1. Classification (NCBI taxonomy): domain Eukaryota; kingdom Viridiplantae; phylum Streptophyta; class Pinopsida; order Araucariales; family Araucariaceae; genus Wollemia; species Wollemia nobilis. The sequence continues at coordinate 10,328,898 of JAQPPZ010017218.1, read as the reverse complement.
AAGACAATGTTTCAAAAAATGACTGAAGAGGTCAGAGACATGGAAAAAGCGACTTACACAAACTAAATTTGATTCTCCTAATATTCAAATTTTTGCAAAAGCGCATTGGCTAAATATTTTTTTGTAAATAGGGGAACATAAACTGATATCAAAAAGCACAAAGAATATAATAGTAATCCAAAAAAGGGAAAAATAATGGATGCTCCAAATCCCAATAGGCTCTTGTATCCTAGTAAGTCCATACCCAGTCAAACCTTTGGGACAATAATTCTTAGTTGCTTCCACTAATGGAGAATGTGACGATATTAAATAACGTGTCTATAAAGAAATGTTGGATGGAGACCAATATTATCACTTCTATCCAGATTGAGGACTATAGTAGCAATTATGTCTCACTCCCAATGGACCAAAGCAAATTCAAAGGGATTCAAATAGGTAGTTTGTAGTTAGTTTCAAAATATCTAAATCAAAGAAGGATTGAAGCCTATAAAAAGCTATATTTCCTAGCCATAAATGTTGAGCAGAGAGCATAACAAGTAGAGCAATTTCATAGCCTATTCAAAAAATTTATTCTAGTATTGACGAAATTAAGAGTAGATTTGTTGGCATCTAAGAAGGTTAACATGATTGACATTTCCATTGGGAAAATATCAGAGGCTAACAATGAGCCTATAGGAAGCTCTTCCTCCATTATTTCAAAATCCAAGCTTCCTTTGTTCTATTTATCCCTCTTCTTGGAGAAGCATATACTACATAATTGTGTAGTGGATCCAAAGGTTCAGACCTCAATCATGCCATTAAAAGTCTATAAAAGTTTGGAATTGAACCCAAATGCACAAGAACCAAAATTGGTTAGCTTTAAGGGAGTGTTATTAGAAAAGGTGGGGATATTGTATAATGTCATAATGATGGTTTATGGGCATCTAGATTTGGCTATGACCCAAGACATAGCGGTAGTTGATGTTCGCCCCTTGTTTGGAGTATGCTTATATCGGGACTTCCTAAGACACATAGAAGGATGTCTAATCCTGAACCATGATCAGATGTTAATCTCATATGATCAGTGTACATAGTTAAAAGTTAAATAAACATATGCAGAAAAGGCATATCTGATCAATGTGTTACGTCATATTGTATATAGAATATAAATATAAAAATGGGATCATTGCAGTGATTAATTGCAAATCAATTAAGTACAACATAAAATCATCAAGATGTGTGGAAAAATGAATGCAGAATAAATTTTGAGTGTCATCAATTATATTCATCAAGAACTTTCTACCCTCTTCCCAATTTCTTCCCTTCCTACTTTTGATACTTTGACTCTGTAACCTAATGTATAAGAATATAACAGTACAATAGTTGTAAATAATGCACCTAAATATTTTTAGTCTCTTGAGGTAAAACTATCATGACTCTTGTAAGCAAATCAATTTGCCATCCCTTATAAGGACATAATGTTAGCTAAATAAAATATACCAAAAGAAAGAATCTAGGTTCACATAAAGAGAATATCAGTAGATGATTCACGTCAAGCTAAATCTTTTGAAAAGGACACCCAACCTAGTACTAGCTGGTAGAATCACCCTATAAATAATGCTTCATATGCAACATAAGTGAAGTATTGTTTAGATAAGGATGAGTTCAAAAGTGCAATTGAGGATTCTCATGGTGAATTATGGTCAATAGGATAGATTTTTGTTATACTGCATAAGAAAGAAAAGAAGGTGCAAAAACAGTAAATGCTCATGGCAATCTGTCTGTTCCTAAAGCAATTATTAGCTGTAGCAAAGTATACTCATAGAAGTGTAGTTTTTTTAGGTGTCCCATGAACCAGGTAATTTCTCTTACCATTTTTGTGGGATATTTCTAGAACTTTCTTCCCTTTTGTTTCTCGATTTTGTTTAGAAATTTCATTTCTTCTAGTACTAGGTAGTAAAAAATACCACTAACTCCTTTGTTTAATGGTAATTTTACCACTTCTTCTACCTCCTCTTCTCCTTTTCCTCCTCCATGTAAATATTTCTTCTTAAAAAAAAAATGTATCCCCATCCTTTTCCTTTTTTCTTCCCTTCATAGTTATTTCCCACATTTTTGTGTGCACTCCCTCCATTCCATCACTCGCCACCCTCCTTTATCTTGTAGAAAATCCTAGTTATATTTCTCCAAATATTTCTTCTAGCCCCTTCTTCCCTTGCCCTTCCATTAAAAAATGCTAAAATCAAAACGTGGCTATCTGGATTCCTTATTTCTAAAAAGTGAAATTTCCTTGTGAGTCACCAAGAATGTGGGTATTTTTTGCATCTACCCACGTGATATGGCTAGTAATTTGTTTTTGTAACTAAGAATGGCAATATTGGGCCAATTTTAAAGGATGTTTGATGTTTTGTACTTGGTCCCTATGTCTAGTTGTCCAATGAACAACAAAAGGAATCTAGTCTCAGCTAACTCAAAATATAAAATTTGAAGTTTGAACTAGGTGAATCTACTAGAAAAATAAATTGGTTAACTCCATGAATTATCAAAAAATAGGATGTTGTTGGACTCTAGACATGTCCTAAAAACCTGCCACAAAGATGTGCAAAAAATTGTCTAAGTGTTGAGCTTGGAAATAAATAAGGTTGTTGTTGGACTCTAGACGGGTCCCAAAAACCTGCCATGGATATGTGTAAATAATTGTGTAAGTGTTGAGCTTTGTGGAAAAGCAAGATGTTTCCAGACTCCGAAAGGGTCCCAAAAACCTACCACAAAGATTTACAAAAAATTGGCTGTCTTGAGCTTGGAGGAAAAGTAGGCTAGTACCTGACTTCGAACGGGTCCCAAAAACCTACCATGAAGATGTGCAAAAATTGGTTAAGTGTTGAGCTTGGTGGAAAATCAAGCTACTCCTAGACTCTATACAAATCCCAAAAACTTGCCATGGAGATCTGTAAAAAAATTGGTTGTGTTGAGCTTGGTGAAAAAATGGGTTGCTACCAGACTCTGAATGGGTCCCAAAAACCTATCATGGAGGAAAGTAAGAAGCATTTGGTAGGATTTTAGGTCATTTTTGGACCCTGGATGAATCCCAAAAAAAAATTCGATGTTAGAAATTTTGTTCTCCATCAAGAAATGCAGCACATGACTAGAAAAGAGAGCCCGAGATTTGTTCGACAAGCAGTGGATGGTAAGGGAACATATACAGACTGCACATGGACATAAGGGAACATATAGCTTGGTCATTCCCTTGACATAACAACATTTCATGATCACACATCATGATCATCAGTAACAAAATCCATTGTATAAACCTATATATAGTAGGATGTAAAGCATAAAAAATGACGACTCTTAGACTTTTATAATTTGTATGTAAGGAGTATTGTAAATTAATACGAAGGGATTGTTGTCTAGATTTGGTTCACTTTATTTGTAGAACATGTATGTATGAATGATTACTTATTTCTAATTTTAATTGGTCTAATGCTCATAGATTTTTCTACTTTCTAGATTTATGCTCAAGACTCTTTCACTTGTTTTGGAATTTGTAATATGAAAAGCTACACACTTGTAAAATAAATGTTCTATAATTAATGATAAATTGGTTGGTATGTTAGGTAATTTTTTTGTTTTACTAATTGCATAGACTTCTACTACACACGCATTTTGATGTGGCTTAATTTGCACCACTATAAGTTCTAGATTCAGCTCTTGTTGTTTCTTTCAGCACCCCCTTTCCCCACATATTTTAGGAACAATTAGCTTGAACTTCAAAGAAACCGATATTTTTCAAAGACTAACCTTAGAAACCAGACCTTTTCTAAGTCATTCAATGTTGGTCAAGGTCTATGGATGTACAACATTTCCTTAGATAGATTTTCAGACCAACAAATATGTAAGTGTACACACGTGTCTTTATTTTAGACTGTGCTAAGTGAAGAGTCATGTCTAGGTTTGCATACAAGATAGAGTCATGTGTATGCAAGTGTCAAGTAGATAATCCAAGAGTCATGAGACTTGGCATATGGAAAGAAATAGTCAAGTATCCAAAGAGTCATTCTACTATGGATATATGTATTCCATAGAGAAGCATTGAATCAATCAAATCATCAATAGTCACATCAAAGAATCAAGTGCTATATTTGTAAGAGAAGAGGAGTAATAAAGGTTGCATAAATTTGAACAATTAATATTGTAATTCGTGGTACATGCTTTGTACATGTATGATTTAGGCTACTTACATTAATATTGTTGTTTATCAATTAATGCTATTTGACATATTATAAGCCTTGATTTACATATTAAATTGCTCATACATGATTATCTTGATCTTACAATATTGTAGCTATATTATATTTGATCTTGTGAGTTTTATATTAATATTAAGGTTTAAAAGGCCATAAAAAGGATGCATGGATGATGCATTTATACTTTGCAAAAACAATGAATGGAATAGGTGTTGGCATTCAACTAACTGAAGATATACAATTGAGTTATGCTTGTAATTCATAGTTCAAATGTACTAATACTATTGTTCGATATGAAGTATTGTGTATTGGATCAAGAAAACTTAAAAATATGGGTATAAAAACTCTAATTATTGTTAGCGGCTCTAAGTTAGTATAAACCAAGTCAATTAAACATGTGTCAATGTATTATATTGAGAAAACTTAAAAATATGGGTATAAAAACTCTAATTATCTTTAGCGGCTCTAAGGTAGTAATAAACCAAGTCAATTAAACATGTGCCACCAAAAATAAACATATAAAATCCTACAAGTTTAGAGTTTTTGACCTATTGAAATGGTCTCGTGCTTGCAAACTTAAGGCAATACTCAAGGGATTGAATGTGAATACAGATGAACTAGCCTCTTTGATTACTAATTACCTGTTGGAATATATTACATCATTTGGTTCATGTCAATTTACCACCATGGGTACATCTATAGATTATGATGATATTATTTACTTTATGCAATGCAATAACTGCACAAGTGTGCAAAGTATTTTGGCAATGTAAATATGCATAATTATCCCTATGTACATGTGTCCATAGAATAGGAATATGAAGATTCATAGGAACAGTGAAGGTCAATAATCCTCCATATGAAGAGTCACATTCCATCCTATAAATGGGTATATAGATAGAGAGCAAGATATAGAAAAAATATAGAATGATTGGTCATAGACAGTCATAATGAAAAGTGATGAAGTATGATGTATTTGAGGTATTTATTCAATAAAGATCATATTTTGATGAGCATTTATTAGTAGCATTTATATGATTCATTTCTGAAGTTTTTTATGAGTTTTATATGCTTAATAGATTGTCATTTTCATATATTTCATATTGCAACTTTATTTTGGATCTTGTGATTACTTTATTCTATGCATGTAGCTTCAAAAGCTAACAATACCTTGACCTCTCTTACAATATAATATATAAAAATAAGTCAACCTAGCATTATGCTCTAAGATTAGCATAAAATAGATTAAAACAAAATAATTATGTAAACTATCGAACTCTAATGTTCAAGGATCACATTCACAAACACAAGAAGTACTTAAAAAGGAAAGGTATTTGTTGATTTCTCTATGTATCAAAATAAAATAAAATAAAAGAAGTTAGGATATGAAATATTAACAAATAATAACGAGATAAAGTCAAGTTAAAGTATTTAACTAATGATAATCCTTTTATCTTATATAGCCTAAGTTCCAAGTTTTTGTTCTCTTTTATTTATTTATTTATTTATATATATATATATATATAAAATCAAACTTTTTTTATTTTTTTTGTTGATCATTTTTAAATCTTATCTTTAATGATTCAACATGAACACAAATGTACCCACGTGTTGTATGCGAGTTGGAGAGGGTAAGGCAATCCTCCAAGGGAGGTCCCTGGTTCAAATTTCCACTCTACCAAACGTACATCGGGTACCCAAAATCTAGTTGATAATGCTAGTGCGATCAAGGTCGAGCACAACTCCTAGGTGATTTTGACGATGTAGAATCTCCTGGTAGTGGTTTTTTAGACCAAGACGATCCCGTAAAGGGTTTTTCGCTAAATTTAAAATAAAAAAACGTGAACACAAATGTCAAGTATAATGCCATTCTTTTGAAGGATATTATTTGTAAAATTAACATATCTTTAAGTTTATATAAAAATAAATAAATTTAAATCAAAAACAAAATTAATGTTATTGTTTTAAAGTTATATTAATTTAAAGTAGCATTTTAATAAAAATCAATGGGCTCTCTTAACGGAGACCCAAGTTCAATTTTTGGGAAAGGTGACCCTTGATATGCCCTTACTTTTTAACCTTTAAAAAAACACAAATATGTTAAAAGAGTTTTTTTTATAAAGATCCCAGTCCTTTGTACAATAATTTGAACTTAGATCTCTCAAATAAAAACTCATATTTCATCAATAATGAAAAGTGTTTTGTCCTTCAAGGCTAGGTGGATTGGTAAGCGCTTGTCAGACTACACACTTATCAAGAAGACACTCAGGTTCAAATCTCGGGGGCAGCCTGCTTACAAAGGTAGTAGTCTGATTTGAATCTTCTAAGTGTGTGCTAGATTGACAACGATGGTACAAATCTGGAGTGATTGATGTTCCCTTCACGCCGAGTCAACAAGACAGAATAGGTTAGGTTTGGTGGGAGCAGCCCATGTAGTTTGAACCTACGCTTATCAATTACTAAAAATAGTGTGATTGTGATCAACTCTTATATAACGAACTCTCCTATATAACCACAAAATAATAGATAAATAATAATAATGAGAAGTGCTTTCAACTTTCCAAAGGGAAAAGATAAGGTGGTCTTTCAGTAATTCAAACAGATCAGAGCCTGCCTTGTCATCCAAAAGAGCTCCGCCATAATATCTCGTCGTCTTCCTCGATGTTTCCCCGTTCAATCAAGTTAATAGAATCGAGCGAAAATCTAGTTATATGCGGTCGACGACAGCGATAGTTGCCATGAACTATAACGGGAAGTATAATTAAGATCACACTCTTCCAAATATAATTGACCTCCATCATTCTAGATAATCGGTGATTCCAAGATAACAGTGAGTCCACGATAATCGGTGATTCGGTCGACACGGATACATCGGCACTTGGTGCGGCCATGGGCCGACCACTCGAGCCTATAAAGGAAAATAAATAAATCCCCAATCTAATGATGGACTCACACCTATGAAACTAATCAAGAATATAACCATTTTTTTAATTTTTTTTACTTTTTATTATAATTTTTTTAATATATGGTGTAAAAGATACGTATATTAGGTTTTTTTCTTTGTTTATGGTTAAGAGAAGGATCATTAAAAGGATTTTCAGTTATATTAAATTATAATCATATTATTTTATTTTATTTATATTTAAATTAATTATAAGTATTTGATATATATATATATATATATATATACTTTGATAAGATTTAAAGAAAGCTTAATTAAAAGTGAGACAATTAAAGAATGTAGTTGGAAGACACCTCCCATCTTTAGTTGGAAGGAAGAGCTATTTAAAGAGAGGTAGACAAGTCCAAAGGTTGCATCAATCGTTAGATCGACAATCAATGTCCATCTCCTGCTCCAAGCAGTAACATTGAGGACATCAAGGCTCACAGATTGTTGATTTTCCATCTAATGGTTTACATGGTTCTTTTGATAGAAGAGAACACAAAAATGAAGAAAAGGCCACGACAAGACCTAAATTCAGACACATGGTGACAAATCGGGAGCCAAAAGAGAAAGGTGCCAACACGTAGGTGAAGAAGGCCTACCATTGGCCAAGAGGAGGTCCTACCTTGGCTGAAGACATGTGACAATCGTGCACACAAATAAGGCAAGTGAAGGAGCATTTAAGAGAACACCTATCATTGGCCACAAAGGTTGACTTTAGAGGGCTAGCCTATCAAAACCAACCGCATGAAAGTTGCAACAACCGTCCATCATACACTCGAGCCTACCCTATCAATTTGGCCAATCAAGAAGGTCATGCTTGCTACGTCAGTTAGCAAAGCATTCTAGGAGAAATTCGATGAAGAAATAATGGCACAACCATCCCTAGTGCAACAACAATAAGACAAGTTAGTAATAATTTGTTATCTAAAGGATCAAAAGCTCTGAGTATTGATGGCCCTAGAGCTAGAGATCTTGAAGTTGATTTTAGTTGTAGAAGAATTTTGGTTATAGAACAGAGGATAACTTAGATCTCTTGCATATAAATTTAGAGAGAATGGACCCTCTTAGCTTATAAATATATCAACACTTGCATTGTAAAGGTTTTGGAAGTTGTATGCTCGTGCCTAGTATCTAGCCTTGTGAGCTCTTCAACTCACCCCCTTATTTTCGATTGTAATAAGTGGAGCTTGAACCTCAAGTCATTGTCTAAGGAGCATCAAGCCTCTAGGTCACATGCCTTGTAATTACTTGTGACACATTAATGGAAGCCATTACTAATTTCGCTTTGCCCTCTTTCTTTGATGTATTTTCTATTCTTGGTTGTGTGAGGTTTAGTTGTGTGTATTCTAGCTATTAGATAGTGAAGCCCATGTTCATTTATGGTCACTTGTTTTCGTTGAAATAGGTAAATTTATTCTTGGCACATTGCCCCTATAGCTTAGGTTTTTAATATTCTACAAAGTTTTATTTTTCCTACATTTTACTTCCATTGCAAATCCTTTCCCTATAAAACACCCTAGCCTTAGCTCATGAAGGCCTACATGCATCAAGGATTCAATCTAACAAGGAGCTAACCTCGATTAAAGAGTGTATCAGTTACCCCATAGGTAGTCCTTTCATCAGTGAAACTTCTTGTTTTTTCATGTCATGGGAGGCATGGGTGCCCCTAACACATTAGTTTTTTTGTCTGAACGTGCAGGTGTATTCAAAGAAAACCAGTATAGCATGTTGAGTGGGATGAGCTTCTATGTTCACCCAATGAAGTTGAAAAAAATATTTTGACTTCGATCTTGATGAAGGTCATAGTCCATCTACTTGAATTGAAGCATCAAAAATTCATCTGGCAACTTCACTAAAATAGGAAGAATTTGAAGAAGTCATCCGATAAAAGATAGACTAATATTTTGGTGGTGGTCTCTGTCTCATGAGCTTTTTGAAGCATTATCCACCTGGTAACTTTGTTCTCAAGGAAAGGACCTATAATTATATGAGTGAAATACCTGTAACTAGATCCTTCACACAATCCAATCAACAAGAGTTGGTACAACCATTGAACTAAAGACAAAGGAGGAATCAACAATGCAACATGAAGGCCATTTTAAACCATCCTCATAGAAATTTTTTGGTGTGGAACGATAGAGGTCCCCTGGTTCTACTAGTTCCACTTGATGTATGGGACCCAATTTTTGCCTCATCATTTAAGTCCTTACCTTAATTTTTGGGAGATAATGTTGTCACCCTGATAGAGCATTTGCACCACCCGGTGAGCTTGTGTGTTGTACACTTCATCGAAAAGCAAGATATAGCCCTAAGGTTAATGGTAGCTTATTTTAGAGAGACAGCTCATGAATGGTACCTCAACCTCAACCCACAATCAACCAAAAGTTGGGAGTAGTTTATGAAACTCCTAATAAGTAGATTTAGAGAAAAGGAAGATGGACCATCTCTCTTAGAGCAACTCACAATCATTAAGAGGGTACCTATAAAAGCAATGGATGATTTCAATGTTTGATTCCAAATACCTATTTGATATTTAGATGAATGCAAAAAACATATTGAAAACCCCTTAACCCAAAATATTCAAGCCACCATCATTTTATGTCATCCTAGAAATAGAAAATTGTCTACTAAGGAGCTATATTATCAATTTATGAATTGTTGTGACTGTAAAATTCAAAGCTATATGTAAAGAAATAAGATTATCATATATTAAGACCGCTACAAATCACATTTAGATGGATAGAACTAGAGTGAATATTATAGAGGTACCAAAGAATTTAATAATGATAGTGGCAAAGCATCTAGTATTGGTGGTTCTCCAAAAAGTCATTATGGTTGATCCTCCTTCTTACTTTGAAATGTTATTATCATGAGAGTGGAAAAAAAATATTGTTAAGAGATGGGTACTTAGCCATAGGTTGTACACAAATAAAGTTATCCAAATATGAAAAAACTACTAGGAGTAAGAATGAGCCCCCATGTAACTAGCTCCTATACAAGCTTGATTATGATGGTGTTGTGAACTAAGATGAGCTTCTTAAATTCAAAGATAAAGAGCCAAATGAAGGAGGGTTAATCTTCAAATTGGTGTGCTACAAGAAGATGAAGGTCCAAGGGGTAGCTTATGAGAAGACTAGGATTATGAATTATCTAATATTTAAATAGCCTACTACAATTCTATCCCTAACCATCAAATAAGCTCAAGGTTCAAAAGATGTACGGATGATGCATTTTGACTATGCAAAAACAATGAATGGAGCAGGTGTTGGCATTCAACTAATTGTTCTCCAAGATATACAAATGAGTTATGCTTGTAGTTCATAGTTCAATTGTACTAATACTATTGTTTGATATGAAGCATTATGTATTGGATTGAAAAAACCTAAAAAGATGGGTATAAAAACTCTAATTATCGTTAACGGCTTTAAGTTAATAATAAACCAAATCAATCCAACATGTGCCACCAAAAATAAACATATAAAATCCTACAGAGTTTGGGACATAGTGAAAAGATTTAGTTCTTGCAAACTTAAGACAATGCCCAATGAACTAAATGTGAGTGCAAATGAACTAGCCTATTTGGTTACTAAATACCTTGACCTCTCTTACAATATACAAATAAGTCAACCTAGCATAATGCTATAAAATTAGCTAAAAATAAATTAAACCAAAATAATTATTTTAACTATCTAACTCTAATGATCAAGGATCACATTTACATTCAAAAAAGACACTTACTAATTACTAACTAAACTATTACAATAAAATAAATATAAAAATGATTAGGATATAAAATCTTACCAAATAATATAAAATCAAATTAAAGTATTTAACTGGTTTTGATAATACTATTATCTTATATAACCTAAATTACAAAATTTCTATTCTCATATATATATATATATATATATATATATATATATATATATATATATATAATCAAACTTTTTATACTTATTACTAGGTGATATTTTTTTTGAAGTCTTATCTTTGATGACTCAACATGAACACAAATACTGAGCACAATGCCATTCTTTTGAAGAATATTATTTTTTAAATTAACACATCTTAAGTTTTTATGCCATTCTTTTGAAGAATATTATTTTTTAAATTAACACATCTTAAGTTTTTATTAAAAAAAATAATTTTAAATAAAAAACAAAAATCTATAGGTGATATTTTTTTTTAAGTCTTATCTTTGATGACTCAACATGAACACAAATATTGAGCACAATATCATTCTTTTCAAGAATATTATTTTTTAAATTAATACATCTTAAGTTTTTATTAAAAAAAATAATTAAAAAAAATAGAAATTGTTATTGTTTTCTTGTTATATTTTATATCTTATTTAAAATAATTTTAAAGTATATTTTTTTAATGAGAAATTAGGATAGCCCACGACAAACAAACGCTTGACTTTTATTTCCTCTCAAATAGAATTTTAAAATAAAATACAAATAATTAATATTTTTTTATTATTTTATAAAATTCCAATAATTTGATCTATCCAATAAAAACACAAATGAAATGTGCTTTCAACTTTCCAACGTTAAAGAGAAGGTAGTCTTTTCAGTAATTCAAAGAATACAGCTCCGCCATAATATCTCAGTCGTATTCAATGATAATGGAATCTAGATAAAAATTTGTTATTTATATTTATTTATTTTGAAGTAAATTAAAGTATAATTAAACTATTTTAAGACATAAAAAGTTTTCCCTTAAATAAAGTATATAAATGTCAAACAAAAATCTTCATTCAAATACCGACCACGTTTGACTCATGGTGCGGTCATGGACCGACCACGTTTGACCAACGACTTACAGTCGGCCGGCACGGACACATCGGCACTTGGTGCGGCCATGGGCCAACCACTCTAGCGTGCTAAAGGAAAAAAAATAAATCCCAATCCAATGGTGGGATCACACCTATGAACCTAATCAAGAATATTGTATATTTTTAATATATGGTTTAAGATACATGTAGTAGGTGTTTTTCTTTGTTTATGGTCAAGACAAAGGATGATATAAATGATCACCAACCATGTTATTTATGATTACATTATTACTTTATTTCAAGCACACTTAAACTAATTATAAGTATTTGATATGATGTTTATTTTCATATCCTTTATTAAGATTTGAATATAGAATGTTGTAGGCAGTTTTTCTTTACAACCTTTCTTTATTCAAAGAAAGAAAGTTTAATCGAAAGAGGGACAAATCAAAGAAGGTAGTCAAAAGACACATCCCACCTTCAGTCGAAAGGAAGAGATATCTAAAGAAATACGAACAAGTCCAAATGTTGTGTCAACCGTTAGATCGATAGTCGATGTCTGTCTCTCACCCCAACCCAATAACATTGAGGACGTCAAGGCCTACGAACCGTTGATTCCATCCAATGGTCTACACGGTCCTTTCGATAGAAGAGAGCACAAAAAAGAAGAAAAGTTCACGACAAGACTTGAAGTCAGATACATAATGACCAATCAGGAGCCCAAAGAGAAAGGTGCCAACGCCTAGGCAGAGAAGGCCTAACATTGGTCAAGAGGAGGTCCCACTTTAGTTGATGATATGTTGCAGACATGTACATAAAGAAGACATGTGAAGGAGCATTTAAGAGAACACCCACCATTGGCCCGCAAAGGTTGATTTAAGAGAGCTAGCTTGTCAAAACCGCATGGAAGTTGCGATGATCGTCCATCATACACTCGAGCCTACCCTATCAATTTACACCAATCGGGAAGATCATGCCCACTACATCAACTAGTAGGGCATTCTAGGAGAAATCCGATGAAGAATTAATGGCACAACCATCCCTAGTGCAGCAGCAATAAGACAAGTCAACAATAATTTGTTATCCGAAGGACCAAAAGCTCTGAGTATTGATGGCCCCGAATCTAGAGACCTTGAAGTTGATTTCAGCTGCAGAAGGATTTCAGTTACAGAACATAGGACAATTTAAAGATCTTTTGCTCGAAACTTCAAAGGGAAAGGACCCTTCTAGCTTATAAATAGGCCAACACTTGCATTGTAAAGATTTTGGGAGTTGTCTGCTCGTGCCTAGTATCTAGCCTTACATGCTCTTCCTCTCATCCTCATTTTCGATTGTAATAAGTGGAGCTCGAACCTCGAGTCATTGTCTAAGGAGCATCAAGCCTCTAGGTCACATGCCTTGTAATCACTTCTAACACATTAATGGAATCCATGACTAATTCACTCTATCCTCCTTTGATGTATTTTCTATTTTTGGTTGTGTGAGGTTTAGTTATGTTTATTATAGCTTTTAAATAAAGGAGTCCGTGTTCATTTATGGCCACTTTTTTTAGTCAAAAGAGAGAACTTTATTCTTGGTGCATCGCTCCCATAGCTTAGGTTTTTAATATTATGTAAAGGTTTATTTTTTCTACATTTTACTTCCATTGCATTTCCTTTCCCTGTAAAACACCCTAGCCTTAGCTCGTGAAGGCCTCCATGTGTCAAGGATTTAGTCTAACAAGGAGCCAACCTCAATTAAAGACCGTATAGGTTGCTCCATAAGTGGTCCTTTCATTCATGGAACTTCTTATTGTTTTTCTCTATAGGAGGCATGGGTGTCCCTAACACATCAATTTTTTGTCTAAACGTGTCGATGCATTCAAAGACAAATAGTATAGCATGTTCAGTGGGATGAGCTTCTATGTTCACCCCATGAAGTTGAAAGAATATTTTGACTATGACCCCAATGAAGGTTATCAAAAACTCATCTAGCAACTTTGCTAAAAGAGAATGACTTTGAAGAAGTCATCTGAAAAAAGATAGACTAAGATTCTGGTGGTGGTCTCTATCTCATGAACTTGTCGAAGCATTATCCACCTAGCGACATTGTTCTCAAGGAAAGGGCATAGAATTATATGAGTGAAAGGTCTATAACCAGAGCCTTCACATGAGCCAATCAACAAGAGTTGGTGCCATCACTGAATTGAAGACAGAGAAGGAGGAATCGACAGTGCAACATGGAGGTCATTCTAAACCATCATCCCAGAAATGTTTTAGTGTGGAATGGTAGAGGTCCCCTCATTCCACTAGTTCCACTTGATGTATGGGACCCAATTTATGCCTCACCACTCAAGTTTTTACCTTATGTTTGGAAGAAGATGTTGTCACCCTAATAGAGCATTTGCACCACCTAGTGAGCTTGTTTGTTGTACACTTAGTCGAAAAGCAAGATATAGACCTAAGACTATTGGCATCTTCTTTTAGAGAGAGAGCTCATGAATGGTACCTCAACCTCAATCCACAATTAGTCAAAAGTTGGAACCAGTTGACGAAACTCCTAATAAGTAGATTCAAAGAGAAGGAAGATGAAGCATATTTCTTAGAGCAACTCACAACCATCAAGAGGGTACCTGCAAAAGCAATGGATGATTTCAATATTTGATTCCAAAGACCCATCTAATATTCAAAAGAATGCAAGAGACATATTGAAAACCCCTTAACCTAAAATATTTAAGCCACATTCATTTTATTGTTGGAATATATTACATTATTTGGTACATGCTAATGTACCACCTTGGGTACATCTTCAATATTAGGAAAGTGTCTTAGATTAGAGTGTGAGTATTTACTTTATGCAATGTAATAAATGCACAAGTGTGCAATGTATATTGGTAATGTAAATGTGCATAATAGTCCATGTGCACATGAGTCCATAGAGTAGGATAGTGAAGAGTCTCAAGAAGAGTGAAGGCCAAGAGTGCTCCATATGAAGAGTCACATTCCATTATATATGTCTATGTGTGTGTGTGAGATATATATTGTAGAATGAGAGTGTGTGGAAGTATGGTGTATTTGAGATCTTTATTCAATGGAGATACAATTTTTGTGAGCATTTATTAATGGAAATTCTATGAGTTATTGTAGAAGTTATTTATGAGTTTTATATATTTAGAATATTATCATTATCTTATATTTCATATAGCAACTTTATTTTAGATCTTGTGGTTATTTTATCTTAAATATTTAGTTTCAAAAGATAACAATGGTATCAGAGCCACAACAGGGTTTTATCTTGCACAAGTTTTAAATTTGCAAAGGAGATTTCCCCTGGTTAAGGAGAAACCAATGAAGTTGAAGAAATTACCTCTAGAAAAGAAAACCAGGGAAGATAGTATTTTTCACTGTGTTGAAGGAAAACCAATGAAGTTTGAATATTTACCTATTCCAAGAGCAAATTTGGAATAGAAGGAAATTTACAAGTCTTGAAGATAGACCTTGACATTGATGAGATTAAGAGACCCAAGAAGGAGGTCCTATTAAAAATTTTGATAGATAGAAGAATATTCTAGATTGCTATTTGGCTAGAGTCTTTCCATAGGGTTGAAGGAAAACTCGTGAAGACTAGGACTCACCATAGATTTCTTTCCACTAGTTTTAAGAATAACTAGTGAAGTTTAGTGATTTTAGAATTCTCGAAATTTGAATGTATTTGGTTGCTACTATCTAAGTTTTTTGTTGCAAAAAATCAGTTCTCAAAAGTTAAGAAATTTTCTACAACAAATAGAAAAGAATTTCACCTTTGGTTTCCTGAAAGTCTGTGTTTTTCTTGTGCAGGAATTAGTGTTGAGTTGTAGCAAAAGAGTAGATATTGCAGATTAAGGAGGTCCAAGAAATAGGTCCTATTGAATATTGAAGACTACAAATTGAAGAAGGAGGTGACCCAAGAGAAGTGGCCCCCATTGTAAAGTTGAATATTGAAGATATAGGAGAACTAAGAAAAAGGTTCTATTGAATATTTGAGAAGTAGCAGAATTTGAAGATCCAAGAAAAAGATCTTGTTGTAAATTTTTTATAGTTGGACGTTCAAGAGACCAAAGGAAATTTTTTGAGAAGAAGAATTTGAGAAGCTGCTGAATTATAAGACCCAAGGAAGAGGTCTCAAGATAATTTAAAGAAGAAGAAGGCTAGAGAAAGACTCATTGTAAAGTGGAAGAAGTGGTCATTGGAGGATATTTGAAGAAAGTTTGTGTTAAAATATTGCAACTAGGAGAAGCTCCTGAAAAGAAGAAATTGGGACAATTGTCATCATCCGATAACAAGTCCAAAAGGAAGAAGGATTTGGCAAAAAGTTTGCCAAATTTTGAGGAGATTTTTGAAGACCACAAGACATTCATATTCTTGAGAAAGAGGACAATGAAAGAGATCATATTTGAAGTTAAAATTTTACAAGAATATTGAAGGAGAAATAAGAATTGAAGAGGCCATAGTTTTGAGAAGCTTGAGGATAGCCACGAAGATTTGAAGGCTGATTTGCGGAGAAGAGATTTTTGCAACAGAAGTTGAAGAGTCACAGGATAACAAGTTGAAGGTGACATAGTGCTGTAAATTGAAGAAGATTTGGGTAGATTCTAAAGTGCCATTGAACAACAAATTAAAGAAGGAATTGACAGCAAAATAAGGTAGCAAATTGGAAGAGTCAAAAAATATACTTGGATAGCAAAGAAATCAGATCTTGTGAGCAACAATTTAAGAGATTGGAACTATGAATTTGGGCAGCATTAGAAGAAGAAAAGAGGAGCTATAATTTCACCATTTTGGGGTAGCAAACTTGGCAAGCAAAAAGGTAGCTATAAAAGTGCTTTCTTAAGGCATAATAGAAATTGTTTTTAATAGCTACATATTCAAGTTTCAAATCTATCAAAAAGGAAGTTGAGATAGAGTGTTTCCAAGCTAAAGAAGGAGTAATAAGGGAAAGAAAATAGTGTTTTAAAAGCATAATATAAATGTTGTTTTTGTAAGCACTATTGAAGCTAGAGTTAGCAAGTAAAGAGGCTACAAAGGAGCACTCAAATATTGTGCAAAGTTTATAGGTTTTGAAGGAAGTTAAGTTTGAGCTCTTGAAGGAAGAATAACATCTTCAAAACCTGCACAAATTTCAGAACTAAAAGTCAAAAAAGTGAGTGCCAAAGGAGGAGCATAAGCACTTGGAAAAACAATATTAAAGAAAGCCAACGAATGAAATCACATAGTAGAGAATTTGAACAACATCAAGACATGTTAAGGAGAAGTGTTGTAGGTTCAAGAGTGGTAGCCAAAGAAGGAAAGAGTAGCAAACACCAAATGTGAAAGGAGAAGCCACCAAGCAAGTGGAAGAACCACTGAGCAAGAGAACGAGAGCCATCAGTTTGAAATTAAGCCATCATGGAAAGCCATCAACTTGAAGTTGAGCCTGTTGGAAATATTGAGCATATTGTGTTGTCATTGATGTCAAAGGATTAATGTCATAGGTTGATGTCAAAGAGAGCTTAGCATGGCATAAATATTCTCCTATGGTTGGATAATTATGCAAGGCAAGATTCATCTCAAGGCAAGGAAATTGGCATGTTATAATATTTATTTCTAAATATTATACAAGGGACAAAGGTTTGTAAGAGGAAGCAAAGCAAAGTTTCATGAAGTTTGATGATAAAAATAACATGGTACAAGCTTGGCAAAGGAAAGGTTCATGTGGGTTGATGTTAAAAAGTTAAGGAGTATAATATTTAAATATTATAAAAAGGTTTTAAAAAGGACATGGACCAAGGCTTAAAAGACAAGAAGAAAAATATTTAAAAGCAGTGGACCATGGTCTAAAAGGACAAGAGGAGAAAGGAGTTTATTTTCAATAGACCAAGGATTAAAAAATAATAAAAATTATAATATTTTTAATATTATAATGCCAAGTTTTAAAAGGAGGATGACACCAAAAATAAGTTTGAATTTGAGTGCCAACGTAGTCCAAGGTAAAGGAGGGCACACCATGTTATTCGAGCGCCAACATAGACCAAGGAAAATGAGGGCACACCATGATTATTTGAGCGTTGATATCGTCCAAGTAATGAAGGCAAATGTATATATACCCAAGGTTTTACCATGGAAAATTATCACTTGCATTTGTGCATCGATTCCCATTTGTGGAGTGAACAAGCAAATGACAAAGACAACGACTATTTTGAGGCATAAAGTTTAGAAGATATTCGTTGGAGCATCGATTAATATCATGCCTACTGGTGCAACACAATTGGTCATTGGTCATGTGTTAGAGCGTTGGGTAGAGAGAGATCTTAGGGTCGAGTCCCCTCGATGATGGTTTTGGGTAGAAGAGCTTTCGTTGTTTTAAGGCAGAGTTGGTTAAAACACGTGGACCACCTTTTTGTGTCACCAAGCCATGATAGCATGGTTGGTCGTTTAGCGCTTTGGAGAGCACTATCTTGTGCATTGGAAAAGTTAGAATTGTGGCAGCATAAGAGGTATTTGGTTTTTTTTGAGTGCAAAAATTAGAGGCATAAATTTTTCTTAAATTTAATTTTTGCAAGGTGTAAAGGTGGTTGGGTAGCAAGTTGTTCTAAGAGATTTTTTAGAGTAAAGTGTTGTCGAGAAATGTGTGTCCAAGAGGTATAAGGGTTGTGCAAGTATTTTAAATTTGTTGAAAGTTTAGAAGGGAGTGATAAGGTGTAATAAAAATGTTTTATTTATGTAATGCTTACATGAAATAATTTAACATTAGGATGCTTTTAGTATTGTATGAAGAATGAAATATTGCATTATTAGAAAGGAGAGAAAATGGTGTACTTGTGATAATTGTAATTTGTAATTTGTGCACATCATAAGAAAAAGGTTTAAGGGTTATACATGTTGTATTCTTGTGAAGACGAAAGGAAATAATAAACTATTATTTTCAAGTTTTACTATGCACATCTTTTGAGAAGGTTTTTATATGGATGATTTGAAGTGTTTTGCTATCTAACCCTTGAAGAGATTGTTTTTGAGACAAGTTTTTGTGGGCACATATTCATCAAAGCAATTTTGAGGTATGATGATATAACTCTCTCTAGGTGGTTGTACTTTGAGGAAATATTTTTAAGGTGGAGATAAAAGGTTTTATTAGTGTGCATTGTTGGAAATATTTGAGCTAGGGTTTGAGAATAAAATTGTGCTTCATTGTTGAATGAAAGTGGAGACACATGTGCTAGGTTTTGAGAACAAATTCTGCATCATTGATTAGTGAATTTGGAAACACTTGTGCTAGGGTTGAGAACAAGTTTGTATATCATTGTGAAGCATTTGGGCATTGATTCAAGTGACATTGAAACTGATTGTGAAAGTGTTTGAAATCAAGTTTTCTGGAACAATTTGTGCATTAGGTCTTAAGTTACTTTAGAAGAGAACATATTGAGTATTTGCATTGCATATTATTCTTTATATGTTTTTGAAAGAATTATGGGTAGAATATGTCTGAATTTCCTAGTTGGAGAAATTATTTTTGAAAGAGATACAAGCATTATTTTGAACATCATTTGTGTGCAAGATTTGGGATTGGTTGAGCATGTGCTATGAGTTGTTTTGAGCATGTTTTGTGAGTTGTTTTGAGCATGAGTGATGAGTAGTCTTGATCAGAATTGAGAATATATTTGTGAGTTGTGAGTGAGTCTTGAGAATATTTGAGAACATGTTTATGAGCTGGTTTGAGCAGGCATTTTGAGAAGGCCTGTGAGCATTTTGTGCAAAAATAGTAAGCATATTTAGGACAGAGTTGAGATAGATTTGTGCATGTAATGTGTGCATATTTGGGATAGAGTTAAGATAGATTTGTTCATGTAATGTGTGCAAATTTAGGACAGAGTTAAGATATATTTGTGCATGTAATATGTGTATATTTGGGACAAATTTGAGACAGATTTGTGCATGTAATGTGTGCATATTTGGGACAGATTTGAGACCTATTTGTGCATATAGTGTGTGCAGATTTGGGATAGAGTTGAGAGTAGATTTTTGAGCAGACTCGAGCAAGTCTTGTGAGAAGACTTGAAGAAGGCTTTAGAAAAATTTATGAGTAGACATGAGTAAGCCTAATGAGTAGGCTTGGAATAGAGTTAAGCAAAAGTGTGTACCAACTTTGGAGGTGACTAAAGTAGATAGGAGAGGTGTATCCTATGGATAGAGTTCCATGAACTAGAGCAAAGGAGAGGAGTCTCCTGTGGATAGATTTCCACAAACTAGACCAGCAAGGGGATAGATTTATCTTGTGGATAGAGTTCCACAAACCAGAGAAAAGGAGAGGAGTCTTCTATGGATAGATTTCCATGAACCAGACCAACAAGGGGATAGAGTTCTCTTGTGGATAGAGTTCCACAAACTAGATCAAAGGAGAGGAGTCTCCTATGGATAGAGTTCCATAAACTAGACCAATAAGGGGATAGAGTTCTCCTATGGATAGATATCCACAAACTAGAGGTTAGGGAATAGAGTTCTCCCATGGATAAAGGTCCATGAACTTGAGCATAGGGGATTGAGATCTCCTTTGGATAGAGGTCCATAAAAATTATAATAGGGAATTGGTTCCTAAGAGATTTTTTGAGAAAATTTAGAAGAAATATTTTCTCCGTGGACGTAACCCACATTGGGTGAACCATGTTAAATCTGTGTTTCTCATTGTGTGTGATGATATATGTATTGCTTTGTTGTTGCTATTGATGATATTGGTTAACACTGATTTGGAAATATATTGCAATTGATAACATTGGATAATATTGTTTGGTAAAGAAAAGTAAAAGTTTATCTTATACTATTCACCCCCTCCCTCTCAGTATAAGCTTGTGTTCTTCAATTGGTATTAGAGTGGGTTCCTTCAAAAAAATTCTAATAGGTTGAAGGAAGATCTTACAGGAACATAGATGGCTTCTCAGAATGGATCTTCAACAAATAAGGCTCCAATTTTTGATGGGAATAATTATGCTTTCTAGAGTATGAGGATGAAGACTTATTTTATGGCACAAGGGTATGAAACATGACAATCTGTTGAGGATGAGTTCACACCTACAACTACTCCTCCCACAGATAAGGATGACAACCAATTATATGTAAATAATACCAAGGTTGTGAATGGAATATTAAGTGGATTAAGTGAATCAAAGTTTGTGAAAGTTATACAATGCAAATCAGCAAAAGAAATATGGGATAAATTGAAGTAAACATATGAAGGAGATAGCAAGGTTAAGTTGGCAAAACTTCAAACTCACAGGAGGAGGTTTGAGGAATTGAATATGAAATATGAGGAAGATATTGCTATGTACTTACTTCATGTTGATGAAGTTGTTAATACCATGCGTGGACTTGGATTTGAAATTGAGGACTTTAGTGTTGCTCAGAAAGTATTAAGATCACTCCCTATTAGGTATGATGCAAAGGTTTTAGAAATAGAAGATATGAAGGATCTCGATAAGTTGATAATGGATGAGTTACATGGAATTCTCTTATCTTATGAAATGCGTACAAAAAAAGATAAAAATTCCAAGAGAGACAACATTCAAAGTTTCAAATAAGACAAAATATAAGGAACCAGAATCAAGTTATGAGTCAAGCAGTAATGAAGAAGCTAACTATGTGAGAAGAAATAAGAAAGAATCAAGAAAACACAAAGATATGAATATTGTGAAATGTTTTAATTGTGGTAATTTTGGTCACTATGCATCTAATTGTCCACAAACCGGAACTAGTAGCAGTGAAGAGAAACAATATTATAAGAAAAAGGAAGAAAGAAAATTCAGGCATGAAAAGATAAATAGGTATGGTCAAGGCAATCATAAAAAGAAGTTTTTTCAAAGGCATAAGAAGAGTTTCTATGTTTAAAGAGAAAGTAGTGCTTCAAGTGACAGTGATGAAAGACTCTCATATAGTGAAAAATAAGAGATTCTATTTTTGGCAATAGAATAGGAAGAGGACACTCTTATTGAAGTCCAAGTAGAAGAAAAAGAAGATGCTCCTATAATTGAAGACCTAGAAGAAGGTTCAGAAATAGAAGAAGAAGACATAGTTGATCTAGAAGAGGAACTTATTATTTCTCTCAGAGAGTTGAAAAGAGTTAGAAAGTAGAACTCAAGACTGAAGGCTCAAGTTCAAGAAGATGAGGAAATAAAGGAAAATATTCTACAAGATCTCAAAAACTCAAAAGTTAAGGCAAGGAGATTTAAGGAAGTCATGATTGAAAAGTTAGAGGTAAAAGAGTTAGAATGTGAAAGATTAGAACATGAAGTGGTTTATCTAAGGATGGAAGTGTAATATTCTAAGGATAAGTTGCACAAGTTTGAAAAATGTTCAAAATATTTGGATAAAATTATCAATGCATAATGATCTTCATTTATCAAAACAAGACTTGGTTTTGAAGAAGGTCAAGAGATACAAAAAGAGAAGTAAATCTCAAAAGAAAAGGAAGTTTCAAAGGAAGATTTGGAGAATAACCTAAGACATATGTTGATAAGTTGAAGAGTGGAAGATTCATTAAGAAAGAAAAAAATGCACAAACAAGAAAAATGGATCAATAGAGAAGGCAAAGAAAGAACTAAGAGACCAGATTTTTCAGTACAAGATGAATATTTATTCCAAGGGCATTATTTTTCATGTAATTATTTTTTTTCACAAAGTTATGCATTGCAGGGTTCATGAAAAGAAGGATTATGGATTCACTTAGAGGAACTTCAACTCATTCAAAGATGGATATTTATTTCAAGGTTATTGCCACTCATGTAATCACTTTGGTCATAAATCTATACACTGTAGGGTTCATGAAAAAAATGATTATGAATTCACCAAGAGGAACTTCAAGTCATCTACACCTTCCAAAAACTACAACATTAGGTGTTACAATTGCAATAATTTTGGGAATAAGGCTAAGTGGTGTAGAATAGAGTTTTAAAAACTTCCAGAGACAAGAAAGAATAGGTAAACTCAAAATGATAAAAATGGTATGACTAAAAAGGTGTTGAAAAAGAAGGTTGACAAGGAAGAAGAGCATTGCAAGTTAGGAGTAGATTTATTCCCACCCCAAAATTTATCACCTTAAGGAGAGGAGGTGGTGAGGGGACTCAGCTAAGAGTCTTATATTTAGCCCCAAAGGAACCCTTTGCCAATGATGTCAAAGGGGGAGAGTTTTAGTAAAGGGTAGAGAAATAAGTAAGGAGGAGCAGCTTCTCAGGGGAGCAGATTTGGAATCCAGTGGTAGTAAAATAATTATTTTGTGAAAGGGTTGCCATCAATGACAAAGGGGGAAATTTTTGGAAATATTGAGCATATTGTGTTTTCATTGATGTCAAAGGATTGATGTCATAGGTTGATGTCAAAGAGAGCTTAGCATGGCAAAAATATTCTCCTATGGTTGGATAATTATGCAAGGCAAGGTTCATCTCAAGGCAAGGAAATTGGCAAAAATATAAGGTTATAATATTTATTTCTAAATATTATACACAAGGGACAAAGGTTTGTAAGAGGAAGCAAAGCAAAGGTTCATGAAGTTTGATGATAAAAAGAACATGGTACAAGCTTGGCAAAGGAAAGGTTCATGTGGGTTGATGTTAAAAAGTTAAGGAGTATAATATTTAAATATTATAAAAAGGTTTTAAAAAGTACATGGACCACCCAGGTGTTGTAGGTGAGTTTGAGAGGAGAGGGCAATCCTCCAAGGGAGGTCCCAGGTTCGAATCTCCACCCTACCAAAAAGTTGAATTGGGTACCCAAAATCCAATTGATAATGTTGGTGCGGTAGGGCTGGGTGCGACTCTCGGGTGACTTTTACGGTATAGAACCCCCTGTTCATGGTCTCTCAGACCAAGGCGGCCCCGCAAGGTTTTTTTCTTAAAAAAAAAATGACATGGACCAAGGCTTAAAAGACAAGAAGAAAACGATTTAAAAGCAGTGGACCATGGTTTAAAAGTACAAGAGGAGAAAGGAGTTTATTTTCAATAGACCAAGGCTTAAAAATAATAAAAATTATAATATTTTTAATATTATAATGCTAAGTTTTTAAAGGAGGATGGCACCAAAAATAAGTTTGAATTTGAGCACGTAGTCCAAGGTAAAGGAGGACACACCATGTTATTTAAGCGTCGACATAGACCAAGGTAAATGAGGACACACCATGATTATTTAAGCACCAACGTCATCCAAGTAATGAAGGCAAATGTATATATACCCAAGGTTTTACCTTAGGAAATTATCACTTGCATTTGTGCATCAATTTACATGTATGGAGTGAACGGGTGAATGGCAGAGACAACGAGTATTTTTAGGCATAGATTTTGGAAGATATTCATCGAAGCATTGATTTACATCATGCTTTATGGCACAACGTAGTTGGTCATTGGTCGTGTGTTAGAGCATTGGGCAGATAGAGGTCTTGGGGTCGATTCCCCTCGATGATAGTTTTGTGAAGAAGAGCTTTCATCGTTTCAAGGAAAAGTTGGTTAAAATACATGGGCCACCTTTTTGTGTCACCAAGTCATGATAGCACGACTGATCATTGAGCACTGTGGATAGCACTGTAAAGTTATATAACACAGGTGGTAAAGTGTTGAGATAGGAATAAGAACGCAACCACAGAATAATGAAACATCACCAGGAGTGTGAAGCGTTGTAATAATAATTTGTAAGGTTGGTTGAACATTGTAAGATTGTTCATAAAACTTGGTATGTGGAAGGAGGAACACCATAAGCCATTGGAGGAAGAAGAATCATTTTTGAATGAGTCATTAAGTGCATACATGACTATTGAAGTGCAAAAAATATATTTGGTGCTATTTGGCACTTGAAATTTAGAACGTTGATCACCATTGGAGGAAGGTGCAATGTCTAGGAGCACCTATTAATGCATGGGTCAAAAATAAGTCTGTGTACAACATAGAGAACACATTTGAATTTAATTTGAGCATCTTGAAAATATTGAGAGGATAGTTGACTAGTTAGAGAGGTGAGAGAGCCAATTTTCAAAGCAAGCTAGAGTACGACATAAAGGAGTAAGATCCCCATACATGCATAAGAGTAAAAGGAGCACCATTCAAGGGAACGCCAAAATTTTTTAACCAAGATAATTTGCATCTTAAGATTGGAGGTAATTTACTTTATTTGAAATTTATTATATGCCCAAGATAGGAGTTATAAGGTTGGGTGAAATTATTATTTTCTAAGATTAAAGTGAAGTTATTTTACTTGCTTGATTATTGGAGAGATAAGATATTGAAGTAATATTTGAAACCTTAGAAGTTTTATTATTTCTATTTTAAAAGCTTTCTAAATATTTAAAAATTGATTTGAAGAATTGAAGGAGTTAATTTGAAGTTTTGTAAATTGATTATTTGAGTTTACAAGACAATTTGAAATATTTGCAATTTGATAAGTTTGAAGAAATAAGGTTTCCTACATCAAATTAGGAATACAAAACTTGCTTGTTTGGTGATTCAACCTGTCTTGTTTCTTATTTGAGTCCTGGTTGGGAGCTTAGCTGTACTTTGTAATCCAGACTTTTTATCAATAATTTTTTACCTCTTTATTTAAAAAAAAAGGAATACAAAACTTGCAAATATTTTTATAGAATTAATAAATTTCTAAATTTGGAGTTATAAGGAATTCAACACCAACATAGGATTGGGAAATTTAAAATTGAAGAGATTATATTATTGAAATTTGGAGATAAAAGGAACTCAACATAGGTTTTGAAAAACTAAAAATTGCATTGATATTTAGTCTCTCATTCAAAAGTAAAGAGACATAAATATTAAATTTTTGAAAAGTAAAATTACTTATAAGATATTATTTAACAAGTCTAACTAGGGAGATAAAAGGTTGCCAACATTAAGATTAACAATTGAAAATTATCCTTAGTCTATCATTCAAAACTAAGGAGAAATAAAGAGTAGAGAATTTGAAATTGCATCAAAATTGTCTTTAGCTTTCTATTCATAATTAGGGAGAAATAAGGGATTCAACTTAAAGGAAAACTTAGAAAGCTAAGTATTTTATCAAAGCTATCTTATTCAGAAGAAACTATGGATGAAATAGTGAAGAAAGTATTTAATGAAGATAGTGAAGAAATATTATATGCACTCAAATTTTATTCACATGGCTTAATACCCAACATTGATGGAGATCAAATATTTAATGTTCTAAAAGACATTAATTTTATTTTTCAAAGAAGCTAAAGAAGGAAAATTTACTACCTTTATGGGATATCTTCATGAAAAACTTTTTAGGTCTTGTTGGGAATCTCAAAACATCATTGTACTTACTTTAGAAGAGTGTCTAATGATGTATCTTTCATTAATTGTTTTTGAACTCTTTCAAGGAAAGATACAAGTTGAAATAAATGCTTCACATGATTATATTAAGGAAGAATCATCAAATCCAAGTCAATATTATTGTGATGATCTACTAACTCACGACATTGAAGAAGAATCACTAGTAAGAGTGCAAGAACAAAGAAGGAAAAGAAACAAGAAAATAAATCAAATCAAGAAAATCAAGATGAAGACTAAACTTGGAGAAAATGTTTATTAAAAGAGTATATCAAAAGATATACTAATATTTTGGTGGGGTTTTTTTCTCATGAGCTTTTTGAAGCATTATCTCCCCACCTAGTGACCCTATTCTCAAGGAAATGGCCTAGAATTATATGAGCAAAATACTTGTAACTAGAACCTTTGCACAAGCCAATCAATAAGATTGGTGCCACCACTAAATCAAAGACAAAGGAGGAATTGACGACGTAACATGGAGGCCATGTTGATCCATACTACCAAATTATTTTTTGCATGGAACAAAATAGGTCCCCTGATTCCACCAGTTCCACCTAATGTATGGGACCCAATTCCCACCTTAGTGTTGAAGTCCTTACCTTATTTTTTAGGAGAAAATATCATCACGATAGAGAATTGCACCACCTAGTGAGATTATGTGTTTTACACTATAAAAAAACAAGATATATCCTTTAGTCTATTGGAAACTTCTTTTAGAGAGAGAGATCATGAATGGTATCTTAGCCTCAACCCACAATCAGTCAAAAACTAGGACTAGTTGGCAAAAATCTTAGAGTACCTCACAACCATCAAGAGGGTACCTATAAAAATAATGAATGATTTCAATGTTTTATTCTATAAGACTTGACAAATTATCCCAGAGAACATCCAACAACCTCTATGTATAGCTTTTATTTACTATAAAAAACTTTCGATTCTAAAATTATCATGATGGTCAAGTCTAAGGGTGGGAATTCACCATCAAAGGCCTATGAGATAGTCATCCAGATCAAAAAGTATCTGATAAAAATAGGAATGTTAGCCCCTAGAACCTCTCCACCATTAATTCCTTCCATTCAACCCTTATATATTCACTTTACAACCATGCAATCTATCACCAGTCTAACTATTCTAACCATGAGCCTAAAGAAACCTCAAATTCTTGCTCCTTTTGCTACTAATATTGATGAGCTATATAATATGATAAAAAATTCTCTAATGATATCAAATCCTTGAAAAGCTAGCATAACATCTAAAAGGTTTCCCTACCAAAATTATCCAAACCCTCCTTTCCAATAGGGAAGCTCAAATATTTGTCTGCCTTCAACTTGATATCATAAGCCTTAATTTTTTACTAACATAAATCCTAGTCAACCATAGGCTCTAAGTTAATATATGGTACTCATATCAGTATTAGTCAAAAAAATACCTAAAACCTCAACTAGGGACTTAGTCGCCACCCAAAATAATTATGTTTAAGATCTTAGTGGTTAGTTCTATCCTAATTCCAACTATCCCTCTTTTGATGATTATGTCAGAACTAAATCTCAAGTAATTGGGATGGCTCCTTCTAACCATAGTATTTCTCATTCTCCTCCATCTAAGGCATCAATTTCAAGTCCAAAACCTATTGCTCAGTATTTTACCATGCTATTAGTTCTAATTCACCAACTCTAGAGAAAACCTTTGTTACCTAGGATGAAGCAAAAGTGTATGTTGTGTCAGTTGAAGTAGACCCCTCAACCTCAAGGAGACAAGTTTGATCAAAATATAATACCAAGACCAAGATAAGGGTCATAAAAGAGTAGGAGGTACCTATTTTGATAGATGCTAGACCCCAAATAATGGAAGTGGAAAATTGGAGGGCTCCCCTAGCCCAAGTTACAATAGAGAATCAAGCCCAAGCAGTCTCAAAAATTATAAGAGCATCCCTTGAGCCTCCAATTCAACCTATTACAAATCTATCGAGGCCACCCCCAACAACAAAATAAGTTAGGATTTCAACACCAAATATCATTTTGAGAGCCCGTTTTGTCAAACCTTGCAATATGGTGGAGCACTTGAGGAAATATTTTGTAGCCATGCCTCTTTGGGACCTCCTCTTAATTCTATAACAAATAAATAATTTTGAAGAGGCCGTAAAGAAATAGAAAGAGCTGAGCAAACAAGGTATACCCATCGTGCTACAAATTTTAGACCTTAAGCCTAGTAGGTCCAAACATGTGCCATTCTACCTGAACTTTATTTGTAGAGATAATCTAATACATAATTACATGGTGGACCCAGGGTCAAGCACATCGATCATGTCAAAACAGGTAGTAGAGGCACTTGGCTTATCTTTTGAGCATGCCAAAAATAAAGTATTCTAGTTGAAAAACACTCTAGTTCCAATATTGTGGCTAATTTGAGACATTCCTCTAGAACTCTAAGTATGCCCCAACCTAATAGTTTTTCAAGACAGTGATGATTGATATTTTGACCATATTTGGATTATGCCTCTTAAGATACCTCATTTATAAAATCAAAGGATACATATTGGTAAATTCGACTCACATGTTGCAAACCAAGTATGAGAACAAGTTCAAGATCTTATCAAAATCCCTCCAAATGTACCACATAGAGAAAATTCTCTTCAATAAAAGTGGAGAAGAGCAATCCTACATGGAAGAAGAAATCTATCAGAATTTGACTACATCATGGATTAGGTGCATCCATACATACTTGAAAATTATATTTAGCAATGAGAATCTGAGACCTAGGGAATAGATCCTGATAAAACCTTCGATCTAGTTGGAATTGGGTGATTAATCACATCAAGTATTCCTCTATACATATTGTATATTAGTTCAAACACACATATAAGGGAAGGATAGTCCATTTGAATCAAAAGGTCTTCTAGAGCACAAAGTGGGTTATTTGACATATGAAGCAAAGCTTAAGATGACCCAATTACCTGTCTAAGTATTACTAAACCTAAAAAAAAATATGTCAAATCTACATCATCCTAAAACCAAGATCAAAATGCACTAGGGACCAGGTAGTGCTTACAGTTGGATCAAATACTATCAACAATTAAAATAAAAATATTACCCAAATTCATGGAAAATCCAAGTGGCACATGAATCAAGTCTAGATTGTTAGAAGACATCGATGCTTAAACCTTACCTTTATAAATGTACCCTGACAATTGCTACTTGGTGGTGGTTTGAAGATCCACGATGGTTGACACCTAGAAGACATGATTTGGATCCCAAAAGTGCAATCAAGAAAAAATTTCATTGTAGGTATAAAACCTAAATGGATGGATTTGTTCATCGCAACCAAGGAACATTTATCACCCTAATCAACCACCCATAAAATCTTGTGCTTCGACACATGGACCAAACTTCTTGAGAGCAAGGAACTATTCTAGAATTCTACCAAAAATTGACTACGTGCTTGAAGGTGTATTATCTTAGGGAAGAGTACCCTTATAAAGTGGGACATGGTTGGACAACTCCCTTATGAGCCTACAAATCATCACACACCATCCATAAGGCCCATCAAGTTGGTGGTGAGACAATTATCATGATGGAACATAAGGGATAATAGATAACCAGACCTTTGTTGATTTAATTAAGATTATCTCCCATTGGCTTATCAAAAAAATACCAATCATGAAATAAGGAATGATAATGAAAGAGAATTTGATAGTGGAGAGGCCTATAAAAGGAAGGCATATTTTTCTTGTATACCATCAATTAAAATCTACTCTTTAGGTACGAGATATTCCCAACCAAAATAATATACTTGAAGCAAATTTATTGTTCATAATATGAGCAAGGAAAAAGGACTTCAAGATCCTGTAATTTATCTGGTGCCAAAGATGCTAACAAGAAAGAACCTTTGGAGGAAGTTGTTGGTGATTTAAAAATCCCCATGCAATGAGGCAATAATGACCATTTATATTGGACAAGCAAAATGAATATAACCTTTTCGATGGTATCCAAGCTAGACCCAATTTTTATTAAGAACCCCAAAAAATTTCCAATGGTATCAAAAGGGTCTTTTTCATCGACTAGACTGCAAACTACACAATGATCTTGAACCCACCCCTAAATAAAATAGTGGTGTTAGGAACATAACAACCCCTTTCTAGTGATAGAATTTTAAAGACACATGTACCCTAGGGAAGTTGCAAGGAAATATGAGCAATGCATCCAATAGATGAAATCTAAGAACTAGGAAGGGAAACAAAAAAAAATCTTTGGCTACAAGGTTGAGGTCAATAAGCTTGTCAAAACTTGTTGAACCATATAAAACATCTCTTCAAAATTAATGGAAAGATATGTAGGGGAGTAGACCTAGTAAATTGGAAGCCTTAGGGCATTAGAAATAAAGAAAAGAGCAAGGTCAGGGTAAAAGACAAAATTCTTGGATTTGGGAGACAAACCAATTGGAAAATTTGACTAATATCCAAGAGTTCAAAATCACCCAAAATTACAACTCTCTCGAGAATGTTTCCCCAACAACATAGATGAAGTATAG
The DNA here is from genome assembly GCA_028583015.1 of Wollemia nobilis. Taxonomy (NCBI): domain Eukaryota; kingdom Viridiplantae; phylum Streptophyta; class Pinopsida; order Araucariales; family Araucariaceae; genus Wollemia; species Wollemia nobilis. Next base: position 10,298,122 of record JAQPPZ010017218.1, on the reverse strand, counting down.
AACTGTTAAAGTTCTTCTTACTTTAAAATCAAGAGGTAGTGCCTACTTAGGATTCTCAAGCCTGAGATAATAATCTTCCTTATTCCCTTCTCATATTTCCTTTTGATATATTACTATGCATTTTGTTAATTTCTAGCTTCCATTTTTTTACTCCATGCTCAAGGACAAGACAAACAGTCTAGGTTCACCCATTTTTCAACAGGATGAAAGTCCTTAGGAGCCACCAAAGTTGTAGGAATTTTTTCCTACAACCCCATTTCACTCAAATAAAACTTAATCAAAAGCGAGATAAACCAAAAAAGGTAATTGAAAGATGTATCCTACCTTCAGTAAAAATAAATAGATATATAAAGAAAGGTGGGGAAGTCTGAAGTCTACTTTTAATGTTATATTAATGGTTGATGCTCATATCCTACCCCAATCTAGCAATATTGAGGGCATTATATCTTGCAAACCGTTAATTTTCCATCCAACGATCTATGTAGTTCTTTAGATAGAAGAGCATGCAGAAAGAAGAAAAGTCCCTAATAAGATCTAAATCCAAACATGTGGTGACCAATTAGGAGCCCAAAGAGAAAGGTGTCAATACCCAAGTAAAGAATACCTTCCATTGGACAAGAGGAGGTCCCACCTTAGCTAAAGACACATGGAAACCATCTATATAAATAAGAAGGTAGACAAAGGAGAATTTAAGAGAACACTTGACATTGGCCACAAAGGTTGACTTTAATGGCCTAACCTATCAAAGCCAATTACATGTAAGTTGCAATGACCACACATCATATATTTGAGCCTACCCTCCCAACCTACGCTAGTTAGGAAGGCCATGCTCGATGTGTTAGCTAACAGGGAATTCTAGGAGAAACATGATAAAGACTTAATGATGCAACCATCCCTATTGCAACAATAACGAGATAGGTCAATGACGATTTATCATATGAAGGCCTAGAAGCTCCCAATATTGGTGGCCTTGGATCTAGAGACCTCAAAGCTATTTATTTTAGCTATAGAAATATTTTGGCTACAAAAAATATGATAACTTACTGATCTTCTACACGAAACTATGGAGGGAAAGGACTCTCATATTATAAATAAATGAAAACTTGCATAGTAAAGGTATTGGGAGTTATCTACATGTATATAGTATCTAGCATTATGAGATCTTTGTCTTGTTTTTTATTATAATTAATCAGAGCTCAAACTTTTAGTTGTTGTTTAAGGAGCATCGAGCCTCTAGCTCACATGCCTTGTAATAATTTTTTATCCATTAATGGAAGCCATGACCAATTTTTATTTGTCCTCCTTCTTTGATGTAATTTTGATTCCATATTGTATGAGGTTTAGTTGTGTTCATTCTAGCTATTAGATACAAAAGCCTATGTTAATTTATAGCCACTTAATTTAGTTGAAAGGGGGAACTTTATTCTTATCACATTGCATCTGTAGCTTAGGTTTTTAATTTTCTATAAAGTTTTACTTTTCTTGCATTTTAATTTTATTGCAATTTCTTTCCCTACAAAACCCCGGGTCTTAGCTCATGAAGATCTCTTTGCATCAAATATGTAGTCCAATGTGGAGTTGACCTCCATTAAAAACCTTGGAGGTTGCCCTGTAGGTGGTCCTTCCATCCATGATGATTCTTGTTTTACTCTATGTGAGGTGAGGGTGTCCATGACACATCATGTTTTCTACCCAGATAGGTAAATGGGTTTAGATACGATAATAGGTCTTTGCATTGAAAGTCCATATTTTTAACCACAAACTTATATCATTTGATCTATAGAATTTTTTTATAAATTATATTATTTGATATGCAAATCATATTAAAAATCCATGTTTTAACCACTTGAGCTCATGTTTTTCATCTATGAATATTTATTATTATGTCAATGTGTATAAATATTTTATAAAAGTTCCAAGCAAGCAAATGAGAATGATTACAATTCTCCAAATAAAGAGAATCAACTAAAGGAGTGTAAAATTCTAAGCCACTAAAAAGCCTTGCAAATAAACATTAAAAACCTTCTATTATATTACAAGTCACAAGTAAAATTTAATAATAATATAATGATTTTAATTTCATGAATTACACCCAGGTGTTGTAGGTGAGTTGGAGAGGAGAGGACAATCCTACAAGGGAGGTCCCAGGTTCAAATCTCCATCCTACCAAAAATTTGAATTGGGTACCCAAAATCCAATTGATAATGTTGGTGCGGGCAGGGTCAGGCGTGACTCCCGAGTGACTTTGACAGTGGAGAAACCCCTGGTCATGGTATCTCAGACCAAGGCGGCCCCGCAAGGGGTTTTTCACTCAAAAAATCATGAATTACTTGAAATGACAATAAAATCGTAAAGAAACATAATAAATGAGCACAAATGGCAATAAATTTATTGATAACACTAAATAATTTACATTGTATTGTAGATCGCTTTGAGGGGACAACCTCCTTTATAATCTAATATAAATACAATATAATTATTTAAAGTACCTTGACCTCTCTTGCAATGTTGATATATATATATATATATATATATATATATATATATATATATATATATATATATATATAGTGTGTGTGTGTGTGTGTGTGTGTGTATGTGTATTAAATTAATATTACCCTAATACCCTAAGATTAGCCAAAAATATATTAATCCAAAATAGCTATATGAGCTATCTAATCCTAACCCTAATGATCAAGGGTCGTGTTTACATTCAAAAGAGTTTCCCAATAATTACAAACTAAACTATTACAATAAATTAAGTAGAAAGGGTTAGGATGTGAGGTCCTAACATTTCCTTCCTCTACAAAAAAATATTTGTTCTCAAAGTTGATGATGAGGAAACTATTGTTGAAGTTGGTGGAGTAATTCCCACATGGTATATTCAAGGTGTAATTTGTGACATTGAACCAAAATATTTGTACTGATTTGGTTGTGAAATTGTTATAAATTATCCTTTGATTTTAGAATGATTCAACATTCATAATCTAGTTTAGGTAGTGCTAGCTAAACCCAAATATTTTATGCCAAGGACTTCTTCAAGTAAGATACATGGAAAACAAGATGTATTTTGGATTATGGTGGCAAGTCTAACATGTATTCAATAAATTCAATGTTTTAAAATACTTAGTAGGGACGATAGAACTTTATTATAAGATTATGATTATCCTTTATCCTTAAGAATGTTTTTGTATGGTTATAATCTAAGAAAGACCAAATATCCTTTAGAAAGGTCTTACTTAGATCTACATTGATCTATTTATTATTTCATCCTATTCTAGTCCATTCCTAGATTATCCTTGAGAGATCAAATTAGGGCCTCCCGATTGCTAAGGATAGATAACCTATAGAAGGGAACTTCCTCAAAGATATGAGATAAGAGATGGTGATGGTTGGTCATATGAAACTTTGTATAGGGTGACACCTTGTTGTCATATGATAAGTGCTATTATACTACCACTCTGCTAATGGTATCCATTTAGTCCAATGTATTTGATGCTATAAAATAAAGTAAAGTTAGTAATGCTTCAAATGACTATTAATAATTTTAGTTTGATCAACTATCTACAAATGGTATATCATGTTCATCCTTAGTTAGGTTTTGTGCAACTTGAAGATTTTCTTCCAAAAATTACTAGTGAATGTTAGGTCATGGTCATAGACTATAGAAGAAAGCATTCCATGGAGTAAAAAAATATGATCAATAAATATTTGGATAACATTGGAGGTTGTGTGGGAATGAGCAAGAGGAAAAAAATGGGTATACTTTCAAAGATGATCCATAAAAACTAAAATAACTAACTTGCCTATTGATTTTGGTAATCCCCCAATAAAATTCATGGAAATGTTAGTCCATATTTCCATTAGAATATGTAAGGGTTGGAGCATGCCCGACATTGGAATTCCTCCCCTTTGTGACATTGGAAAAGATAACATACCTAAATAAGTTGTTCAATATCCTATATCATCCCCTCCCAAATATTATTTTTTACATGTTGATAAGGTTTTAAGAATCCAAAATTTCCAACTAAAGGTGATGCATGTAATTCCTATAAGAGTTTGTCATGCACAGTAGAATTTGTAGCAAGGATAATTTCTCCCTTGTAGCATATGATTGGCCATCCCACAAACATATTAAGTCTACGTTGAAGTTTGTGGATAAATTTTATAATAGTTATTGTATATTTAGATCCTTTTTCCATTATTGTTGAACATCATGCAACCAATCTATATTTGTAATGGATAGTGGGCACAATATAGCTTGGTCATTAAACTTGCATGATAGGGCATCATCTACAATATTATCTTTCATTTTTTATAGAGTATCTCATAATCATATCCCAATAGTTTAGTCATTGATCTTTGTTGTTTAGGAGAAGAGACTCCTTTCTCTAAGAAGTATTTAAGGCAATGATAGTTAGTTTTGATTTAAAAGCATCAACCAACAATATATGGTCACCAATTCTTAATTACATTCAAGAAGTTATCATTTCCTTATCATTTTTTAACTTTCCCTAATGCTTTCATATTAGAGCTTTTATGGTGAAATACAATGGTTTCCATTATTGCATAAGTACTATCCTAATTACATTACCCAATGTATCACATAGAGAATTCTGATATACCAAGTATAGGGGTGGTGCACATAGCCTACTTGAGAATTAAAAAACCTATTCTACTACTTTAATCAACCTGAGTGAGTATTTTCTTAACATAGTTGTTAAAGGAGCTACAATCTTCTCATAATCCTTGACAAGCTTACAATAGTAATTATTAAGACATAGAAATCCTCATATGCTTTTAAGGGTCTTGGGTTTAGGTCAATTTTGCATGCCCTCAATTTTTTAGGGTTTACCTTAACTCCTTCTTTGGACATGATATGACCTAGATATTTGTAGATAGCTAAAAATACCATACATCCATACAAAGAAATGCAAGATTGAAATGTAGCAAATCAAATGTAACCATATAGATAAAGAATAAAATAAAAAAATGGATGACGATGCCCTTTTATTGATAATATCTTGTTCAATTACTTCGAAGGATCACTACCAATATTTAATATAATTGATTACACATAAATCCATTTTGGAAGTACTACACAAGATCTTTTTGGCATCACATAAACTGATTTGGGGAGGGTTTCTTGTGATCTCCACGATGTAAGATGGTTATGAATGAATCTTTATGTTGTTTAGCTCCTTGCAAAGACCAGTAATCTGCACACAAAAGAACTTAAAATTTATTTATAGTATATGAAGAGCCTTTCAAGATAAGGCCCATATCCATGATAAAGAAAATGATAAAAAAGCTGAAATACAGTAAGTAAATGCATGAATAATGAAATTAAGCTATAAAAAATAGTAATTGAAAAGTTGTTAAAACTACTAAAAGTAAGAAAGCAGGGAAAGGATCATTACCTATGAGGCCGTATCTATGCAGGACATTCTTGGATACTAGCCATCTTGGGGTGAGATGGTCAGGCCTGCAGGCCATCTCGAGTCAACACGGTTGCTGAACCATGGTGAATTTATTGTGGCCAATGTGAAGTGACGCTGGATTTGATCCGTTAAATTGATGTGTAAGGGTGCACTTACGAAGAACAACTTATTGGTATATTTGAAATAAAAGCAAGAGCTTTGGATGATTCAAGAAGTATGAATTTGGTATTCAAGATTTGAGATGCTCCATTGTCACACTTGAGAGCTCCATGGTTGGATTTTGGTAGCACTTTTTTGCTATGAATATTGAAGAGTCCTTGATCACAAATTCGATAGCACTTCGTTATGTGGAATTGCCATATATTTTTAATGAAGGCTATGCACCCTTATATAGACTTCCCTGAAGGGATTCTTAGCTTGAGTTCAAGAAATTGTTATCAAAAAATTGTTATTGCTTGACTGCCATGCATAATTGTTCAAACTATTGCTCAAAATTTTGTGTCTCGTTGCTCCAGGCACGACCATATCAGGGTAGGACAGTCGTGATTGCTGACCATATCTAGGTAGGATGACCCTTGGAGGTTGTCCCTTGGTGGGATAGTCCAGGTTGTAGAAGGGACAAGCCTCCCTGTTTGAGTGATAAAAATCATTGCTAAGCCCTAAGGCTACCCAATATGGATCATATGGCCTAAAAAGGTGTCCATATAGGTAGTCTCCTCAATATTATGTGTTTTAGGCGTCTATAGATACCCCTTTTTAGGATGCATTGTGTGAAAGCATATCATAAAGCAAAAATAGATGACCTAAGTCAAATTGAGGATTTATGGTGTTCACTAATCTAATCAATGTTAGATTCCTCAATCATGGAAAGGGTGAAATTCACAGAATAATTTTTTCAAACTCAATGGTGGACTTTGTTTTGGTAATATTTGGGTATACCTAATCTTGGAATTCTAAAAATATGTATCGGGTAGGCGGTGCTACAAGACTGGATTTTCAGCTATACCAAGCATTTATTGAAATTTTTGCTTTTTACCCCAACAAATAGGGAAGTGTGTGATAGTTTTTGGCAATGCTTCTTGAATGAATGTGACTTGCATGATTGAGTGTTTGATTATTGATTTTAATTAAGAATTTTGTGATGTATGACTACCACCTCAAGCGATGATTCAATGAGGAAATGGCAAAGTCATGAAAGCGATGAGTTGCTTGACCAAGATGGCTTATTTTGGGTTTTGGTAGGACTTTTAAAAATGTGGAAGAGGGAAAATCCTATTACAACTGTGATCTCAACCATTATTGGTAATTGTACACCTTTATTCCTTGGAGTAGTCCAGTCGCATGGCTTTCTTAGGGAAGTGAAGTGATACCAATTCAATTTATTCCAGAGGTGAATCACTATATTCAATGATCTCTTGAGGTGGATGGAGAGAATTAAATGTATATATCTATCCCATGGAGCAGCCTAGCCGCATGGATTTATTATGGATTTGAGATAATACCATTTTGATTCTGGTTGGAACTATTTTTGGTTCAAGTGGCCTTATTGTAACCTACCCATTCAACCGAATTACATGGATAATTAGTTGTTGCAACTGCTAGGTGTATAGGGTAAATCACTAGGTACGGGGATCACTTGAGAGTTTTATTTTGATGTTTTTAGATATTTTTGAAGTTTTTGAGTGAGATGGACCATTAGGTGTGGTTAAATACCTGAATTGATGTTGAAGATGCTTATGGGATGCTTGCATTTATCATGATTTTGAGGCCATCTTGGGGTAAGACGGTGGCATTTTGTAAATTCTGGGGACCATATTGGGGTAGGATGATCGCAATAAAATATGACTACCTCCCATAAGGATGGTTGCAAAATTTGAAAAATATACAAATAAATTTTCCAAATATGATATCATTTGCATTGTTGGTAGATAGAAAAAAGGAGAGGTGAGGAGGAGAAGAGAAAATTGTAAAGCAGAGTGCTACCAAAAACTATACCTATTGTGAACATGGACATACCTGAGGCTTCGACTAGTGGAGGAGCCAAAGTGAGGAAGGTAGAAACATGATTTCCTCCTTATTAATTTGTAATTTTAAAAATAAACCTTATTAAGTAATCCAAGAAATTGAACCTCACTAATTAATGGGAAAAATGAACTTAATATATTAGGAGGTAGTGTAGGTTAGCTTAGGTGTGCTTGATTTTGTACTTTTTTTGTTTTTAAGATGTTTTTACCTCTATTTTGGGGCTATCCTAGTCAGAGATGGTTCCCCTTTGGGTTTTGGGGGTTGTCCTAGGGTGGGATGACTGCATTTGAAAAATAGCAATCATATTTTTGACCATTGTAGTGGCTATCCTAGGGTGAGACGTGTGGTTTGAGAGAAATTAGGAGCAAAAAATAGGAAATTAATATTGTATTCAACCTTAGGAATAATAGGTCACATTGGTATTTATACTCGTAAAAATAAATAAACTTAGGGAATATAGGGAAGTTAGGGAAATAGAAGAAATAGGGAGGAAAAGAGAAAGGGAAAATGAGTTGGTTTGCCTTGCCGCCTTTGTCATCCAATATTTCCCAGTCAGCTATCGTTCAAGGAGGTAAAAGGGGTAAGATCCAAAGCTTACCATTGAAACAATTTTTTTTACCTTTTTTACTCCTTTTTGCTCCTTTTACTAGCTTTATTTCCAACATTCTCCCCCTTAAAGTTGAGAGGATTGACTATACAGTCTCTCAAATTTATATATTGGGTTGTAGCTATACCTTTGGTGAAGATGTCAACAATATTATCCAAAGTGTTACAATATTGAAGCTCAACTATTTGTTGTTCCACCATATCTCGAATAAAGTGATACTTCATATCAAAATGCTTTGATCTGCTATGGTGGACTGGATTGTATGCCAACTGAATGAAACTTATATTATCATAATACAGTCAAGTTAGACCACTTCAAATTTCTATAATTTCTTTAAGAACTTTTATTAACCATAGGGCCCGAGTACTAGCATGAGTGATGGCTATATACTTAGACTCAGTTGATGACAATGCTACAACAATTTGCTTCTTGGAACTCCATGTAATTAGTCATGATCCTAGACTAAAAAAATTCCCTGATGTAGATTTCTTGTAATCTATGTTGCTACCCCAATCACTGTCACTGAAGCCAACTAATTTCATAGAATTAAATTTTTGGTAATGGATTCCAAAATCCAATGTACTTTTTACATATCTTAAAATTCTTTTAGTTGCTTGTAAATGTAGCTCAGATGGACTAGCAATAAACCTTGAAACTAGAGAAACAACATATTGAATATCGGGCCTGGTGTTGGTGAGAAACATCAGACTCCCAAAAATGCTTTTGTAAATGGTCATGTCAACCTTTGATGCTCCATCGTCCTTGCTCAATTGGATCCCATGTTCAGTAGGAGTTGCAAATGATTTACACTGCTCCATGGAAAGTTTCTTGATCATGTCTCGAGCATACTTGCGTTGACATATGAAGATCCCTTTATTTGATTGATGTACTTCCATCCCTAGGAAGTATCACATTAAACCAAGATCTTTCATCTCGAGTTGTTTCATCATATGGAGTTTTTGAACTCCATATTCATTTTATTGTTACTACCCATAAATATTAGATCATCCACATACAAACAAACTATGAGAATGTCTACTCCATGCTTTAGGTAGTACAAATTTGGTTCACTTTTGCTTCTTGTGAATCCATACTCGTTGAAATAGCCATCAATGCATGAGTACCAAGCTCTTGGTGCTTGCTTGAGGCCATAAAGTGCTTTCTTCAATTTGTAAACAAGGTTCTCTTTTCCATGTTCTTGGAAACCTTGAGGTTGTTGAACATAAACCTCTTCTGTCAAGTATCCACTCAAAAAAACACTCTTTACATCCATGTGTTGAACATTCCATCCTTTATGGGCTGCTAAGGAAAGAACTGATATGATTGTCTCTTGTATTGCAACAGGAGCAAAAGTTTCCTCATAGTCAATGCCATATTTTTGAGTAAAACCTTTTGCTACTAGTCTCGCCTTATGACTCTCAATGCTTCCATCAACATTGTACTTGGTCTTGTAGACCCATTTACATCCAACACATTTTTTACCTTTGGGTAGCTTTACTAGCTCCCATGTATCATTTTTTATAGAGGTTATTTCCTTTTTCATGGCTTCTTGCCATATATTTTGAGTACATGCCTTCACATAGCTAGCTGGTTCTAGCTGTGCACTAGCCAATAAAGCATAATTGACTACATCTCCTCTAGGTTCTTGGGAGTTGTCATCCCCATACAATTGCAAATTCTTAAGTTGCTACAAAACTGAATTCATTTCACTAGTTTGGCTTCTAGTGAATCTTCTTTGGAAATTTTGATCCAAAATCTGAAAGGAAGGATGATGTTGTAAAGTTCTTCTGCATCTTGATGGAGATTCAATGTCCATCGGTGAAGAATTTACTGATCTTTGTGAAGGACTTGGACTGGTGGTTTATGTACTTGATGTAGTACTCTTGCTTGACCTTAGAGAGGGTGATGTGCATTTATTGGGAGACACCTGTTGTACCTGTTGTATTTGTGAAGAATTTACATCTTGGGACTCATCATCAACAAAAATTATTTGATGAACCCATTATCCCCCTTCATCAAAAATTACATCCCTGGAGAGTATAACTTTATGAGTCTTGGGATTGTAGAGTCTATATGCCTTTGTAGACTCACAATACCCTACAAATATACAAGCTTGACTTTTTGGATCAAGCTTCTTCCTTTTCTCATTAGGAATGTGTGCATATGCTAAAGAACTAAATACTTTGAAGTGCTTTACATTAGGTTTCTTTTTGTACCATGCCTCATAAGGAGTAACACCATATAAACTAGAAGTAGGACTTCTATTTAGAATATATACACTGGTTCTTATAGCATCTACCTAGTACATATGAGTTAGATGCTTAGTTTGTAGCATCAATCTTGCCATCTCAACTATGGTGTGGTTTTTTCGCTCTACCACACCGTTCTGTTGTGGGGTATAGGTAGTGGTAAATTGCCTTTTTATCCCACTTGTTTTACAATATTTCAAGAATTCTTTTGAGGAGTATTCACCTCCTCGATCTATCCTAAGATATTTTACATAATTTCCACTTTGATTCTCTACATTGTTTCTAAAATCTATGAAGCAATCAAAAGCTTCATCTTTATGTTTCAAAAAATAAATCCAGCACATTCTAGAGAAGTCATCTATGAAAGTGAGAAAATAAGAATAGTTTTCAAGACTCTGTGTTTGCATTGGTTCACAGATGTCCGAATGTACTAACTAAAGTGGATAGTTGGCTCTCCACGCTTGTCCTTTCAGAAACTTTGACCTTGAGTGCTTTCCCAAAGCACATCCTTCATAGACCTCCTTTTGTTCATTGATTTTGGGAAGTCCTGTCACCATAGCTTAAGAAGTTAGAAGTTTCAAGCTAGCGGAATTAAGGTGACCATATCGCAAGTGCCAAAGCACACTTAGATTTGTTATAGCTATATTTATAATTTGAGATCCTCCTAGCTCATAAAATTTGAGAGGGAATAACATGTTCTTGGTCATGGGGACCTGTGTGATGACACGATTACAATTATTTTTATCAAAAATGATACATTTTCCTTCATCAAATACATGTTTATAATTGTTCTCCATAATTTTCCCAACGCTTAGCAGATTGTGTTGGAGCTGTGGAGTGTAATAGATGTCATGCACTTTCTTTAGTTCTTCTTTGGTTGGAACCTCCATGGCTCCAATACCCTCTACTTGCAATGTATTATCATCCCCTAATTTGATTTGGGATTTATAAGTGGAATCTAGAGTAGCAAAAAAATATTCTTTGCCACTCATATGGTTTGAACAACTAGTATCCAGAATCCATGTGTCATTTAGATTATGTTCTGATTGTCCATATGACAGAAAAATATTAGAGGTATCATCTTCTTCTCCATAATTACCATATTGACTATGACTTCCTTATGAAAATTTTGACTAGCAGTCATGAGCAAAGTGACCTGGATTGCCACAGTTGAAACAAGATTATTTAGACTTGTCACTTCCTCGCCCTTGATTTCCACTTTGTCCTAGATTTCCTCAATTTTTATTTCCACCTCTTTGTTGATTGCCTCCTCTTTTGAAATTTCCTCCTCTATTCTGATTGCCTCCTCTGTAGTTGCTTCTACCTCTACCTCTTTGCTTACCTCTACCTTGAACTCTTCCTCGTCCTCTTCCATTGTTTCAATTGGAAGTGAAGGCCTTATCATCACCTCCATAGCTGGTTGAAGGAGTTTCAAGAAACCTCTCTTCATGTGACATTAACGATCCGATTAATGCATCGAATGTTAAAAGGGAAAGATCTTTGGATTCTTCTATAATTATGGCAATATGGTTCCATTTCTATGTAAGTGTTCACAAAAATTTTGTTACAATTGTCTTAGGCTGGATTGCATCGCCTAATGTAACCATTTTATCTACTATTGCTTTTACTCTAACACAATAATCAACGAATTTTTCATCATCTTTCATTCGAAGATTTTAAAAATATTTCTTCAGTTTTTGAAGCCTTACTTGCTTCACTTGATTCCTACCTTGGAATCCATCACTCAATGCTTTCCATGCATCTTGAGTAGTCGTACAAGCAGCAATTCTAGGAAATATGCTTTTATCCAATGTGGCTTGGAGATGAGAAAGAGCAGATGAGTTGCTCTTTTTCTCTTCTTTTCAAGTTTTCTTGTCTGCTGCATTAAGTGTGGTACAATCTGTGGGTTCTGTATAGCCTTCCTCTATGATGTCCCACAAACCTCTTCCTATGAGCAGGGTCTTTATATTTATAGACCAGTACTCATAGTCATAACCATTAAATTCTGGTATAGGTAAGCTATTGTGTGAGGCCATAGTTACCAAAAACTCTCTTTATTTCATAAAAGTAATTTGCTGAATGAAAGAAAGAAGAAGAAGGAAGAAGGAAGATATTACAAATTTAAGTCAAATCTGACTTGTTCTACTCTATCATTGACTGCTTGCTCCTCTTTATGTGGGGATGCAATCTCTTGATTTGCAAAGTTATCTGCCACTTCTTCGTCATCACTTATTGGTATGATTTTATATGATAGTGGTTATAGGATTTCCATTGAAATGTTGTAGTGCGTGTACTCTGATTCTTATGGTGCAGCTTGGATGGATTCTGATTGTTCAAATTGACTTCTAAATGAATTATCTTCAAAATATGCTTCGTACCTTGAGTCAAGATGCCTTTGATGTGCGATTACTGTGTTTTGAAGTTGACTAAACACAATGTTGAGTCCATAACCTCTTACCTTTTCATAAAACCTTTCTGCACCTTCTCTTGCTAGAATTACACATAAGGCATAGTAACACCCATTAGGTCTGATCATCAAATACCTTTTACAAAATACTAAGCCTCTTCGGCTTATTACACACTCTTTCCTCTTAGGAAAGTTATCAATTTCTCTTTCAATCTCTGAGTATTTCACAAAAAAGTGAAATGTACAATCTCTTTGTGGATGACAATATTAAGCCTTCAAGGCTTTTACAACAAAATTTTAAGATTTAAAATTATTAAAAAAAATTAAATATTCATATTTAATAAAAAAATAATTTTATAATAATTAAAACCTAAGTTTTAAAATAATTATAAATTAATTTTTATTAAATTAATATTTAATAATTTTAAATTTCTAAAGTTTAAATAATAAAAAAACTTTAAACAAAATTTATCTCTAGCCCATTCGAACCCGTGACCTCTTGATAGTCACAAAACATTAGACCAATGTGCCACGAAGTTTAATTTAAAACTCAAAGAATCCGTGATCCTTTTGAACTATGATTTACAGGCGATTTCAAAAAAAAACAAAGCAAAATAGTGCCCAGCGGGATTCAAACCCATGATACCTAGATCACAAGCACTGCACCATAGCCGCTCGAGCTATTCCCATGGCTGAGTATGGAGGAGGAGGGTTTTGTATTTAACAAGCTCTTATCGTCGATTGCAAAGAAAAAAAAACAATAATCCCACATTCAGTAGGATGGAGACAATGCAAGGGTTTATAACCCTGGGCGCACACCTTTTGAAGATTACCTTCGGGAAATCAAAGATCACCCCTTTTTCCTTCGATTAGCCAACCATTGCCATGTTGCTCCCTTCTCTACCATGTTTTCTATCCATGTGAGATTCTGAGTCGTCCAGTCAATGTGGGTCTTGTTCTCCTCTTGCCACATGTCGCTCTCTGATTGGTTCTCTTGCGTCGCTCCTGTCTTCGCGTGCTTGCTATGCTGGCCTACTCTAGACTTCACCTCAATCTACATGCTTTGAGATTCTCTCACCTCTAGCTATGTGCTACAGGCCCCACCTCGACCTCGCTATGGGCTACGTGTTACGGGCTTCTCTCTCCTTGGTCCTTGAGCTTACCTCACCTCGATCCTCGTGCCCTCTCAGCTTCGATTTTGATACCAGATGTGGTTTGAGAGAAATTAAAAGCGAAAATTAGGGAATTAATATTGTATTCAACCTTAGGAATAATAGGTTACATTGGTATTTATACTCGTAAAAATAAACGAACTTAGGGAATATAAGGAAGTTAGAGTAATAGAAGAAATAGGGAGGAAAAGAGAAATGGAAAATGAGTTGGTTTGCCTTGCCGCCCTTGCTGTCTAATCCTACCCAGTTAGCTGCCGTCCAAGTCAAACTTACCTGGCCAGTCAGCTACCATCCAAGGAGGTAAAAGGGGTAAGATCCAAAGCTTACCGTTGAAACAATTTTTTTACCTTTTTTACTCATTTTTGCTCCTTTTACTAGCTTTATTTCTAACAAGACGGTCTTGCCTGCTGACTGTCTCAACCAGATATGGTGACATTGTTTTATGATTTTTTTTTTTGAATTTTTGAGTTATTTTTTAATTTTTGTAAATATTTTTGGATTTTTGCTGATATTTGTGCTTACTAGTATTCATTTTTTGAAGGCCCGCTATAGAGTGCCAAATATTTTTGGGGATTTGCAAGACGAGTTCATTGATGAAAAGTGGGCATGGCTTGAGATGATTGGCCTTAAGCAGGTGACTCATCTAGAGGCGATGAGACCATATCAGGCCTATCTGATGGCCTTGGTTGATCATTGGGATAGATGAACAAAAACATTCCATCTCCTGACTAGTGATATGATAATTACATTAGAGGATGTGTACCGAATATTTTACGTTCTGATTGAGAGACACCCGATCATATCGACTCCCCTTTTGCACTAGGATAGAGTACTATAGAGAGTATTTGGTGTAGAGGATGCAGTTGCATGATATCATATGGATAACGATGGAGTGCTTATCAAGGTATGGTATTTTGCTAGGGTGTTCAGTTAGAGGTATGTCATTTTGATCTGCATCATGTTGAATATCCTATTACCCGATTCATTAGGAGCGATGTTACCATGGAACCTTCTTCACTTAGTGCAGGACCTGATATATTGCAACATCCCATCCATTGATCATGGTATGGGGGAGTACCTTACTGGCTCATCTATATGATGAGTTATATAAGATTTGATAGTGGGGTCGACGTGGATTGGGTTGCAGTCTACTTCTCCAGGTTTGGATATGGGAGTACATTCGAGTGGATCAACCCGAGGGATTTCTAATTTCTTCATGAGAAAATATGGAGGATGCTAATATTAGATACGTGGCTTGATGGAGGTAAGCATTTAAGATAGGTTAGAGCTTACCTCATGCATGCAGGTTGTCCCATTATCTAAGGTCTTTTGAGTAACTAAGGCCATATCAGGTTATTTTGAGGTCTTATATGGATTGATTGTCCTCCTTGGGTAGAGGTAGTGGCATAGCTAGGGCATGTGAGGCATAAACGGTGGTTGGTAGGGTGACATGGCATAGAGTGAGAGTACTTCTAGTACTATTGCATCACATGATAGTTCAAGATCTACTAGGTTGTTCCTAAGGATCCTGTGATCTATCACCATCGAGGGGTGGAGACATAGTTGGAGTGGCCTCAAGTGGATCCACTAGTAGATGAGGAGGATCTAATGATATCTGAGTTGAGTTTGGAGGATCTAGGTACCTTAGTAGAGTATGATACCTAGTGGGTGACTTGTTTGTGGTAGGGATGTGGTCTTATGAGCCGACTAGCTGGGGTTGCAGTAGCAGAGGGTGCAATAGGTGAGGCCTATAGATATGAGATAGGTGAGGTAGGATGACGAGTACATCATCGAACAAAGGCAGAGTGAGACCAACCCATAAACTGGGTAGAGGAGTCATAGGAGGAGGGTAACAATGAAGAGGATCTTCAAAATGAGGTGGCCTAGCCAAGAGCATAGGTGTAGACCCTATAGGGATAGTTAAAGGAGTGAGATACTACCCTCATAGTAGTACAGAGTTAGATCAATAAGGGGTAGTAGTAGTGGAGGGAATTCTTCAAGGAGAGGAATCTCCTCAAGACCCAGGTTGATATTTCCTAGGCAGAGATAGATAGGGTGACAGTTGAGAGGGATAGGGTGACTACAGAGTGAGATACTATTTAGATACATATGGATGTTCAAATAGCAAAGAGAGACTCTAGGATAATAGATAAGGATGCTCTACAAGTTCAGTTGGCAACTGTAGCTGTAGGATAGGGGTATAATGTAGTAGCTACTCAGACTACAGGGGATATGGTAGGGTTATAGGTAGAGGTAGCTAGACTATAGATCCTATTGAGCGATTATGATGCTCAATGTCAATATGAAAGAGCATATATCTTGGATTTGGAGGGCCAGGTGGGGATACTTGGTGATCGCCTTCCAGTACACTCATTAATAGGAGGATCCCAACACAACCACCATAGTGAGTTTGGGTAGCCATTAGTGAGGCATAGTCATATATCATCGATTAGGCTAGAGAGGTCAGTGGCCAATGGATTAGGGTAGCCTCATAGGGATGCGATAGGGGGCAGAGGTGACTCTAGGGGAGTAGGCTCCACATGAATTTAATGGCCATGTATTAGTTCTTTTTGGGTGTAAGATCTGAGGACCTACACGATTGTAGCTTACATGCAGTTTTATACCCTGATGTGTGAGATATTTTACCATATTTATATGATATATCTTTTATTTATGACTTCATCATGTGTTTATTGTGAAGACAAAAATGCAACACCAAATAACAAGATATAAATTGAACTCAAAAGACAATATTGCACAATGAATGATTTTATATTAATGGGGGGAGCCTCAAAACTCCATTGTTACAATAAGAATCTTTGAATCCTTTGATACAAATTTTACAATAGCTAGGGTTCTCTGAAACCCTAGCAAACAATGTTGGTGGTGTCTTCAAAATACGTTCTTGCTCCCAATAGAAGTGAGTGGGCTTCTAGTTATCCGATGTCGGGCCACTCTAGCTTAAGCAGTTGCACAATGCTAATGTAACACTTCCAGATCTGCACACAAGAAAATAGCAAATGAGTTAGTAATAACAATGAGGGCTCCACAATGTGAGACCCTCAAAAATCAATACTAAAACCTAGCTATGCAATAAAAAAATGTGAATAGATGCTAACAACATAATAAAATATAATAATAATGACTTTGATTTACCTTGCTTATCTATCATTCTCTGATCTGATGTAATTTGTTGTAGTGGATTGGTGCGGTGATGCCCTAGCATCACTCGAGAGCTAGGAGAACTCTAGTGTAAAATACTCACGGGTGCTCGATGGCTGTAGAAAATGCTCGTGGGTGCTCGAGAATGGTGGAGGGTGCCTAGAGGTGCTTTGTGGTGGAGGAGAAGCACCTAGAGGTGCTCGAGGATGATAGAGAGCACTGAAGGCATTTGATGGTAAGGGAAAGTCTATAGAAGTAGATCTGGCTGAGCGAAGGAGGTGGCGATGGATGCGGGGGTTATGGCAAGTGAGGATGGAAGGTGAGAGTACTTGGATACTCTAGGAAACTCAAAGGTAAAGCTCAAGTTAGGATTCAGGGCTTGGGACTTGGGAAAAATTAGGGGTTGAGCCATCAAAATGGCTCCTATTAATAATCCAACCTAGGGCATGCTAGGGTTTCAATGACACTAATCGTGTGGCTGAGATAAAAGCATATCGAGGGTGGATATTAAATCTAGGGTGTGGCATGGATTGATATGGATGGATGGATAGGATTAAGTGAAATCGGATGGTTGGGATTAATTCACTTATATAAATATATATTTATTAAATATATATATAATATATAAAATATTAATATTTAAATATATATAAAATAAATATATAAATATATATGAATAATGGGTGGAAATGGTGGGAAAATTTGGATGGATGACAAGTGGCTAGGTTTTGGTGTCTATAGATGCCCCTTTTTGTACTGTGTTGCGTGAAACACAATGTAGTGCAAAAACACAAGACACCTATTTTGGCTAGGTGTAGAAGCAACTTTCTCTTGGGATGTGAAACATGAGCTTGAAGATAAAAGAATGAAAGAATTTGAATTTTGCGTAGCTTACCCCCTCAATTGGTGAATGAGTTTGCGGATGAATCTCATGAGCCAATTGAAAAATATGTGCAAATGAATGGATGATGTGATGATGTAAATGTGATACCATTTTTGCCCCAATGGTGGGAAGGGGATTGGTGAAAAATGTGAAATGATGCATCTATTTTTCCCCAATAGATGAAGGTTTTTCAATGAAGGGTTTTGTGAAAATGTGATGAAAAATGTGTCTATTTTTGCCCCAACAGATGAAGGGATTTTTCCAAGTGTAGATGCCATGATCATGTAAGATGTATCCCATTGTGGGAAAGTCAAAACCAAATGTGGTTACCCCAAATTTGGGGTGATTCGATGTTATTGAAGAATGTGCCTTCTAGTGTCATTGATATGCAAGGATGAATATGCAAAAATAAAAATAGTCAACTTCGGAGGGCCAACTAGTGACTGTCAGATAATTCCTATGATCGGAACCAATCACCCTAGTTAAGGCCAGTCACCATGATGACTGTCAAGGAGATGTGAAATGATGAAATGTGATTTTGTCCATGTTTTAAGCCCCATGAACTAGGCCATCAATGACAACTTTTGTGCAAATTGTTCTTGGCAAGGTTTCACTCAAAATGTGAAGTACCAAATATGATTGTGATTTCAAACAAGGAGATATGGAATGATGAAAATGACCAAGTGTCCTTATGGTAGGTTATTCATCTTACCAAATTGCATGGATGCAAATCATTGCAATCACCAAGTATATAGAATAACCCACTAGATACAAGGTTCACTTGAATGTTGTTTGAACTTGGAAAATATGCAAATGATGATATGGAATGATGTTGATGATGTGAAAATGATGTATTGGTGATGAGAATGATGATTATGGTCATTTTGTGAAGATTTGGACCATTTTGGAGTGCTTTTGTAACTTGTTAAGTGAATTTATGATTTGTGGTCGCAAATAAAATTTATGCATCCAAATCAGTTGGAATCTTCACAAAACTTGTTAATATGATGAAATAGATGTATGGATGCAATATGGAGTGATTTGGTGGGGATAAGCCACTATTTTGTAAAAATTTATCTTTTTATCAAAATTGATGCCAAATGCCCGTTGGCGCTTTTGGCATGCATAGATGCCCATCGGTGTTTGGGCATTCTACAAATGCCTTGGTGCACTTTAGTGCACCAAGAAATACCCATGGGCATCTCAAGGTGCCTAAAGCAGCTATAAATAGCTTGTTGGGATGAGAAATGAAGCTCATTTGTGCATTTGTGAGTTTGAGAAGCTACGTTTGGGAGAGTGGAGTGAAGTGAGGTGAAGTGAATTGGGTATGGAAGCTATGGTAGTGGAGGGAGCGATGTGGAGGTTGGGCTAAGGTTGAAGTGTAAGCTACTGAGGTAATTCCTTTTTTGTGCAAAATTTTTGTTTTTTTTTTTTTTGTAAATGATAAATATTTTGTGTTGTGTTGTAGCTTAGGATTTTGGAGGCTCAACATCGGTTCTTCCTTACATTCTTGGGATGAGGAAGGTGGTAGAAGGATGAGTGGGATTTTTTAGAGGTAGTGGGGCTAGCGGAGGTAGCCTAGGTTGATGTGGTGAGGGTGGATGAGGGGTACCTCTCTGCCTTGGTGGAGAGGTGGGATCTGGATAGGGGAACTTTTAGCTCCCCATAGGAGAGGTGACTCTGACACTTGGAGGATGTATATCACATCCTCAAGGTTCTAGTGGAGGGGATTCGCATCGAGGTTGGACGCGATCGAGGTGCAAATATGAAGAAGATGTTTGGTGATGGTTGGTAGGGTGTGAGGGTGGAGAGTGGAGGTATTCCCTACTTGTCCATGTATGTGGACAAGGAGTTGGATGCCCTTCATGCCTTGGTGATGTTCATGTTGGCCAACATCATGGCCTCGAATAACATTGGGTGTAGGTTCCCTTGGAACTTGATAGGGTTAGTGAGCGATATGCTCACTATGTGATAGGTGTATGCATGGGCTCCTACCTTATTGGTGTAGGTGTATGGGAGCTCTATGAGGTGAGGAGGTAGAGGAGGAAGGGGTTAGGATGTAGCTTGTTGTTGTAGTGTTGGGGATGGGAGCACTTTAGTATGGCTCGATTAGAGGGCTTACTAGTGGTAGGCTTGGGTAGGGAGGAGCCCTATGCTAGGAGATGGGTGGTGGCAAGGAGGTACAATCGAGTTGGCCTATGTGGATGAGCTAGTGGTACCAAGATTTGTGGGTTGGATTAACATCCACCCAAGTGATATGGAGGCCATGGTAGGGTAGCAGGTGGACTAGATATGGAGAGCATCTATGATGGGTGTGGTAGGCTAGGTGGGTGGTTGGGAGATATTAGAGTGAGGTTGAGTATTTTTAGTTCTCATGAGTACTCTGATAGTTTAGCTTGAGGTAGGAGTTCTGATGAGCTAGATGCTCTATAGGAGGCATCGAGAGGAGATAGGGCTACCATGTGTGAAGCCATGGAGGGTGACCTATGAGGATGATGAGGAGATAGATCTCCTAGATGTGGATGATGTGGGGACTACTCTAGAGTATGATGTATGGTTTGCTACATAACCACCATGGGCACCAACTCTAGTAGTGGCTGGTGGATATGGGGATGAGGCTAAGGATGAGGGGACCCATGAGGCCCCCAAGCGATAGTGGTACCTTCGATCAGATAGTCAAAGGAGGAGGACTAAGGGTGCGGCTAGGTAGGCTCCTAAGAGTGGAGGAGATGGTAGATATGGGGATGATGTGGAGGAGACTCTGGATGGGCCTCTAGATCGGAGCGAGGAGGATTGGGTGAGGTTAGAGCAGTAGGTGGTAGAGCGAGATGAGAGGATCATGAGGCTCTAGGTAGAGCTACTAGAGAGGGAGCATCAACATAATGTCGACATAGCACACCTTCGGTATCGACATAGGTATATCGAGGCATTGGAGGATAGGTTGATGGAACATCATATTCCACTTCTTGATCCTCCAACCTCATCTGTATCCGAGGCTGCTAGGCATAGCGATTCTAGGCATAGCTCTAGGTCTAGGGCTCCTTCTAGGTCATAGGGGTCCTCTTGGAGGGCTTAGCTAGTGCTTAGATGCACTTTTTGTATATGAGCCTTGGTGCTCCATTGTATGTAGCCTTTTGGCACTCATTGTACATGCGATATTTATACATATATATACATGGATTTTACCTTTTGTGTTATATGTGTTGTGTGAATGCTTTTGTGGAATGCTTTTGTTATATTATGGATGATTAATGCAAGGTATGGAATGCAAATGTTCTAATGATCATTCATAGTTTAGATCTTGCTTGGCCATGTTTCTAGCATTGTTGTTTAATCAGGGGCACCAAACTTGGTGGTATATGGGGTGAATGACTCATGAAGTGACATGGATGTTGACATGGAAGAAGATATGGATGTTGATATGGAAGAAGATATGGATGTTGATATGGAAAACTGACTATTTTGTAGAGACTCAGACATACTAGTGGTATCAAACAAACTCACTAAAACTACCTAATCCCTCTAGGACCAAATGTGTGTGCAGTGAATTCATTTACCGAATCATGAGCATGGTAATGACTCAAGGTAATCAAGAACCAATGTGTGTGCAAGTGAGTTCATTAACTCATCTTGAGTAAATTGGGTAAACCTATTATGGATGAGACCAAGAAGCTAGCTTGTCCTTATGTGCGGTCAGAGGTCTCTTTAAAAGAGATGTGTCACCATGCATGAGCGTACTCCATTACCAGTCAAGCATCTATAGCTCCGGTGGAGGCTAACTCCATAGTCCATGATTTGTGTTTTTGATCTCTTAAGTTTTGGGGATGACTACCTAACCGTCTGACTAGAAATGTAGTATGATCCTTACAACCCAATGATCAGTGGTGTGTGATGTAAAATATTTAGAGTTTTGGGGAATCAGATTCTCAACCTAAGTGTGATGAGAATTGTACCCTATCCTTACTACTCTATATTTTGGATTTGGAAGCAATTGTGATAGTGGTGAAAACCACTATTCTTATGGACTATGTTGCATGATGGGACTAGCAAGGATGACCCTTTTCACTTCGAGGTTCATACCAAGTATGGTGTTATCCCTCTTTGACACAAGATGTTTTTAAGATGTGAAATTGTGTTTGGTTCAAGAATGTTTTGGAGTCAATTCCCAAAACTCAAGATTTTCTTAGTGTATATGTGTGATGGTCCTAAAAGGAACTTGACATGTATTTTTGAGGTTTCTTAAAACACTAGGAGTGGTTGAGTGACTAAAAACACCTAGGAATTATGGAATATGTTTGCAAATGGTAATTTGAATTTTGTGGATGATGTTGTGAAGGTGCCCTTGATTAAGGCAACATGACTTTATTGGACCAATTAAGATCTTGAACTTAATAAATGATCCCTAATATGAAATGTGAAATGTGGATGTGAATGCAATGTATGAAATGCAAAATGAAATGTGTGTAATGAATGTGTATGCAAATGAAATGCAATGTTGTGAATGAAATGTATGCAAATGTTTTTGTGTATTAGCCATGTATATATACATATATATAAATCAAATCATGCATAGAATGCTCTCAAGTGTATAACATTAAGTGGTTTGGGTTCTTCCTCTCCCTCTAGACTGGCAAGCCTATAAGTACCGTTACCCACTTTTTGAGTAACAATGTATGGACCTAACCAATTAGCCATGAATTTATCATGAAGATGCGGTAATGCATTGGTGTTTTGTTGGTTCTCTTTAAGGACAAGATCTCCTACTTGGAATTCATGTAGATGAACTTTGGTATTGTAAGCACGCTTTAGGTGGTCTTGATAAACTCGTAAATGCTCTAAAGCATTGACTCACCTCTCATCAAGAAGTGTGAGTTGGTCAAGACGTGCTTGTCTAGCAGTGTCATCATCTATGAATTCCTGCAAAGAAATTTGCAAGGAGGGTATCTCAAGCTCAAGAGGTATGATTGCTTCGGCTCCATAGACCAATGAAAATGGTGTTGCCCCTGTAGGCATGTGGATGCTTGTTCGATAAGCCCATAATGCCAAGGGAATTTGTGTATGCCAATCTCTATGATTTTCTTTGACAAGTTTCTTGAGAATAGCAATTAAGGTCTTGTTGGAAGCTTCAGCTTGTCCATTTTCTTGTGGGTAATAAGGAGTCGAGAAACTATGTTGAATGTTATATTTCTCGCAAAGTGCTTGAACATCCTTGTTCTTGAAAGACTTGCCATTGTCTAAGATGATTTTTGAGGGTATACCAAAATGACAAATGATGTGGTGAAGTATAAACTCCACAATTCTAGGTCCTATCGTACTGGTTAGAGGAATTACCTCAACCCACTTTGTGAAGTATTCAGTGGTTGTGATGATGAATGTATGTTGTCCCAAGGAAGGAGGTGAAATTTTACCAATTATATCTAGACCCCATTGTGAAAAGGGCCAAAGGCTTTGAATAGGCTGTAAATCTTGTGATGGTACATGAGTTAAATTAGCATGTTCTTGACATTTCTTGCAATGTTTGACATAAGTGCAACAATCACGTTCCATTGTGGGCCAATAATAACCCATGCATAAAATACGCTTTGCAATGGCCATTCCACTAAAATGACCACCACAAGTACCATCATGGGCTTCAACTATGGCTCTTTGTGCCTCACTAGACTCGAGATAATGAAGGAGGACTCCATCATAACCATGTTTATACAACACATCCCCCAAGAGAATAAAACGAGCTACCTTTTTCTTGAAAGTGTGTTTGGTAGTTTGAGACATGTCATATGGGAGTGTTCCAAACTTGAGAAAGGCTACTATCTGGCTTGACCAAGGCTCATATGGATCTGACTGGATAAAGCAAACATCCTTTTCATCTTTAGATTCAGCATGAACAATTGTAGATTTAGAGACCATTGAAATGATAAGGGGTTGTACCTCTCCAAAGGAGTCTTTTGGAATCAATGATCCAAGGGAGGCCATCACATCTACAAATCTATTAGTCGAATATGGAAAACTATTGATTTCATACCAATCAAACTTAGAGAGCAATTTCATTGCTACTTCATGGTAAAGCTTAATGGTAGGTTCTTTGCATTGGTATTCTCCATTGATTTGCTTAACAACAAGTTGAGAATCACCAAATATCCTGATACGCTTAATGCTCATAGCTATAGCTGATTGAAGACCTAAGATTAAGGCTTCATACTCTATAGTGTTGTTTGTGCATTGGAAGTCAAGTTTGAATGATAAGGGGATAGGTACCCCCTGGGGTGTATGAAACATGACTCCAACACCTTGACCTTTCACGCACTTAGAGCCATCAAAGAATAGTGTGATATCGACATCTTCCTCTGGAATGACATCTTCTTCTTGTTCAGTGATAACAAATACCGAATCATCTGGGAGCTCAATAATCAAAGGATGATCACTAGGTAGTGGAGCTTCCACAAGTTGATCGGCTATTACCTGACCTTTAATGGATTTTTGGCTAATGAATTCAAGGTCAAATTCAGTAAGGAGCATTATCCATTTAGCGGTGTGGGTGTTATTGTAAGTGTGAGACATCATATAATGCAGAGGATTTTCTCTAGCTATGACATATGTTGTGTGACTAAGCATGTAATGTCGAAGTTTCTTAGTGGTAAAAACCACTGCTAAGCACAATTTTTCTACATAAGCGTATCTAGTTTCATAGCTTACCAATGTTCGACTAATGTAGTAGACAACTTGCTCTCGATTTTCTTCATTCTTTTGTGCAAGCATTGTCCCTAATGCAAAGTTCATTGCTAAAATATAAATATAGAATGGGACCCCCGAATGAGGAGGAGCTAAGACTGGTGGAGAAGCTAGGTATTGCTTAATGTCATCAAAGGCTTTTTGACACTCATCTATCCAAGAGAATGGCACCCCCTTTTGTAGTAGGTGATTGAATGACCTACATTTATCAGAAAGTTGCGCAATGAAATGATGGATTGATTGAATATTTCCTTGTAAACTATGCAATTCCTTTAAGTTAGTTGGGGGAGGCATCTCCATGATGGCCTTGACCTTGTTTGGGTCCACCTCAATGCCTCTTTTGGAGATAATGAATCCTAGAAGTTTGCCCGAGGTAACACCAAAGACACATTTCTTGGGGTTCAACCTTACATTATGCTCTAGGAGTCGGTCAAAAACTTTCTCCAATACACCAATGTGCTCTTGTCGAGTTTTAGATTTAGCCAAGAGATCATCCACATAATCTTCGATAATCTTATGCATGTAGTCATGGAAAATGTATGTCATGGCACGTTGATAAGTGGCACCTGCATTTTTGAGGCCAAAGGGCATCACCTTGTAACAAAAAGTTCCCCAAGGTGTAGTGAATGTTGTTTTGTGTTGGTCATCAGGATTTATTCGAATTTGGTTGTATCCTAAAAAATCATCCATGAGTGAAAGCATTTCATGGCCAGCATAGGTGTCGACAAGAGTATCGATGTTTGGGAGAGGAAAGTCATCCTTAGGACACGCTTTGTTAAGATCTCGAAAGTCAGTGCAAATGTGTATCACCCCATTAGGTTTTCGAATGGGTACCATGTTTGAAAGCCACTCAGGATAGTCGATAGGAACTATGAAGTTCACGTCTAAGAGTTTTTGAAGCTCTATTTTTACCAAGAGGGCCATGGTAGGATGCATTCTCCTAAGTTTTTGTTTGACCGGCTTAGCATCAAGTTGTAAGGTGAGATTATGGACAACCAAACTAGGGTCAAGACTGGGCATGTCCTTATAGGACCATGCAAATATGCCCTTCTTCCTCTTGAGGAGAGCAATTAATTGCTCTTGTTCATTGGGTGATAAAATTTTACCAAGCTTGATAATTTGGGGATTGTCTTTGTCTGAACTAAGGTCCACATCGATGGTATCTTCAATGGACATGTGGGAACCTTCCTCAAGTTGATGGGGTGTAGGGATCAGATGAATGTCATCTAAGATGTCATCAAACTCTTCTGGCTTATCCTCATCTATGTCTTCCTGGAAAACCTTGGGATTCGAAGGTGAAGGTGAAGGCGAAGGTGGAGGAGATGGAGGAATGTAGTTGGTTGAAGCCCTTAACAATTCCTCGAACAAGATAAATTCAAAAAAGGATGGAGGTGAGGAAATATGGTCCATATCGATAAGGCTTATGTCAATTGGAATTGGTTTAGCCAGATCGTATGGATTATGGAGTGGGGTGAATAAATCAACAGGATTCATGTTGACTTATGGGAAAAGTGGATAAGGTTGGATGGAATGGATGGAACCTAAGAACTGGTGCTAGGAGCTTGGTTAACCTAGACAATAACAAGCAACACAAATAAATGCATTTAACTAAATGATATATACATGCAATGCTAAAAAAAAAATGTTTTTGTTGATTTTTATTTATTTTTATTTTTGGTAGTGGTGAAAACCATTTTTTTGTGTTATGTACATATGTTACAAGTTTGGCTTATGAAATGGCTTAATGGAATGGAGGTGGTGGCTCACCGGTAGGGGAGGCTCACTCTTGTGGAAGAAGCAAGTGAAATATGGGCTCATGGATGGGGAACATGTTGAGATAAAACTCATCTTGTTCGGTATGGGGAATGATGGGCTCCGATTCCTCTTCAGATTCATCCAAAATTATCGACATAAGTTCAAATTCTTCATGGATTTCATCATCAGAATCATCGGGATGGAGGGCTTCTTCTCCTGAATTTAGATTAAGCCTTTGGAAGGCTTGTTCAAGAGAAGAGGTGGTGGAAAGTGGGTGGTAACCTAGACCTGAATGGTCATGCACTTCTTGATATGGAACATCAATAGGCTAAGACACTCCATGTTCATGCAATCCTAGGCCATGACCTTGCCAATTAACTATGTGAAAATAGTAGGATGGAAATCTCGACATGTTTGGAATATTGGCAAGTGTTGGTTCTTTGGGTTCCTCTAGGGGAGCTAGATTGGATGAAGAATCAATCCCCCCATATACAAAATTTATGCTATTTGGAGCTGAACCCATGTCATATACCGCTCCTATGGATAAGGGTGGGGGGGGGGGGGGTATGGTGATGGTGAAGATGTCTCACAATCCATCAATTCGACTTGTGAAACATTAGGTGATGGGGATGGATTGGATTGGGAAGGTTGTTGAATGGATGATGATGATGTGGATGGCAAGGATGTGGATTGAATTTGTGACCACATGTGCATGTAGTCAATGATGAAGATGATGGGGGTATGGAAGCTTGATGGGGATTGGTGATAGGGAGCTCCTCAGGAATGGGAGCTTTTGATGAGGAAATTGGTGGAGTGGTAGATGGATTGGTTGATGGTGATAGGAAAAGGTGGGTGGAAGGAAGCATGGATTCATAAGGATTTGAAATGAAATTGCAATACTTGAATGGTTTGACATCTGTTGGTATGCAATGTACTTGTCCCTCATGAATGTATTTTAAACATTGGTGTAGTATTGAAGGAACACATCTCATTTCCCTCATCCAAGGTCTTCCAAGGAGTACATTGTACACCATGGATCCTTCCAAGATGTGAAACATAGTGTGCAATGTTTTAACCCCTACTTCAATGGGAAAAACAATAGTGCCAACTATGGAACACAAAGCATCATTGAATAATTTTATGGTGAATGATGACTTGGTGATATGAGATGGAGGAAGATTCAAATGATGAAGGGTAGATGTGGTGATGATATTGATGGAGGAACCGATATCAATTAGGACTCTTTTAAATGACTTATTTTCAATTAGAGCCATGATATGCAATGGAGGATCTACTGAGTCCGATGAGATTGGATTAATCTCAAAGTCATAGAATGTGATGGAAGGCTCCATGCATGTTTGAATGCTCCCTATAAAGTTGTTGAAGGTATTATAATCTTGATATTGTAGTTCAATGGATTTGAGAATATCCATTAATGCCTCATGATGTGGGGGAGATTGTTGAATTAACTCATAGATTGACAATTTGGTGAAAGCCATCTTTAAAATTGTGGTTAACTAACTATTCAATGAGATGACTAGTCATGGTGGACTACTGATTTGGGAATTTGAAGGATTTTAATGACTAGGAATGTGGATTGGCAATGAAGGATTAGGGTAAATTTGGATGGGGGGTGATGTGGGAGGTTTTGCATTAATTCTAAGGGACTTCACTTATTCTATGGGTCCAACAGGGTTGGATACCCATTTCCCATGATTGAGGGAAGCCACATTAACCTGGTGTTCATGTTTAAAATTTAATTCCTCATAATAAGATGGCATAAAGGCACAATGTGCTTGCATGGAATGATCTCCATGGTCAAACGTAGGATGGCTTGGGCTTTCCTCTTACTCATATTCAAGATACAGGTCCACATATGGGTCATATTTGTCTAGGTGAGTGAACTATCAGCTCATCCATGGCCTATCAAGTGGGGTGTCCTACTCATCTGGATTAGGAACTGGTGCATATTCTCTCTCATACTCAGTATGGTGTATGATTTAGGTTGGGATGCGAATTTGTGACAATGCCATAATGGGCCCCTTAGTGGGTAGGTTATGTCTAGTGGTGGTATGAGATCGACTTCGACCAAGAGGTTCATATTCTTGATAATATTGAATATTGAGAGGTGCCTCATGAATTGGGACATCCTAAAGGTATGACTCCCTAAATTTAGTGTCAATATTTTGATAGATGCTAGGGCACCATCTTGGAATGACCAAATATTTAGTATTGAATCAGAGGCATTCGGGACCCCTTTGTAAATGTTTGAATCCTTGGCTCTTAAATGAGCTTGGTTCCATGTAGTTACCATGATATTTGATTATGAAAACATAAAGGAAACAAATAAAGTATACAATGTGATTATCTCTTTTAAATTTTCTTTGTGAATTCCTATATTTTTTGGTGTGTTTTGATGTTGAAACTCCTAATCCTATGAAACTAAAGGGGTAAATAAAATAAAAAAACCACTAAAAGGTAGTTCGAGTGCACCCCCTATCAGATAATGCAACCCAAATGAAAAAATATGGTTTCCTATTGGATATCAGATCAAGGTAAACCTAGGAATCAAAATTAACCCCCCAGAGGAGGTCGTGCTATTTGAGTCCTGCTAATAGCCCAACAAGATGTTCACTTCAAAACTCAAGTGTGTCTTGAAAGAAAATGATAGGTGCATTCCACTAATTATTTTGGACCATGGTAAAAGGGCACTACTAATACTTCCTACTTTAGGCGCACCCAAGAGTAGGGAACCCTCTGGTGATGAAGTCCAAAAGAACCAATCACTTTGGCCAACTAGGTTGCTAGGTATGAGCCAACGGGTGGTGATGAAGCCCACTGTCGTTGGTCTCGATTAACGGTTGGGGATGAAGTCCAACTCGTTAATGTTTAAAGTAGTGCATGCTATGTGGGTTTTTTTTATTTTATGCAAAATTAAGTAGAAGCATAGAGCATTCAATGTTCTTTCACTAATGCATAAAAAATGACATTTTAAATTTATATTTCTACATAAATGAACATTTTATTTTTATAAACCTGTTAGAAAAAAAACCCTATATGAATAGACTTTCAGTGGGAAATAAGAAATCAGACCACACAACAATAAAACAAAGGTCATATCTGTGAGGGATGATTCATAGTAGAGTTCGTATGACACAAGGATGGTCATAAACAAGGGTTGTTTGGGATAGGGATGACCAGAAATAGAGGTCATCTGACCTAAGGACAGTCATAAAGAGACTATTAAAATTGAATTTATTCTATATTTTGTCTACTTAAGCATAAAAATTTTAAATTTCTTTACTGAAAGAAAGAAATGAAGGACAAAATAACTCACAGGTGTAGCCTTAGTCTGATGAAGATGTTGTTTATGAGTTTTCTAACTTCTTCTTTGAGGTCATCTCAGGGTAGGATGGCAGGATATTCTAGTCATCTCACAAAGGGATGGTCATGACTACTAACTATCTCCACAGAGGATGATGGTACCTGTAATTTAAAAACACCAAGAAAATGAGAATTAGTAACAAATTTGTGAAATATGGACAACGTTCGACCATGATCACCATTGTAGATAACTAAAAAGACCATACATCCATACAAAAAACTGCAAGATTGAAATGTAGCAATCAAATGTAACCATATAGATAAAGAATAAAATAAATAAATGATGACGATACCCTTTTATTGATAATATCTTGTTCTTTTACAAAGAGGTTACAAAGAAGATGTTAGGATCCCATCCTAACGTTATTTTGTAATTCTCATTGGCTTATGTAATGACCCACTTCCAACGTGGGGGATTCTATTATAATGTTATTTTGTAATACTTTGTAATGTATGTGGCAAGTAAGGCACCTAGCCAAGTGGTGCCATCTCATGTAACCGTTATCAAGATTGTAACCGATGTTTGGTAGAAGATTCTAGCTCGAGTGGCATTTTGCATGTAAGCCAACTCTTGAGCCTTTAGGTAGGGTTGCATGTAGCTTTCTCTTTAAAAGACATGAAGCCATGTACGAATGTATCTTTTTGCAAGTTAATGAAATATTGAAGGAGGTTGCCCCCTCGAAGAGGCCTACGATTCTGAGTTATTTGTGAGATTGTTTCAATTTTGCAATTACTTTTTGCATAGTGTTATTCTGTTATTTGATGTATTTCAGTTATTTTTTAGTATTTTGTGTGAGTGAGCTTTATTTTAATAGTAGGTTCCTAACAAGTGGTATCAGAGCGCTTTCTAGGGCCAAGTTCTACTATGACTACGACAATTATTGCTCAGCCATTTTCACCTGTTAGGTATAATTTTCCTGTGTTTTTTCATTCTATTTTCCTTTATTTAAAAAACCAAAAAAAATTACAAAAACCAAAAAAGCCAAAAAAAATACAGTATTTTTTTAAGTAGTTGAGTAGGCTAGAAACCTTGTGCTAGGGGTTTTAAAATATCATGAAGGAGCTATCATTATTGGCTAAGCTAGATAGCCCATAAAGCATCTAGTGAAGTGAGGGGTGATCAGGCTCCAATACCCAGGCCTTAGACAACACTCACGCATGGAATTGAGCTCCCACGCATCTTTGGGTGTATCGGGAGACCATTCTAGGCTTAAACAAAATTTTATCCAGTAGGAAGCTTTTTGGCCTTGTATCATCCATAGTCCATGGGACACAACATCCTGGATGATTACCCTCCTATACTGTCAGAGAGGTAGATAGTGTGCTCAAGGGTATGTGTGGAATCCTCCTTGGGTAGTGGCCTAAAATATTGGTCCGAGCACTATTGTTCATCACTATGGTATAACAGAGGGCCTATGGGTGTTACATACTCCTCTACCTAGCACACCCTGGTTCTATCAAACACTTCAACCTACAAAAATAACATCTCCCTATTTTTCTAAACTTGCATTCATGAACCCCAAAAGTGAGCATACGGAGAAGGACTTCCCTATCATAGAAGAACAAACTTGCATGCACCAAACAGTCAGGATAGAGTCTACAAGTGTCTATCATAGTCTAAAATATTCTAGTAATAGTCGGGTCAGTGATAGTAATAGTTGGGACAGTGATAGTAATAGTCGGGTCAGTGATAGTACTAGTCAGGTCGACAGTGATAGTAATAGTCATCTATAACTATCAAAAATTATAGGTGGTCAGGGTCAAAAATAGAACCATCAATGTCAATAACTACATAGTACAGAGGATCCTAGGGTTAGTGACGTGCATAATGTCAGTAACTACAATACAAGTGATAGGGATAGAGACACGATGGTTAGTCGATAGAACGCACAGGTCGAAGATAGTTGATCCAGTACCCAACTTTTGAACCATATCTCCAAATCAAAAATCGACCACACCAGTAGACTCATCAAAATAGAGGATAAAAAAATTTTAGGGTGCCCAAAATCCATGTGTTGAGGGATATAGCTCATTGTGACCATATTTTCGAGCTGATCATTTTGATATATAACACCCAAGCACTTTTTTGACCCCTTACTAAAAATAGTAACTCCTAAAACCACACTTCTATTTTTAGTAATTCAGTAAAAGAGGTTCAAGACTATCCAAAATGGTTGGTGGCACTCGTGGACATCAAAAAGAGATAGATCAGGTCACCTCATTGTTGGAAACCCTACAAAGCACCATTGATAGCATGCAAATCTCAAATCAAACCATGATGACAGAGCTTCAAAATTTTAGAATTGATTATGCTACCTCCAGAACCCGCATAGAAGAACAACTTGCAGATGTTGAGTCCAAATTGCAAGGTGGTCCAACACCAATTTGAGTATCATACTGAACACTCACATTCTGATAGAGGTAAAGGAAGGGCAACATATGACTCTCACCCTCACTATGATCATGATCCTACCTTTAAGATGCCCAAATTAGACTTTCCTAAGTTTAATGGGAAGGATGTGGATGGGTGGTTATGTCGTGTTGCTCAATTTTTTAGACTCCATGATGTCCCCATATATTATCGAGTTCAAATGGCTTCCTTCAACTTGGAATCTGAAGCTTTACAGTGGTACCAATGGTTGTAAAAAACTACCCCTAATCCTTCTTGGGAAGACTTTGAGTCTCAATTACTCACTCGCTTTGGCCCTAGTGAGTATGATGATTTTACAGGACAATTGACAAAGTTGAGATAAACTTCGATAGTTCAAGATTACCAAATATAATTTGAGAAATTGGCCAACAAAACTATGGGATTGAATGAAGGGTTCTTTATGAGTTGTTTTGTTAGCGGTTTGAGGGAAGATCTCCAAGCTGAGGTCATGATGTTTAAACCACAATCCATGATGTAGGCTATCAAGTTGGCTCATTTGGCTGAATCCAAATTTTTAGCTTAGAGGAGGATATCTAAATTTCCATAGGCTAGACCCTCTTTTCCTCCTAGATTCCAAAATTAGAATGAACAAAAAATTGTTGCACCCACTATTGCACCCAAATGTCTAACCACTACTAAAATGGATGCATGACATGCACCCAAGGGTTGTGCTACAATTATGATGAAAATTTTTCTCATGGGTATAGGTGCACCCAAAAGAAGTTGTTCCTCATAGATGTTGATGAGCCTAACACTAATGACCATAGTGATGATGACATGAAATCAATAGAGGAACCACCCAAACCGGAGGAAGAAAACCAAGATGAACCACAGGCTAAAATTTTTGTTCATGCTCTTGCTGGCATTACTACTCCCCAAACCATGAAAGTTGTGGGTTATTTCAAAGGCCTACGCCTTACCATCCTGATTGATTCTGGTAGTACACACAACTTTATTGATCCTCGCATTGCCAAGTAGGAAAATTGTTACGTACACACATGTAATTCCTTTGAGGTTATGGTAGCCAATGGTGGGACCTTACCTTGCAAAGGTAAATGTCATAATGTTAAGGTCAAGATTGGGGACTATGAGCTCAAACAAGATATGTTTGCACTTCAACTAGGGGGATGTGATATCGTGTTGGGAGCTCAATGGTTGGGCACATTGGGAACCATCTCATGGAACTTTGTCGAGCTTTGGATGCAATTTTCATAGGATGGATAGTCCCACACTCTTCATGGCTCAAAAGCAGGGCCTTCATAGATTATCAGTTCAATTCAAATGGAGAAGTTGTTAAAAAAATCATCTCGAGGTGTCATAGCTCAGATATTTATGATCCAACCTCACCCTTCAGAGGAGGATTTTATCCTTGTAGATTTGCAACTTATTTTGGCCAAGCACAATTCTATTTTTGTTGAACCATCAGAATTACCACCTCGTCACTCTCATGACCATGCTATTCCTTTGTTACCTAGAAATGCACCACCCAACATTCGATCGTACTAGTATCCTCATGCTCTTAAGTCAAAAATCGAGCAGTTAGTACAGGAATTGTTAAAATCCGACATCATTCGACCAAGCAATAGTCCTTACTCTTCTCCAGTTTTATTGGTGTGCAAGAAATATGGGTCCTGGTGGTTGTGTATCGATTACCATGAGCTCAATAAACTCACCATCAAGGATAAGTTTCCTATTCTGGTGGTGGATGAATTACTGGATGAACTACATGGGACTATGTACTTTTCCAAATTAGACCTTCGCTCTGGGTACCATCAAATCAGGCTCAAGGATGAGGATATTCCCAAGACTACTTTCCGTACTCATGAAGGTCACTATGAGTTTTTGGTGATGCCATTTGGCTTAACTAATGCTCCTTCCACTTTCCAAAGCCTCATGAACAACATTTTTCACCCATTCCTTCAAAAATTCATCCTAGTTTTCTTTGATGACATTCTGGTATATAGCCGCTCATGGGAAGAGCATCTTGTTCATGTGGATCAGACTCTACAACTGTTGGCACAACATCAACTCTATGCTAAGCGGTCCAAGTGTTCTTTTGGGTTGATAGAAGTGGAGTATTTGGGACACATTATCACCAAGGATGGCATCAAAGTTGACCCCAAGAAGATCCAGGTGGTTCAGGAATGGTCGAAACCTCACACTCTCAAGGGTCTTCAAGGATTTTTAGGGCTTACAGGTTATTACCATAAATTTATTTGTAACTATGGTAAAATTGTAGCTCCCCTCACTTCCATGTTAAAGAAGGACTCTTTTACTTGGTTGAGACCTATTGAATAAGCTTTCCTAGAGTTGAAGCATGCTATGACCACCACTCTAGTCTTAGCCATGCTAAATTTTTCCAAATATTTTATCATTGAAAGTGATGCTTCTGGTCATGGTATTGGTGTCATGTTGATGCAAGAAGGGTGACCCTTGGCTTTCACTAGTAAAGCTCTCTCTAATCATAATTTGGGAAAATCCACTTATGCCAAGGAGATGATGGCAATTCTGCATGTAGTAACCCATTGGTGATCGTATCTCATTGGGCATCATTTCTCCATTAAAATGGACCATCAAAGTCTCAAATACTTTTTGGAGCAATGGGTTGCCACCCTCGAACAACAAAAATGGATCTCTAAACTCATGGGCTATGATTATGATATCACCTATAAGAAGGGCAAGGAGAATATTGTGGTTGATGCTCTCTCTCACCAATTTGAGGCTCTCAGTATGTTGTGTGCCATTTCATCGCCTATTCCCCAATGGATCGATTCCTTATGCCAGGAGGTACTTCAGGATTTTGATTTGTAGACTTTGGTTGCCTCCCTACACATTGAGCCTACTTCATGCCCGGGCTACACTTGGGATGGCCATGATTTGCATTACCACCAATGCCTTGTTGTTCCCCACACGTCCCCACTTCGAGAACTTCTCATGAAAGAACTGCATGCCACCCCATCTGCAGGCCATTCAAGATTTCTCAAAACATATGAATGACTTAAGCACACTTTTTTTGGAAGGGTATGAAAAAGGACATTCAAGATTTTATGGTAGCTTGTGATACCTATCAATGGATGAAAGGTGAAACAATGCATTCTCCAGGCACTCTTCAACCCTTGCCCATTCTTGACTAGGTTTGGATGGATATTTCCATGGATTTTATTGAAGGGTTACCTAAGTCCGAAGGCAAATCTGTTATCTTCATGGTAGTGGATCATCTTTCAAAGTATGCTCACTTTTGTTCCCTCTCCCATCCTTACACAACCTCCACCATTGCCCAAATTTTCCTTGATTCTATTTTTTTCCTTCATGGTATGCCTACCTCCATCATGTTCGATCATGACCCAACCTTTACTAGTCATTTTTGGCAAGAATTGTTTAAGTTGTAGGGAACTCAACTCAAAATGAGTTTAGCTTATCATCCACAAATGGATGGCTAGATTGAGATTATCAACAAATGTTTGGAGACCTACCTTCATTGCTTTACATCTGATCATCCTACTCACTGGGTGAAGTGGCTTCCTTTGGCCGAGTGGTGGTACAACACTTCCTATCACACAACAACCAAGGTTACCCCTTTTGAGGTAGTTTATGGGCACCCTCCACCCACGCCTTCCTCCTACATTCCAGGTAGCTCCAAGGTCCATGCCATCGACACTACTCTCAGTCAGCATGCCGATGTCCTCCATCAACTGAAGCTGAATTTGGATGCGACCCAGAATCGGATGCACCAACAAGTTGACCAACACCATTTCGAGCATAGCTTTGATGTGGGTGATATGGTTTTCCTTCACTTGCAATCGTACAAATAGTCATCCCTCCAGCTTTGTAGGTGCTAGAAACTTACTATAAAATACTATGGGCCCTACCAGGTTTTACAGCGGATTGGTGCCACAACCTACAAATTGGCCCTCCCACCTACCTCCAAGCTCCATCCTATTTTTCATGTCTCCTCTCTCAAAAAGGTGGTGGGCACTCAGGTACAGGTTCAATCTGCACTCCCAGAGTTGGATGAAGAAGGTTCTATCTTGCTCGAGCCCAAACAGTTGTTGGATCGTCGGACTCGCACTCTCCACAACCGCACCATTACTGAGGTCCTTGTTCAGTGGCGTGGACTTCAGCTAGAAGATGCTACATGGGAGTCTCTCCACCAGCTCCAGCACCAGTTTCCTCATCTTCAGCTTTGAGGACAAAGCTTTTTGAAGGGGAAGGACATGTTAGGATCCCATCCTAACGTTATTTTGTAATTCTCATTGGCTTATGTAATGACCCACTTCCAATGTGGGGGATTCTATTATAATGTTATTTTGTAATACTTTGTAATGTATGTGGCAAGTAAGGCACCTAGCCAAGTGGTGCCATCTCATGTAACCATTATCAAGATTGTAACCGATGTTTGGTAGAAGATTCTAGCTCGAGTGGCATTTTGCATGTAAGCCAACTCTTGAGCCTTTAGGTAGGGTTGCATGTAGCTTTCTCTTTAAAATACATGAAGCCATGTACGAATGTATCTTTTTGCAAGTTAATGAAATATTGAAGGAGGTTGCCCCCTCAAAGAGGCCTACGATTCTGAGTTATTTGTGAGATTGTTTCAATTCTGCAATTACTTTATGCATAGTGTTATTCTATTATTTGATGTATTTCAATTATTTTTCAGTATTTTGTGTGAGTGAGCTTTATTTTAATAGTAGGTTCCTAACATAAAATCCCCTCTGAAGGATCACTACTAATATTTGATACAATTGATTACACATAAAGCCATTTTGAATGTACTATACAAGATCTTTTTGGCATCCCAAATACTGATTTGGGGAGATTTTCTCATGACCTCCGTGATGTAAGATGGTGATGAATGAATCTTTATGTTTTTTAGCTCCTTGTAAAGACCTATAATCTGCACACAAGAGAACTTAAAATGTATTAGTATTTTATAAAGAGCATTTCAATATAAGGCCCATATCCATGATAAAGAAAATGATAAAGAAAACTAAAATACAAAAAGTAAATGCATGAAAACTGAAATTAAGCTATAAAAAATAGTGATTGAAAAGTTGTTAAAACTACTGAAAACAAGAAATTGGGGAAAGGATCATTGCCCATGAGGCCATATCTATGCATGATGGTCTTAGGGTGATATGGTAGACCTCCAGGTCATCTCAAGTCGATACGACCACTAAAACATGGTGAATTTCTTGTGGTTGATGCAAAGTGATGTTGGTTTTGATCCATTAAATTGATTTCCAAGGGTGCGCTTGTGAAGAATGACTTAATGATAAATTTGATACCGAAGCAAGAGATTTGAATGGTGCAAGAAGTTTGAATTCAGTATTAAAGCTTTGAGATGCTCCATTATCACACTTGAGAGCTCCATGGCTGGAATTTGGTAGTAATCCATTGCTATGAAGATTGAAGACTCCTTGATCACAAATTTGGCAACACTTTGTTATGTGGAATTGTTATATCTTTTTAATGAAGGCTATGCACCCTTATATAGAATTCCCAAAATGGAATATTAGATTGTAGGAGAAGCCAAGAAATGGTTGAATTCAAGAAATCATTATCAATAAATCGTTATTGCTTGGCTAGAATGCATAATTGCTTGAACTATTACTCGTAATTTTTGTCTCATTGCTCCAAGCATGACCATCCCGGGGTAGGACGGTCATGATTGTTGATCATCTCTAGGTAGGATGACCCCTATAGGTCATCCCTTGGTGGGATGATCTAGGTTGTAGAAGGGAAAATCCTCCTTGTTTAAGTGATAAAAATCAATGTTAATCCTTGAGGCTGCCCAAGATGGGTCATATGGCCTGAAAAGGTGTCCATATAGGTAGTCTCATCAATATGATGTGTTTTAGGTGTATATAATATTTAACCTTCTTTTGAGCTAAAGCACACTTGAAATTCTTGGAAAATAATTAATTTTATAAAAGTAGCTTCAAGGCTTGATCCAAGTGAGTCAAATGCCCTTTCCAAGTCTTGTTATAAATAAGAATATCATCAAAGAATGCTAAGATGAATTTTTAGAGGAAGGGATGAAATATTTTATTCATCAAACTTTGGAATGTGGATGGAGCATTTGCTTAGGTAAAATGCATGACCAAAAGTTCATAGTGTCCATCATGTGCCCTAAACACCATATTAGGAACATCCTCATCATGGATGTATATTTGATGGTATCCTAATATCAAATTTAACTTGGATAAAAAAAGGCACCATATAGATCATTTATAACAAGAATTGAAAATTTATCCTTAATAGTGATTTTTTCATTGACCAAAAATTCACACACAATCTCCATGACCTATTTTTTTCACCAAAAGTGTGGGTGATGAGTAAGCACTAGTTCTTGTTGAGTTACCTTTGCTTTTAAATAGTTCTTGGATCAACTTTTCAATTTTTGACTTTTGTGTATAGGTATATCTATAAGGGCATATATTGGGTGGCAAATATCCTAGAATTATTAGGATGCCATGATCATGTGTGTGTTGTGGGGGAATACTTATTCAGGGTTATTTGTAATTTAAGGGATTGATCAATTTACCTCTCCTATGGACTACACCAAGAAAAGTTAAGCCATGACTCCATGAGTTCCCTTTTTAAATAATTTCTCCATGTGATGAGAATTGATTCCCCTTACCTATCGAGATGTCATTGACTTAAGAGTGTATTTTCAATATAAGGTGCACAACCATTGAGCTCCTCAAACTATGTCACATCCTCCTAATGGAAGCACAAACATATATATTTTTAGACTATAGTCTCCCACATCAATATTGATATTATGAAATTTTTGTTTCTAAGGAGTACCTTCAATGGATATAAAGACTTCAAAATTATTGCATGGGTAAAAGGAGTAGTCTACTCATTTTACCACCTTGGGATCAATAAAGTTATGAGTGTTGCATATGTTTGTGAGAATTGTTAGAGGTTATTTTTTGAAATACCCCTAAACCCTCATAGTCTAAGGTGTTCTCATATTTTTTTAGGCCTGTAAGAATATCTTAGGTTTGGGATCTTCCATAATTTTGATATCCTCTTGTTGTTCACTACCTAAGATATCATTAGTTGCATGAAGCATGGGATAGGTAGTGGTTAACTCAACATCCAATAGGTATAAATTTTGTTTAGCACATTTATACCTTGGATTATATTTTACATGACAATTGTAGTAGAGACCCTTATCTTCGCGATCTTGCATTCTAAAATATTTTGAATTAGGGTGGCTTATATGTATGGTGTGCTACCATTTTATCTCTATTCAACCTTGCTAACCTAATGGTTGTAATCATATTATTTGGGTTGAAAATATTTAACTTTGTCTTGATTTCCTCTTTCAAATCATTGATAGAGCAACTTGTAAAAAATGTATCATTTAACCTTTTGTATTGTTTGCTATTTTTTTTAGTTCCTTCTCATAGTCTTGAATTGTATGAGTTTAACTTAGCTTAGTCAAAGCTCTTGTAAAGTTCTCATATGCATTGGAATTAAAAAAACAAGTTCCAATAAAATTCATCCAATGAAGGTGTGTTTTCCTTGGATTTAAGGAACCATTAATACCATTTTATTGCTTCCCATTCTAGGTTGAAAGACACTATAGATACTTTTAGAGTGTCATAAGTTTGATATTATCTAAAAATATTGATTTATATAGAATATCTAACTTGTAGGTTTTTCACCATTAAAATTGGTGAAATTCATTTTTTGGTACATGTTGCATTAGTTAAGGTATGTTGTCCTTCCATTTTTTTTTATTTTCAGAGTTTATTAGGGTTGTGTTGGATTCCACCTTGTTGTATTGTTGCTTGTAGGTTTGTTGATGCAAAATCAACCTATGGTTATGATTTTGCCCACAACCTTGCCAACATTGAGTAGACAAACTAAGTATTGAGGGGTTCCATCTAATATCTAGAGAAGGTTGGTTCCTTGGTGGTTTTTATGAGAAAAGAGGAGAAATATTTACTAAACTAAAGGGAAATATAGCCACAACTAGAACTTTTTTTGTGGTACAAATTAAACAACAACAAAGATAAATGCATATAACTTCATGGTCTAAGCATTTTCTATACCTTCATGTAGAAATCATAGTTCCTTAATGTGATTTAGATGTTAATATAACACATGCATGTATCAAATATTTAACTCCAACAATACTATTTATATCATGCATGAGTCTAGATAATAGAACAAATACAATGTATAACTTAGTAATGTAAATAGAAGAATCAAATGTGTATACATACATTTGCACATAATGAATCAAAAGATAATAGAAGCATATATTATTGCTTAAATCTAGAGTACATATGTCCAGTCCTGTAAACGTCTAAGAGCCGAACCTCATTCAGGGTGCGCTCCCTATTATATATACTCTATGACAAGCATATTTTGACAGCTAACAAATTCTGACACAAAATTAGTTACAATAAATGCGCTGTAAAATGCACCAATATGTTTTGCATGGCTTCTTATTGGTTCAATCAGAGAATAAAATCACCAATGGTGAGATTTTAAGATTTTATGCTTCAATAATTGTCTGCCATAGATTGCTGACATGTTCCTCTGAAGGTATGTTCTTATATTTCTATTTATTTCTTTGTTCCACAAAATTTTGTAACGTCATGAAATCGCAATATTTTGAGGTCTTGAACTTTTTCTCCTCTTTGAGCCAATGAAAATTTGAAATGTTGTGAAATCGCAACATTATAGCACCTTAGTATTCTTCCTCCTATTAAGCCCATGAAACTTCGACATATCACAAAATCGTGACATCTTGCTTGCCTTGGCTCTTTTCTTGCTTTGAGCTTGTGAAACTTCAATATGTCACAAAATCGTGACATTGTAGCGCCTTAGTCTTCCTCCTCCTATTAAGTCTAGGAAACTTCAACATGTCACAAAAACGTGATATTTTTATGCCTTGGCTCTTTTATTTCTTTGAGCTCGCAAAACTTCAACATATTGTGAAATCACGACATCCTGCCTACCATAGTCTTGTTCGTTGCTTACTTCACAAAAATGGGAAACTGGTTCAAGCCTCAAAATCTCTGCTATCTTCAAGGTAGTCCTTTTAGACTAACATTCTTGGCACATTCCAGAAAATTTTTGCTAGCAAAAATGTTAGAATCCATGACCTTCATCCATTGGGAAACGAAATAAAAACAATACGGAAGAGGAAGTTTTGTAAAATAAGAAAAGGATTACTTAAATAATTAAAGCATTACCTTTCAAAATACCTCCTATGAACTTATGTATACTTTACTACTGTTACATTAAAATCCTAGTAATTCAAATTTTGTTAAACTCTTCATGGCCGACCGTTGGTCCCACCTTCTGTCAGCTGATTCTGATCAGTTTGCTTGGAATTTTTCTGTGTTTCTGTCATATTGATAAATTTTTTGTAAGTGATGTAGACTTACTTCCAAGCTTCATCATTAGGATTTGATGATTCCATGAAAAACTAATATACATATTGTAATTCTTCCACTTTATCATTAGATAATATCTTGTGCCTCAAAATTAGCTCTTATAAATAGGACTTAATCTGTGTGAGATTTTGGACCATAGAAAACACATGTGCTTCTTCTACGAGATCTTCCTAGCCTTCTATTTCAAATTAACCATCAATAAAATATCTTAGGGATGTTGTGATTGCATCTTCACTTAGAACATT
This sequence comes from Wollemia nobilis, assembly GCA_028583015.1. Classification (NCBI taxonomy): domain Eukaryota; kingdom Viridiplantae; phylum Streptophyta; class Pinopsida; order Araucariales; family Araucariaceae; genus Wollemia; species Wollemia nobilis. The sequence goes on along the minus strand of JAQPPZ010017218.1, from coordinate 10,256,207 downwards.
TGAATTTTCATCCCAAATATATGGGAGTCCACATTTTTTTGCTAGGTTTAAATGCTTTACTAGTCCCTTAGCCTTAGATTCTAACTCCTGGAGGAGTTTTGCCCCTTGGTTTACAAGTTTAAATATTTTGAATAAAATTTTGGTTGTTATTTTAGCCTGAGACCAAGCTTCACTTTGGATCTTGGAAGCGATGTTCACTTCAGATCTTGGAAGCGATGTTCTCAGGTATATTATCAAACAAGACTTGAATTTTTCATTACAACATCTGATCTTACCTATAAAAACTTACAAAAGATTTTAAATCATCTATGATTGCTTCAAGCACTTCCTTTACTTTGGCAAAATATAACAACATAGGCCTTGTTCTTAGACTAAGCAACAAGATATATTCAAACATTTCTTTCCTTACTACTTTGGCCTTTTATTTTGATAGGCCATGTGCTTCATTATGCTTCTCCTAGACTTGTTTTTGAAGTTCCTGTACTCATAGATTGAGGAATTGAATCTATTCAGTCACTTTCTCAAGTTCTTATTTATATTTGACCACCTCACTCATAGCTTCACTGAATCTGTCCTCCTATATTTTAGCCTCTAGTTTCAAGGATTTCTCCACCAATTTTTGTTCCTGCAAAGCGGATTCACACTCTTTTTTGGCTTCCTACTTTTTGATGAATTTTTCTTTAAAATATTCTCCATGTAAGTAAATAGTTCCCAGGTGAGCCTAGTCCATTCTCCATTTGTCTTGCATAGGGATCTGAGTAATGTCTTCGGTTATACTCTCCACTTGATAGTCCTCTATCATTATCTCCCCCTTAGGATTCTTTGATTTTGGGATCAACTTTAGCTTCTGCTACTTCATAGTTGTGGGGTCAAGTGCTATCATTTCTTATGTGTAGGCTGGAGCCTTAGAGGCTTCAGTAAAGCGGGATGCCCACCAATATAAGGTGTTTTTTTTTTCCTTCTTTAGATATTTCAATTTGGAAATTTTTTTATGACTTTCAGTAACTGTAGAGGAGGTGGACCTCATAGTTAGGATGCATGCACCAGGGAGAAATGGGTTTGAGACAAATGCGATACTTCCATCCAAAGGGGTAACTATAAGGTTAGTAAGCAACTCTAGAGATTGGCAAGCTTCAGATTGAATCTGTGAAGATGATGCTAGTTTTGAAGAAAGAAACCATTGTTTCAAAGGAAACATTATATCCTTCTTTGGAATAGAAATGGAAGGAGATTTAACTCAGGAATGAGTAAAAAGAGAAGAATGAGAGAATAAAGAAGCCATACCTAATCCTGTTGGGAGTACACACTGGTTTTCATATTCTACCATGTGATCTTCATTAATATTATCTGTAGTATAATTTTTAACATCTTTTTGGGAGGATTTGGTCACTTCTCCTCTTTCACCATATTTCTCTTCAACATATGTGTCTTCTTCTAGGTCTATTATTTCAATATTTAGGGGAATCTCCCCACGCTAGTTCTTGTTATGTTAAACAATCTATTTTTTTACAAACATATTTTCAGAAATGACTATGTTTAGTCCTTCTTGAGAAAAGTAGACACTATTATCAATTTCTTCATTCTGAGCTTCTTCTTGCACATTGTCATTTCTATATATTTCAATATTCAAAATAGAATCTCCCATATTCTGAGTGAGTTGCTCACTTTATTTGGAAATTCCAACATGTTCAGTAGTTTCTTGTTGTTGATCTCTGCCACCTTGAGCAGCATTTTTAACTTTTAGAGCTATTTCAACTTCTTGGCTATCCCTCTATTGGTTCCTAGCTATAGATTTTAGCTTCCTATTCTTGTTGACAATGGGCACTTCATCTGATTTAGTATTTTAAGGGGAAGGGGAAAAAAAATTTGGGGCCTTTTAAAATGTGGCTATGCCTTTTGATGAGTCAATACCGAGTACCAGATGTTTTTATCTCTTCTCTACTTGTAAGGGTTCTATGATTCCATGCCCATATTTTCCTTGTCCCTTGCCATCGTAACCCATCTTCTCCATCATCTAAATTGCTTTTCCATACGTTTTTCTCTGTTCTTCCATGAAGATGCTTTCAATGGACCTATTTTTAGAGGACCTAAGCCTTATCTGTGCATGTGATTTCTACTGCTCAACTACAATTTTCTTGCCTTTACTCTAGTCTGATTTTTATTTTTTAGTAGCTTTAGGGCTTACTTCTTTGCTGTCATCAATGCTTAAGGGTACTTTTTTGGTAAAAAATTCTAGACCAAGTAGCTTGATAATGGTCATAATAGAATGACAAATTAAGATCATTTTTAACGGGCCACCTCGATTCAATCATATTAGTTTATACCCTCATCGTCCACCATTCATGGAACTTCCCTATTGTCCATTCTGCCCCCTTCTTTTGCATCTTATTAATAGTTTTATCATCCACAACGTACTAAGGATTGTTATTGGGGTCATAATCAACTACATGATCATAAAAATCATGCCATGGAGTCATTGGTTGCATTATTTCTACATGACATTCTAATGCCTCATCTTCGACATTATTTCTGTAATTTTTGATGTCCTGCCTAGGGGACATGTGGTAATTTTTTATAGGGATTTTGTTCAGAATCATTTGTCTCTCTGCAAATCTATTGATGGGTTCATACCTCCATCGTTGTGGTATTTCAATAAGCCCAAATTCCCTTAGATCTTGAGCAATTTGTTCATGTTGCCCTTTATTTGAAATAATAATACCCTCAAACTGGAATGGCATCGTATAGGTACTAGTTTTACCTATCCCTATACTGTATCTAAAATTTATTTGTTTTGTTTGTCTAAAATATTCTAGAGAAAATAATATATTAGTGATATAATGTGGAAGCAAAAAGGGTTTTCTAGTAAACCCATATAGTCTAACAACAACCCCCTGAGTGAGGATGAACTAGTCGCCCTCCTTTGCATATTTTTTTTGCAAAAAATTTACAGCCTTTGGGGTTAACCTTCTTATTTATCCATACATAATCTTTAGGGTTGGCTCCAAAAATTCTCTATTGAAATCATAATATGATATTGTCTTATATAAAACATTAGTCCATTCATATACAGATAATGTTCTCCTTTTCTCATCTTTATCATTTACAAAAATGAAATATAACTCTTGAGCCATAAAATAAAATAAAACCCTTACTAAATATGAAGAGAATTTGAAAGAAGACTAAGAACCCCTTTTCATTGAAGATAAACCTTTGTGAATTTGACAAAAAATGTATCCTGACCAGTCAAAAAATAGGGGCCTGACGCTCCCATCCATAACTAAAGAATCATAATTTTAGGGTTTGACAAAAAATTGACCAATGAAATCTACCACCCATAAATTTTTTCATCAGTCTTCAGGCCCGCCACCATAGCTAAAATGGAAAATAGTTCTAGATTTTTGAAATCCATCAGAGGAATGGGGTTTTTGGGTATGGTCCCTCTAGTTGGTGGTTTCTTTAATTACATTCCTAGGAAATTTTTTATTTTCTTAGAGGGAACAAAATATTTTTCTTGGTCTATAGGGTCAAAATCTTTTGGCTCAAGAGTAGGCACATGATTGGCAAAAAAAGTAGTAACGAAATCATCAGGGTGTAGACACCTAAAAAGCGTCATGTCAAGGTGACTACTCATATGGAACATGCTAGAAGACCATATGGAAGACCTTGGAAAAATACCAAGGTATAGTAGTGGTTCTAACCACTCATTTAGGTAGTTTGGCCTAATAAATGTTAGCCACGGTTGACACCCACAGTTAGTAGTGATGATTGCACCTCAAAGTCGTGACTAGTAGTCAAAATTAGTTGGACCTTGGTCGATCCAAAATCGGTTGCAATGGCCAATTGGTTGTAGATTCGAGCAGTTTAGGGGTGAAAAGATCCAAAATTTTCCCTCCAATTGCTCCAGCTATCCAATCTTGATATTGGCTTCCTCAAGAAGCTAAGACATAGCCCTCATAGGTGCTATAAGAACCCCATCTAAATTTGGGTGCAGTCTAGGTAAGCTTTCATTTCAACGCAGCGAAGCCCTATCGAATTTGAGAGAAAAGAGAGAGATGCATTGGAAAATTTGAGTAGTGAAGCCCTGTTGAATTCAACACTTACCTAATTGCATTGTGATATTTTTTTCTTGCCCCAAATCAAGAGATAAAAATGGAAATTCAAGCCATGGAGGTCTTAGGAGGCTAGGAGAGCCAAGAAACTCAATTAGACCAACTTCACGTGCAATATGATAAATCCAACCACCAAACGAGTCAGAGGACACAAAGGTGATCCTTGACCATCAATTTGGTAGGGAGATTCAGAGATTCAACTCTTAAATTGGAGGACAAATATATCTCAAGCTTAGTTGTGGCTAATAGTTCTCATCACGTGACAAAGTCGTAGTCAAGGTATCATATCTGATTTCCTTTTTTTCTAGTCATAGGATCTTTTAACTTCATTATATTAGCTATTCTTCATGTTTATTTTCTTTAATAGAGACTTTGATCGATAGAATTAGGAGTTTTAGTCACTTTTCTTTCATTTTTGCAATCAAGATACTAATGGTCTTTTCTATGCTTTCATGCTTTCAAATTCATAATCGTGGCATTAGATAGATTGATTGATGTTTCCTTTACAGTATTAATGGTAGAATTATCATGTTTAATGTAGTTTAATATGTTTCTTGCACTTTCTTGATTTCATGTTGCTATGATATCTTTTGTACAATCTTCCTCCAACATCCTCATCAAGAGAGGCCTTCTTTATTACTAATATCCCTCTTTTTGTTTACTACATGTAGAACTAATAGGGTTTTGAGATGCAGGGTAACAAATACCTCTAATCATGGAGAATAAGGTCATCGACACCTTGGAGCAGTTCGTGTCATCGTAGAAGGCATTGAAAGACACCTACCCTTGCGAGGGATATTTCCTACTATAATTGTTGTATCGAATGGGTATCCCTAAGAGGGATGAATTTGTAACATAGATTGATTCAAATTAATGGAAGATACATTTCTTTTTATGTGTTATTTCTTGCCAATTTGTGTATGAATGCTCATTTTTACAAGCTTTACAACCATTACGGCATTAGGTGTTAGCCTTTTACAATATTACATAAGGTGATCACAGTGGGAAACCCACATTAAATGCCATAGACAACTAATATTTATGTTTTGTGATGATAGGTGCTAACTGCTATTGACATCCATGATCAAAATTTATCACCGTGGTTAACACCTGAGGGCAATAGTTACAACCACGTTACAGAGCCACGGTCAGCAGCATACAAGTCGTACAATAGGGAATAAAAGCTTAATCAAATATGGACCTGAGGTAGGACCCATATCTCCCTGGTTTTCCTATTTTATCTATCTATGTTTTTCCAAAAAGCATAAAATGCTAGCATAATTAGGGAATGCAACAAAAATAGATGAAATGCATCGAGTCCCTAGGTCCTTTTTCTTAGGTTCCACTAGTCGCTTCTAGGAACAATGGACCTCTGAGTGCAGTCCACCCTAGTCTCCAGTGGTCTAGGTCCTTTTTGTATGTTGGTTTACTTGTATGAGGCCCAATCTAGTGGCCATATCATCATCATCATTAGTATGCATTTTTAAAAAGTCATTTAGTTTAATCATACATAATTTCTAAAATTAAACATTCCTTTTTGTATAGCATAGAGAAGAATCATTTGAGTGATGTTTTATGCATTTACTTTTCATGCAAAATAAAAGGAACCCCACACACCACGACACATTGTAAACTCTAGTGAGTTGGAAGTCACATCCAACCACTAGTAGGGTTCAATGACGATGGTAGTGATTTCCATCCGTTGGCCCAAATCCTTTGATCCTTGTGTTACTATACCAATACCGGATCCAAGAACCATTCATAGCCTAGAAAATTTGCATGTACTTCTCTTCGGAGGGTATAACACTGATTGGGTGAGATTGGATGAGGGTTTGGAAGTACCTGTGCTCCCTGCCCGGGTGTGGAATTTCATTGACACACTTTGGAGGGATTACACAACCTAGATTTCATAGCCAGGTTGTCGAGCTACGATCATACAGGTGAACTCCCTTTAAAAATTGAGTATATCATCAACATTTTGAAAACATGATGAGAGTTACTTATTGATACAATAAATTGTAAAACACATCAAATAGTTTAGGGCTCACTTTAAACTTTAAAAGATATAATCACCATTTTTTACTTTGTTTGCCTTAAAAATTATATTAGAGATAATACAATATCATGGTGGCTACACAGAGAGGCCGACCCAGGTGTAGATCCAAGATCGAGGCCAAAGCTCCACCCAATGCACAACAAGATGCGTAGCACCCTCAATCACAAAATCCTCCCAAACATCATTCAACGAGTATTAGAGGGGACAATTCTACATGTGAGGGTCTTGTTGAGAATACCCCAGTATGAGGAGCTACCAGACACTCCTCGATACATAGATCAAAGCATGGAGCTTCCCAACATGGGGGTTCTGAATATGTCAGCATTTACTGTGATCACACTTCGCGTGCATCCATAGGATCTGCTAAAGAGTTTATCATTGAGGGAACTAGATTGGTACCCATTCATCCTATGTCTAATGGAGGCTTGAGACCACCAACATTTGAGTATAGACAAGTTCAAGATCCGCCCATCTAGGGGCAAATGAAGAGGGCCACTTCTGAGTGTAGGTCCACTCAAACTCCCAACAAAGGTGAGCCTTGTAGGATCACTATAGATGTATCTAAAGTGGGAGCCAATGGTATGCCACCTCATGATCCATGGCATAGTAGATAGTTGGATGGTTTGAGTAAAGTTCTAGGACAATTATATTACAAGCCTACTCCTGTGCCTTCTCATCCTGTAAGTGTGTGTAGCGATAGTACCATTAGGACTATCAGGGAACCTGGAGAGTGCTCCAAGAATTCTTGAGATATGCATGCCCCTAAATCTCATGCAGACATAGAGTGTATGCAACACCTAGATGTGAATTCCATATTCACATAAAAATGTAAGAGCATAGCAAATTAGTCCATTGGGGGACACACCTATAAAGCCTCTCAAATAGAGCATACACAACAGAGGCCACAAATGGCTAATCACGTAGATAGATCTCACAAGTTGGTGTTAGAGAAAAGATGTTAGATTCTCCAAGAACAATTGGAGGATGTCCACGTAGAGCAAAAACACCTCAAAAATGAGAACACTCAGGGGCAAAGTTTCATAAGACAACACTATATGGACAATGAATGCGCGAGCAACACATCCTTGATCAAAAGGAATGTGTTGATAGGGACGATCGACTGGCCAATGTCAGTTTACATCCCCATAGTGAGCATAGGGAGTGCATTGATAGATGAGTTGCTTTGTAACCTAATTTGCACCATGAGTATATAGATACCCGTACTCTCTACATGACCTAACATAGAGATGGGTGCCCTCTACCCGAGCATCATGGGTATAGGAAGTACAAAGAAGAAGCGGGTAACAAATTGGATCAAGAATATACCAAAATCTTCCAAGTCAAGGAGGAGGAGGAGCCTATTCCTTCACCTAGATCAAAGAGGAACATGCCTCCAAAGGCACCTCCAAGGCAATCCATAGAAGAGGAGTTCTTATAAAGTCTTGGCAGAAAATGTCAAAGCTATATAAAAGCAAGGAACATCTTATCAAAAGCCAACCTTGAATAAAATCCATAATGAACCTTTATGTCCATCAGTGCCTATTATTCCTTATCTTGAGCATTTTGAAATTCCTAAGATAGAAATTTTTAGAGGAGAGGAGGACGCTCAGAAGCACGTCACGAGTTTTTTGGACGTGTGCTTTCATATTGGAAGTAATGATTCCCAGATATTGCAAACTTTCATTATGATCCTCTCAGGACCAGCTCGGGAGTGGTTAATCAAATCAAGAGGCATATCATCACCAATTTCAAGCAATTGGCTTATGCATTTCTTGAACGCTTCTCCTTTAGCATTAAGAAAAAGGTGAAATTGTCCAAGATGGATGCTCTAATGTAACATGATGATGAGCAAGTTATGGATTATGGGAAACGATGGAGAAAGATGATGGAAAATCTGCCATTATCCATCCCTACTTTTGAACTAACTAGAATTTTTATGAAAAGTTACGCCAAACACATTTCGTTATTATTACATTTGTAGCAATATCAGACCTTTGAGAAGGCTTTGATGCAAGTCAAAGTGATTAAGGATATCAAGTTATAGGAGGGTAACTTGAAGCTCAGGAACAAGAAGAAATGGAACAAGATAGGCACTAAGAAACAACAGGCCAAGCTGGCCCACATCAATCAGGTGGCTTTGAACCTTCAGAAAGGGGATAAGGGAAAACAACAATGAAATTATCAAGCCCAACCTCCTCCTATGCAGTATGAGTAGTGCAAAAACAATCATAAGGGTAAGAATAAGTAACAACACCCACCTCACCAGCTCACATATTTGTCAAAATAAATGACTTCGATATTCATTCAACTATGTGAGGCCAAGGCCATACGCTTGTCAGATATCAAATTGTTGGACCCTAATCAACCCAAACCAAAGGGGTATAAGGATGAGTTGTTCTGTATTTTCCATAGAGCAAAGGGACACAACATTGAAGTATGTTGGAGTTTCAAATATTTCATACAAAATATGATAGAAAGAGGTGAGCTAACTGTGGATAACCCTTAGGCAAAAAATAATCAAACTATGGGTATTTACAAAAATCCTCTGCCTAACCACGAGGTACCGAGGAATAATATTGGCTAGGTCAATCAAGTACGCATCAAACCACCAACCCATGGGTTCGTCAGAATGGTCAATGTTGTCATGAGGTATGTGAGGTAAAAAATACCAAATCAACCTCCAACTCCCATTAGAGTCTAAGTTGCATGTAATGTCCCCTTTCCTAACTAGCCACTAGGTACAGTATGGACTTGCCTATACAATGGTTCTCGTAGGTAATGTTGTGGGTTTTGGAGCCTCCAGGTGTTATGGCGTTACTGTTGGATGTTCAGTTTTCAGTGTGGACAGCTTTCAAGACCGTTTCTAGCAGGTTTCAAGGGGACTTACAATTTTTAGTAAGTCGATCAGAGGCAGAATTGGTGGAAACAGACAGTACGATTGAATACCTCGGCGAAATGGGTATCCGTTTCCATAATTTGTTTGGGATTCCGGGGTTCAAGAGGCAGATATTTTAATGTGTAAAGTTAATTATATTAAATTAAATATTTAATATAGTTTAACTTTATAATATTTCATATGTGGGAGATATAAGGTTTATTAGTCACTTAAAACACAAGTAGAAATATAAAGGTGACTTATCAATTGTTAATATGGTCGGCCAAGTTATGAGAATTAAAATTAAAATGTTTTATTTTAATGTTGCTTTGGAAAGAGGAAAAAGGAGGTCGACCCCTCTTGGAGAGTTATAAAAAGAGCAATGAAACTTCATTTTGAGGATCTTTTGGCATTACTTATTTTCGGAGTTGTGAAGAGGGATTCTTGCAGTAGTAATTTGCAGGAGATATCTTGGCTTGTTGGTGACGAAATCCATCATCAAGAACACCAGTGTCGGGAGTGAAATATCTCCTCATATTGGTTAGTTGCACTCTCACTTCAGGGAGTGACTTTGAGCTTCAAAGAGAGGACTTTTGAAGGGTTTTTTGGGCACAAATTGAAGAGGGTTTGGAGGTCTCAGCTGCACATTAACTTCAGATTTCTTTTCATGTCTTGGCTGAACCAAACAGGAGCATATTTCAGTTCATGGTGAATTATTTGTGTAATGGTTTTGTAATAGAAGGCCAAGAACTTCAAATTCTATCCCAACCAATCTGTTTTGGAGCATGATAGAGGAAAAACATTGCAGATTTAGAGGGTTTTCAAGGCAGCCATACCACCATCAGCACTCAGGCTATACATATTGGAAATTGTGCCCTTCATCCTAGTGCCAAACACCTCATATAAGGGTTGTTTTTGGCTGGGTCTTCATCATTGGAAAAAAGGGTATCTTGAAAGTATAATAGCACCCTGGAGAAGCATGTCTTTGAAGATTTATGAGCAAATAATGAAGATTTCCGTATGCTGACATATTTTCCAGAATTAATCAGATCACCATATTTCGGGTATACTCCTTTTAATACAATTTCCTTTATTGGGTTTTTTTATCTATATTGGAAGAAGCTAGTGTTCGAATTTTGTAGCATTTGGATTGATAGTTTTCAATGTGTGATCTATTCTTGAGAGCTGCCCTGTTATTTCTGAGTATGCATGACAAATGTTTGTCAAAATGTCTTGTTGAAAATTCATGAGTTAATATGATATTTGAAAATTGGAGTTAGTACATTGAATGTTCATATGATCTCCAAACATACACAACACTGAATAACCCAAATCAGCAAACAAGACACTCGAGTTTTCAGTTTGGAACCCAAGATCGAAACCTGGTTCTTTTGGTGGCAAATTGTTTTTGTCTTCGAAAGGGGTGGGACATTACATTGCACCTCCTCCAAGGCTAGCCCAAAATGTGCCAGGACCACCAACTAGACTGGTGGTGACAATCAGGAGTAGGTTATTTAAAAACCTACAGATAACTCTAGCGAAGTTATCAATTTATGAATTATTTCAGTAGTATCCCACACATAGGGAGATGCTTATGGATATTCTAAGGTCCATAAAATTACAATCCTAGGATCCAAAAGCATTCACACACTTCATGGGACACGTGCAGCAGTACCAAGAATCGGTCATACGATTTCATGATCATGAAGTCAAGATGATTTCCACTATCATAGCAGACCCACCACTCCATATCATTGTGTGTGAATCACATACCTTTCAAATAGGTTTTTTATTGATACAGGATCATCAATCAATATTATCACGACCAAGGCATTAATATACCTGAAGTTACCAAAGACGCATATCATACCTTTTGCCTTCATGTTGAGAGCTTTCAATGATGCATTATGCTCAACTGTTGGTACGATAGTCTTACCTATTTAGGTGGGGCTGAAGACCATCCCCATGATGTATCATATGATTGAAGGTTCTATGCAATATAATATACTTCTAGGACGACCTTGGATAAGAGAAATGCATTGTGTCCCCTCTATTCTCCATCAATGTATCAAATACGTGCATGAGGGGCAGGTTCACAAAGTGCCTTCCGATGAAGAACCATTTAAATATGTGAATCTAGCAAATTTATTAAGGGATTTTGTGCTCCTATTAACGTACCTAGATATACGACCTGTATCACCAATCAAAGAGCCATGAGGTAAAATAAGAGAAGTGTGTGCCAAACCTACAAAATTTGTATCCCAACGAACGAAGCACACAAAAACCACTTCTACTAGACCGTCAGCATCCGTGATGCATTGGGATGATAGGAAGCTAAAAGAAAATATGGGTGAAAAATAGAAGAAGCAAGCACCCAAAATAGTTGTGATCGAGGTTCCTACTCCCATGGAAGTAGATAACACTCAAGTAGGAGTCGAAGAGGCACCGTAGGTGACCATTCATTTGGTTAATCCTAGATTGGGGGAATATATTATGCAGAATGTGATGTTTACATTGATCATCGAGACTGCATAAGACATGGGCCGACCACGAGCCCATTGCCTTCTTGTAGGGATGGTGGTACCACTGGGGGTACCTCATAACCAAACTAATTTCATCTATGGAGGGCTAGACTAGCTTGTATCACGCACCCCCATGGATGAAGATGATGATGAGCCATTTACTGTGAATGTTCATTATCTTTCTAACCCAAAGTATGTCTTGTGATATTTCAAGTGTTACCATTGGCATGGTTATGGTCTTGAATTATCTAAGCAAGGGCATAGGAGGCCTTATGAACCACAATATCAGTTGCCTATAGATAGGTTCGGGTTAGGATACCATATTGGAGGATAGATTGAACTCATCATGGTATCTTTAGACCGCTTGTACCTTAGTTTGGGGGTGAAGTCGACTTCAATCCGTATCACCCCTTCGAAGGAATAATCAGCTAGTGTCTTATATCACTATAGGACCACCCGAGACATATCATGAAGATATCTTTGTGGAGATCGGTCTAGAGCCTCTACCAAGAGATAACTTGGATGAACAAATTCATGTAGTAGTCGATGAGACAAGCCTACAGGTTAACAATGCTAGCATAGAAGAAGACTCCGACTCAGAGTATCATTCGAACGAGGACATAGTAGAGTCTATTTCTAAGAGAGGTGGACCAAGTTGCATATATGATATTGATGACGATGGTGAGTCCTCAAACAATGAGTGATTTGAGGATGAGACTGAGTTGGCTTATTTAGTCTCTCTTAATTTATTTCATCTATTACCTTCAGAGATAGTCATTAAGGATAATCAATCCTTCATGGATGATAGCAGTTATCGAGAGTGGGATTTCATGGGGCTCCACCTTCCCAATTGCTCGATTCTAGTTGGTAGTGGTGAAGGTCTCTATAATGATAGTGATGATGAAGATGAAATAGAGAGAGCCTATCAGGGGCCTCCCTACTTACGCCATTGTAATGTGCCATACACTACATCGAATATGCGCAAAGATATTAATATCCACCTGCACCTTAGAGAAAGAGATCCCAACCTAGAGAGGATTTATCGTATGGTCTTCCCTAATATATTTACATTCAGAGAGATCCTCGAGCCTAGCGATCCTATTTTTGAGTCTGTTCATAGACCATATCTAGAGATCCCCAGAACCACATATCAGGGATGGAAGTTATATCAATATAGAGTCACATACATCTGATCCTAGAGATATGATATATTCTATCCATATGATATCCATTTATTTGACCACTCCACTTCACAACCTAGTCGATCCTTCCAAACCATTGTGTCTTGATGTAGATGCTATTGATTGGGATCGCGCTGACTCACCACTAGAGCCTGAATATTTCTTCCCTAATGAAGAAATGTTGCAACATTTTCATTTTTTGCCAGGCTATGCACATGATGTTTATCATACTGAGTATGTTTCCAATGCAAAACCCATAAACCCAGTATATGACATCCACTTAATCCCTATGCCTCATCAGCTTCAGGAGGGATCCCACATGTCAGTAGAGGAAACCTTTGAAGTGGATATTAGTAATGATCCTACCAATCCAAGGAAGGTTAAATTTGGAGAAATTTTATCTCCTAATGAGCGTTCCAACCTCATCCCTCTACTGACAGAGAGACCTGTTCTCTTTGCTTGGACTTATAAGGACATGTCGGGTCTAGATCTAAAATTGGTTACTCATAACCTTTTGATAGATCTGTCAAAGAAGCCAGTCAAGAAAAAACTTAGGAAGATGCATCTAACAGTAGCCTTATTGGTCAAAGATGAATTACATAAGCTATTGGATGTAGAGTTTGTCATTTCCATCGACTATCTAGAATGGGTATCAAACATGGTGGCTTTAGGAAAACCTGATGGAAGGATTCGTATTTGTACGGATTTCAGAGACCTTAATAAGGCAACACCAAAGGATTCATTCTCGTTTTCGACCATAGATGCTCTCGTAGATGCAACTACGGGTCATGAAATACTCTCACTAATGGATGGTTTTTTTGGTTACAACCAAATTTGGATTAAGCCCAAAGACCAGCATAAAACCACATTTATAACACCATGAGGGACATTTTTCTATAAGGTTATGTCATTCGGTCTTAAAAATGCTAGTGCCACATATCAACGGGCTATGATATATATATTTCATGACTATATGCATAAGATATTGGAAGATTACATTGATGACTTATTGGCAAAGTCATTACCGCATTTAGAGCATGTTGAGGTCCTAAGAAAAGTCTTTGATCGCCTGATAGAGCATAATGTCAGGTTGAATCCTAAGAAGTGCATATTTGGCATAAATTTATGAAAACTCTTGGGATTAATCATTTCAAAGTGAGGCATCGAAGTTGATCCAACGATGGTCAAGGTAATTTTAGAAATGCATCCATCCACGAATATCAAAAAATTAAGAAGCCTATAGGGTAAAATAGCATCCATAAAGTGATTTATCACACAGTTATTAGATAAATGTTGACCCATGAATGGACTACTACACAAGGGGGTCCCATTCAATTGGGACGAGGACTGTCAAGTAGCCTTTGCTGAGATTAAGCAATACCTGGCAATGCCACCAGTGCTAGCTCCACCAAGACTAGATGAGCATTTTTTGCTATATATATCGATGACCAAATTTGCATTAGGGACCATGTTAGCCCAAAATAATGTGCAAATAAAAGAGCAAGGCATAAATTACATTAGACAAACCTTGGTGATTTATGAGCTAGGATATGCATACATGGAAAAATTGTGTTTAGCGGTAGTGGTCGCTACAAGAAATTATGACACACTATGTTAAGTCATACGACATATGTCATATCAAAACAAAATATTTTGTAGTATATGATGAGCAAGACATATCATAATACACGTACTTCAAAGTGGATCATGCTATTGCTAGAATTCAATTTGAAATTCATTAATCAAAAGTCCATTAAGGGTCAGGTCATAGCTGATCAATTGGCTGAGGTGCCTCTAAAAAATAGCAGGCCTCTCACTATTGAGATTCTTGATGATGCAATATTTGCATTATCAGAAGCACCCAAGCTCTAAGAACCAAATAATAAAGCTAATATGACCTTGTTATTTGATGGTTCGAAGTGTGATAAAGGGGATGGTGCAGGAATAATTTTGTTCACGTAGCAAGGTGCTTCTATGCCCTTTTCATTTAAGTTGGACTTTCCTTGCACTAAAAATAATGCTGAATATGAAGCCCTAATTTTGGGTCTCCAAATAGCTATCACCATGAATATTAAAAGGTTAAATATCTTTGGCGATTCCCTTCTCATTATTAACCAAGTGAAGGGAATTTTTAGTGTCGATGTCCTATCTTGAAGTCTTAAAAAGATATTTGTTGATACATATTTAGCTCAATTGGAATGGTACGACATCGAGGCAATCCCTCGTTCATCAAATAGATTCATATACACTATGGCATCTTTGGTATCCTTAATCCCTCAGAATCCATATACCGATTTTACTACCATCCACGTAAAAAAATTGTCACACTCTATTGTGCAACATGAAGCTTTGGATAACAAAGAGTCAATCAATATGATTCATGTAGAACCAAACCATGAATGGTTCTATAGATCCATATACTTTCTCAAGAGAGCACCTTGCGGTCATTGATCTCGTAGGGTCCTACAGGGAATGGTACTACCATTCACCATAATATTTTTTCCCAATCTGCATTTGTGAATGTTAAACCACAGGGGGAACATGTTATCTTGTCAGTTGATATTGAGAGCTATCAAAATTTGATGTCATAGATAAACGACTCCTTAAGCTTAGTATGATACCTCAGGGATTTTTACATGTTGCAAAGCGCACATTTAAGCAAAAAGTGACAAAGTATGTCTTTTTAGGAGACATTTTATATCATCAAAGCTATGATGGAGTTATCCTTTGTTGTATTGATCCCCAAGAGTCATCTTAGGCAATTTGGCAAGCTCACGATGGTACATGCAATGGCCATTTTAGTGACATGGCTATCGTCAAGCACATCCTTTGCATGGGTTATTATTGGTCCACTATGGAGAAGGATTACAATGTGTATGTCAAGAAATGTGTTAAATGCCAACATCATGCTAATATTATACACCTGCCATCATAGGCATTACAACCCATTCAAGTAGCTTGGCCATTTGCTCAGTGGGGTTTGGATCTCATCAATAATATCTCTCCTCTATCATCGGGTCAGCATACATTCATTATTATGGCTATTGAGTACTTTAATAAGTGGGTGGAAGTAGTCCCATTAACAATGACAACTAGAGAATGTATTGATGATTTCATACTCACAAATATCATAAGTCATTTTGGGATACCATCCAAGATAATTTTGGATAATTGTACATCATTCAAAAAATAAAACTATGAGAGATTTGACGTTCAAGTACAAGATCAAACATAGTTTTGTGACTCCATATTATCTGCAAGTAAATGGGCATGTTGAGGCCTCAAACAAGATAGTAGTATCCATATTGAAAAATATAGTACAATAACATCATAAATATTGGTACATCTAGCTATCCCTTGCATTATGAGCTTATAGGACTAGTATTCGAACACCCATTGGGGCAAATCTATTTTCACTAGTAAATGGCGTTGAGGCCATTATGCACTTAGAGCTGGAAATTCCAACACTGTGCATCGAATTGAAAGAGTTCATCGATGACGACACTTCACGACAAGTTCACCTAGATCAATTGATGTTTCTTTATGAACATCGCATGAATGTCCTTGAGCATCTTCATGTTTATCAAGAGCACTTAAAACAAGCTTACAATGACAAAGTCCATCTGAGAGACTTTGAGGTTGGTGATATTGTGCTAAAAGAGAACCAATAGAACTCAAATATGCCACCAAAAATGTGAGACAAATTTGTGTCTAACTGGTTAGGTCCTTATATCATCTCTGAGAAGATTGGACCTGGGAAATACCACTTGACATCATTGAAAGGGGTTGAAGAGCCTAAACCTCTCAACATCCTTCATATTAAAGCATTTTATGCCTGAAACCATAAAAATGCCCCAAAGGCATCTGTAATCCCTTTGATCATTCAACAAAAGGCCCCAAAGGCATATGTAAGCCTTATGGTCAAATCAAAAAGTTATAAAATTTAAAAAAATTGGAAAATATCAAAAATTCAAAAATATTTGCATTTCATTTTGCATTTGCATTTCATTTCATTTGCATTGCATTAGGCATATCCATCCGTTGCACTTGCATTAGGATAGTTGTGTTTACAATCTTACAAATGACACCACATTTGTATTTCAATCATGCATCTTTGCACTATCATCATCATTCACCACCCGTGTGAGTAATTGTGTTTTTCAACACAACTTTTATTATTGCTATGAAGAATATACTAGGGTTTTTCGATCATTCAGCTATACCTAGTGGTCTTCTTAAGATTTTGGTAGAAGTCTTACTTTGATTTTGTAAATGAGGTCTAGTTTTCATAGCACTTAGCATATAAAAATCCTATCACTAATCAAACACATTTAAATAGTCTTAATTAGGGTAAGGAATGATGAAAACTACAAAAGTGGTCTGAGTCACCTTAGGAAAAATGTTTTGTTACTTGCTTATTTTGTAAGAAGCAATGGTCTAGAGTAGTGTCCATTGGAAAAAGGACAAGCTTGCCCCCAAACCGAATAAATCCCTTGCTTACAAATGAAGGAGCAAAATCCTTGAGTGAAATTCCAAAGTTAAATCCTCAAAAATGAAATCAAATTAGTATCAAATCCCTTGCTCAAAAGAAAAAGAAAATAAATAGTGATTTTTATCACTATATAATATAAAAAATTATTTGTATCACTATATGTGAGCAAGTATCCCATTAAATTGAAGAAAAGAAGGGGGTGAGCTTGAATCCACGAAATGATCAATGCTTGAAAGCCATAGAGTGATCCTCAATCTCAACGATGGGCTGAAAGAATCCTGCCTGTCATTGAAGGCCCAAATTGCTTAGTGGTATAGTTTAACTAAATATGAACCTAGGATCGGATAGACATTTGAGGATCCCCAATATTAGAAATGGGCTAAAATAATCCCGCCTAACATTGGGGTATGCTTATGCCTTATCTAATATACTCATTTGCACACACAGGGATAATGAATAGTTAGGGTCTATCCTAGCGAAATCCTTATATTTCAGAAGTCTAGTATGGTTAGTATACAACTTTTGATAAGTCAACTAAGTTTTTGAGTCTCATGGAAAGCCTCTAAAATTCCCAAATTGCAACAATCAATTTTCAATGCAATTATCAAATGTCAATTTCTTTTATGAGAGTTTTTTTATTAGAACTATTTGTAGTATAGGATAGATACCGGATGGATGTCAGAAATGATATTTAAATGACCACTGACTATATTATATTTACTATTCTAATATACAAACGCTTATGAATAGAAACCATATATAATTGCATCTCACATATGGGTACACAATTTGTCAATTTTGATAAAAAGATATAACAATTACATTTCATGATTGGTATACATTTTGTGGTATCATCCATTAGATTGTTAAACCCACATTGCATGCATACATTATGTTTTAAGTGATTAAAATATAAATGTTCATTTACATAGCATTCGTAATAGAAATATTTTTGCAATACATACATGTCATAAATACAACATAGGTTAAATGCATACAAGTACAACAAATTATACATGCATTTAACAGCAAACATTGCATCATAAGTAGTCCATCTATACATATATATCATTGCATTTAAAATAATAAATCCATTATACATCTAGTGCATGACATCCATACATCACATCATATAGTATAAAATAAATAGCACATCTAAGCATTACATCCATATGCATCTCATAAAATAAATACAAATAATAATAAAGCAAATAAATTGCACATATAATGAGTCTCAATGCCATATCATATATATATATATATATATATATATATATATATATATATATATATATGTGTGTGTGTGTGTGTGTGTGTGTGTGTGTGTGTGTGTGTGTGTGTGTGTGTGTGTGTGTGTCAAAAAATATACATAATAAGCAATACACCGATATGTGTCAAAAATTCCCGTAGGCTATAGTTGTGTAGGTCCTCGACCTTACACATAAAAATGGTACAAACATCTAGTAGATATTTGTACTAAACAAGGCCTCCCTACATTTGGAACTAGCACCAAAGGTCCCCTCTGATCTGTGACTCCTATGGCTGGACCGATATGAATACTGGCATGTCTCCCGAGTGTGAGTCCTCTAAGAGCCTAAAGTTGTGGGTATCTCTGGAACCTCACCCCCTAGTAGTTGAATTGATCCTCTCAAGGTGGTGATGTATGCAGAATCCCATGCTCTATCATCAATGTGCTATTGCACTATAGCCCAAAGTATCTTGATCTCTGCCCCTTGATCTAGCCCCGCTAAACCTTGTATTGCCTAAGCTACTGGAGCAGTTGGTGGTGCTAGAGCAACATATGAAATAAAGGGACCTCCCCTCTTAACCCTGAGCGCATCATGTTGTGCCCTAAGAGCATCTAGATGAGATTGTAAGAGGATGCATTGGCCTGTAACCCATTGTATCTATGTATCTGTTGAGGCAATCCTAGCCTACAGAGCGGTCTTATCCTCCTCATAGCCACACCACTGAGCCTACCCTACTATGATTCAAGATTTTAGATCTCCAAACTTTGCCTATAAGGTGGCAATGGTGGTGTCTCGATGTAGAATTTATGTCTGCAAAGAGCCTACCTGAGTCTGTAGGCTGGCAACCTAGGTCTTGAGCTGTCCAACCTCACTGTCAAGTGTGGCCTCACCCTCCTCAAGAGCTTCACCCTCCTCCTTAGCTGGGGCTACCTCCTCTATAGATTCCTCATCCCATATACCCTCAGTCCTCTAATAAACTCAATGATCGTGAGGGTCTATATCGACTCCCTCTACACCATCGACTGCATCATCTACTATCCTTCCTAAGGGGCCCTTGAAGCTCTGCCATACCCTGAGTGTCCACCAAGTATCATAATTAGGAGTAGTACCTACATCGGTCAGCATAGAATCATAAAATTCATCATCCTCATTTCCCAGTGGAGTCACCCTAGGCCAAGTCAAGTCCCTCTTAAGAGTGAGGTGATGGTAGATGGTAGGCAAATCTAGAATATCCTACCTGATCCCAACTGTCTGGTAACACGAGAGAAGTAGAAGAACTCTCATACCTCAGACTTGTGTTCGAGGAGCCATCTATCTATGCATTCTCAACATAGTCGATCATCGACCTCCATCCATGGAGGACAGTCTAGGTATGGGTTCCAGTCTACCTCATCCACCTATAGTCGCGATAACTGTCCAATGTAGTGAGCCAAATACCATGCATGATATCTTCTCTAGAAGACCTCTTGCTCATGAGGCCAGCATACTACATAACACTAGTGTGCCTCCTTAATGGTGTCAATCTCGAGTGGTAGGACAACGGGGCACTCGATCCTAATGTGTTTCCATCCCTAGATCTAAAGTAGTAAGTTGTAGTCTATGCCTACTCTGCTCCTCTATGTGATCTAATACAACTCATTATAGAGTTGCGCTAGTAGGGAATTCCTCCAAGATAGGATCAGAGGTTGATCAGTGCTACTCGCTAGGACATCATACATCCTATCTAGGAGGTTCCAAGGGAACCTCGCTCCATATGAGTCAAGCAAGACAATCTACATGATCAGGTGCATGAACATGACCACTTACTGGAAGAAGAACCGCTAGGTATACCAATTCTCAATGTGGACCCCTCCATGGTCCGAGTGTTGTTGTGCTGCCTTGCTACGACCATCAAATATAATCATGAATACTGCATTATTTGCATTTGTCGACGAAGATGTGATGGCCTCACCATATAGAGGGAGTCGAAAGATGTGGTAGATATCCTCCAAAGTAATGGTCATCTCACTTGTCGATAGGTGAAAGGTATTGATCTACGCATCTCAACTTAGGGCCAATGCAATCATGTAGGCATGGTCAACCCTAATGGTGGGGAGGTGCAAGACACAGCCAAATCCCACAACCCCAAACCAATCCTACTTCACTTGGGTTAAGGTATCACACAAGTTGCGAAGGATATTTTATTCTCTTGCCCTCGTAGTTAGAGTCTGGTTGATAGCAAGGTAATAAGGCAAAAATGAATAAAAATCAATCATAAACATCAAAAATGACTTAAAAATGATAAACAAAATCATAAAATCGTAAAAAAACCAAAAAAAATCAAAAAATACATCCAAAATATTCAAAAACAATGGAAAAATGCACTTCAAAAATAAAAAAAAATCAATTAAATCCTTGCAAAATTCAAAAAAATCGAAAAAAATTGAAAAAAAATTAAAAAAAATCTAATGTTTCGAGTTGTGGCTCAGGTGGCTCAGACCTGCGGTCGGGATGGCTGTCAAAATTTTGACCATTGGGATTTAAATCCCTCCATGGCTCATAGTCGTGGCCCCCAATTTACCAATTAGGGACCGCGCTTGCCAGCCATAGTCAAGAAGGAAGGCCTTTTTTAGGTCCTTCCTCATCCCGAGACCCCCCAAAAATAAAAAAATAATAAAACAAAAGAAGAAAAACAAAAATTTTCAAAAATTAAAACCCTCCCCTTAAACTAACCTAGGCTAAAACTAACTAGGATGAGGTTATTTACCGACGGTTTAATGAATTTCAATTGACTCATTACTTAATGAGGTTAATTTTAAAACCGATAAAATAATGATGGTCGAGGGTTTTGTGTGCTTCTACCTTAGTCGCACTGGCTCCTCCAGGTTGGGCTGCCATCGGTCTAGGTGGTAGTGAGGTCAAGTTTGCAGCAGCGCTTCATGTCAGAATTGTTCAAACACCTCTTAAAGCACTCAGGATTTGAAAGCAATTTTTCTAAACATTTTCTATTTTTTGCCTAACCATGGTTAGCACACGCGGGCACAGAATTAGGGTTTTCCAACCGCATTTGATACCCATAGCTAGCAAAATTTGAAAACCTAGCTATTTTTGAAAAACACAGCTAGCAAACCATACTAAATGCTCAAAAATCCCATCATGAGGAAATGTAAAATGTCAAATTAAAAATACCCACCTGACCAGAATTATCAAAAACATAAAAAAAACCAAAAAAAATTAGATAAAACAAAAGCCAAATGTGCCTTGTACCTAGTAATTTACCCTATACACTTGGTAGTTGCAACAACTTGCGCTCCATGCAATCCGATAGGATGATTAAATTACCATAAGGACATTTGGGGCAAATTCATCATTGTTGAATTGTTATGCTTTATTTCAACCCCTTAGAAGGCCCACACGATCGGACTGCTCCACAGGAACGAGGTATTCATACCACTTCTTCTATGACATTTTTAGAAGATCATCAAATAATATGATTTGACACATGCCTAATTGGAATTGCTATCATCTGGATTCCCTAAGAAGGCCATTGAGGTTGGACCGCTCCATGGGATAGATATGTACAATTACTTTTAATAGTTGCAATCATAAACTGATTAGGCCTAAAGAATAATCAAATTCTAAATCTTATTTTGTTCAAATTCATTTATAGTGGTCAAGCGACTTGTCACTTATTCAATTACCATTACCCTCATCGACTCATCGCTTGAGGGGGTAGTCATTATATCATAATCATAATAAAAGTCAAAAGAAGATCCCTTGATATTTTCAAAATTATGTTCATCTTACGAATCATTGCCAACAACTATCATAAGCTTACCCTTTGTTGGGGCAAAAAGCAAATATGACAATTTAATTTGTAGGTCTCTTTCTTTTGGTTATATAGGCTCGAAATCCTATTGTAGCACCAAAGCTACCTAAATGTCTGATGATGAGTGCAAGCTCTTGCAAATTTAAGCCTTCCATCGAGTTGGAAGCAATGATTCTAGGATGCACATTCTTTTGCTGGACCCTGAGCATCTAATGTCGATCGGACTAATGATCATCATCCAACCTACGACATCATTTTATGAGGTCTATTTTTTCTCAGTGTCATTTGATCTCACAAAACATCTCAAAAGGGGCATCTGTAGACACCTAAAATGTGTCATGTCGAGGTGACTACTCATATGGGACATGCTAGAAGACCATATGGAAGACCTTGGACAAATACCAAGGTATAGCAATGGTTCTAACCACTCATTTAGGTAGTTTTGCCTAATCAATGTTAGCCACGATTGACACCCATGGTTAGTAGTACTGATCGCACCTCAGATCTGCAGCTAGCAGTCAGAATCAGTCAGACCTTGGTTGATCCAAAATCAGTTGCAACGACCAATTGGTTTATATCTGAGCGGTTTAGGGGTAGAAATATCCAAAATTTTCCCTCCAACTTCTCCAGCTATCCAATATTGATCTTGGCTTCCTCAAGAAGCTAAGACATAGTGCTCATAGGTGCTATAAGAGCCCCATCCAAATTTGGGAGAAGTCTAGAGAAGCTTTCATTTGAACGCAGCAAAGCCCTACCGAATCTGAGAGCAATGAGAGATATACATAGGTGAATTTGAGTAGCAAAGCCCTATCGAATTCAACACTTACCTAATTGCATTGTGATATTGCTTTCTTTCCCCAATTTAAGAGATGTAAATGGTAATTCAAGCCATGGATGTATTAGGAGTCTAGGAGAGCCAAGAAACTCAATTATGCCAAATTCACGTGCAATATGAGTAATCCAACCACCAAACGAGTTAGAGGACATAGAGGCAATCCTTGACCATCAATTTGGAAGGGAGATTTAGAGATTCAACCCTTAAATTGGAGGACAAATATATCTCAAGCTTAGTCGCGGCTGTCAGCCACGGCTAACAGTTCTCACCGTGTGACAGAGACGCGTTTAGTGTATCATCTCTGATTTTCTTGTTTTCTAGCCGTAGGATCTTTTAAATTCATTAGATTAGGCATATTTCATGTTCATTTTCTTTAATAGAGACTTTGAACGGTAGAATTAGGAGTTTTAGTCACTTTTCTTTAATTTTTGCAATCAAGATACTAATGGTCTTTTCTATGCTTTCATGCTTTAAAATTCGTAATAGTGGCTGTAGACACCTAAAACATGTCATGTTTAGGAGAACTACCCACATAGGCACATTCCTAGACCATATTACTAAACCTTGGACTTTCCAAGTATCAAAAGTGGTTCTCACCACTCATCTGGGGCATTCTGAGCCCATCCAAGCCTAGCCGCTCAAGGCTAGAGCAACCGAACCTTAGCCACTCAATCCTAGAGCAGCCAGACCTTAGCCACTGTAGACGACAGTGACCAGATCTTAGCTGTAGTAGACAACAGTGGCTAAGCCATAAAAAGCATTTTGTTGATAAATAGGCCTAATCACAAGTGAAAGTGGCAGTCTGCATGCAATAAAGGTGAGCAGGAGTAACTTTGCATTCTCCTTCATGGCCAGTTCACATGGGAGACTCAAGTCCAAAGTTAGAATTTAGTTAATTGGCCTTCAAACATAGACAATGACAAAACTTCTCATGCTAACGACTAGTTTACATGGGAGACTTAAGTCCAAAGTTAGACTTTAGTTAACTGGCCTTCAAACATAGACCAATGACAAAAATTCTCATGCTAACGATCAGTTTCATGGGAGACTTAAGTCCAAAGTTAGACTTTAGTTAACTTGCCTTCAAACATAGACAATGACAAAAATTTGCATGCTAACGACCAATTTACATGGGAGACTTAAGTCCAAAGTAGACTTAAGTTAACTAGCCTTCAAACATAGACAATGAAAAAACTTCTCATGCTAACGACCAGTTTACATGGGAGACTTAAGTATGAAGTTAGACTTCAGTTAACTGGCCTTCAAACATAGACAATGACAAAACTTCTGATGCTAATGACCGGTTTACATGGGAGACTCAAGTCCAAATTTAGACTTCATTTAACTGTCCTCCAAAGAATAGAAAAAGATAAACTTATCATGCTAACATCTACTATGCATGAGGGATTCAATCCTAGGGTTTTGGAAATAGATTTTATGGTTTCAAACATATTTAAAAGGTGCAATCCTGAGAGCACCAAAGGGACATAAGGGGATCAGATATCAATTATGAGACCAAGGATGATATTTTAGCAAAATTATTTGAGAGAGATTTTTCTTGGATTGGAGAGCATATCTGAGCATCCTTGAGGAGCAACAAAGTGCTATCCAACTGAGAGGTGATCATCCATACACATACGATAATAATTTAATAGTAGTAGCAACTTAAGACCATAGTATTTGGGTCAATAGAGAGGGATTTCATCTTAGCGATCGTTGTCCCTGACAGTGGCCCACAAACATAGCCTAGGTTTTAGGTGTTTCTCTTATTCTAATTTCTTTATATTTCATATCATTAGCATAGAATTTACTTCATTCATTGGCATTCATAGAACTAGTTTCATTAATTGAGCATATTTCCTTTTATTATCATATTTATCACTAACAGCCTCATCCGGGAAGGCAATCTCGGAAAACTAAGCATGTGTCATTTTTTTCATTTCTCATAGGAATACAGGTTCATTAGATGGATTAACAACATTCGAAAGCACAAAGATCCCTCTAGGAATAAGACTTGGAGAAGGAGGCATTTGTAAGCCCTCAAACATTTTCGTGTGCAAAACTGGGAAACCTTTAAAAGTGCACCACCCCTTGCGAGGGGACATTTTACCCACTTTTAATTCATTGTATCAAAATGTGTATCCCTCAGAGCGACCGACATGTAACTGGGTTCCAATATCAATAAAAGTATCTCTCTTTGTTATTTTCATGTTATATGCATTTCAGGGTCTTTCATTTCATTTTGGTATAATATTGCAAGTAGAGTAAAGAGGTGCGTGCATCTCGGGGTTGCTATAGTGGCATTAGATAGATTTATTGATGTTTCATTTACAATATTAATGGTAGAATTATCATGTTTAATGTAGTTTAATACGTTTCTTGCACTTTCTTGATTTCATATTGCTATGATATATTTTGTACAATCTTCCTCCAAAAGCCTCATCAAGAGAGGCCTCCTTTATTACTGATATGTCTCTTATTGTTTATTGCATGCAATACTAACAGGGTTTTGAGATGCAATGCAACACATACCTCTAATCATGGAGAAGAATATCATTGACACCTTGGAGCAGCTTGTGTCATCGTATAAGGCATTGAAAGAGACCTACCCTTGCGAGGGATATTTCCTACTATAATTATTGTATCAAATGGGTATCCCTAAGAGGGATGAATTTGTAACACGATTGATTCAAATTAATGGAAGATACATTTCTTGTTATGTGTTATTTCTTGTCAATTTATGTATGAATTCTCATTTTTACATGCTTTACAACCATTACGACATTAGGTTTTATCCTTTTACAATGTTACACAGGGCTCGGGGTGAAAAGGATTCTACCATGGGAGTTCTTAACTATTCTTTCTTTGGTGTCGTAAAAACTAGCAATAGCTTTAATCAATTCAGGACAGGGATGAATGGGAATATAAACATACCAGTAGAGTAGAGCATTGAAGGTGAAAGTGGCAAGAGAAGATGCAGTGAAGCCTGTAGCCATTCTCTCCTCAATATCCCTCCAAATTTTCTCTAGGGGTTTCTATGTTACAACAGTATCACCAATTTTGGCATCCCTATCGAAAAATTTATTGCCTACTTTATCCTCGTGTCTCGCTACTGGGGAAACATAAGATGAAGCTGACATTGCTTCCTTCTGGATATTTTTCTTGGGAGCCATAGGAAAACACTCATAAAGATTGTTTGCACTAGGTTCAAGCTCAAGAATAAAAATAGAAAGTAAGTTGCAGTAAAGAAATTCATTCGAAAATGAATTAGGATTTTTTACATCGATTTGAAAGATCATGCATGAATTGCATTAACTACGGTTGGTGAACTTGTATTTCTCGAATCTTCTTGCGCGTTGTTTATGCCACTTCCTCACATGCTAAATTTTTTGGCCAAACACTGATCGTTGCATTAAATGAGAAATTACGCTCTTCAAGGTATTGATCATCCACAAAAGGAGTGCTTTCTTGCCAATTATCGAAAGGCTATGTGGCAGGTTTTGAATTTTAATCATTACATCCCAACAAGATAACACTCTTTTTTGTCTCTTTATTGGTTGACCTTGGATGGTCGTGAAATGGCAATAAAAATTGTTACAAGCTGAAAACTTTTAAATATTTACAAAATACTATATACATAATATACAAGAAATTCTCTCTGTTTATTCGAAGTAGAGCTTTAAGTGAAAAGCATTCATTGTTATAGGTTGAATTACACCTTGCTGATATTTTAGCTAAAATGAATTAAATTGCTTCTTAGTAATTATCTCAAAGGGACCTTCCCAAAAGGTGTCAAATTTTTGGTGTTGCCCTGGCTTGGCCTTTCTCTCATTCCATTTTAAAACCAAGTCTCCAACTTTAAATTTTTTGAAGGTAGTCTTTTTATCAAACCACCCTTTTGTGTCAGTATCGTGTTTCTGGTGGTGATTATAAGACTGCTCCCTCTGTTCTTCTAGTTGTAAAAGTTGCATCAACCTAGCCTCCATTGGTTAACTTCCTTCGACATCAATCTAATTGAGTAACTTTAAAGCTGGTATCTCAATGTGTATTGGAAAAATAGCCTATTTACCATAAACCAAGGAATAGGATGATGTATCAATGGATTTCTTAATTGAAATTCTATCAACCCACAATGCTTGGTTTATCAAGGAGTACCAACTCCTCTTGTTATATTTTAGAGTTCTCTTCAAAATTTTGAGAATATTCTTATTTTTAGATTTTTCTAGGCCAATCCCTTGTGGGTAGTAGTTGGAGGAGGTCTTCAAGTATATATCATATCTACCAGTAAATTCAATCATCTTAGTGCCAATGAAGGTTGATCTATTATCTATAAGCAGTGAATTTGGTATACCAAACCTTGTAATCAAGCTTTCTACAAACTTAATCATGACTTATTGATCATATTTCTTAGTGGTAATTACTTTAACCCACTTGGTAAAATAATCTATGGTAGTAAGTATATACTTGTGGCCAACCGATGAATTTGGATCTATTACTCTAATAAAATCTAACCCCCACTGTTGGAAGGGTTCTTCAACTTGGATAAATTTTAGAGGCATAGGGGCATTTTTGTTCCTCCCTACATATCTCTAGCATTCCTCACAAATCCTGGTTACTTTGAAAGTATCAGAGAAAATAGAAGGCCAATAGCAACCTACTCTAAGTATTTTTAATGTAGTAGTTCTTCCCAAATAGTTTTCCCTAGATAAGCCTCCATGAAATTCTTTCAGTACCTTTTGTTTTTTATCTTCCCTTATGCATTTTAGTAGTACGTCATCTATGTTTTTTTAGTATAACCCTTCTGATAAAAGGGTTTATCTCAATGCTTGGGTTCTATACCTTCTTCTTTGTGAAGCATTAGGTTATCAAGACATTTTCCAGTCTAAAAATACTCCACGAGGTCATCAATCCAATCAATATTATCCAGATTTTGATTTGATTTTGCATTCAACATTATGCTTTAGTGGGTTGCATGATCATTCAAAGCCTGCTTAGCCAACTCTTGGTATAATTTCCTACCCCTTACTATTTTTTTTGGGTGTATCTCTACATCATATTCTTGTATTTTCATCACCCAACCAGCTTTCTTTTCACCAAGTTCTCCTTGTATTATAAAATTCCTGACATCAGAATGAATCACATAGAAAATTATTTTTCTTTGTGATAGGAAGTGCTTGAACTTTACTAGAGACTTCATGACAACATATACTTGTTTCTCAATAAAATTATATCTTTCCTCATGATCATGCATTGTGGTACTTATAAAATCTATAGGCCTTTCTTCATTATCATCTCCCTTATGGGTGAGAACAGTAGCATAGCTTTCTTGCTCCCAAACAATATATAAGATGAAGTTTTTGGAGTAATCGAGGTTAACAGGTACAAGCTCTTGAGTTATTTCCTCCTTTATCTTTCTGAAAGCAACTTTCCTTGGATTTTTCCATTTGAATGGAGCATCCTTCTTTAGCAGTTTTATCATTGGTTTGACAATTTGTGCAAAATCTACGATAAACTTGTGTACAAAATGTATCTATCCAAAGAAAGATTTCAAACATTTCTTATTCACTGGAAAGGGGAATTCCAAGAGTGTTTTTAGTCTATCAGGATCTATGGCTAATATAGATTTTGAGATAACATGACCAAGTATAATGCCTTCTTCTATAGCAAATATGGATTTCTTTGGGTTCAAATATATCCCAAATTCTTTGCATTTTTCAAATACCCTCTCAAGGTGTTCTATATGATATTATTTATGGTGAGAAAAAACTATCATATCATCTAAGTAGATGACTATGACCTTGTTAGAAAGTTCCCCAAAGGCCACATCCATTACCCTTTGGAAGGTTGCTCCTACATTGGATAACCCAAAAGGCATCCTTTGATAGGCGAATGTCCCCCACTTGGTGGTAAAGGCTATTTTATATTTATCTTCGTCTCTAACCCATACCTGATTATAACTAGAGAAACCATCCAATAAGGAGAATTACTCTGATCTTGCTACTGTATGTAAAATCGGTTCTATCTGTGGAAGTGGGTAATGATCCTTGAGTGAAGCCTTGTTTATATTCTTGAAATTGATGGAAAATATAATGTCCCCTTTTTTATTTCTAACTGGGATTATATTAGCTACCTAGATAGAGTGTTTAATAGGGTACACTATCTTAGCTTGAAGGAGTTTTAACAAATCTTGCTTCATCAATGATTTTATCTTTGGGTTCAAAGGCCTTTGATTTTGCCTGAAATGTTTAGCATCTTCCTCCAATTCGATGGTATGTTGTATAGTCTCTTTCCTGTACACTTTGAGATCATTGTATACCCAAGCAATAATGTCTATAAATTTCTTGCACAATTCTTTGATCTGATTTAACTCTTCTTCTGTACAATTAACTCCAACTTTGATCACTTTTCCTAGTTCTACTTGAACTTCTTTATACCGACATTTATCAACCTTTATTTTATGGCCTATTGCTCTGTCATTATTGTCAAAAATATTCTCAAGGGTGATCAGTCCCTTTGGGATATGATTATTCTTCAATTGAATTAGTCCTTCTTCTTCGTCCTCTAGCATTCTACCGCTTGAGCAATTCATTTCATAGATTAAAAATCTAATATTTGCTCATCATTTTCAAAAACTTACCAGAAAATATCTTTATCTAGCACAAAGGGTCTATATATGAATCTCATTGTCTTGGACTTATGAATGACGTTGTTGATGGAGCAGAAGTTTACTCCTACATATGCCAATAAATCAGTGTGGGTGTTTTTCTCTTTAGGGATAGAATTAATGTTTACAGCCTCGAAGGCTTCTAAAATGTCCCACACCTTATCTCTGTATGCCTTTAGGTAATGTTTTTTACTCGTACATTTTTCTGTGATTTGATTCACGAATATTTCTAAATATCCATAAATTTATAACTACTTAACTCCTAGTTTTTTAGTATTTCTCAGATCCAGACAAAGTACTTCGTACTTAGCTGCATTATTAGTGCAACTCCACGTCAACCTATAAGATAAAATTCTCTCTTTGCTTATGGGGGATATTAATACTATACTAGAATTGGCTCTGTTATTGCATCTAACCCCATCACAAAAAAGCTTCCAGAGCTGACTGGTAGACTTATCTTCTTTGGGAGCAGGAGCCACTTGTTTTTTTTGTTTTACAATGGAATAACTTTCCATCTCAGTTTCTACCATGGTGTTGAAATTCTTCAGAGAGAACTGATATTATGTTTGAAGCTCTTCTAAGGTCTCTTCCATTAGATCAAGATCCTCTATTTCTTCTGTCATCATACTTACAGTACCGACCTCTTCTATCTTTTCTATGTGAAAGGTGGATGGGTTTTCATTAAATATCTTGATACTTATACCTTTAAAAGGTATTTCCAAATGTGAGTAGTCTAAATATAGATATCCTCCTATATTTTCCATAAAATCCCTAGATAAACACATACCGAAGTATGGTACTAAATCTACTACTACCACTTCTTGTATGACTATAATTTGAGGTATTCTATGAAGCTTTATAAGGATATATTTTACCCCTATAGTCTTGACTGGAGTGCCATCTAACTGCAGAATTCTTGGGTTGCTTCTAGTGTACTCCATTTCCATAATATTGCACACTGCTTTTGGTATTACTATGGTAGTAGTACCTGAGTCTATCATGCAATAATGTACAATCCACCCTTACATTTGAAGATATAGATAAAAGGGGGGTGGTCCATTTTTCCCAGTAGTAGATGTTATGTTCGTCTGAACTATATTTGAGTAGGATGAGTTCCTACCTTTGTTTTTTATTAACCTTAAAGATTCCTGCAAGAGATCAATTTGACCAAGAAACTGCAAAGCATCATACATGCTTGCTTTTGAGGGAGTCTTCTTCATCTCTTCTACTATGTTAAAATAATATGAATCAACATTCCTCTCTCTTTATTTAGAAAAGGTATCATATATGCTTCTGTATTCTTGAGTTGCTTTTGTTCTTTGTCTTTTAGTCAGAGAAGGAAATCTTAACCTCTCCTTAGTCTGTTCTTGAGTCTTGGCCTCCTTTTGTGAGATAGACTCTTTATGTAATTCTGACCCAATGCTCTGGGCAAGGACTTGAGATTTCTTTTCATAGAAGATATCTCTTTTAGGTAGAGTATTAGGGACTGAGGGAAAACTCGTAGGCTAGAGTTTTTGAGGATCTACTTGCAGAGGTTTTTTGCCTGATCTTGTCAAGACCACAACTTGTTCAACTGAAGGCATCATGAAATTATGGTTTTTTTCTCTGATCATGCTCATGTGTCCTTTCAAAATTTTCTCTACATTTTCAATAGAAACCTTTTTTACATAGTGCTTATGGATCATACGTGAAATTTACCCATGTGGGTCATTGCATGTAGTGCACCAGTAATCAGAATTTGTAGGATGGGTTGCAGATTCTTCATCATCATTTCCATAAACTACACTTGACCTCTCCTGAACCTTATTGCTTGATGAAGCTGTGTCTATTATTACTTGGGGAAATATTCTCAATTGAAAACTTCTTTCAGCTTCCCTTATTTTTTATTGACATGATCTCATTAGTCAAACTCTTCATTTTCGATTGCATGTCTAGTAAGACAAAAAGTTGAGATTTTTTAGTTGACTGAGTAGGTGGTGCAAGTAATGCAGGAACTACAGGAATAGGAGGTAATGCTAAGAAATTTTGAGGTATTTGTATCACTGGAATAGATGGTTTCCCACTATATTTTGGAAGGTCTATTCTTTGATAATGAGAAGAACTTGAGGAACTAGCACCGAAAGTTTGGGGAATATCTAGAAAAATTGGCATCATTGCTTTTGGTGGAAACCTTCCAGTGGCAATGAGATCTTTCTCTGCTTTAAATTCTTCCTAAAAAATGTCATGGAAGGTGAATACCCTTGATTTTCATATGATAATACTAATATCAGAGTTGAAAGCTCTCAAATAATAATACACAGCTTATTCATTGGTCGGTCTCAATCCATCAGGCGCCCTTTCCCAAGTGCGACTGAATCATATGTTGAAATCAACTATTTATTCTTGAGGATGCTTTCGAATAATGGTAAATTGGTTGAGCAGGGAGAAAGGATCTGCATGTTGATTAAATTCATCTACCAACTTGCCAGTGAGTTTGGCCCAACTTATAATAGACTAAATAGGAAGTGCTTTGTACCAATAGAGCATTTTTCCTTTCAAGGAAATGACCAAAAATCTGATCATTACATCTTCCTGAGTGATGTTGTATATGGTTTCCAAAGAGGAAACATCTAAACAATGCTCATAAGTCATCTTGCATTTCCCATCGTATTAAGGCAATACTTTCAAAGTTGCAGTAGGGATTGGATTCTGAGTTGTCAGGTTCAACGGACCCGTGTGATTCCATGTGAGGTAAGTTGGAGGAGGAGCAACCATTGTAGCTACTGTTCTTTCATGTAAAGGTAGAACTACCAATAGTTTTACTTGAATATATATTGATAACAGGTCTGGGCAAAATATCAGGTACAAGGGTGATAATATGGTAGTAGGTGGGTTTGATCTAGCAAATAAAACTAGATGAACCCTAAGGCTACCAAGATGTAACTTGAAGAACTCAATGGGCTCTTCGGAGTTTCTTTCTTTAGATCTGGTTATCATATATGTAAACATTTATGATTTTTAACCAGATAAATAGATAAGGTATTTTTTGGGTCTATACCTTCAAACAAAGTTTCCAGGTGATTAATTTAGATCTAAATAGAACAAAGACAAAAACCAAACCTTATAAAATATTGTGGGATTTAGGTTCCCACCGAACGTACCAAAAATTGTTGATGCAAAATCGGCCTATGGTTATGATTGCACCCATGACCTTGCCAACATTGAGTAGACGGACTAAGTATTGAGAGGTTTTATCTAATCTCCAGAGAAGGCTGGTTCCATAGTGGTACGGTTCTGCTTGTTCGTTTGCTTTTTTAGTTGTTTATGTCGTTATGGGACATTGTAATAATAAGAGTGTTGGCCTAAGTTGAGGATGGCCCCAAAATATTACAATTAATTTTATTTTACATAATGTATGTATATTTTTTTTTTACATAATATACATATTATAACTATAATTTTTTTTATATAATTATATCTTATATAATTATATCTTTTATTTAAATGTACTAGGAAATATCTACTTGAATGTAAATAATGCTTCTAAGTAAAAGTTAAACATTAAAATCAAATTTTTGTGTTTATTTTGGATCTATTTACATTTATATTGTATTGTATAACTTCAAATGTTGAGTAAATTTTTTAAAATTTAAGCAATTTTGGGAATGTGGTTTCATTAGTGTTAATAGTGAAGAAATGTGTTTGTTTAAAGATGTTAAATCTTATTATGCATTAACTCAAATTAAGGCATTAACTCTTACTCATTTCAAAAGATGATTTTATATAACCAAGGGAGATAGCTCCATACCTACTTTGATACCATATTGAAATTCACAATATTTTGTTGAAATTAATAGAAGCAGTCCCTCCACTCAAATCTTATGGTAGACACCAAGTTTTAGTCATTTGCATCCACTAAAACCCCCAAATCACTAAAACCCTTGCTAATCCCCTCTTAGCCTCCCTAATCCTCCAATTTCCCTCTAATCTTCCACTTAACACCCACATTTAATGTGAAAAATTCCCTTTCACACTCCATGGGGTTTAAATTTGATTTATTTGAATTTTAAAATTCTCATAGGTGGCCCAAGTCAAAATTATTAGATGCCTATTAAACCTATCCACACCATTCATTTCATCATTTCACACTACCACATGAATTTATTTGAATTTAAAATTCAAATTTGAGGCCTAAGTCAAGAAAATTAAATATTCACATTTAATGCCCTAGGCCCAATTCACATTGCCAAATCAATATTTTTGAATTTTAAATTACTTCACACTTTCCAAGGCCACTAACATGGGAAGATGTTGATAAACATGCATTTAATTCCTAAACCCTTTTCACATCGAGTAAAGCAAGACACTCCAAATCTTGGGTACCCTCCCCTATCCCTCACAGTTTCCTATATTTTCCCTCTTCCTTTCCTAAAAATGACATGCAAGAACACATGAAGAGACATAGGGACATGCTATCAAAATTGCTCTAGCCTCTTGCATTTCTCTTGCGAAGGTTTATGTGATTATGTATGTTACATTTCTTGCTTATGTTAGCTTTAGTTTTCTTACATATGTGTGACAGGTGCTACTAATCACTTTCTTGTTTGCATGTGTGTAGGATTCAAGGTTCAAATCAATTCAAAGCTCAACTTCAAAGGCACAAATCAACTCCACGATGGTCACAACAACAAAACCCACCACCCATATGCTTGTGACATGAGAAACAAAGACACCATGTTCACTTTGTAAAAGGGGATCATCCCCTTATTGGCACATTCAATGTTGTAAAAGCACCCTACACAAGGGTTTATTTGTACAAAAAGGACTTTCTTTAACTTAATTCAATCTTTCATTTTCATTGCAAATGGTGTGTTTTTCATGCTTACACTTACACAAAAAGCGTAAAGAGATGAAAGAAATAAAAAAGATAGATATTGTGGGGGTGAGCACCATAAATATTCACTATTATCCATATATAAAATTACACAACAGTTTGATGAGCAAATGAGAAGTGAGAGAAGGTATTTATAGCAATACCAAAAACCCAATTATATAATAAACTTTAACCTAAACCAAGATAACAAGAGGACTTTAGATTAATTATAAGTTATAAATAAGGTTTAACTATAATAAGGTAAAGTGTGATCCATATGGCTTACATAATAAAATATTACAAATAATTAATACACTATATAATGAAATGCCCTTAGGCCTAACTAAAACATTGCAAAATATTGATATTGACCATCAATCATATTACAATTTTAACACCATTGGCTAGGTTCATAAATTTTAATAAAAAATATATCCATTATGTAGAGCTTTGAGCCCTATTAACTACATAAAAATATCATATCCATTGTCTATGAAGGATAGAATAGCTTTATAGATCATTGAGATTAATGACCCTTAAGGTTAACGATACAAAGCTCAACAAAGACCTTATGTTCCATGTTCATAATAGAAATAGGTTTGTTCCCACAAGTCCATATTCATGTTATAGGTCAACAAGGAGTTCAAGTCAAAAACACAATTTAGCTTCTAGTTGAAGATACTTGGATCTAAAATAAACCACTCCCTCAGTTAAAGATGCTCTTTTATATGGATATTTTGAAGATCATAGTTATCCATGAATAAATTCAATCCCTTTTGAAGATGATTAAACCCCTTAATCAAACAAAGCATTGACCATGAATTGTCTATGTTTAATTCATATTTTACTATACAAGGGCCTCTTAATTGTTAATGATTTTAGGCTTTGATGATTTGTTCTAACTGGTTTATACAATATTTTGGATATGTTTGAATAATATATAAATATATATCACCTATTTTGTGTACTTCATAAACCCTCACTCCAATATACTTTGAAAAGTTGATAAACATTTCAAATTTGAATATTTATTTAGTAGAATAATAGATAAAATGGTAATAAACATATATATAACAAATTGGTTAATGTGGCTTAAAACTCCAGCATACTAAAGGAAAAAATATATCCCACAGGCACCTACTCACCCAATGGTGGACTCACACCTATGAACATGATCAAGATTATAAAGGAGGCAACATTGATGACTCTTCACTATAGAATTTTTAATATATGATCTAAAAGATACATATTATAGGTATTTCCTCCATTTATAGTTAAGATAAAGGAATTCCTAGTTAAATTACATGTTGATGTCATTAGGGCGCTAATAGTACAATAAAGCAATTAGGATATTAATAATATAGTAATTAGGTATTAACAAATAGTATAAAATAGCCCTTACACTAATGATATGACTAAGTACCCAATATGCAGTCCCATTTAGAGGGTTTTATTCCCAAAGCTACAAGATCCCCTAGATATAAGATATTGTGTACTTAGTAATAATACTAGAATAAGGATTATTTTATAGGACCAAGCTCAATGATATGCTTTGTCCCCTTTTCTAGAGGAAGTTCCATTGTAGTTCTTGAAAGACTACACTATGTTTATGAAGCAAATATGAGATTCTAAGAATATGATCTTTGTCATCTACACGGATAAAATCCATATAATAGAAATGATACATAAACCTACAATTATCTTTCTTGATAAATTTTCCATCTATGTGGAATCAACTATTTTGATTTTCCTTGGGGGTAAGGATTTGATGGTATACTGGTGATTTTCCTATTTGAAATAAAAGAAGCTCTATAAATGGTTGGTGGAGTGAGTTTATAATGCATATGACATTGAATTCCTAAACAATCCACTTTTCTAATGTAAACATTATAAAATAGTTTTGATGGTATTATTAGCCTTAGGAATCTCAACATTATATGCACACTTAAACACTGGACATTGCAATGATGTAGAAATCTTATAGAAAATATTTTTCACGTATCAAAATAAAATATTAGTCTTAAAACTTGTTTCTTGTCTATGATATAAATTGTACTATCAAGATCCACCATGAAAAAACCCTTGACTTTTAAGTATGAGCAAAAAACTCAAAAGTATCGATTTGATACAAACCTACCAGTATACACAATAAACATGGATGATGCCTTATTTACACTAGATCAGGGGTTTGATATTATTATTTAGCTTTGAAAATAGAATTTTTACGAGTTTCTTAATTACATGATTCTAGGTCTAACCCTAAATCAAATGAACACATGCTTGGATATGCATAAATTTTGGAATTATAAGCATGACCTTTGCTCTAAGATTGGGCACATAAACAATAAATATTGGTAGTATTTAAGTGTAAAATTTTGGAAAAACGTATGGCTAGGATTTCTAAACTATGATGACTTATACCTTCCCCCTTATTTTTTACTTTTTAAAAATATGTACTCTTTTCTTACAAGATTTAAAATCTTCCTCTAAATAGCCTTATAGATGGACTTTAGTCCTAATAATTAAAAGAGCATCTTCTAGGATTTATGGTTTCAACTTTCTTAAGTAACTACACATTTTTGGATGTAGAATATAGATGTAGATCTCATTCATTAGATTTCTAAGGTAGTTGATATTAAATTCAATAACTTAAAATTTATCTATATATTAGACAATTTCGAAGTCCTACTAGAAGATGTACATGAGTTATACATCATATAGCTCATCCTAATTCAAACCTTCTTTATGAGAGAGTACATCAACAAATTTACTAAAATCCCTTATTATTTTGAATTTTACAATACTTTTTCATAAAGAAGAAAAACAACACATCAAATTAAATCATAAACAATAGAATTTAGAGAAAAAAGAGAGTGTGATGACACACAAAATATAAAGGATGTCCATTGGCACTCACACAAATTATCAAGGTAAGATCACACTAATATAATGGATTAGGTGTATAAGAGGTATAAATACCAAATCCACATTAGTTAATTACAAGTTACTCTATTGAGATAAAAAGCATAGACAATAGAGGTGATATTTTGGTATTGTGAAGGATGTTGCAAGAAAATACCAAGAAAAAGATATTGAATTTTAGAATATTTGTATTTGCACAAAAAAATGAAGAAGATCTAAAAAAATAAAATCAAGAATTCTATTTTTTTATGAAAAATATGTAGGTATCTAGCTATAGCAACTCAATTAAGATAAGAATTGAATTTGTTTGTAAAATATCAAGCTATAAAGGAGAGAGTTGTGATTTGTCAAGGGTGGGGGATCCAAAAAAAATACAATTTACTTAACCCTTTTTGACATCATAATAGGCATAAAGGGTTATTAATGGATAACTTTCACAAGGTCAAACCATTGGCTCATCAAATAATTACATAATTTAATATTATATACATCATACAATGATTTCTCGTAGGCCTACACTTAATTATATCATACAAAATTTTCAACATCCCTTATAAATTGAACTAAGGGAATAGGAAGAGAATACACTAATAATGATAACATCATCCCCCTATTAATGTAAGCTCTAATGGGATAGTTCACTTTGACAATCAAAGGAACCATATAAATCTTCTTTGTCATATAGAGGATTATCTCTTGTCTTCATTAATGTTATCTCAATATTCTATATCCTTACCAAATATTTTTCATAGGATGCCCTTCTCTTTTACAACATTCACATGATGTGCTCAACTTATTTGAAGAGTTAGAATTATCCTCTGGATACTAAGCCTTAGCCTCCATTGAATTGAAATCCTTCGCATGAGCCTACACCTAAGAAGGAACACCACAATAATGCTTAACAATATAAAAGTGAATAATAATATAAAAGAGAGAATTAAGTTTATAAGACGAATACCTAGTCCAATGAATAAAAGGATGAAGATATATGAGCAAGGACAATCTTGACACATTCTACATAATTATTCCATTTGTCTCTTGAAGATTGAATATCTTCCCATAAACCTTTGAAGCACAAAATATAGGCTTAAACATTATTAAAATATAATATATTAAAACTGAGATGAGTTTTAGCTTGATTTGTTTAACTCTATGTTATTCAACTTTCCAATGACTTGTGTAACTTGGTCCACACCTTGGTGTGGTCACTCTTATTTCTAATATGAAAAATATTTCAGGTTTAAATAATACTAGAAATAGACTTAGGTCCTTTTACTTCTTATGATCTACACCATTCTCATTTAGGTCTTTGTTATTTCATCCTTAAAGATGCACAAGCTTACTCCTTAATAAACTAATCACCTATATTGACCAAGTACTATAGTTTTAACCATTAAGGTTAGTAACATATGCCAAAGGATCCATCTCACCAATCTAAAGATCTCAAAAAAATGTGACATGAAAAAAAAAGCCCAAAATGCTTATATATGCCAATGTTATAACCTCTAAATGTCTTCACATATCAGTACTCCAAGCAAAATAATTAATCCTTACAATCCTTAGCAAAATAGCAATGATTTGGTGCATCACCTTGCATATTACAAAAGGGTGAATTTGCATATTGGAATGTACTACATGGTCTATAATAAAATAGTTTATTTTACTATATATATATGAATTTTTAGTTTAAACTACCAAGGCAACCTCCATTATCATAAGGAAATGGAAAACAAGAAAGGTGAAGGGAGTAGAACTTGAACCTAAGCCACCCAAGTGGTGGACACCAAAGGCTATTTGAGCTATCTAGGTTACCATGTGTTTCATTTGGAATAGAAAGGTGCCTCCAAAGAAATAAAAATTGATACCAAATTCATATATTCAAATAAAAAATGTTATGAACTAAGTCATAGAGAAATTTGGACCATTATCCTTTTGCCTCAACGAACCAAGTCACCTCTCCCTAGCCAATAAGAGAAATGCCTTGGGTGAATATTGATCTCCACCCTTGCACCAAAGACATTCATTTATCCATGGAATAATTAATATCCTTCAAACCGTGCCTAATTCACGACTATACGGCATAATATCTAAAAAGCACTTTCGACTTCCGATAAACAAGATAGTAATTCTTTTCAGTACCATTCGAAGAATACAGAACACAGCCTGGCTTGCCACGTA
The DNA here is from genome assembly GCA_028583015.1 of Wollemia nobilis. Lineage (NCBI taxonomy): Eukaryota > Viridiplantae > Streptophyta > Pinopsida > Araucariales > Araucariaceae > Wollemia > Wollemia nobilis. The sequence continues at coordinate 10,216,463 of JAQPPZ010017218.1, read as the reverse complement.
AAAGATTCCTCCATTATATCCGGTCGACTTCCTTGCTGTTTCCCCGTTCAATCGTAAGCGTAGAGATAAGTCAGTCAAGTCATTGGAAGCAAGCGAAAAAATCGTTATTTGCAGTCAACGACGCCTATTTTCGCCATAAATTTAACTTAATTCAAGGGGCCGCCATGGCCGAACCACTTTTGACTCCAACTCTCCTAATAATTGCCATTCTGCCGGCACGGAAAAATCGGTACTTTCTCGCTTCCTTCTGTGTGGAAAAGTTTGGGAAAAAATTGCTATAAATATGCCACTATCTTCAGAGTCTTCAAAGTAGGAGAGGCACGGAAATGGAGGTCGATCTACGCGTCTTGGGATGTTTTGCGGTGGCTTTTGTGTCGATTTACCTGATTTACAGGAGGTTTCGTCCGCCTGTAAATTTGCCACCGGGTCCCCGCGCATGGCCTGTGGTGGGACACCTGCATATGCTGGGAAGCCTGCCGCACAGGTCCCTCGATCGCCTCTCCAAGGTCTACGGCCCCGTCATGTATCTCAAACTCGGCTCCGCCCCCTGCGTCGTCGGATCCTCCAAGGATATGGCCAGCGAGTTTCTCAAGACGAACGACCTCACCTTCGCCTCGCGCCCCCGGAACGCCGCCGGCAAATACACCGTCTACAACTACTCCGACATCACGTGGTCCCCTTACGGCGACCATTGGCGCCGGTGCCGGAAAATCTGCCTGATGGAGCTCTTCAGCGCGCGCCGCCTCGAGTCGTACGAGTACATCCGCAACGAAGAGGTCGCCGCAATGATCGACTCCGTTTTCCGTACCTGCCGGAAAGGCCTCCCCATCCACCTCCGAGAGGAGACCTACACTGTGAGCAACAACATAATTTCCCGTATGGTGCTGGGGCGACGGTATCTGGAGGAGAACGCAGGAAACAAGATTGAGCCTCAAGAGTTTAGGGAGATGCTGGAGGAGCTCTTCGTGCTCAACGGGGTCTTCGACATCGGGGATTACATCCCCTGGCTCAGGTGGCTAGATCTCCAGGGCTACATCCGCCGGATGAAGGCGGTCAACAAGCGGTTCGACATTTTTCTGGAGGAGGTTCTCGAAGAGCACGACAGGAGAAGAAAGAGCGTGCCCGATTACGTTCCTAGGGACATGGTGGACGTCCTGCTGCAGCAGAGCGACGACCCCGAGCTGAAGCTCTCTCGAAACAGAGTCAAGGCCTTCACGCAGGTGAGAATAGAATACATGTTTTCTCTATAAACTTATCTGTTACAGAGCCTCTTTAATATGATTTTTTTTTGTTTGCGGGCAGGACATGATAGCGGGGGGAACGGAGAGCTCGGCGACACTGGTGGAGTGGGGGCTTGCGGAGATGCTAAAGAAGCCGGAGGTCTTCGAGAGGGCAGTCGAGGAGATGGACAGAGTGGTGGGGAGGGAACGGTGGATGGAGGAGAAAGACATAGCGGAGATGGAGTATTTGCAGTCCATAGTGAAGGAGACGATGAGGCTGCATCCGGTGGCGCCCATGCTGGTGCCGCACATGTCCACGGAGCCCTGCAAGATCGGGGGCTACGACATCCCCGCCAACACGCGGCTGTTCGTGAACGTGTGGACAATCGGCAGAGACGAGAAGCTGTGGGAGAAGCCCGAAGAGTTTCGGCCGGAAAGGTTCACCGGTAGCACGCTGGACGTGAAAGGGAGGGATTACGAGCTCCTTCCGTTCGGCTCCGGCAGGAGGATGTGCCCCGGGGCCCCTCTGGGCCTCAAAGTGGTTCAGCTGGGCCTGGCAAATCTCATCCACGGATTCCGCTGGTGGCTTCCCGATAACAGGAGTCCCGAGAGGTTGGATATGACGGAAACTTTCGGGTTGTCGACTCCCAAGGCGGAGCCTCTTGTAGCCATGGCCGAACCTCGCTTGCCTTCCCGCCTCTACGAATCCACCGTCGCAAGAAAATTAGATTTCCAGAGCGATCCCATGCACATTCTGCAATAGCCCGTACGGTTCCACTTATTAATACTTGTTTGTCTGGTTTGCTCGTATAGTTGATTTTTCGAAATATATAAGACATAATGCTAAAGAGCGTTAGACTCTTTTTTAAATAAAGATTTAAGTTTAAAGAAAATGTTACCGATATACCTAAAAATTAAGGTGTCCTCAATATACCGAGTTATATACTTGTAAGTTGTATGTTTCCTATAAATATCCATAGGGGCTGGCTACGCCCCTGATGGTCGCTGCGGCCGGTGATTAGCCGCTTGTCTTCTTTCATCTGACCGCGCAGTTTATTTGGCGGTTTGTCCGCATTGTGCTGTTCTATTCTGCGTTGATTTGGCTTTTGTTCAAATTCGCTTAATTTGGTGGTTTGCCTGTTTAAACATTTTTTCAACTTTCTGTCTTTAGAAAAGATTTAGGTTCAAACTCTCAAGCATATTTAATTTGGACAAAGGTTGTAGTTGGCTGATATATTCAACCTGGACAAAGATAGTAGTTGGTTGAATGTGTGTCAGCTTGAGTACAAACGTCAAACCTAGGCGAGATAAGAAGTTAGTGATAGCACCATGATTTAACAATAAAAACAGAAACAATACCACTTAACCCTATAAACAATTGTTAAAAAGAAAGGTATTTATTTCTTTCTCCACAATAGATGATATGTTTTATTTATATATTTTATATTATATTTATAATATAAATGTTTATAATAATAAAAAAATAAATAATATATATATATATATATATATATATATATATATAAAGTTTTTGTTTATGGTATTAGATGATTTTAACAATGTAACTTATTTTAAGTTTGAGGGTTTGGTTCGTTGGTCAAAAGTGTTCTCTTGAGAGTGCGGAGACCACGGTTTAAATCCTTCAGACCTCTTAGAATTGGAAGGCCTGTTGCGACAAAGCTATCGACTACGTTAAAAATTTTACCCAACGTAATTGGAGGTTATAGTTGTAACAAGGAGTAAAATTCGAACCTATGAAGAGGGCATAGAAAAATGTAACAAGTTATAGATTCCTCTAGTATACGTAAAAAAACAATGTAACTTATTTTTTTAAATAATATTAGTGTAAGAAATTTTGTGAGTGTTATCATAATTAATTTAATTTTAGATAATATAATAATTATAATTATAATTTTTTATATATAATTATATCTTTTATTCAAATGCATTATCAACTCTACTTGAATGTAAATAATGCTTCAAGTGTTAACTTTATTTTGAATCTATTTGCATTTACACATTGTATTACATAACCTCAAATGTTGAGTAAAAAATTCAATATATTAAGCAATCTTGTGAAAAGTGGTTTCATTAGTGACAATAGTGGAGAAAGATGTTTGCTTAAAGATATTAAATCTTATTATGCATTAACTCATATTAAGGCATAAAAAACCGAGTGAGGTAGCTTTATATCTCCTATGATATCATATTAGAATTCACAATATTTTAATAGAAGCAATCCATCCACTCAAATATTATATAAAAAGTGTAAAGAGAATAAAGAAAGGAGGACTCAAATATTATATAGAAAGCGTAAAGAGAAGAAAGAAAGAAAAACACAAATATTACGGGGTGCTCGAGAGCACCATACATATTCACTATTATCTATAGATAAAATTACACAACATTTTAATGAGCAAATGAGAAGTGAGAGAAGGTATTTATAGCAATACCAAAACCTCAATTACATAATAAAGTTTAACCTAATCCAACATAACAAGAGGGCTTTAGGTTAATTATAAGTTATAAAAAGAGTTTAATCATAATAAGGTTAAGTATGACCTATAGGGCTTACATAGTAAAATATAACAAATAATTAACACATGGTATGGTGAAATGCTCTTAGACCTAACCAAAACATCCCAAAATATCGGTCTTAACCATTAGTCATATTACAATTTCAGCACCATTGGCTAGCTCCATTATTTATATTAAAAATCATATCCATTATCTAGAACTTTAAGCCCTATTATCTACATTAAAATATCATATCCATTACCTATGAAGGATAGAATAACTTTATAGATCATTTAGTTTAATGACCCATAAGCAAGGGTAATGATACAAACCTCAAGAAAGGCCTTCCAATTCATGTTCATCATAGGAATGGGTTTGTTCCCACAAGTCATATTCATGTTATAGGTCAACAAGGAGTTAAGTCAACAACAAAATATGGCTTCTAATTGAAGATACTTGATTCCAAAATAAACCACTCCCTTACTTAAATATGCTCTTTCATATGGCTCTTTTGAAGATCCACAAATCAATTCAATCATTTTTGAATATGATTAAACCCATTAATCAAACAAAGCCTTATCCATGAATTGACTATATATAATTCATATTTTACTATATAAGGGCCTTTCAATAATTAATGATTTTAGTCTTTGATGATTTTTCCTAACTAGTTTATAATAAAATTTGGATATGTATGAATAATATATAAACTTATATCATCTATTTTGTGTACTTCATAAACCCTCACTCCAATATACTTTTAAAACTTGATAAATAATTCTAATAAATATAATGATAATAACCATACATAACAAATTGATTAATGTGGTTAGTATACTAAAGGGAAAAAATAAATCCTAGGGGTATCTACTCACACAATGGTGGACTCACACCTATGAACTTGATCAAGATTATAAAAGAGGCAACAATGATGACTTTCGACTGTAGAATTTTTATTGTATGGTCTAAAAGATACATATCACAAGTATTTTCCTATATTTATAGTTAACATGAAGGAATCCTTAGTCACATTACATGTTGATATCATTAGGGTGCTAACAATACATTAATGTAATTAGGGTGTTATCCAATATGCACTCCCATTTAGAGGGGTTTGTCCCAAGAGCTACAAAATCCCTTAGACATAACAAATTTGTACTTAGTAATAATATTAGCATAATAGTTATTTTATAGGACCAAGCTCAATGATATGCTCTATCCTCTTTTCTAGAGGAAGTTTCATTGGTAGTTATTGAAAGACTACATTATTTTTATGAAGTAGGTGTGGCATTCTAGGAATATTATCTTTCTCATCTATACAGATAAAATCCATATAATAAAAATGATCCATAAACCTAAGATGACCTTTCTTCAATATATTTTCCATCTAGGTGGAATCAACTATCTCGATCTTCCTTGGGAGTAAAGGTTTGATGGTATATTAGTGATTTTCCTACTTGAAATAAAAGAAGCTCACTCAATGCTCGGTGGAGTGAGTTTCTAATGCATATAACATTGAACTCCCAAACAATTCACTTCCCTAATGTCAACAACAATAAATAATTTTGATGATATTATTAGTCTCAAGATTATCAACATTATATGTGCACCTAAACATTGGATATTGTAATGGTTTAGAACTCACATATGAAATATTTATGAGGTATTAGCTAGTCTTAGAACTTGCTTCTTGTTTGTGATATTAATTGTACTATTAAGATCTACCATGAACTAAACCCTTGAATTTTTAGTATGAGCAAAAAAGACTTAAAGTATATCCAAACCTATCATTATAGATGATAAACAAGGATGGTATCTTTTTTCTACTAGATCAGGGGTTTAATCTTCTTATTTAGCTTTGAAAATAAGTTTTTATGAATTTCTTAATGACATGATTCTAAATCTAACCCTAATTAGTGATATGATTCTAAATCTAACCCTAAATCAAATGAACACATCTTGAGCTACCTATAAATTTAGGTTATGTATAAATTTTGAAATTATAAACATGACCTTTGCAAAAAGGTTAGACATATAAACAATAAATATTAGTCAATAAAACTATAATATTTAAAAAAAACAAAAAGAAAAAAAAAAAAAAACTTATAACTAAAATTTCTAAACAATGATAACTTTATATATATATATATATATATATATATATATATATATATATATATATATATATTTAAATGCACCCTTTTCTTGCGAGATTTAAAATCTTCTTTTAAAAGAGAGCACCTTCAAGGATTCATAATTTTAACTTTTTAAATCATTACAGATTTTTAGATGAAGATTATAGATGTATATCACATTTATTAGATTTTAGGCAATTGATATTAAATTCAAAAACTAAAATTATTACTATTTATTAGACAATTTCTAAGTACTAGATTTTTTAGGTAATTGATATTAAATTCAAAAACTAAAATTATTAATATTTATTAGACAATTTCTAAGTACTAAAATGAGTTGGACAACATATGGCTTATCTCAATTTAAACTAAGAGTGCATCAACAAAGTTATTTAAATCCCTTAATAAGATTTCATGCGACCCCTCTATTCGATGGATTTTACAATAAAATCAACCCATCAAATTAAATCATCAACAATAGAATCTAGATAGATAGAGAGAAAGAGACCCATCAACAATAGAATCTAGATAGATAGAGAGAAAGAGACCCGTGGTTAGATTTGACAATGCTTTGTCAAAAGAAGAAAGGCAACCCAACAAATTAAATCATAAACCAGAGAATTTAGAGAGAAAAAAATCATAAACAATAGAATTTAGAGAAAAAGAGAGTGAAGAAGACGATGAGGCTGCATCCGGTGGCGGCCATGCTAGTGCCGAACGGCTGTTCGTGAACGTGTGGACCATCGGCAGAGACTAGAAGCTGTGGGAGAAGCCTGAGGTGTTTCGGCCGGAGAGGTCCACCGGTAGCACGCTTGACGTGAAAGGGAGGGATTACGAGCTTCTTCCGTTCGGCTCCGGCAGGAGGATGTGCCCGGGGGCCCCTCTGGGCCTCAAAGTAGTTCAAATGGGCCTGGCAAAATCTGATCCACGGATTCTGCTGGCGGGTCCCCGACAACCGGAGTCCCAAAAGAGCTTGGACATGACGGAAACTTTTGGGTTGTCGACTCCCAAGGCGGAGCCTCTTGTAGCCATGGCCGAACCTCGCTTACCGTTCCCCCTCTACGAATCCACCGTCACTTCTTTAGATTAGGAACGTAAGATTCCCAGAACGATCCCGTGCACACTCCTTAAGTGCCGGTACGGTTCCGCTCGTTCGTTTGCTTTTTAAATAGTTTGTTTTTGAAATATATAAGACTGTTTTTGTACATATATTGTAATGGTAAAAGTGTTGGTTTTTCTTGTAAAAATTTAAGTTTGATTGATGACTTTTTAAACAAATAAATTTGATTTACTAATTTAAAAAGATAACCCAATAGCTCCCAACAAACTTAATACAACAAGCTTAGTACGAGACAAAAATTTAAGTTTGATTGATGACTTTTTAAACAAATAAATTTGATTTACTAATTTAAAAAGATAACCCAATAGCTCCCAACAAACTTAATACAACAAGCTTAGTACGAGACATACTGCAGGACATGCAGGAACGTAGGTTTTAATATTAACTAGTAAGAAAGAGGACTATCGAGAGAGGAATCTCATACAAACCTCACGAAAGGCTAAATTGATATCATCATTGCAAAATACATCCTTAGAAAGTAGAGCACAAATTTTAATTTCTTTCTCCACAAAATAGATTATATTTTTTATTATATATTTTAAATTATATTAATGTTTACAATAATTTTTTATAATTATTTTGTTTATTTATGATTTTTCATGATTTTAAATTAAAATTAAAAAATAATGTTATTTATTTTTAACAATGTAACCTATATTATTAATTTAAACATTTGTACAATTAATTTTACTTTAAATAATATAATAGTTATAATTATAATTATAATTATAATAATATATACAACTTCAAGAGGATGTAAATAATATAACTTGTTCCTTTAAAATAATATTAGTTTAAAAAATTTCACGTGTAATTATAACTAATTTTATAATAAATAATATATATATATATATATATATATATATATCAAATACACTATTAATTTTAGTTGAATATTCAAATAATGTTTCTAAGCAAAAGTTAAACATTGAAATAATTTTTTTAGCACTTAGTTTGGATTTATTTGCATTTAAATTATATTGCATAACTTCAAATATAATTCAATAGTTAAGCAATCTTAAAAAAAAAAGTGGTTTTATTAGTTTTGTTAATGGGGAAAGGTGTTTGCTTAAAGGTATTAAATCTTACCATGCATTAATTCATATTAAGGTATTGACTCTTATTCATTCGAAATATGATTTTGTATAACCAAGTGAGGTAGCTTCAGACTTACTCTGACACCATATTGGAATTCACAATATTTTCCATAAATGAACAGAAATAGTCCACCCACACAAATATTATACAAAAAAACATAAAAAACATAAGAAACAAAAGATAAATATTACGAGGTGCATGTGAGCACCATAAAATTTCACTATTATCCATAGAGAAAATTACACAATACTCTGATGAACAAATGAGAAGTGAGAAAAGGTATTTATAGCAATAACAAAATCTCAATTACATAATAAAGTTTAACCTAAGTTGAGATAACAAGAGAGATTTAGGTTAATTATAAGTTATAAAGAGGGTTTAACCATAATAAGGTTAAGTGCGACCCATAAAGCTTACATAATAAAATATAACAAATAATAAATACATTGTATAATGAAATGTCCTTAGGCCTAATCAAAACATCACAAAACATCAACCTTGACCATCAATCATATTACAATTTCAATACCATTGGCTAGCTCCATTATTTATATTAAAAAATATATCTATTATCTAGAGCTTTGAGCCCTATTATCTACATAAAAATATCAAATCCATTACCTATGAAGGATAGAATAACCTCAAATATCATTGATATTAATGACCCATAACCAAGGGTAATGATACAAAGCTCAACAAAGTCCTTTTGATTCATTTTCATCATAGGACTAGGTTTGTTCCGACAAGTCATATTCATTTTATAAGTCAACAATGTTAGGAACCTTCTAATTAAAATAAGCACATCCACATAAATATTGCAATAAAAGCAATAATTCATGAAAGAACAAAATATTGCAATACGAAATGTAAATGCAGAAATATATATTAATCTCACAAATCACAATACAAAATCATGGGCCTCTTCGAGGGGGCAACCTCCTTCAATACTTTGATTCAATATGCAAAAAGATACATTCATTTATGCCCCCTTGTCTTTTAAAGATACATTTCATGCAACCCTAACCTAATGCTCAAGAGTTGGCTTACATGCAAAGTGCCACCCGAGCTAGAATCTTCTACCAACAAATAGTTACATTCTTTATAATGGTTACATGAAATGGCCCCACTTGTCTAGGTGCCTCAAGTGCCACATACCATTACAAAATATCATTATAATAGGGTCCTCGCATTGGAAAGGGGGTCATTACATAATAATGTTAGGATGGGGTCCTAACATGCCCTTCCCCTTCAAAAAGCTTTGTCCTCAAAGTTGGAGATGAGGAAATTGTTGTTGTAGCTGCTGGAGAGACTCCCATGTGGCATCTTCTGGTTGTAGTCCATACCATTGAACAAGAACTTTAGTGATGACATGGTTGCGAAGGGTGCGTGATCTCTGGTCCAAAATTTGTTCAGGCTTGAGCATGATGGAACCTTCTTCATCCAGCTCTGGTAAAGTGGATTGAACTTGTACCTTGTTGCCAACAACCTTCTTGAGAGAAGAAACATGGAAGACTAGATGGAGCTTGGATGTAGCCGAAAGGGCCAATTTGTAGGCTATTGAACCAATTCATTGTAATACCTGGTAGGGTCCATAGTATTTGGCAGCTAGTTTTTGGCATCTGTGGAGCTGGAGTGATGATTGTTTGTAGGGTTGTAGGTAGAGAAAAACCATATCCCCCACTTCAAAGCTATGCTCAGAACGGTGTTGATCAACTTGTTGATGCATATGATTCTGGGCCAATTCAAGATTCATCTTAAGTTGTCGGAGGATGGTGACATGCTGGTTGAGAGTGGTGTCTACAACGTGAACCTTGGAGCTTCCTGGAATGTAGGAGGAGGGTGTTGATGGAGGATGACCATATACTGCTTCAAAGGGTGTAACCTTGGTCGTGGTGTGATATGAAGTATTATACCACCATTCGGCCAAAGGAAGCCACTTCGCCCACTATGCAGGATGTTCGGATGCAAAGCAACGAAGGTAGGTTTCCAAGCATTTGTTAACAATTTTTGTTTGGCCATCAGTCTGAGGATGATAGGCCAAACTCATTTTGAGCTGAGTTCCCTACAACTTAAATAGTTCCTGCCAAAAATGACTAGTAAAGGTAGGGTCTCTGTCTGACACAATAGATGTGGGCATTCCATGAAGGCAAAATATGGAGTCTAAAAATATTTGGGCTACTATGGAGGCTATGTAGGGATGGGATAGGGAACAAAAATGAGCATACTTTGTGAGATGATCCACTACCACTAGAATAATTAATTTTCCTCCCGACTTGGGTAACCCTTCAATAAAATCCATAGAAATATCTACCCATACTTGTTCTGGAATTGGTAAGGGCTGAAGGGTTCTAGGGGAACACATAGTTTCTCCTTTCATTCTTTGGCACTTGTCACATTCAGCCATAAAAGTTTGAATATCCTTCTTCATTCCCTTCTAGAAGAAAGTATGCTTGGTCCTTTCATAAGTTTTGAGAAACCTAGAATGTCTCATTGTTGGTGAGGCATGCATTTCCTTCAAGATGAATTCTCATATTTGTGAGGTTTGGGGAATAACAAGTTGGTCATGATATCTCAAATCTTGTCCATCCCAAGTGTATCTAGGGCATGAGTTAGGCTTTGTTTGAAGTTTGGTGATCAAATTTTGCAATCCTGAATCCTTGGCCATTTCTTCTCTAAGATAATTAATCCATTGAGGGATTGGTGAAGAGATAGCATTTAACATACTCTGATCTTCAAACTATTGGGATAGTGCATCAACCATGATATTCTCCTTTCCTTTTTTATATGTGATTTCATAATCATAGCCCATCAATTTAGAAACCCACTTTTGTTGTTCAAGTGTGGCTACCCATTGTTCCAAGAAGTACTTGAGACTTTGGTGGTCGGTTTTGATTGAAAAATGATGCCCAATGAGATATGGCCTCCAATGATTAACAACATGTAAAATGGCTAGCATCTCCTTTGCATAAGTAGATTTGCCCAAATTTTGGCTTGAAAGTGCTTTACTGGTGAAGGCCAATGGTCTTCCTTCTTGCATCAACATGGCCCCAATTCCATTGCTCAAAGCATCACTTTCAATTACAAAAGGTTTAGAAAAATTAGGCATTGCTAACACCGAGGTGGTTGTCATGGCTTGCTTTAATTCATTGAAAGCATTCTCTACTGGTTCTAACCAAATAAAAGAATTATTTTTCAACATGGTTGTTAAAGGAGTTGCTATCTTTCCATAGTTTTGTACAAATTTATGGTAATACCCCATGAGTCCTAAAAATCCTCGAAGTCCCTTGAGGGTGTGAGGCTTTGGCCAATCTTGAACAACTTGAATCTTTTTAGGATCAAATTTAACTCCATATTTGGTGACAATGTGACCCAAATACTCCACTTCTTTCAACCCAAAAGAACACTTAGACCTCTTGGCATAAAGTTTATTCTTAGACAAAAGTTGTAGAGTTTGATCCAAATGTATGAGGTGCTCCTCCCAAGAGCGACTATAAATTAGAATATCATCAAAGAAAACTAGAATAAATTTGTGAAGGAATGGGTGGAAGACATTATTCATGAGGCTTTGAAATGTTGATGGTGCATTAGTTAGGCCAAATGGCATGACCAAAAATTCATAATGGCCCTCATGAGTTCAAAATGTTGTTTTGGGGATATCTTCCTCCTTGAGCCTTATCTGATGATAGCTTGAGTGGAGATCCAACTTGGAGAAAAACTTTGCACCATGTAGCTCATCCAACAATTCATCGACCACTAGGATAGGAAATTTGTCCTTAATGGTGAGCTTATTGAGCTCACAAAAATCTATACACAATCGCCATGACCCATCTTTCTTTCTAACCAACAACACTAGAGAAGAATAAGGACTGTTACTAGGCCGAATTACCCTTACTTTTAGCAATTCTTGTACCAACTTCTCAATTTTTGACTTAAGTGCATAGGGGTACCGGTAAGGTCTGATGTTAGGTGGCAAGCTACTTGGTACCAATGGTATTGCATGATCATGGGAATGATGTGGAGGTAATTCTATCGGTTTCACAAAAACTACATCATGCTTAGTCAAAATGAGTTGCAAATCATCTTGGGGCTTGTCTTCTTCTGAAGTTTGTGGTTGAATTGCAAATAATTGAGCTACTACCCCATATGAGGATTTTTTTAACTTCTCCATATGGCTTGAATTGATAATCTATGGAGATCCTGCTGGTGAACCATGGAGAGTGTAGGACTTCCCATTCTATGAGAACTGCATCCATAATTCAGCAAAGTTCTAGGCTATTGTTCCCAAGGTACCTAGCCATTATGCTCCTAGCACAACATCACATCCTCCTAGTTGAAGAGCAAACATATCAGTTTTGAGTTCATAGTCCCCTATCTTCAACTTAACATTGCGGCATTTACCCTTACAAGGTAATGTTCCTCCATTTGCCACCATAACTTCAAAGGAGTTGCAAGCATGTATGTAACAATTTGCTTGCTTGGCTACTTAGGGATCAATAAAATTATGCGTATTGCCTAAATCAATGAGAATTGTAATACATTGCCCTTTGAAGAATCCTACTACCTTCATCGTCTGAGGGGTCAAGATTCCTGCAAGTGCATGGACAAAGATCTCTGGTTGTGGTTCTTCCTATGTTTCGCCCTCATCCTGAGGTTGTTCCTCTTGTGGTTCTACTTCTTCATCAGGTATTTCATTCCTTGTTGATTCATCCACATCCAACAAAAATAACTTCTTTTGGATGCATTTATGCCCTGGCAAATACTTCTCATCACAATTATAACATAAGCCTTGTGCTCGACGGGCATCCATTTCCTCCGTAGTCAATCGCTTGATTGGGGTAGACTTATTGCTAGTATTCGATGTGAACTTGGAGGGAAATGTGGGTTTGGCCTATGGGAATTTGGATGATCTCCTTTGGGCCAAAATATTTTCTTCCGCTAATCTCGCCAATCCTATGGCTTGCATCATAGACTGTGGTTTGAACATTTTTACCTCGGCCTTGATATCATCTTTCAATCCATTGATAAAACAACTCTAAAAAAATCCTTCATTCAACCCCTTTGTCCTATTAGCCAATTTCTCAAATTGAGTCTGATATTCTCGGATAGTAGAGGTTTGTTTCAATTTGGTCAAGGCTCCTGTAAAGTCCTCATACTCACTAGGGCCAAAATGAGTGAGTAATTGGGACTCAAAGTCTTCCCAAGAAGGGTCAAGAGTCATGTTCTGTAACCATTGATACCATTGTAGGGCCTCAGATTCAAAGTTAAAAGATGCCATGGTGACCCACAAATATCGGGGTACATTATGAAGTTTGAAGAACTGATCTGCTCGACACAACCAACCATCAACGTCCTTTCCATTAAACTTAGGAAAGTCTAATTTAGGCATCTTAAACGGGGTATCTGTGTCAAAAAGAGAATGATGGACTTCTTTCTCTTTATTGATTGAACTGCCACCTAGTCCTTCAGTGTTAAGATGCTCGAACACCTTTGGGGCTTCCCTTAATCGCTCTTCAACCTCTAGGAATTTTTCTTCAAGTTCAGATTTGGATTTAAGCTGGTCAGTTCTGATAACTTGCATGTGATCTTTCATCTTTGAAACTTCTTGTCCAATGTGGGACATTTGGCCTTGTAGGTTACTAAGTGAGTGGTTTAATTGCTCCATATATTCTCTTTGTTCTAACTCCTTCATTGCTCCTCTAGTCCCTCCAGCCATATATGTATGATTTGGACCACTCCCACTGACTTACTAAAAATAGAAGTGTTGTTCCAGGAGTTACTATTTTTAGTAATGGGCCAAAAAAAGTGTTTGGGTGCTATATATCAAAATGATCAGCTCAAGAAGATGAATGCAATGGGCTAGGTCTCACAATGACATTTTTTGGCACCCTAGAAAAAGTGCATGGAGGCTATATACCAAAATGATCAGCTCAACGAGACGATCGCAATGAGCTATATCCCACAACAATATTTTTTAAATTTAGGGAGGTCTTCAAGTATTTATTTACTCAAATTTGTTTTTTGTTCGACAACCCCTTAACAAACTTTACAATGTTCGTTACTGAAAAATATTGTAGGTCTAAAATTCATGCACTCCTTTCCTCCAGGCTGATGGATCCGCGCCTCAAAGGGGAGTGGGGGAATAGTAGATCTACACCTCAAAGAGAGGCACTTAATTGTACCTTCTTATGGTGATTTTTTGATGAATTATTTAGGGTTCACCAGGAAACATTTTATGGCAGTTTCCATGCCTAGGTTTTAGGATTTGTTTTGATGTGTTCCTTTTATCAAATCTCAAATACACCTAGTTTTTGGCCAATATGCAACTACTTTAATCTATATGCAATTTTATTTCATATGTAAGTAGCAAACAACGGAAAACAGAATCCTAATGGATGATGCAGTGCTTAAAAAGTGATAAAAGACCCTTATCTATATCCAGAAGTTTGATGGAGGTTCTAATTTTTTATTGCAGTCCAGATCATATGCATCAGGGCAAAATCATACGAATCAAGCAAGATCGTATGAATACGATTCAAAATCATACTATCCGATCAGAGATCGGATGATCCGATCTTGACAAAATCCTACAACTTCATGGGTAAAATGCAGAAGATAGAAAACAATGGATGCAAATGATGTTTCTAAGCATGAATTGAATTATATGTCAGCTATTGCATATTAAAATAATCAGAATTAACACATGCATATATCAAAGCTATGTAAAATATGCGGTTATATGCAGATTTGGTGAACTCCAAGGATATAAATAATTAAATTTAATACCCTATGCAAATGGAAATGATCAAATGATGCTAAATATGAAGAATAAATCTTAGAAAATGCAAACCAGTATCAAAAATTACCCCCAAGTGACCTCAGAGCAAAATCATACTATCTATGCAAAATCGTACGCTTTCGATGCAAAATCGTATCATCCGATTGCTGATCGTAACCTTTCGATCCTGCATGAAACATAAAAGTGCCTAGGACTAATGCCAAAAACTCTATGATTTCGAGTGCAAAATGAAGTCGGAATACCAATTGCGCCAGAGGAGATCAGAGAGGAGGAGTGTTCTAATTAAATAGGCTGATCCAATCAACCAAAATGGGCTAGGAATAATTTGGTTATAACTCCTTCCAATCTGGGCTTGATCGGACGAATCCGATCTCGCAACCATCGTACGGTTGCACAGATAGAGACAAAAATTGTTAAAACTAAAATTTGTCACCTTGCTGAGTTAAGCCTTTCAGTTTTGAGCAAAATCGTATGCATACGATCAGGGATCGTATCGTACGATTCAAGATCGTATCGTACGATTCAGGATCGTATCGTACGATCTTGTCCAAATTGCTCGATTTCGCCAAGGGGCACAAAAATCGAGGCAATCAGCTAGAGGCTCATTTTTATAGGTTGTTTGTCTTTAGTGCAAATTATAATGAGTCATTTTTAGGGTGCTACATTTTGCCCCCTCTTTAGCACAATTTCGAAAGAAAATGCGTTAAAGAAAAGTATGACACACTTTTTGAGAAAGCAAAAATTTATTGCAAATTTTGTTGATGATTTCAAGTTTTAATGCAAGTTGTTTTAAGGTGTGATATATATGATACCCCCTTCGAATTTTTATACCAAATTTTGACATTTGGGTAAAAATTTAAAAATGAAGGGTAAAATGAATAAATAAGAAGAAGAAAAAGTAAACTAATTCATTTGCATTTTTACCTTTTTACCTGTTTAGAGCTCTAGAGAAAAACATGGCAGAGACTTCACATCATGCTGATTTGGTCCGAGCTAGTGATGGATCCCTTCGGGTATGGATTTTTGACTTCCTTAGCTTAGATTTTTCCTATTTTTAGTTGCATTTTAAGTTAAATTTGAATTTTTAGGGCACGACTACCATGCGCGGCCCTAAATGCAAAATTGTATCAATTTCGATATATCGTATGGTATGATATCGACTAAAATAGATATGATCAATCTATATTGTATCAATACGATATCATAAAAATGCTACGATTTTGACATTATTTTATCCGATTTTGAAATTGTTGATACGATTTTGAAATTTTTGATACGATTTACTAACAAAAATTTTATTGCTTTATTTTTATTAACATATGGTAGAATTAAAGAACCGGGAGTGGAGACATTCTACACTCGGGACAGATTTGGGTGCTCTCACGGAGGGTGAGAGAAACTACTTGGAGGCTGTGGGATTACGACACGTGGCGGAGATGCCACATATCCCAGTAGATATGAGGGTATTGACGGCTCTGGTAGAGAGATGGTATCCAGAGTCATCCTACTTCAGACTACCTACAGGGGAGATGGCACCCACGCTAGAGGACGTCTAGAGGATCCTACGGATACCACTGAGGGGTGTCCACATCACTACATCTAGAAATCAAGGCCAGGCATTGAGGAGGTTGATAGGAGACCCTAGCTTCTTGTTGAAGTAGGGTGGAGTTGTTATTGATAGACTGGGGGAGTTAGAGGGCATCTCCAGACTGACAGTTCTATTGAGTGGCATTGTGGGTGGCTTACTATTGAGCCATCTCAGTGGATAGGACTTGCCCTGGACTTTGGTAGAGGTGGTGTGTGATATGCATGACCAGGAGGTGCGCTTTGCTTGGGGACCTTTCTTTCTTTGTAGATTATACTAATTCCTACATCGGGTAGTCTACAAGGGCGAAAAGGGACTTATTTTGACCTCATTCCTATAGGTGTGGTGTTGGGAGCATATTGCTATCCGATGGCCTATAGGACTTCCTCTGATTTGAGCTGTAGATGGTCATCCCGAGGTAGAGGAGGATAGACCTAGGGTTTTCTATTGGCCACTATTGAGAGGGCACAGGGGATGAGTTAGCCTCGATGTAGCGAGGTGACTCATGGATGAGCTACGACCATAGGATATCACATGGAGACCTTGGAGGGGTCTACCAGGGTGGGATGAGGATGCTTTCGAGTTGGCCCACATCAGGTGGACCATCTGGCTATGGATGGGCTAGGGAGAGGTAGAGTTGCACCATTTTGATCGGGTGCAATGATAGTTTGGGCTATAATAGGATATCCCTACGTGGGGAGATATTTCCTATCCTCGGGTGACTCGGGACCACATTACCATCAGTGGTGCACTGAGTATGTCTACATTTTTGGATCCAGCACCAGATGATGAGCCTATGTAGGCTATAGATGGGGATGATGTTGGCATGATAGATAGGTACCCACAGTGGTATGTTGGGGTTTGCCCATCGAGATTGACTCATCCATGGAGTGCCCTAGAGTAGGTAGCCCATCTAGTTAGTCAATGGTGATAGGGGACACAGGTACCCCCTAGAGGAGGAGGACCTCACACTAGAGGTGGCCACAGGCCTCAGAGGAGATAGGACCGACCTGGGAGGAGTCATCAGGAGGAGAGGAGAGCATCACCCCAATAGGAGGGAGGAGTATCTCCTCAGTGGGAGGAGAGACCTGACTCACCCGGGAAGGGCAAGAGGGTCCTAGAGGTAGGGGAGAGTAGTAGGATAGGGGATCTCGAGGTAGAGGTTACTAGGTTGAGGGCAGAGAATGCCACCCAGAAGACTAAGATCGAGACCCTAGAGGTGGAGCTAGCATAGGCTAAGGCACAGGTGGGATAGGGTGTTGGGACTCATGGAGTTGCAGTTCTAGCCCCTTCATCCTCATAGGCTAGGGGCGGTTCAGGGGAGGAGTTGTCTAGGGCTATTGGGAGGGCAACTTTCTACCAGGCCCTATATTTTATAGTAGTTCCTGAGGGACAGAGACAACCACTGCCTACGATGTATGAGCCTCCGGCTTCCTCGAGTCGCTCGAGGTCATGCTCGGCTACCAGGACAACTACTACCACCGGAGCAGGAGGATTCTGAGTACCATGACCCCTTGGTGGAGATGATGATGCTCAAAGTTCTAGGGGATCTAGGGGATGATCTTAGACATTTTGTATATATCTATTGACTGAGTATGCCAATTTTTGAGGATTTTGTGGCATACCAGTCTAACTTTATTTTGTACATGGACTTTTGATATATATATATATAATGATCTTCTTTGTCTTATGTGATTTTGTATGATTTGATTATATTCGATTGAAAATTGTTTATGATGTTTAAATTTCTTAGAATCATGCTTTTGATTTAAATATTTTTAATCATGCTTAAAATGAAAACTTGATTTATGTAAATATGTTTTTAAAGAAGATGTTTTGTAATATGATGGAATAAGGGGATTAGCAATATTCCTCGAAGGATGTTGTGTTGTTATGTGACCGTTTTTGGAGATCTGTGCTCGCTAGGTCATGAAGCGGATCCTATTGTGAGGAATTTTATATTGCTAAAAATAAGATTGTTTTTGTGGTGCTCAAGTATATTCTTGAGGCTTATATTTGAGAAAAATGTTTGATTTTGTTGATGAGGAAATTTTGACTTTTAAAGGATATTTTAATGAGGTTTATTTGTTGTGATTAAGCATGAAATTTTGAGGAGGATGACTTGCGCTAGGCATAGAATTCCTAGTGGGAATTTTAGGAATATAATTACTAAGAATTATACCATCATCGCGAAGTCAAAGTGTAATGCATGATAATATGAAATTATTTGTTCTTTTAAAATTCAATTAATATGAAGCAAACCATCGTATCACATATTTTAAGAAGATTAATATTGAATATTTTTAGACCTAAAAATTGAGAAAGAAGACTTGCGCTAGGCATGGAATTCCTAGTGTGAAAATTTTGAGACAAATAATTTCTAGGAATCATACCATCATCGCGAAGTCAAAAATGCAATGCATGATGATATGAATTTGTTTGTTCGTAAAGATGCAAATTAATGTATGATAAATCATTGTGCTATATGAAATGATTTTAAACATGAAAAATAAGAAATATGACTTGCGCTAGGCATAGAATTCCTAGTGTGAAATTTTTGAGAAAATAATTACTAGGAATTATACCATCATCGCGAAGTCAAGATGCAATATGATAGATGAAAAATAGTTGTCTAACAAATTTCAAAGAAATATTTTAACTTATTCCTAAGACAAAATCAAATTTATCAAGAACTAGTGTGTGATGAGTGAGTTCATTATATATTTTGATTTGACATAATGATACAAAATCTCTCAAGGATCAAATGTGTGTGCTTGTGAAATTGATTTACCGATTTTGAGTAAGGTAATGATACAAGAAAATTTTTATGAACCAATGTGTGTGCAAGTGAAATGTTCATTGACCATGATTTTGTGCATGCCAGTGTACAGAACTACTATGTAAGTCAAGTTACCACAAGCTAGCTAATCCATAAGCGGACATTGGTCTGTACAAAAGAAGGTCGCTAATGTGACAGACATGTCACCACGTGAAAAGGGATTACCCAAGGTCAAGCGGGTTGGGCACAAACCACCTGTTATGGGGCTTACCTCATGACTTTCAAATAACTAAGGAATTCTAGGGATTCAAGCTCACTACCCCCTTCTTTTCTTCAAATTTTTGGAATAGGGATTTCTTGTCTATTTTTGAACAAGGGGATTTTATTGCTTTTGCTTTTCTTCTTTTATTTTGCTTTTTATTTTGTTTTTTCTTTTGGGGATACTTGCCCAGATTAGACGTAGGGCAAGGGATTTTATTCGGGTAGGGAGGGAGCTTGTCCTTTTGCCAATTCTTAGTATTCTAGACCATGCGCATAATAGGATAGCAAGGGAGACTTTTCACTTATGGAACTAAGACTACTATGTAGTATCTTATTTCAAATTTAGCAAAAAATCATTTTTAAGATGTGAGAAAGTGTTCTTGGTTCAAGAAGTAGCAAGATCATTGTCCCAAAAACTCAAAATATATTTAATGAAGTAATGGTGCTTTTTGATACAAGAGAGATTTATAATCAAAATGACAAATCAAAATCATTTAAATATGTAAATTAAGTGCATGGTTCAAGATAAATTTTGAATTTATCTGAAATAAAATAAAATATAACTTGATTTTTGGAAAAACAACACACACTGATGCAAGAACAATTTGAAATATTTTTGGAAATTTTTATGTTTGCTAATTTTTTTGGTATTTTGATAATATGAGGGTTGCAAATGATGAAGAAGTTTTATTTACAATTATGTACAGATATAGAATTTTTTGATTTTATGCATAATATCTCTTCAAATGCATGATATTCATGGGTTCCTTGAGATATTTCCCATCCAAGGAAGCCAATCTATATGCACCTGATCCAAATTTAGCAGTGATGACATATGGCCCAAGCCAATTAGGTTGAAATTTTCCTTTTAGATATTTTCTTGCATTAGTATTTTTTTATTTTCTTTTAAGACTAAATCTCCAACTTCAAAGGATTGATTGTGAACCTTCTTTGCATATGATCTTTTAAGTTTGTCTTGATAGGCACGAAGATGCTCTAAAGCATGGATGCACTTTTCATCCAAAAGTTCCAGCTGACTAAATCTGCTAGTGTGATATTCATCTCCTACTTCAGCATCTTGAAGTAGAAGAGCTAAAGAAGGAACTTCTAATTCAAATGGAAAAATGGCTTCGGCCCCATAAACCAAGACAAAAGGTGAAACGCCTGTAGGAGTACGAACGCTAGTTTGATAAGCCCACAAAGCAGGATATAATTGAATATGCCAGTCACTACCAATTTATTAACTAATATTTTTAGGATTTTTATTAAGGTTTTATTGGATGCTTCAGCTTGGCCATTACCTTGTGGATAATAAGGAGTGGACCATCTATGTTGGATTTTATATTTTTGGCATAATTTCTTAACATATTTGTTCTTAAAACAAGTTCCATTATCAGAGATGAGATTAGATGGAATTCCAAATCTACAAATGATTTGATTAAAAATAAATTTAGAAACTTGAACTCCTGTGCAAGAAGCTAAAGGCATAGCTTCAACCCACTTTGTGAAATATTATGTTGTTGTTATTATGAATTTATGACCATCAGATGAAATAGGATTGATTTTACCAATAATATCTAAACCCCATTTAGAGAAGGGCCAAGGGGAGGATATGGCTTGGAGTTCCTGAGCAGGAGCATGGATAAGGTCAACATGCTTTTGACACTTATCACAATGATGCACATAATCATGAGCATATTTCTCCATGGAAGGCCAAAAATACCCCATTCTAAGGAGTTTTTTAGCAATGGCACTTCCACTAAAGTGTCCTCCACAGGACCCATCATGAACTTCACTTAAGGCTTTTTTAGACTCTTCTAGGTTGAGACATCTTAACAAGATACCTTCAAAGGATCTTCTATATAGGGTATTACCAACAATTACAAAGTGAACAACTCACTTACGTAATAGCCTACGTTGGTTTCTATCTAATCCTTCAGGGAAAGTCCCTTTCTAGAGAAAATTAAAGATATCTGCATACCAAGATTCTGGGGTAATTTCATCAATCAAAAACACATATAATGGTTCTAAGCATGACTTAGAGGAAGTGGGTTCTTGGATTTGGTGAATAATAATGGTAGCATACTCATCATCTAACTCCAAAGGCAACAATGAAGCAGTCGTAACCATAGCATCGACAACACGGTTGCTAGTTCTAGGAATAGCTTCTAAAGTTACTTTCTCAAATAATGATATAAGCTTAAGGACATAGTCCTTATAGGGATGGAGTTTCTCATCTCGTGTTTGATAAAATTCATTAATTTGATTTATCACAAGCTGAGAATCTCCAAAAACTAACAAAACCTTAATTTTTAAAGCTAAAGCAGCTCGTAATCCAAGGATTAGAGCCTCATACTCTACAGTATTATTAGTACAAGCAAATTGTAACTTAAAAGATAAAGGTATAAGGTGCTTTTGGGGAGACTTCAATATGATACCGGCACCTGCGCCACTCATACATCTAGCTCCATAAAAATACAAAGACCATGTTTCGGAATGATCTTCTTCTAGATTAAGGCACTCATCAGGAAATTCAATGTTCATGGGATGAGTAGATTCTAAAGGTGCATCAACTAATTGATCTGCTATGACTTGGCCTTTAATGGATTTTTGGTCGATAAATGTGAGTTCAAACTCACTAAGAGCAAGAACCCACTTAGTTGTGCATCTTGACAAGTAAGGTCTACTCATCAAGTACCTTAATGGATCAGACTTAGCAATAACATATGTTTTCTGACTAAGCATGTAATGACACAATTTTTGCATAGAAAACACAACTGCTAAACAAAGTTTTTCTAATGGAGTGTATCGGGTTTCATAGCTTATCAAAGTTCTACTTATGTAGTATGTGGCTCGTTCTTTCTTTTCATCATCAATTTGAGCCAACATAGCTCCTAGTGCAAGTTTCAAAGCAGAAATATATAAAATGAATGGATGATCTGGTCTAGGAGGAACAAGCACTGGAGGAGTAAGGAGATAGTGTTTAATACTCTCAAAATCTTCTTGACATTATTTATCCCAATTGAAGGGAATATTCTTCTTAAGTAATTTAAGAAAATGTCCTGTTTTATCCACCAATTTATCAATGAAACGATGGATAGATTGAAGTTTTCCTTGTAGACTTCTTAACTCTGATATGTTTTTAGGAGGTGGCATATCCATGATAGCTTTAATATTGAGAGGATCTACTTCTATCCCTCGCATAGAAACTATAACCCCCAATAATTTTCTTGATTTTACTCCGAACACACATTTGTCAGGATTTAATCGTATCAGATATTCTCTTAGTCTATCAAATACTTTTCTTAAATCATTAATATGATCATCTTCTTTTGTTGAACGAGCTATAATATCATCTACATAATCATGTAAAATATCATACATCATATCATGAAAGATATATGTCATAGCTCTTTGATAGGTTGCTCCTGCATTCTTTAACCCAAAAGGCATTACTTTCCAACAAAAGGTGCCCCAGGGGGTAATAAAAGTTGTTTTAGGTTGGTCCTCAGGAGCTATTTTGATTTGGTTGTATCCTAAAAATCCATCCATAAGGGATAACATCCCACTCCCAACTGTGAAATCTATGATTTGATCCATATTAGGAAGAGGAAAATCATCCTTAGGACATGCAACATTTATGTCTCTAAAATCAGTACAAACTCTGATCTTAGTAGCTTCTTTCTTAGTTACTGGAACAACATTTGATATCCACTCGACATAGTCTATAGCTTGTATAAAAATCACATTCAAAAGTTTTTCCAATTCACTTTTGACTAGTAGTGCTACTTTAGGATGCATTTTTCTAAGTTTTTGCTTTACGGGTTTAGCATCAAGGCGCACTACTAGATGGTGCATAACTACAGAAGAATCTAGGCCTGGCATATCTACGTATGTCCAAGCAAACACATCAGCATATTCTATGAGAAATTCAATGTATAGTTTTTGTTTTTCTTCACTTAATTCTGATCCAATTTTGACTAAGTGAGGGTTCTCTTCTGTTCCAATATTAACCTTTAAAGTATCTCCTACAACAATGTTTAAGTCTCTTTCAAAGTTGGGTGGTGCGGGTGAAACACCCATTTCTTGTAATTCTTCTAATGTGCATTTGGCTAGTTCTTCTTGTGGAGTAGTAGCTTCAATATTAGCTATACATGGCATAGATCCATCAAAGAAAAATTTATTCCTTAAGACTTCCTCAAGAGATATGTCATGAACAATATCACCCTCTAAACATTCATCCGGAGAAGCAATCATTTCTGGATAAACTATAGTTAACATATTACAAGTATGTATCTTTTTAAAGGACTCTTGTTGTTCCATATATTCTTGATATGTTATAAGGTGATCATCATCTTCATATGGGAATGGTTCTATTTTTGTGGGGATATAGCCAAGACCACATCGGACAGGCCAATATTCAACTTCTAAAGGTTCTTTCATACCATCTTCATGAGGTCCTAAACCTTTACCTCTATAACCCATATTACACATCATAGGTTTTGATTTTATATATCCATCAGAAAAATAACATTTAGCAAATCCATCTTGATCAACTGTAATTTTTACAACTAAAATTTTACCCCAATCATACCCCGCATATACAAAAGCACAACTCCCAATATGGCAGATGCTTCCCTTCTTCGGTAAGCCCAAGGTTCGGGGAGATGGAGGTAACTTAGATAACACCAAGGAATCTTGGGTAGCAAAATTAACTTCTTCTAAGTTTGCAAGTACTGAAGATAAGTCTGGTAATACTTCATCCGAAAGAGCATATGAAGTAGATGGAATATCTTCTTTAACTAGTTCTTTAGATGCTATGAATTTAAACATTGTAGACTCAGGAGGTGGATTTGATAATGAGGATTTGGGAAATGGATTGGATATGGGTTCAGAATATGAGAATGTCTTAGAATTTGTTGGCAATGGTGATTTAGAACATGTTTTTGAGGATGTGGGTTTAGAAGGTGATTTAGATTTAAAAATTCTTGATGATGCGGGTGGACTAGGATGAGAAGAAGACATAGCAGGACAAAATGGAACTCCTATAGGTTCCGCTAGAGCACACATATCAAATGGCCTAGGGTCACCATGGATGGTGACTAATTGATTTTTGAACTCAAATTTGACACATTGATGTAATGTGGAAGGTACTACTCTCATTGCATTGATCCAAGGTCGACCTAGAAGAATGTTGTACGATGCAAAACAAGGTACAACAAACACAATCGTATCCAAAATTCTTGGACCAACTTGCAATGGGATCATCATAACTCCACATGTTTCTTGAGTTTCATCATTAAATGCTTTAATAATCATTTCAGTATTTTTCATATCTTCTTTTTTAAATCCAAATATTTGAAAGAAATCATATGTGCAAATATTTAAAGATGATCCATTATCGATTAAAACTCTTTTAACTCCTACATCTCCAATTAATGTTGTAATGTATAAAGGGTTATCTCTATACATACTTTGAGGAGGAATATCTTTATCATGAAAATCTATGAAATTTGTTTCATCCAAGGTTACAACATTTACCACTGCATTAGGTTCAATATCTTCAGGTACCATCATCTTACTTAAGGTTCTCATTAATTCTTCCCTATGTATGGGGGAAGTTCTTAGGAGGTCCAAGAGAGAAATCCTCACTGTGATGGTAGCTAATTGTTCATTGATATCATATGGAGATCTTTGTTGTGAATTTAATACATTATTTCCCTTAGTAGGGGGTTTTAATACAAATGGAGTTGTTTTCTCATTTTGGCTTTGATTTTGTGAATTTTGAACTTGTGCTTGTTGTCTTGTGACAACTCCAATGGTGCCTATAATATTGCTATATCGAGGATCACCAAAGTGGGATCTAGCATTTTCTGCTTGCTCATTTGAAAGCCATTGTTGAGATGATGGTCTAGTAGTTATCCTTCTTGGAAATGGCTCTTCTAGAACTGATAAATCTATAATAGGGGTGATTTGATCTGATTCATATTCTGAACTATTTGAGGTAATCTCTAGTTCACTCCTTGTTTCACTTTCTGTGTCACTTTCCGTATTATTTTGACAATGTTGTATTGGTCTAGTTGTGACCATAGATGAGGATATTTGAAATTCTTGTTGAGGCATAAAACTACTAATTGTTCCCACATATCTAGTTGGATGAGGAACATTATGATGATCTACTTGGTTTACTACTTCTTTACCATGCTTTGGTAAGGGATGTTGAAAAATATCTAAATTTTGATTTGCATTTTGATCTGTTTGTTTTTGGGTATTTTGAGTATTATTATTTGCAGAAAATTGTTGAACTTCCATTCTACCCTTATCAATCAAGTCTTGTATCACATGTTTTAATATTTTGCAAGAATTTGTGGAGTGTCCATCTACTTGATGGAAATTACAATGCAAGTCAGCCCTATATCCAGCTGTAGTAGTGTCTAGTTGTCTTATTTTAGGTAATAGAACCAAACCTCATTCCAATAATTGAGGTAAAATCATTGTTAAAGGTTGATTCAACCTTGTGAATTCTCTTGGTGGTTTATCAGGAACTTTCAATAAGAATTTCTCAAATTTTTCTACAACACTAACAATGGAAGTATTCTTGCTATCAGTAACTCTGTCACCCACTACTTGTTTATTTTTATATTGATTTTTAGAATTTTTGTCTTCATATTTCTTCTTAAAGTGACCTCTTCTAATAAGGGCTTCTTCTACCCTTCTTGCTAAATCAATGGCTTGATCAAAAGTGGTTACTGTAGCAGTAGAAAGTTCATAAGATAATTGCTCTTGTAAATTTCCAATGAATATATCCAACATTTCATGATGAGGTAATGCAAAATGTAATTTGCCTAAGAGTTGTCTCCACTTAGTCAAAAATTCAGAAAAACTCTCATCCTTTCCTTGTTTTAAATTATACAAATCTTTAATAGTCACATGCCTCTCTATATAGGCACTAAATTGATGGACAAACATCTTTGTTATCTCTTCAAAATTCCTTAAAGAGTTTGTAGGTAACTGATAATACCACTCTAAGGCCATGCCTCCAAGACTTTTAGGAAATATCTTTAGCAACAATAAGTCATCATGAGATATATCATGACATGCTATCCTAAACATGCGAAGATGCTCAATAGGATCTTCGGTGCCTCTATATATCGGGAGGACAGGCATAGGGAAATGCTTAGGATAGGGTTGAGAAACTACAATGGGATCCAAGGGTTGGCTACACATCTCTCTATAACTATAAGAGGGATGGTAAGGATCTATCTGATCTAGTCTTGAAGCTAACTGTTTAACCAAGGCTTCAAGTCCTTGTTGTTGTCCACCAAATTGGATTTGTTGCATCACATTGTTGTTGTGTCTTGGATAATGCGTTGGTGCTATTGTATATTGATTCCCAACTGAAACACTATTATGTAGAGTGTTGCTAGGAGGATTATTATGAAGTTGATATGGAATTTTGTTTTGTTGGACCTTTTTCTGATTCTGACTAAGTTTATGCATCTTCTTAATTCTTTGTGCTACCTTTTGTGAGGCAAAAACTGGTTGTTTTTGTTTAGAATTTGTAGCTATTACTGGTGGTGGTTGTGTTATATTCTGATTTAAATTCTAATTTATATTCTGAGATGTATCAACTTGATTTGTATTCTTGTTCATGTATGTTAATGGATTCCCATTCAATCGGAGGACAACCTCTATGGAAGCCTCCATTGAATAATCTCCCATAGGAAGTTGAGCTTCTATTTGTATTACATGATTGATGACATCTATATTGTCTTTTAAGAATTTAGTAAAATGATGTGTGGAGGTAAATGTAAGATTACCTGCTTCATCTACTTGAGGTTTATGATAGAAAACTTCTTCTTCTTTAGCATGGTTTTCCCCATCTGATTCTGATGATACATAATCCTCAACTCGAACTTCATCTTCAAAATTTTCTTGATCTTGTTCTCCCATATAGTCAGGTTCTACTTCTTTTCCACTTCTTAATTTAGGCATTATCACTTAAAATATTTTATCTTGTAGATATATATGATTATATATATGTGCTTAATGGCTTGGGGTATATATGTTATATATATACCTAATATAAATTATATTATGTTTTTGGGGTTTTTGTAGTTTTGGATTGCAAACAAAAGACTTATAGAATAGAACTTATAGTATTATAAATATTATACTCTAATTTTCTTGGAAAAGCTTATAGATATCATTAATAGGTTCTAATTCCTCAGGGGTCATATAGTGTTCTTCTTCAAACTGAAAGTTGGCTTTTAAGAATTTTATGAAATGAGCTATAGTGATGCAATCAACTTCACAATTTGACCTATAAAAGTATAATTCATGACAATATTCTTGATAAATCATAGCTCTAGGAACTCTATTGAATCTTCTCTTATCATCTAAGACAACCTCTCGATTTTCCACATGTGATAAAAATTTATGTACCGTTATTGCATCATCAAGATAATCTTCAAAGGAGTAAAAACTTGGGGAAATGAGAGCTCTCTTATCTGCTAGCCACCTATCACATGCTCTTTGAAGGTCAAAGTAGAAAGGTGCACTATCGAGATCCAAGATTCTAGACAAGTCAAACCTTATGATTTTCTTAAGTTCAGGTTCGTGATATTTTATGATGTCTAATATTTTCCAAAGTTCGTTCCACTGTTCTAAGGAGAAAACGTCGATGGGTCCAAGTATTTGAGAAATTTCTTGTGTGTCTAATAATAATTTAACATTTATAAGTACAACTCTTCTACTATTGTAATCTACCATCTATGAATTTCACTAAAGTATGCAAGTTTAACTGATGGTTTTTCTTTTGGATTTTTGTTTTTGTTTTGTAATTTTTATGCCTTTTTATGTTTTTATGAATCAGAAATATGCCTAATGTATTCACGTCGGGTTCACCAAAGAATGTAGGTCTAAAATTCATGCACTCCTTTCCTCTAGGCTGATGGATCCATGCCTCAAAGGGGAGTGGGGGAATAGTAGATCTACACCTCAGAGAGAGGCACTTAATTGTACCTTCTTATGGTGATTTTTTGATGAATTGTTTAGGGTTCACTAGGAAATATTTTATGGTAGTTTCCATGCCTAGGTTTTAGGATTTGTTTTGATGTGTTCCTTTTATCAAATCTCAAATACACCTAGTTTTGGCCAATATGCAACTACTTTAATCTATATGCAATTTTATTTCATATGTAAGCAACAAACAATAGAAAACAAAATCCTAATGGATGATGCAGTGCTTAAAAAGTGATAAAAGACCCTTATCTGTATCCAAAAGTTTGATGGAGGTTCTGATTTTTTATTGCAGTCCAGATCATATGCAACAGGGCAAAATCATATGAATCAAGCAAGATCGTACGAATACGATTCAAAATCGTACTATCCGATCAGAGATCGGATGATCCGATCTTGACAGAATCCTGCAACTTCATGGGTAAAATGTAGAAGATAGAAAATAGTGGATGCAAATGATGTTTCTAAGCATGAATTGAATTATATGTCGGCTATTGCATATTGAAATGATCAAGATTAACACATGCATGTATCAAAGCTATGTGAAGTATGCGGTTATATGCAGATTTGGTGAACTCCAAGGATATAAATAATTAAATTTAATACCCTATGCAAATGGAAATGATCAAATGATGCTAAATATGAAGAATAAATCTTAGAAAATGCAAACCAGTATCAAAAATTACCCCCAAGTGACCTCAGAGCAAAATCGTACTATCTACGCAAAATCGTATGCTTCCGATGCAAAATCGTATTGTCCGATTGCTGATCGTAACCTTTCGATCCTGCATGAAACATAAAAGTGCCTAGGACTAATGCCAAAAACTCTATGATTTCGAGTGCAAAATGAAGTCAGAATGCCAATTGCGCCAGGGGAGATCAGAGAGGAGGAGTGTCTGATTAAATAGGCTGATCCAATCAACCAAAATGGGCTAGGAATAATTTGGTTATAACTCCTTCCAATCTGGGCTTGATCGGATGAATCCGATCTCGCAACCATCGTACGGTTGCACAGATAGAGACAAAAATCATTAAAACAAAATTTGTCACCTTGCTGAGTTAAGCCTTTCAATTTTGAGCAAAATCGTATGCATACGATCAGGGATCGTATCGTACGATTCAAGATCGTATCGTACGATCCAGGATCATATCGTACGATCTTGTCCAGATTGCTCGATTTTTCCAAGGGGCACAAAAATCGAGGCAATCAGCTAGAGGCTCATTTTTACAGGTTGTTTGTCTTTAGTGCAAATTATAATGAGTCATTTTTAGGGTGCTACAACTATTTTTTCCGACTTTGTAACTCATTGTTTTTTATAGCTATCCTAGCAAACTTTTTTTTTGATAAATACCTTGACTATTATAATTTCCAACTATAACTATCATCTATACACTCAATATATAGATTAACTATTACTAACTATGTAACTGGCAATCACAAGAACAAAGTTTATCTTGACTGTTACTGATTATGATCATGACTAAAATGATACTTGACTATTACTGGTAGGCCTTGTCTTGACTATTACTTTCACCACTAGTTCTTTCTTCTATTTTTTTGTTTAGTTATATTTGTAATAGTGTAGTCTCTTCAGTATGCTCACTTCTATGGAAGGTATTTTGATATGCAAGAAAAATATTCACAAAAATATGGTACTCTAGGCCAAGGAGTATGTATTATCCATAGCCCTCTATTATACCACAATGATGAATGATAGTGCTTAGACCAATATTTCAAGCCACTACTCAAGGAGGATTCCATTCATACCCTTGAGCACACTACCTACCTATTTGACAGTACAAGAGGGTGATCTTCATGAATGTTTTTCTTGATGCTATATGGAAAATACATAGTCAAACATTTCCTAAGGTTAAAGGTTTCTCCTCATCCTACGGGGTCTCTTGATACATCCACAGATACGTGGTAGCTCAATTCCATATACATGTGTTGTTCGAGGCTTGGGTATTAGAGCCTAATCACCTCTCACTTATCTAGATGATTTATATGCAATCTAGCTTAGCCAATAACAAAAAATCTCCATGATATTTTAAAACCCTTGACATAAGGTTACTAGCCTAGTAAACTAAAAAAAAGGGTTAGATTTTTTATCATAAGATAATAAACCAAAAAATAAAAACACAAAAAAATTATACCTAATAGTCAAAATGGTAGGGCAAGAAATTTTGCAGTTATAATGGAATACAACCTTGGAAAGTACTCTGATACCACTTTTTAATAACCTTCTAATTAATATAAACATATCCACATAAATATTGCAGTAAAAGTAGTAATTCATGAAAGAACAAAATATTGCAATACAAAATATAAATGCAAATATATATATATATATATATATATATATATATATATATATATATATATATATATATATATATATATATATATATATATATATATATAATCTCACAAATCATAACACATAATCATGGGCCTCTTCAAGTGGGCAACCTCCTTCAATACTTTGATTCAATATGTAGACACCTAAAATACACCATGTTTAGGAGACTACTCATATGGGCACATTCGGAGACCATATGACTGATCTTGGACATTTCTAAGAGCCAATAGTGGTCCTAACCACTCACAAGAGGTAGTTATGGCCCATTTAGCCTTAGTCACTATCAAGTAGAGTGACTGCTAACACTAGTCACTAAAGCTAAGAGAGGCCAGATCTAGTCGCTGCTTTGGATAGCGACTAGCACCAAAACATAGTCTAGTCATGAATATGGACCCAGATCATGCAATCTAACTGCACTTGCATTGTTTATGGATGGTTTTTGGCATGTATCTCCTAGAGATCCTCTTGACTACCTCTTAAATGCAAATTTATGACTGATCCTTCCCATTAGGATGATCAATTGCATGCATATCTAGATCTTGGGTTCTCTAGGAAGCCAAGATCTAGATCTAGATCTGAATCTGGGAAGTCTACATATGGATCCTCCCAAGCAAAGCAATAGATTCATGAATATCAATATTTTGTGCAATGAAGCTCTATAGTATTGGATAAAGATACCATGCCCCATTGAGGAGTAGTGGACCTTTTCTTGATTTAATAATGATTTCCAGCCATACAACCATTTAGATGAAACGTTCTTCACCACCAATTAGTGTACGAACACATAGGTGACCCTTAGATGAGAAATATAGTGCTACAATCCTCTGGTTCATGAGAAAGAAGGTTTCATTTTGTGACCACTGTTCTTGACAGCATCCTGCAGGCATAGCCTAGAGTTTTAGACATCGTTTTCCAAGTTTTAGCTTGAACCTATCATAACTTTTATTTTGTTAATTAGTTTTAGAATAGATCTGGTTTTATTTATGCATTTGCACTATTATTCTTGAGTTTCCATGCATTTATCATTTAGTTCTACTGTATTTTGATATTATTATGCTTATATATCATGCTTCACAAATTTTCTAATAAAGCCTCATCACAAGAGGCTACCCGTGCTAATGATCTCCTACTATTGTTTCTTGTATGCATGATACAGGTTGCAGTACCAAGCCAAAGTGTTTAAAACATCAGATCCCTCAAGACAAGAAGGAGAAGGAGGCGTCTATAATCCCTCATACAAGTTTGTGTGTAAGCTTGGGAGGCCTACAAAGCACACCATCCCCTTGCAGGGGAGCATTTATTTCTGCTTGCACCTCATTGTATCAAAAGGGTATCCCTAAGAGGTATTGATATGTAATGGGAGTTTCAAATAATCAATAAAATATATCTTTTGCATTTGTCTCTTCCATGTTATTTATGCTTTTATGGTATTTTATTTCAATATAATGTTGCAAGTAGACTAGGTGCACATTTCCTGGGGTCGTACAAATGGTGATCACAGTGGTATTCCCACTTGGTTTTCTATTTTTATCTATTTTTCTGATGTTTTTATGCTTTTTTTGTGTGCAGGTCTATTTTCTTTGGTCGACGACTAGTAGATAGAGACTGCCTTTAAAGGTAGCAGCCAACAACAACCACTCTAGTCGATAGTGGCTAGTAGAAAATCAACAATAGAGATCAGCCTATGCTTCATCGAATGTGGATTTCAGGTTGGGGCAACTCTTTACTTTTTTTTTCTTTCTCTATCTATAATTTGTTTTCTAAAAATAGTAGGGAAATTTTCATTTAATTAAGAAAACATAGAAAAATACTAAAAGAAAAATGTATTGAAGCTTTTTAGTTTTCTTAGTTTTCTTCCAATCACTGCTAGGAACAACAAACCTCTATTTTTAAGGTCTTCCCTAGTCTCTAGTGGTCTGGATTTTTTTTTGTTAATCTTGCTTGTATGGGGCCCATCTAGTGGTCATTATTTCATGAAGTAGTGAAATGCATTCTCTAAAAGTCCTTGAAATATTTAGATATGCATTTTTTTTAATAAAAATATTCTTTTCTTAGGCATGTAGGAGAAAAATCATGAGTGCTTATTGATGCATTGTTTTCCTTATGAAAAAATCTAAAAATAACCCCATACATCATGTATTACTTAAACATTAGGGACATTGGGCTCTCACATCCAACCCACTGATCGAGACCAACAATGGAGGTCATTACCACTTGGTTGGATAGCTTGAAAGAGTATCATTGAGACCCGTATGTGACAAAGACTGACCCAATAGCTATCCTATTTGTGCAAAATAGCATGCACCCATATTCGAAAGGGTATATCGCTACACATAGTATGTTGGATGAGGGTTGGTAGTACCTATGCTACCTCGTTGAGTATGGACTTCACTACCATATTCAGCTTGTGCGAGTATATAGGTGAAATCCTTTAAATAATCTGAGTATATCATCAATGAAATGCAAAACATGATGAGAGTTAGATTGTAGCTATCAACAAATCTAAAAACACACCAAACCAGTCTAGGAACACCAAGAAAAATTAAAAGAGATAAACACTTGTTTACTTTATTTGTGTGTTATGAAATCTACATAAAAAATATAATTTACAATTGTCATGGTCTACACACAGAACAACTACCCTCAGTCCAGCACTAAGGTAGATATTGATGCTCTGCACACTCACATTCATAATGACTTTGAGCCACCCACACACCATATTGTTGAACGAAGTTCAATGAGTCTTAGGGGTGATACCTCAACTCGTGGGGGAACTCCTCGAGAAATCCTATCTAGAGATCCATATCTTGGTTTCTCTCATAGTAGGCATGAGGGGGCATCAAGACCCCAATCTTCACATAGATATGAGGAGACCTCAAGGTCTCCCTCATCATATAGATATGAGGAGGCCTCAATACCTCCATCATCACATAGACATGAGGGGGCTTCCAGGCCCTAATATTCATGTAAACATGAGGAGTCCTCAAGGCCTCCATCATCTCATAGGCATGAGGAGACATCAAGGCCTCAATATTCACATAGGTGAGGAGAATTCAAGACCTCAATTCTCACATAGGCATGATGGGGCTTCAAGATCCCAATATTCACATAGACATGAGAGGGCTGCGAGACCCCAATATTCACATGATACACTTGGGTTAGATCAGCGCATTGAGGGGCAGAACACAAGAGCTACACCTAGTCATAGACCAAGAGCACCTCCTAGTCTCCCTAAATATGGGAGGATATCCATAGATTATAATCTCATCAGTGCTAATGGGACTCTACAAGATTGGTCATGGAAGACCATACAACTTGATGAATTGGATCGAGTTCTCTTTAGACTAGCTCAAAGAAGCATTGCTAACGCACATTATATATTAGGAAGTTCATGTAGCATAAATATAAGGCACACCAATGAGCCAGGGGAAGCTTCAAAGCATCCTCATATCATGTGCACTACCTCCAACCATGGGGGTACAGAACATAGATCACTCTACATAGAGCAGATCAACCTAATAGACAAGGGCAAGAGCATAGTAGGAGCCTCTCCAAGAGGCTTATCCATTAAGACTCATTGTATAGAGTTACAAGATCATGAACCTTCAGTGGCAAATTAGTCTAACCAGGCACATAGGTTAGTAGAAGCACTGCATGCAGAGTAAGAATACTTAGAAATCCTCGAGTAAGAAGCACAAAGAAAAAGGCATTTGTACCTACATGAGTAGCACTTGAGGGAGGAACAGATAGATCATGAAGATCAAGCAGATAGGTTGGCTTGAGTGAAATTACACATAGGTGGTGAGTAATACCAACATGATAGACATACCGATTCTCAGCATGAGAGATGCACTAGACAAAGAGATGAGCGCACTCACCATACCTCAAAGTATCACTAATGCCTAGATCCAGAACAAACACAACTTAATCAAGAACATGCGGAGATGGATGACTAGGAGTAAATATATCCTAAACCTCCATCCATAGACATGGGGGATGAGTATAGATGCCCAAATTGGGATGAAATAGGATTACCTCCTCGACCATCACGGGTAAATCTTCAATAACAGGAGATCATTTCTTTGAAGGCATAAAAAATACTCATTGAGAGAGTCAAATATCTCAAGAAACAGTATGTGGTTGGGTACAATCCAACCTTGAGTAAAATACACAACCAACTATTGTGCCCTTCAGTACCGAGTCCTATGTATCCTAGGCACTTTGAGATGCCTAGGCTAGACAAATTTAAAGGAGAGGAAGATGTGCAAGAGCACATCACCAATTTTATGAACATGTACTTCAAACTTGAAGATAATGATGCCCTAATGCTAATAATGTTCATCATGACATTATCGTGTGCAACAACTGAATGGTTCAACCAACTACCTAAGCACAACATCATCAAATTTGAGCAACTAGTAAATGCATTTCTTGAACATTTTTATTTTGGCATCAAGAAGAAAGCAAACTTGTTCGATATGGAAAACCTAAAGTAATATGATGATGAGCTAGTTATGGACTATGGGAATAGATGGAGGAAGATAATGGTAAAATTACCATTTGTTGTTCCCACTGTAGAGCTCACCCAAATGTTTACCAAGAGTTGCACAAAGCACATCTCATTGCTACTACAACTACAATAGTATGAAACATTCAAGGAAGCCTTGGCTCAAGCCAAGCTAATAGAAGACATCAAGGTTGATGAAGGAGACCTTAAGATTCGAAACAAAAAGGACTGGAACAATAACAACCATAATAAGAATCAATAGAAGCAGACCAAGCCTGCTCAAGTTAACTAGGTTGTGTTAAGTGTACCAAAGGGAGGAAATAGCAAATAATCATAGAACTATCATGCTTAGCCCCCATTGGCCAATTACAACCCAAATAACAACCAAGGTCAAAATAAGGAACGTCGACCACCCACCTCACTATTTCATGCCTTTATCACAGTTGATGCAATCGATATTCAATCAACTAAGTGAGGCACAAAGACTCAGGCTACCTGAGATGCAACTTCTTGACCCTAACTATCCCAAGCCCAAGGGATATAGGGAAGATCAATATTATCCATATCATAGAATACAGGGGTATGACATTTAAAGTATCAGATTCAATAATTTTGTGCAAAACATGATTGATAAGGGTGAGCTAAAAGTTTAAAATCCATTGGCACCCGATAATAGAGACTTGGACATTCAGAAACCCGTTGCCTAATCATGAGGCCCCTAGAGAGTAGGGTTCTCAAGTAAACCAAGTATGAGTTGAACCACCCACTCAAGGATGCATTAGAATGGTTGAGATAGTCAATGTGGTGATAAGTAATCAGTGATATGACAAACCAAAGCCTCCAATGACTCCTATTCATATCTTGATTGCACCTTGATAGAGGTAGGTGCAAAATAATCCTCTAGGTCCACCAGTGCAACATGTGGTGACTATCTAGAGCAAACTTGTACAAAAACTCCAAACAACACCAACCAAGTTATCAATCTATTAGATTATTCAATAGTCACCAAGACATAGAGAGACTTTAATGGAAATCCTACGATCGAATGAGCTTCAGCCCTAGAACCCTAATGCATTCACAAACTTTGTGGGGCAGGTCCAATAGTGTCAAGAGCCTATGATCCATTTCTATGATCACAAAATTAAGGTAGTACCTACTACTATAGTAGACTTACCTCTACATATCATCACATCCATCAATGACATACCCTTCAAGTGGGTTCTAATTGATACGGGCTCGTCAATTAACATTATCACAACAAAAGCTATAGGGCACCTAAAAATCCTTAGGTCCAACATTATCCCAACCTCCTATACATTGAGAGATTTCAATGATACACTATTCTCCATAGTGGGTATAGTTGTTCTACCTATAAATGTAGGGTATAAGACCATCCCCATGATGTATCACGTATTGAAGTGGGCAATACAATACAACATCCTCCTAGGTCATCCCTGGATAAGGGACATGCAGTGCATTCCCTCAATTTTGTACCAATGCATCAAGTGTGTGCACGAGGGACAAGTGCATGTGGTTTCGTTGGATGAAGAGCTATATAAATAAATACATTAGGTCAACTTGCTGAGGGACTTCATCCTTCTATTGACACACCTATACATAAGACCTTCATCCCTCACCGCATAGCCAAAAATCAAGTCTAAATCTATGCAAGATGATCCATCCACATCGACACCACCTCCTGCATCCAAATCTATTTGTAGAAACAATGGCATATTTGGGATCTTTGATACCTTAGAATCCATCTACTACTTTCACTACCATTCATGTGAAAATGCTCTTGTAATCAGTGATGCAGCGTGAGGCTTTTGATAACAAAGAACCAATCCACATGATTCATATAAAACCATATCATGAGTGATTCTATAAAGCCAAAGACTTTCTAAAGAAGGTACCTTGGGGATCCTTGATATCGTAGGGTCCTATGGTGAATGGCACCATCATTCACCACAAGATTGTTTCTCAATATGCATTCGTGAACATCGAATTATAGGAGAAACAATACGTATTATTTTTTGAGGTTGTAGCTTATCAAGATTGACTATCCCAATTACAAGATTTCCTAAAACTTGGAATTGTCCCACACAAACTATCACATGCTAAAATATGAGTATTCAAACAAAAAGTGATAAGATATGTCTTTCTAGGAGGTATATTGTATCATCAAAGATACGATGGAGTCCTCCTTCATTACCTTGAGCCCTAAAAATCAGCACGAGTGATTTTGTAAGATCACGATGGTACCTATGGTGGCCACTTCAGTGGCATGGCCATTGTCAAACACATCCTTCAAATGGGTTACTATTGGCCCACCATGGAGAAGGATTACTGTGAGTATCTTAGGAAATACATTAAATATCAAAATCATGCATATCTGGCACACTTGCCATCATAGACCTTACAACCCATTCACGTGTCTTGGTCATTTTCTCAGTGGGGTTTCAATCTAATCAAAAATGTTTCTCCCCCGTCTTCAGGCTGACACACATTTATCGTAACGTCGATAATAGGACCTTGAATTACGGAGTTCATACTTCATAATATCATCTATTGCTTTGGTGTACCATAAAAAATAATCTTGGATAATGTTCCATCATTCAAGAATAAAAATGTGTAGGATTTAACATCCAAATACAAAATTCAACATAATTTTGTGACACCATATTATCCGTAGGCAAATGGGCAACCAGAGACCTCAAATAGGATAATAGTAGCCATATTAAAGAATATGGTGAAAGAAAATCATAAGGATTGGCATCTACAATTACCTCTTGCATTATGGGCTTACAGGACTAGTGTACAGATGCCCACTGGGGAAATATCATTTTCGCTTGTATATGGCATTGAGGCCATTATGGCCTTAGAGTTGGAAATTCCAACATTACGCGTCGCATTGAAAGAGTTCATCAATGATGATACCACACAACAAGCTTGACTTAATCAATTGACCCTTATTGATGAACATCGTATCAATTCTCTTGAGCATCTCTATGTTTACCAAGATCATTTAACATAAGCTTATAACAATAAAGTCCACCTAAGAGACTTTAAGTTTGGGGATCTTGTGCTTAAATAGAACCAACATAACTCAAATATTTTGCTGCATCTATGAGAAAAATTTACGGTGAATTGGATAGGTCCCTATATCATCTCAGAGAAGATTGGACCTGTGACATATCACCTAACATCATTAGAAGGTG
Organism: Wollemia nobilis; assembly: GCA_028583015.1. Lineage (NCBI taxonomy): Eukaryota > Viridiplantae > Streptophyta > Pinopsida > Araucariales > Araucariaceae > Wollemia > Wollemia nobilis. The sequence goes on along the minus strand of JAQPPZ010017218.1, from coordinate 10,177,846 downwards.
TTGAGGAGCCAGAGTATCTCAATATTATCTATATAAAGTCATTTTACACATAGGCACAACAAACACAAAAACATTCAAAAAGTTCAAAATTACAAAAAACAATAGAAAACTTCAAAATCAAAAGGCTCCAAAGGTATCTTAAAGCCTTTGGTCACACACAAATGCCCCAAAGGTATCTTAAAGCTCTTTAGTCACTACACAAAATATCCAAAGGTATCTTAAAGCTCTTTGGTCAGACACAAAAGCCCCAAAGGCATCTTAAAGCCCTTTGGTCACACACAAAAGCCCCAAAGGCATCTTAAAGCCCTTTGGTCACATCACAAAATTTCCAAAGGTATCTTAAAGCCCTTTTATCACTATAAAAAAGCCCCAAAGGCATATTAAAGTCCTTTGGTCACGCACAAAAGCCCCAAAAGCATCTTAAATCCCTTTGGTCACACATAAAAGATCCAAAGGTATCTTAAAGCCCTTTGGTCACACACAAAAGCCCCAAAGGCAACTTAAATCCCTTTGATCACATCACAAAAGCCCCAAAGGCATATTAAATTCCTTTTGTCACTGCACAAAATCCCTAAAGGCATCTTAAATCCCTTTGGTCACTACACAAAAGCCCCAAAGACATCTTAAATCCCTTTGGTCATTACACAAAAGCCCCAAAGGCATCTTAAAACCCTTTGGTCACATCACAAAAAGTCCCAAAGGCATATTAAAGCCCTTTGAAAACATCACAAAGGGCCCCAAAGGCATCTTTAATCCCTTTGGTCACTTCACAAAAATCCCCAAAGGCACCTTAAGCCCTTTGGTCAAAAACAAAATACAAAAGCACAAAAATAATTTAAAATAAAAAAGTTCAAAAAACACTCAGAATGATAAAAACTCAAAAACAATGGAAAACATTAAAAATACAAAAACATTTACATTATGCATTCATATAATTGCATTGCATTTATGCATGACCACCCATTACACTTGCACTAGGATAGGTTGTGTTTGCAATATTACAATGAAGAACACAAGCTTATACTGAGAGGGGGGGTGAACAGTATAAGACCCCTTTTTACTTTTTCCTTTATATTTCAAAATAGTAAAGCAATATACCCAAAGCAATATCAAAGCAATGCACAAAATCATCCACAAAGTGACATCAATTTTAACGTGGTTCACCCAGAATGGTTGGGCTACGTCCACAAAACTTTTCTCTAAAAGTTATCTCAAAGTTCTTTGGGAATCCTTCCCAATTACAATGTTTATGAGCCTCGGCTCAAAGGAGATACCTTCCCCTCTGCTCTGGAAATGATCCCTCAGAAGATCAACTGCCTCTACCTCTTGCCAACACGTGGAACTCCTTTCCACCGAAGACCTCCTGTCCTCAATGCTTAGCCTAAGAGACCTCTGCCTTCTATGATCACGTCCACAGCAGCTCAAGCAACCTGTACCAAACACAGTCAGTCGGTCTAGTACAAGTCTTCCTCTGTCTGTCAGATCTGTCCAACTTTGAACAAATCAATCCTCTACACACAAGCCTTCTCAAAGACTTGCCAAATCTGTCCTCAGGTTCTTCTCAAAGAACCAATGCACCTCTGTCCTCAAGCAATAGCACTTCACATTCGTCTTTGCCCTTTGTGCTCTCTACGCCCTCTGCTCTCTTTGCGCAATCACAGCCGCACTTGATCGAACTTCAACCTTTGCACCTCTGCGCAATCACAATGGCACCGTCTTCGCACACTCTGCTTCCTTTGCGATCTTTCACACTTAGAATGATTCGACGAAATGCACTCTGCACACTACGATCGAATTTTGCACTCTGCTCTCGGTGATCGAACTTCTTGCTCTATGCACTATCTATGAACGTCGCACTTCAACGACACATTCAATCACACCTCAACTCTCCAAACAGCCCTCCTTTTATAACAAAATTTTCATGATGAAAACTTTAATCTTAGTCGGTTGTTATAACAAAAACAAACCCTAATCTTCGTCGACTGCAAGCCCTAATCTTCGTCGGCTAAAATTTGACTTTGTCGGCTTCACTGCCTCTGTAACTCTTCTGTAGCTTCTACCGTGAAACTACAACATGTCGCGATATCGTGACACCTTTGCAACCGTACACTTTCTTTTGGCTTTTGTCACGATATCGTGACACTTCAGCCTTTGACGACTTCAACTAAGCTCTTGTCGCGATATCGCGACACTTTTGTCTTTGTCAGCATCAACTTTGCTTTTGTCGCGATATCGCGACACTTCTCCCTTCGTCGACCTCCTTTCTGCTTTTGTCGCGAAATCGTGACACTTCTCCTATAGAAGACCTGCTTTCAGTTTCTATCGCGAAATCGTGACACTTTCGCTTCCTTGCACTCTTCTCTGCTTGCACTAGCGAAAACATGACATGTCGCAAAATCGTGACACCTTTCGCTTACACTCTTCTCTCTATAAGGAACATGTCATGAAATCGTGACACTTTCGCTGCCTTGTGCTTTTCTGCCTTACGCCTGAAAATGGAACATGTCGTGAAATCGTGACACTTTCTGCATCCGTACGCTTTTTCTTCAATATGTCATGAAATCGTGACATTTCTTACTTTGAAACCTTTCCTTTGTTGCATGTCACGAAATCGTGACAGTTCTTACTTGGAACATTTTCATCTGCAGGATGTCTCGAAATCGTGATGGTTCTCACTTCGAACTCTATAGCATGTCGCGAAATCGTGACACTTTTCGTGTTACTTTCTCTCTTTGAACTTGTCACGAAATCATGACAATTCACACTATGGACTCTCTCTTCTGCATTATGTCACGAAATCGTGACACTTTTTCTTTCGGACTCTCTCTCCTGCAACATGTCACGAAATCGCGACACTTTTTGTCCGTACAACCTTCCTTGCAATATGTCACGAAATCGTGACATTTCTGACTCCGTACATTCTCTCTCCTCTTTGAGTCGCGAAACTGCGACATGTCGCGATATCGCGACACTTTTCTAACTTGCTTTCTCTCTCCTGCTTAAGTCACGAAAATGCGACATGTCGCGATATCGCGACACTTTTCTAACTTACTTTCTTTCGAACCTGTCATGCCGTAACCTTCATCAAAACAAATTATTTTACATCAAATCAAATTCCTTCAAAAGCTTCTTGACATCAATGACAACTTATACACTTGAGCAAAGGCAATGTACCCAAAGTACCCAAAATTGCCAACAATCTCCCCCTTTGTCATTGATGGCAAACCTTTACTGAAAACACGTCTCAAGAGCCAAAACTGAAACCAACCGTGCTAACAACTGAGAAACTGTGCCCACAACTGAGAATCTTCCTTTGAAGTTTTGCTCCCCCTGACTTGAAGCTTTCCTCTTCACTTGAAGCTCTCCCCCTTACTCATATCTCTCCCCCTTTGTCATCAATGGCAAAGGGTCACCTTTGGGGCTCGGGACTAAGAATGAGCCTCTTAGCTTAGTCCCTCCCCCACCTCCTGATGAGGTGATTAATTCTAGGGTGGGAGTAAAACTCCCATTAGGCACTGATCATCATCAGCGTCTATAATTTCCTTGTCGGGCCTTCTCTTGAACTCTTTGCCCGTATTCCTATTCTTGTCACTGTTCTTGTTCTTGTTCTCATCCCTGTTCTTGTTCATGCCTTGATCCTTGGACCTGATCATGCCACTGTTCCTGTTCCTGTATTCTGGAATTTCAGCTCTACATTGTCTGATTGTGTGACCTTCATTGTTGCACTTGAAACACTTGACGATGTTGTTTCTCTGAGGTAAACCCGATCTTTGAATCCACCAGTTCTGACCAAACCTGTTCTGGCCAAACCTATTCATGTTATTTGCCTTGCAATAAACTGCCTTGTGCCCAAACTGTTGACAAGAGTAGCAATACCCTTGAAAGTAACTAGCACTTCTGAAACTGTCATTTACCTTCTTCACTTGAGCCATGCAATGTGAAGCCATGTGACCGAACCTGTGACACGCAAAACATCTGCCTTGAAATTTTCTTTTATTTGACCTCTTGGGTCCTGAAAACTTCTTCTTCTCATTCTGAAATCTGTTTTCTGTTTTTGCGCATCTATCATTCAAGGACTCATGATCTGAAATACTTTCCTCATCAGAACTCTCTTCCTTTTGGAGTCTCTTACTAGACTCTCCAACTTGTTCCTTGTGTGGCTTAACAAAACCAAGGCCTGTTTTATCTGTTGTTTTTCTTTGACCTTTGATGAGTGACTTAACCTTTTTGGAGCTATCTTGAAACCTGTAAAGCTTATCCTTGTACTCTTTAGTTTCTTCTTTCAAAGAAGCCATTTTTTGTTCTAACTCACTATACTCAAGAACCTTAGATTCTAACTCATCCTTGAGTTCTTGTGTCTTAGCTATAGAGAAATCAAGATTTTCTATAAGATCATCTCTCTCCATACAACATTCATCTAACTTATCCTTGAGTCTATCATTCTTCTTTCTTTCCTTTTTCAAAGCACTAAGAGCATTAATAAGTTCACTTTCAAGATCCTTTATTTGTTTGCTTTCTGAATCATCAAAGCCTTTTTCAGATTTCTTATCACTAGAGGTGCTACCTTTTTCAAAAACCATACAAGCATCTTCCTTATAGTTTTCTGAAGCATCCTCATACATACTAGAAACCAAATCATTATTTGTACAATCATCCTCAAGGTGACCAAAATTTCCACATCTAAGACATTTCATGATAATGAATCTATGTTTCGGTTCTTCCTCTTTTCCGATATGAACAACATCTCATTTTCATCATCACTTGAAGAACTTTCACTATCACTACTAGAACACTTACTTGCTTTGTCTAGGTAGAAACTCTTCTTGTGCTTGTGAGAATACCTCTTTCCTTGATTGTTGTGCTCATCTTTGTTCTTCCTGTGATGCTTGTGCTTTTCAGAATCCTTGCTCTTAGAATCCTGTTTATCTTCATCACTTTCATTCTTGAGAACAGGATACGATCAGTAGCATAATGACCAAACTTTCCACAATTGAAACATCTTATATTTTTCATGCTTTTGTGCTTTCTAGAGAACTTGCCTTTCTTGTTGTAATATGCCTCTTCATCACTAGAAGACTCATCACTCTCTTGAAGTTGTTTACCCTTGGATTTCTTGGTAGCCTTGAAAGTCGCCTCTTTCTTGACATCAACCTTCACTTGAGTTCTCAACTCAAATGCTGCAAGTATACTATGTAGCTCATCCTTTTTCAACTTATCCAAATCTTTAGCTTCCTCAATAGCAGAAATATTTTCACTAAATCTATTAGGAAGAGATCTTAAAATCTTATCACAAACATCATTTTCAGCAAGCTCAAGACCTAAGTCTTTCATGGAGTTAACAACCTCATCCATACGAAGCATGTAGTCACTAATATTTTCATCATCATTCATCTTGAGTTGTTCAAACATACCTTTGAAGTGTCTCAACTTGGCCTTTCTCAACATTTGTATCACCTGTATGAACCACCCGCAATCTGTTTCCACATTTCACTAGTTGTCTTGCAGTGAATCACTTTGGTGAGATCTGCTTTCTGTAAGCCTTTCAAGATTGCATTCATTGCTTTTGAATTGTTGTGATGTAGGAGCCTTTCTTCTTTAGTATTTGGACCATGTACAGGAATAGTGTACTCATCTTCAATTACTTCCCATACCTCATTACCAAGTGCCATTAGATGAACCTTCATCCTTGCACTCCAAAGACCAAAATCTGACCCATCAAGAATAGGTGTCTGCATTGCCACTTGAATAATCCATTGTGTTCTTTACTAGCTTTTCCTTCAAGTTGTTAAACTTTTCGAAGGCACCCGCTCTGATACCAATTGAAGAACACAAGCTTATACTGAGAGGGGGGTGAACAGTATAAGACCCCTTTTTACTTTTTCCTTTATATTTCAAAATAGTAAAGCAATATACCCAAAGCAATATCAAAGCAATGCATAAAAACATCCACAAAGTGACATCAATTTTAACGTGGTTCACCCAGAATGGCTGGGCTACGTCCACAAAACTTTTCTCTAAAAGTTATCTCAAAGTTCTTTGGGAATCCTTCCCAATTACAATGTTTATGAGCCTCGGCTCAAAGGAGATACCTTCCCCTCTGCTCCGGAAATGATCCCTCAGAAGATCAACTGCCTCTACCTCTTGCCAGCACGTGGAACTCCTTTCCACCGAAGACCTCCTGTCCTCAATGCTTAGCCTAAGAGACCTCTGCCTTCTATGATCACGTCCACAGCAGCTCAACAACCTGTACCAAACACAGTCAGTCGGTCTAGTACAAGTCTTCCTCTATCTGTCAGATCTGTCCAACTTTGAACAAATCAATCCTCCGCACACAAGCCTTCTCAAAGACTTGCCAAATCTATCCTTAGGTTCTTCTCAAAGAACCAATGCACCTCTGTCCTCAAGCAGTAGCACTTCGCATTCGTCTTTGCCCTTTGTGCTCTCTACGCCCTCTGCTCTCTTTGCGCAATCACAGCCGCACTTGATCGAACTTCAACCTTTGCACCTCTACGCAATCATAGTGGCATCGTCTTCGCACACTCTACTTCCTTTGCGATCTTTCACACTTAGAATGATTTGATGAAATGCACTCTGCACACTACGATCAAATTTTGCACTCTGCTCTCGATGATCGAACTTCTTGCTCTACGCACTATCTGTGAACGTCGCACTTCAACAACACCTTCAATCACCCTCAACTCTCCAAACAACCCTCCTTTTATAATAAAATTTTCATGATGAAAACTTTAATCTTAGTCGGCTGTTATAACAAAAACAAACCCTAATCTTCGTCGGCTGCAAGCCCTAATCTTCGTCGGCTAAAATTTGACTTTGTCGGCTTCACTGCCTCTGTAACTCTTCTATAGCTTCTATCGTGAAACTACAACATGTCATGATATCATGACACCTTTGCAATCGTACACTTTCTTTTGGCTTTTGTCATGATATCATGACACTTCAGCCTTTGTCGACTTCAACTAAGCTCTTGTCGTGATATCGTGACACTTTTGTCTTTGTCAACATCAACTTTGCTTTTGTCATGATATCATGACACTTCTCCCTTCGTCGACCCCTTTCTGCTTTTGTCACAAAATCGTGACACTTCTCCTATAGAAGACCTACTTTCAGTTTCTATCGCAAAATCGTGACACTTTCGCTTCCTTGCACTCTTCTCTCTTGCACTAGCGAAAACATGACATGTCAAATCGTGAACACTTTCTTCTCTTCTCTCTCTAAAAAATGTCATGAAATCATGACACTTTCGCCTTTGTGCTTTTCTCCCTTACGCAAAACATGTCACGAAATCGTGACACTTTCTGCATCCGTACGCTTTTTCTTCAATATGTCACGAAATCGTGACATTTCTTACTTCGAAACCTTTCCTTTGCTGCATGTCAAGAAATCGTGACAGTTCTTACTTGGAACATTTTCATTTGTAGCATGTCACGAAATCGTGACGGTTCTCACTTCGAACTCTACAACATGTCACGAAATCATGACACTTTTCGTGTTACTTTCTCTCTCTTTGAACTTGTCATGAAATCATGACAATTCACACTACGGACTCTCTCTTCTGCATTATGTCATGAAATCGTGACACTTTTCTTTCGGACTCTCTCTCCTACAACATGTCGTGAAATCGTGACACTTTTTCGTCCGTTCAACCTTCCTTGCAATATGTCATGAAATCATGACATTTCTGACTCCGTACATTCTCTCTCCTCTTTGAGTCACGAAACTCGACATGTCGCGATATCGCGACACTTTTCTAACTTGCTTTCTCTCCTTAAGTCGAAAATGCGACATGTCGCGATATCGCGACACTTTTCTAACTTACTTTCTTTCGAACCTCGTCATGCCGTAACCTTCATCAAAACAAATTATTTTACATCAAATCAAATTCCTTCAAAAGCTTCTTGACATCAATGACAACTTATACACTTGAGCAAAGGCAATGTACCCAAGGTACCCAAAATTGCCAACAATCTCCCCCTTTGTCATTGATGGCAAACCTTTACTGAAAACACGTCTCAAGAGCCAAAACTGAAACCAACCGTGCTAACAACTGAGAAACTGTGCCCACAACCGAGAATCTTCCTTTGAAGTTTTGCTCCCCCGACTTGAAGCTTTCCTCTTCACTTGAAGCTCTCCCCCTTACTCATATCTCTCCCCCTTTGTCATCAATGGCAAAGGGTCACCTTTGGGGCTCGGGACTAAGAATGAGCCTCTTAGCTTAGTCCCTCCCCCACCTCCCTGATGAGGTGATTAATTTTGGGGTGGGAGTAAAACTCCCATTAGGCACTGATCATCATCAGCGTCTATAATTTCCTTGTCGGGCCTTCTCTTGAACTCTTTGCCCATATTCCTGTTCTTGTCACTGTTCTTGTTCTTGTTCTCATCCCTGTTCTTGTTCATGCCTTGATCCTTGGACCTGATCATGCCACTGTTCCTGTTCCTGTATTCTAGAATTTCAGCTCTACACTGTCTGATTGTGTGACCTTCATTGTTGCACTTGAAACACTTGATGATGTTGTTTCTCTGAGGTAAACCTGATCTTTGAATCCACTAGTTCTGACAAAACCTATTCTGGCCAAACCTGTTCCTGTTATTTGCCTTGCAATAAACTGCCTTGTGCCCAAACTGTTGACAAGAGTAGCAATACCCTTGAAAGTAACTAGCACTTCTGAAACTGTCATTTACCTTCTTCACTTGAGCCATGCAATGTGAAGCCATGTGACCGAACCTCGTGACACGCAAAACATCTGCCTTGAAATTTTCTTTTATTTGACCTCTTGGGTCCTGAAAACTTCTTCTTCTCATTCTGAAATCTGTTTTCTATTTCTACGCATCTATCATTCAAGGACTCATGATCTGAAATACTTTCCTCATCAGAACTCTCTTCCTTTTGGAGTCTCTTACTAGACTCTCCAACTTGTTCCTTGTGTGGCTTAACAAAACCAAGGCCTATTTTATCTGTTGTTTTTCTTTGACCTTTGATGAGTGACTTAACCTTTTTGGAGCTATCTTGAAACCTGTAAAGCTTATCCTTGTACTCTTTAGTTTCTTCTTTCAAAGAAGCCATTTTCTGTTCTAACTCACTATACTCAAGAACCTTAGATTCTAACTCATCCTTGAGTTCTTGTGTCTTAGCTATAGAGAAATCAAGATTTTCTATAAGATCATCTCTCTCCATACAACATTCATCTAACTTATCCTTGAGTCTATCATTCTTCTTTCTTTCCTTTTTCAAAGCACTAAGAGCATTAATAAGTTCACTTTCAAGATCCTTTATTTGTTTGCTTTCTGAATCATCAAAGCCTTTTTCAGATTTCTTATCACTAGAGGTGCTACCTTTTTCAAAAACCATACAAGCATCTTCCTTATAGTTTTCTGAAGCATCCTCATACATACTAGAAACCAAATCATTATTTGTACAATCATCCTCAAGGTGACCAAAATTTCCACATCTAAGACATTTCATGATAATGAATCTATGTTTCGGTTCTTCCTCTTTTTCTCGATATGAACAACATCTCATTTTCATCATCACTTGAAGAACTTTCACTATCACTACTAGAACACTTACTTGCTTTGTCTAGGTAGAAACTCTTCTTGTGCTTGTGAGAATACCTCTTTCCTTGATTGTTGTGCTCATCTTTGTTCTTCCCGTGATGCTTGTGCTTTTCAGAATCCTTGCTCTTAGAATCCTCGTTTATCTTCATCACTTTCATTCTTGAGAATAAGTACGGTCAGTAGCATAATGACCAAACTTTCCACAATTGAAACATCTTATATTTTTCATGCTTTTGTGCTTTCTAGAGAACTTGCCTTTCTTGTTGTAATATGCCTCTTCATCACTAGAAGACTCATCACTCTCTTGAATCTATTTACCCTTGGATTTCTTGGTAGCCTTGAAAGTCGCCTCTTTCTTGACATCAACCTTCACTTGAGTTCTCAACTCAAATGCTGCAAGTATACTATGGAGCTCATCCTTTTTCAACTTATCCAAATCTTTAGCTTCCTCAATAGCAGAAATATTTTCACTAAATCTATTAGGAAGAGATCTTAAAATCTTATCACAAACATCATTTTCAGCAAGCTCAAGACCTAAGTCTTTCATGGAGTTAACAACCTCATCCATACGAAGCATGTAGTCACTAATATTTTCATCATCATTCATCTTGAGTTGTTCAAACATACCTTTGAAGTGTCTCAACTTGGCCTTTCCGACATTTGTATCACCTGTATGAACCACCCGCAATCTGTTTCCACATTTCACTAGTTGTCTTCTAGTGAATCACTTTGGTGAGATCTGCTTTCTGTAAGCCTTTCAGGATTGCATTCATTGCTTTTGAATTGCTGTGATGTAGGAGCCTTTCTTCTTTAGTATTTGGACCATGTACAGGAATAGTGTACTCATCTTCAATTACTTCCCATACCTCATTACCAAGTGCCATTAGATGAACCTTCATCCTTGCACTCCAAAGACCAAAATCTGACCCATCAAGAATAGGTGCTGCATTGCCACTTGAATAATCCATTGTGTTCTTTACTAGCTTTTCCTTCAAGTCGTTAAACTTTTCGAAGGCACCCGCTCTGATACCAATTGAAGAACACAAGCTTATACTTGAGAGGGGGGTGAACAGTATAAGACCCCTTTTTACTTTTTCCTTTATATTTCAAAATAGTAAAGCAATATACCCAAAGCAATATCAAAGCAATGCACAAAATCATCCACAAAGTGACATCAATTTTAACGTGGTTCACCCGAATGGTTGGGCTACGTCCACAAAACTTTTCTCTAAAAGTTATCTCAAAGTTCTTTGGGAATCCTTCCCAATTACAATGTTTATGAGCCTCGGCTCAAAGGAGATACCTTCCCCTCTGCTCTGGAAATGATCCCTCAAAGATCAACTGCCTCTACCTCTTGCCAGCACGTGGAACTCCTTTCCATCGAAGACCTCCTGTCCTCAATGCTTAGCCTAAGAGACCTCTGCCTTCTATGATCACGTCCACAGCAGCTCAACAACTTGTACCAAACACAGTATCGGTCTAGTACAAGTCTTCCTCTCTCGATCTGTCCAACTTTGAACAAATCAATCCTCTACACACAAGCCTTCTCAAAGACTTGCCAAATCTGTCCTCAGGTTCTTCTCAAAGAACCAATGCACCTCTATCCTCAAGCAGCAGCACTTCACATTCGTCTTTGCCCTTTGTGCTCTCTACGCCCTCTGCTCTCTTTGCGCAATCACACCGCACTTGATCGAACTTCAACCTTTGCACCTCTGCGCAATCACAGTGGCACCGTCTTCGCACACTCTGCTTCCTTTGCGATCTTTCACACTTAGAATGATTCGACGAAATGCACTCTACACACTACGATCGAATTTTGCACTCTGCTCTCGATGATCGAACTTCTTGCTCTACGCACTATCTACGAACGTCGCACTTCAACGACACATTCAATCACCCTCAACTCTCCAAACAGCCCTCCTTTTATAACAAAATTTTCATGATGAAAACTTTAATCTTAGTCGGTTGTTATAACAAAAACAAACCCTAATCTTCGTCGGCTACAAGCCCTAATCTTCGTCGGCTAAAATTTGACTTTGTCGGCTTCACTGCCTCTGTAACTCTTCTATAGCTTCTACCGTGAAACTACAACATGTCGCGATATCGTGACACCTTTGCAACCGTACACTTTCTTTTGGCTTTTGTCGTGATATCGTGACACTTCAGCCTTTGACGACTTCAACTAAGCTCTTGTCGCGATATCGCGACACTTTTGTCTTTGTCAGCATCAACTTTGCTTTTGTCACGATATCGCGACACTTCTCCCTTCGTCGACCTCCTTTCTGCTTTTGTCATGAAATCGTGACACTTCTCCTATAGAAGACCTGCTTTCAGTTTCTGTCATGAAATCGTGACACTTTCGCTTCCTTGCACTCTTCTCTGCTTGCACTAGCGAAAACATGACATGTCATGAAATCGTGACACTTTCACTTCTCTTCTCTTTCTGTCTAAATCTGCACTTTCCCTTGTCTTTTCTCTTCCAATGAAACATGTCGTGAAATCGTGACACTTTCTGCATCCGTACGCTTTTTCTTCAATATGTCACGAAATCATGACATTTCTTACTTCGAAACCTTTCCTTTGCTGCATGTCACGAAATCATGACAGTTCTTACTTGGAACATTTTCATCTGCAGCATGTCGCAAAATCGTGACGGTTCTCACTTCGAACTTTGCAGCATGTCGCGAAATCGTGACACTTTTCGTGTTACTTTCTCTCTCTTCGAACTTGTCATGAAATCATGACAATTCACACTACGGACTCTCTCTTCTGCATTATGTCACGAAATCGTGACACTTTTTCTTTCGGACTCTCTCTCCTGCAACATGTCGCGAAATCGTGACACTTTTTCGTCCGTACAACCTTCCTTGCAATATGTCACGAAATCGCGACATTTCTGACTCCGTACATTCTCTCTCCTCTTTGAGTCGCGAAACTACGACATGTCGCGATATCGCGACACTTTTCTAACTTGCTTTCTCTCTCCGCTTAAGTCGCAAAAATGCGACATGTCGCGATATCGCGACACTTTTCTAACTTACTTTCTTTCGAACTTGTCATGCCGTAACCTTCATCAAAACAAATTATTTTACATCAAATCAAATTCCTTCAAAAGCTTCTTGACATCAATGACAACTTATACACTTGAGCAAAGGCAATGTACCCAAGGTACCCAAAATTGCCAACATACAAACAACACCATGTTTGTACCTCAATCATACAACTTCAAAATTCATCATCATCCATAAACCATGCGAGTAACTGTGTTTTTCAACACAACCCATCCTGTTGCTATAAGAAATATACTAGGGTTTTTTGGTCACTCAGCCATACCTAGTGATTTTATCAAACTTCGTAGAAAGCTATCTTTTCTTTTTATAGATGAGGTTTGGTTTTGATAGCACTTGGTATATTTCCCAATCCCATCAATAATCAAAACACTAAAATCCTAGTTGGAACAAGGAAAATATGAACGCTGCAAAGTGGCACTAGGCATCCTAAGAGAAAGGTTTTTACTTGCCCACCTTGCAATGCACATGGTCTAGGATTTTGATCATTGGAAAAAGGAAAATATCTCCCCTACCCATAGAAATCCTTTGCTTTCATCAAAACAAGCAAAAATCCTAAAACAAAGAAAAATTCAAAAGCAAAATAAATAGTGATTATCATCACTACATAAATCCCTTGCTCGAAAGAAAATAAAATTTTAAAATAAATAGTGATTTTCATCACTAAGCATGAGCAAGTATCCCAAATAAATGTGAAGAAAAGATGGGGGTGAAGTGCTTGAATCCCTGGAATGGTCGATCTCCACAAGTCGTTAAGTAATCCCTAATACAACAATGGGCTACATGAATCCCGCCTGGCATTAGGGTAAGCTCTAAGTAAATTGTAAAATGGGCTAGCTTTAGGTGTCTTGTATTGCCTAGTGGTCTAATTCAACTGAGTTCAACTTAGGATTAGGATGAACATTTGAGGATCCCCAATATAACAATGGGTTGCATGAATCACACCTTGCACTGGGATATGCTTATGTTTTATCTAATTTATTCATTTACACACATAGGGATAATAAATATCTGAGTCTTTATAACAAGAAATTTATCTTTTAGGAGTCCTATATGGTCAGTATACAACTTTTAATGAAGTAAATAGGGTGTCTGAGTCTCATGGAAAACCTCAAAAATCCCTTAATAGCAAAAAATCATGTCATTAATCAAATCATAAATTTTATTTAGGAGGTTTTGTTCATTAAAGGGTGTGCATGAATAGGAAAGATACCGAATAAATATCAGTAATGTATTTAGATGACCACTGACTATTTTGTACAATTATTTTAATTTATAGAAGCTTATAAAGAAAGCACATACATATCACATCATTTAATCTCACATTTGAATGCTTAAATAATTAATTCTTATTATAAGAGTTATTATTTATTCATGATTTTCATACATTATGTGGTGTCATCCATTAGATTGTTAAACACATCACATGCATTCCTTATGTTTTAAGTGATTAAAACAAACATGTTCATTTACATTAGATCATCATCATGTAAATAGTGCATTATGCTTATTGCATTTACCATATCATAACAACATAAGTCAGATGCATACAATTAGGTCAAAAATTAAGCATGCATTTAACAATAACACTACATCCATACATGCATACATAACAAGTAGTCCATATACACATCTAGATCACATCATCTAAATCATACATCCATCACCTAGCTAGAGCATGTAAATCATATAGCATAAGATCATAATACTGCATCACATAAACATAAAAGCAAATAACATATAAATACACATAATGAGTCTCAAAATGCTGATATCATATATATATGTGTCAAATAAGTACATAAAGGTACAAAATTTCTTGTAAGATACAACTGTGTAGGTCATATGACCTTACACTCAAAAATAAAGCCAAAACCATTAGAGTCATCAAATTGGGCCTGTGCCCCCAGACTCGCCTCCATCCTCGACTCCATCCCTATGAGTATGATAAGAGCTAGTTTCTACATTCCACTCTATCTAGATCCTGGTCCTCTGGCTAGGATGAACTAATAACTACCCTGACGTGCTCTACATGCTCTGCTGTGATCCCCCTACTATAGGTCTCTCCAAAGGAGTTATGCCTAGCATCCAAATTTGCATCTGTAGAGATACAATATACCCATCATATCCTGTAATATAAGCATCATAATCCTACAAGAGACCTTGTAGGTGCTTGATATCTATACCCACATCCAAATCTATTGGTCCTTATACATTTGTAGAAGTGGGTGTAACCTGGCCTCACGTAGCGTCCCTCTCGGTAGTAAGCTACTCTATCCTAAATTGTACTGAATCAATCTATGTCTAGGGGTGGTCCTCTCCCCCTAAAAGCTCCTAAACTATGCATGAATCCCAATAATGGTAGATTCCTACTATAAAATCTGAATGAGAGCTACCTAAAGCTCAGCCTCTATGCAGTACAACTAAGCCTATAGTGGAGACTCCTGCTCATCTAGGGCTAACTACTCCTCCTCCTTAGGAGCTACCTACTCCTCTACTATCAGTTTCTCTACTACATGCTCCACTCTAGCCTATCCTCAGTCCTCTATTTGGTCCCACACTCAATACCCATTAGTATCCTCTATAGCTGCCTCATCTTGATCCTAACCGAAGCTACCACCACCCTGCCATAGCCATGTAACCCACCACTAGATATATGCATCTATAACCTTGACATATACTATACCAAAAATCACTATTAGATGGTCATCATCCTCTATAACTATTATAACATGGGGTGGTGAAAGATCCCTCTCTGTAGTGACCCACATGTACAAAACTGGTTAGAGAGGTACATCCTACTCTAGACCAAACTATCAGAGCACCTGAGAGTAATGAAAAAACTCCCTAATACTGCCCTTGCGACCGATAAGCCATAGGTCATGCCTAGTATGAGCCATAAATTTATCTACCTCTGCCTAGGTGGGGCACTCATGATAGGGCCTCCATATAATATCCTTGGCCTGCAGGCTAGTCATAGTCACTACATAGTGAGAAAGATCCCCTACATGGCATTGAATATTGCACTCCCCATGCTCTTGAGGCCACCTGCATCCATAGCACTGAGCCACATATGTAATGGCAGTAATATTGACTGGCATCTCTCCTAGGTTATCTACCCTAATGTGCTCCCATCCCCAAATCTGAAGGAGCAAGCTACAAGCAACACTTAATCGTCCACACTATTGAATCCTGTAGAGCTCATCCTAGTATTGGGCCAGCAGTGCACTCCCCTAAGCCATGATGATGGACTCCTTGTTGTCTAACAAGTCTTGAACCATAGCCAAGAGGTTCCATGGGAACCTCACTCTAAAGCAATCTAGAAAAAGCATGTCACATATAACATGTGTCAAAAATACCTATCGTCGAGAGAAGACATTCTCCTGGTGCCACCGAGCTACTGAGATCCCACCATATCAATAATTAGAGAACATTGTAGCTGCATGAGCTCCAAAGACCCTCATGAACACAACATCTATATCATCAGTGGGAGATAACAAGATAGGGACTCCATCAAAAGGGATCCTAAATATCTTGTATACATAATCTGAAGTGATCGTCATATTGCTAGTAGGGAGATGAAAGGTGTTCATTTTGGAATCCCACCTATGCACCATGGTAGTAAGATAGGCCTGGTCTGACATGATCGTCGATAGACTCACAACATACATGAGTCTCCAAGAATCAAACCAATCATAGTATGTGCCATCCATCTGGGGTAGAAGCCTCACAAGTAAAGTAGGGTCTTGATCCTATGAAGACAAAAGCTAAGTGTAAAATAAACGCCTAAGTAAATACACTAAACAACTAAAAAGAGCAATAAAATGCAAAACGATGCAATATTAATCTAAGATAGCCTAAGGCTAAGAGAAAAATAACTAAATGCACCTAACAAGACAAAAATTCAAACTTCATACTTCAAAATTTCAAAAAAATCATTCATAAAATAAATTAAAAAAATCAAAATTTCATTAAATTTCCTAAAGTGCCACAACTGCTCACGCTGACAGTGACTAGCCATCAATGGAAAAAATTTTAATCATTGGAATTCAAGCTAGCCATTGATGGTGATAGCGGTCCCTCTTTACCAATTAGGGGCCACTCTGAGCTTCAACAACCATGAGGCGACACGCCAATGGCATCCATCCTCATCCAAAAATATTAAAAAAATTACAAAAATTCAAAAACTAAGCTAAACCCACCTAATAAAATCTTAAGCTAAGCCTATTTATTGGTTTGGTTTATTTCCAACAGGTTTTTATTTGGTTCTTTTACCAATTAATTAATGAGGTTTATTTTACCATTTAAACAAAGAAGGCTATGGTTTGAGAGATACCCATGAGTCATCGGCTCCTCCACTTGTTGATGCCTCATCCTGCTCCACCATGGTGTCTGAATTCGGTAGCATCTCGGATCACAATCACTCTCTCTCACCTCAAAGCTCAAAAAGTGCAAATTGATAGTTGGCAAATAATGAAAGTCAAAACCCTAATTTTCTTTTATATTTTTTAGTTTTGCCTCAGCCATTGCTAGCATCAATGGTCCGCATTTGCACTAAAATAGCAATAAATGCACTAAATATCTCACTATGAGAAGCCTCAAAATGGAAAAAAAGCATATCTATCGGTCAATAATCAATAAAATAACAAAAAAATCACATAAATCAGAAACCAAAAACAATATAAAATAAAATAAAAACTAAAAAAATAAAATAACAACAAAATCTCAATTGAGACTTGTATTTAGTTATTTACTCTATAGACTTTGTGGTTGCAACGACTTGCACTCCATGCATTCTGGTAAGATGAGTAAATTACCATAAGGCCATTTAAGGCAAATTAGTCATTATTGAATTGAAATATTGCACTTTAATCCCAAAGAAGGCCATGGTAGTCGGTCTACCCCACAGGAATGAGGCATTCATTTCATTTCTTCTATGATATTTTTAGCAAATCATAAAATGTAGTGATTCAACACAAGTTTGAATGGAATTTCTATCATCTTGATTTCCTAATAAGGCCATTACGGTCGGACCGCTCTGTGGGATAGAGATGTACAATTACTAAAAAGGGTTGAAATCACACCTGAAATGGGATCTACCTATAACAATGCAAACCTCTTGTAAATATCTAAATCATTCATCTTGGTCAAGCGATTCATCACTTTATTCATTTTCCTTCCCTCATCAACTCTTCATTTGAGGGGGTAGTCATAATATCAACAATCATAATAGAAATCAACAAAATATCACTCGATCATGCCAAATTGCGTTCATCTTATGAATTATTGCCAAAAACTATCATAAGCTTACCCTTTGCTGGGGCAAAAAACAAACATGATAGTTACGCTTATAGCTCTCCTCCTATCGGACCAATCATAGCACCAAGGCTACTTGATTATCGATGGACATGTGCAAGCTTTCATAAATTTAAGCCTTCCATCCTGTTGGAAGCAATAATTCTAATATACGTGTCTTTCGCATGAACTGGGTCATCCAATATTGATCAAATCAATGATTATCAACACCCTACAATGTGGACCCAGGTGGTCTATTTTTGCTTCATGTTATGTTTTCCCACAGTGCATTACAAAAAGGGGTATTTGTAGACACCTAAAATACATCATGTTTAGGAGACTACTCATATGGGCATATTTGGATACCATATGACTGATCTTGGACCTTTCCAAGAGCAGTAGTGGTCCTAACCACTCACAAGGGGTAATTCTAGCCCATTTAGGCTTAGTCGCTATCAAGCAGAGTGACCACCAAGACTGGTCGCTGAAGTTGAGAGTGGCTAGATCTAGCCGCCACTCTAGACAACAACTAGAACCAAAACATAGTCTGGCCATGAATACATGCCCAGATCACGTAGTCTGACTACACTTGCATTGTTTGTGGATGGTTTTTGGTGTGGATCTCTTAGAGATCCTCTTGACTGCCCCTTCAATGTAAATTTGTTACTGATCCTTCCCCTTGGGATGGTCAGTTGCATGCAGATCTAGATATTGACTTCTCTAGGAAGCCAAGATCCAGATCTAGATCTGAATCTAGGAGGTCTACATATGGATCCTCCCAAGAAAAGTAATAGATCCATGAATATCAAAATTTTGTGCAGTGAAGCTCTACCAAATTGGAGAGAGATACCATACCTTGTTGAGGAGTAGTGGAGATATGCTCAATTTAGCGATGATTTCTAACCATACAACCATTTAGATCGAACGTTCTTCACTACCAATCAATGTACGGACATAGAGGTAACCCTTGGACATCAATTTAGATGAGGAATCTAGTGCTACAATCCCCTGGTTCATGAGAAATAAGGTTTCATTTTGTAGCCACTATCCTTGACAGTGGCCTGCAGGCACAACCTAGGGTTTTAGACATTATTTTCCAAGTTTTAGCTTAGATCTATCATTAATTTTGCTTTGTTAATTAGTTTTAGCATATATCTGGATTCCTTAATGTATTTGCACTATTATTCTATACTTTATATGCATTTATCATTTAGTTCTACTATATTTTGATATTATTATGCTTATATATCACGCTTCATAGATTTGCTAATAAAGCCTTATCACGAGAGGCTACCTATGCTACTGATATCCTATTGGTGTTTCTTATACATAGGATACAGGTTGCAAGACCAAGAAAAAGTGTTTAAAACTTCAGATCCCTCCAAACAAGAAGGAGAAGGAGGCATCTATAAGCCCTCATACAAGTTTGTGTGCGAGTTCAGGAGGCTTGCGGAGCACACCATTTATTTGTTCTTGTATCTCGTTGTATCAAAATGGTATCCCTAAGAGGGACTAATATGTAATGGAAGTTTCAAATAAATCAATAAAAGATATCTTTTGCATTTGTCTCTTTCGTGTTATTTATTCTTGTATGGTCTTTTTTTGATATAATGTTGCAAGTAGACTAGGTGCATGCTTCCTCGGGTCATACACAATATGCCAAAAGATACATTCCTTTATGCCCCCTTGTATTTTAAAGATACATTTTATGCAACCCTAGTCTAATGCTCAAGAGTTGGCTTACATGCAAAGTGCCACCCAAGCTAGAATATTCTAGCAACAAACAGTTACATTCTTTATAATGGTTACATGAAATGGCCCCACTTGTCTAGGTGCCTCAAGTGCCACATACCATTTACAAAATATCATTATAATAGGGTCTTTGTATTGGAAAGGGGTTCATTGCATATAATGATAGGATGGGTTCCTAACAAATAAGGAGTTCAAGTCAACAAAAAAATATGGCTTTTGATTGAAGATACTTGGATCCAAAATAATGATGCTAATTCATATGAATCTTTTGAAGATCATAGTTATCCATGAATTAATTCAATACTTTTTTGAAGATTATTAAACCCATTAATCAAACAAATCCTCATCCTTGGATTGACTATGTTTAATTCAAATTTTACTATACAAGGGTCTCTCAATTTTTAATGATTTTAGGCTTTGATGATTTATCCTAACTAGTTTATATTAAATTCTAGATATATAAATAATATATAAACTTATATCACCTTGTTTGTGTACTTAAAAAACCCTGACTACAATATACTTTGAAAACTTGATAAATAATTCATATTTGAATATTTATATAGTAGAATGATATATATAATAATAATAATAATAAGCATACGTATAATAAATTGATTAATGTGGTTTAAAACTCTAGCATACTAAAGATAAATAAAAAATCCCAAGGGCACCTACTCACCCAATGGTGGAATCACACCTATGAAATTGATCAAGATTATAAAAGAGACAACATTGATGACTCTCTACTGTAGAATTTTTAATATATGGTCTAAAATATACATATCATAGGTAATTTTCTCCATTTATAGTTAAGATGAAGGCATACCTAGTTATAATACATGTTGACATCATTAGAGTGCTACTAGTACATTGATGTAATTAGGGCATTAATAGTATACTAATTAGAGATTAAAGAATACAAAATAGCCCTTAAACTAATGATATGACTAAGTACCTAATATGCACTCCCATTTAGAGGGGTTTATCTCCAAAACTATAAATTCCCCTAGAAAATATATTGTGTACTTAGTAATAACATTAGTATAAGAGCTATTTTATAGGACCGAGCTTAATGATGTGTAGTGAAATTTTACTACATTAGGTAAATATAGCATGAAAAGAAAATTTTGTGCCAAATTATTGTTTAGATCCAAGAAATATGAGAGGGCCTGAAGCTCCTTCTATCTATCAAGTAGCTAATTCTAAGAAAACACTAAGTAAACTAATGAGGGGAGACATACATTGAAAGCTTCTAGTAAATTCAAAACTCCCCATACCATGAGGTAATGTTGACCACCTAGACCAAATAGAAAGATATCTAAAGCCTTTTTGGTGGTAACTAAACTAGATCTCATCACAAGTAGGAACCTCATAGACTTTTTTATGGTAACTAAAGGGATTCGATTTTGGTAGGTTTTCTTTCTTCTTAGTAGCCATGAATCCATCCCTTAACAAGATGGATGGATTTAGAAGATAAGATATCCTCATTTGGTAATTGGGTTTGTAGTGCATCATAAATCTTGGTGCTGTTACAAAATAGCACCAATAATATGCCAACAAAGTTAAAAATTGATAACCATAGATGAAGAAAAAAAGGGGGGCAAGATGTGTAGGTAAGAGGTTGGTAAGCTTGTCTAAGCTTCCTAGGCCATAAAAAGGTCACTTTGAAGGTTTGTGGCCAAAGGGCAGAAGGGAAAAAACCAAATTGGACAAAGAGAATAATTTAGGCATATCTATAATGTGAATTCTAGTAATTCCAATATGAAAGCAACTTTAAAGCATTAAAATAAAACAAGGAATAGGGTAATAGCAATAGAAAAATTCACTAGACTAGAAAATAATCAAGAAAGTGGCAATTGAAACTCTAAGAGTTTTCTTTGTATTCCAAAGGTGGTCCTCTATCCAAACCAGAATTACACAACAAATCTAGTGCAAAGGAAACATTACTAGAGAAAATAGGTACCCAAAAGGAGCCTCAAGCCAAAGGTTACTACAAAATTTTGATAATCAAGCCTCAATAAATAATAAATGGTAGGATAGGACAAAATTGAAAGGGTGGTGGTACCTCAAAAGCCATGCCATACACAAGGTCATTATCACCAAGAAAGTGAGAAATAATTGGTTGACATAAATGCCAATCAAGTTTGATGAAAGGTTGGATAGGATAAAAACTTGGTGGTCAAGGAAGCATGGGGTCTACAATGTCTTAAGATTGGTGATAAGGCTTCCTCAATGAGAAAAATTTGATATCACCTAAACTCAAGTTTCCATGAAGAGAAGAGGCCTATTAATAAAATCTCTAAGGGACACCACTCCATCTATAAGACATTTATAGTGATTAGATCCCAAATCAGCCCTAGATATACTAGGAATGAATGCAACACGATACCTTCAACTCGATAATCAAAGAAGACAAGCATTCTCACTCAAGAAAATTCATAGAATAATTTTAAATTTAAAACTTAGAGTTAGGTTGTATAAGTAGCCAATTTTGTTACTTAGAAGAGAGGAAATTTTTATTTTCATGTCTAGTATATGGCCTTAGCAATTTTCTCTCATATTTCTTTCTATGTATCAATCTAGACTCAAGCCTTGTATCAATGCATGCACAAGACCTTCAAGAATCTTTCATATTTATATAATTGTAAAAGCACTTAGAAACATAAATAAAAGGAGTTATGACTACTTCAATTTATATATTGGTCTTTGTATGTATGTATATTTCTATTTGAGGTTGTGACTAGTATCTAT
Organism: Wollemia nobilis; assembly: GCA_028583015.1. Classification (NCBI taxonomy): domain Eukaryota; kingdom Viridiplantae; phylum Streptophyta; class Pinopsida; order Araucariales; family Araucariaceae; genus Wollemia; species Wollemia nobilis. The sequence continues at coordinate 10,155,404 of JAQPPZ010017218.1, read as the reverse complement.
CTTGACCTTCATAAAAGATTAATAGATGGATAATTATACTAACTTGGAACCGTGTTCACTTCCATCTGTCATGTTTTAGAACCCATGTTAATTAATCCCATTGATACTCAAAATAAAGTTATATTTCTTAGTGCATCACCATTCATAGTTAGGCTATTTAGATTTACTTATTTCTCTTTCATCCATTTTTCCAAACAAGAACCCAATAGACTAGTCTAGCTTAGAAAAAATATTTGCTAAGATCATCTCCAAACAAGGAGCCTCCCTTGATAAAAACCTTGGAGGTAATCCAATTGAGTTGTATCCCATGCTTCATAAAATTTCCAAACTATACTCTTCACGTGAGGCATGGGCATCAGACACACTTGACAATTACAAGCAGGTAGTCATTATACCTAAAGCACGAACTAAATCTAGTTTCCAATAGTTAAACTAGCACACATGATGGGATAAATCACATGATATTCATCCCATGATTATGATATTCGGATAAGACTCTAGTGAAAGCCTTAATTTATTAGCTTATTGAAGCATATCCAAAGTTCACCTAGCAACTCCATTATTTGAAGGAATCATAGAGCAACAATACCACTATTTGAAGGAAAATCCAATAATTTATTATCCCTAGACCTATCACAAGATCCAGTACAAGGGTGAATCTATAGTTGCTATTTCCATTGATAAACCATGATCATAAAGGAGATACTAGTAGAACATGGCTGCACCATAGAACCAATAAGAGAGAAGGCTACCGATGTGTAAAAATAGAGGTCCACTACAACCACCAATACCACTTGCTACTTGGGATGAGATTTTGGTCTTGACACTAAACTCTTTGCCATTATTCACTAGGGAATATCCCACAAATATTACTAAAAACCTCTAGCACATGGTTAGTCCATGATCATTATACAACATTGATCAATAAAATGTGATACTTAAATTGCTAACAACCTCTTTCAAGAGAAAGGTAAGGGAATGGAACATTTTACTCACCACACATTCATACCAACTAGGATCAACTTTCCAACTTGTTGTCAGATAGGTTTTAAGAAAATGTGTATGGGGTGTCCCTCTTAAAGAAACTATAAACCATAAAAAGAGCTCCTACGGAAGCCATGTATGCCTTTAATTATAGATTCCATAAGACCTAGTTTAGGATCCTTGAGGAAATAAAGCTGCCTCCAACTATGGATTTCATTTATTATCTAAATGATATTGATTTGGATATAGCTATGATGGCAAAATCTAGAGGAGAAAATACGTTGAAAAAGGCTTATCAACTAGCCACTCAAGTTGAAAATGACCTAATCCAAATAGGAAGGCTAGCTCCTAGACTCCCAATGCCCTTCTTCCCCAATATTCAACCATCCTACCAACCCTCATATATTGTGCATCCCACTATATCTTAGTCATACCACACAACAAATATGGCCCTTGTATAAGCTCGCTCTCTACTCCTAAATCAACCTTGTGCTAAATCTCAGGCTATAAATATTAAGAAGTTGAAGAATTAAGGGCTATGCGCAACAAAATTATCACACTTAATTGATAGTAGAACATGCCAAGGTTCCCATACATAAAACTCTTTTGAATTGATATCTAAGGTTATTTGCCTCCACCACAACCTTTTAGGGATTCTAATCAATCTTGAGTTTCAAAGCTACAAATTATGCCCATCTCAATGCCCTTGTAGTAGACATCACATAATCTGACCAAGGATGTCATACCAGCACAAAATAACTATGTCGAGGATCCATATGATTGATAATATTCATATTTATATCCTTATTAATATAGCCATGTCAACTTACAATAGGCCACACATCTTGCAACTTAGATCACCTACCACAAACCCACTCTACAAACCTTGGTGTAGGATTCTCAAAGTTCTACCTAAGACCCTACTCCAAGTCCCAATATTGGATTACCAAAACAAATGCTAGTGACTTGGGATGAAGATGAGGTCTACACTACTTTTGATGGGACTAATGCTCTTATATATGGCAATCCATAAGTATAGTCTAATATCCCCACCTAAAAGTAGGAGGAAGAAACCTATCATCTATATCAAATGAAGATTGATGTACTAGTCTAAAAGGAGGGAAGGATTTTGAAACCCCTTAGATTCAAAATTGATGGATAATTGGAGAAGTCCCCCTTGAGAAATGCATATCCAAGTGGGTCTAGAGGTCTGGATTCGAGTCTAGATCAAGACCAATAAAAAACCATATTATATAATATCAATCCTCTTCCCTTGTACACGTCCTTGCATATGGAAGGCTGGATCATCCACAAATACATGATATATTTTGGAGATACCACAACAATCATGCCTAGTGTTGTTTGTGACAAAATGTACATAGAGTGCATTCATACAAGTTTTGGTGTACTACAACTAGATGAGATCCCAATACAAACAATGTGAATAATGAAGTACATCCCAATGGCATTGCACACATTTTTGGATGTCTTAGTAATTTAGGAGGTGATAGTGGTAGATCTTCCACCACTGTTTAGCTTGTGCTTGTCAACGATGTTCATTGCAAAGATTCAAGGGTACCTATCCCTAGATTATACTCACATGGTGATTCCTTATGAGGGAAGGAATGTTTTACTACATATCGATAAGACCAACACCTATCACATAGAGAGGCTTGAAGAGAAAACCATCCATTTGGATTAAGGTAATCCTGGATGCTCCCATGCAATGATTAGACAACATCCAAAATACTTAGAGGAGCGGATAGAAAAGTTGCTAGAAAAAAGTGAGTTTTTCATATAGGATTTCAATGTAATAATTTATATGGACTTGGGAACTCATAATTCACCATATACAACTAGCCAACAATATTTAATTGCAAGAAATCACATGTTCAAGATGACAAACAAGCAAGAACAATAGAATTTTGGATCACTCTACTAGACATTGAAGGTTTCAATGAATGAGACCCATGAAAAACATATAGTATTCAAAAACATGCCAAAATTATGTATCATATTGTAAATAAGTGGTATTTATAAGTAAACCTAGTAAAGGTAAGGTTTTGTAGTTATTGGCTAAGCTAGGTAGCAACATGTAAAAGGGGAAAGTAAGTCAAAGTACTTGCATGAAATAAATTTTAGAAAGCACACCAGGTGGTTTACATGTATGTTTGAAGGAAGGTTGTTGAATAAAGAAGTTCAAGAATTAGTAAAACACCTAAGGAAGGGACAACTACCATGACTAAATACAAAGTAAAATGGCAAATAATCATGTCTTTACTGATTCAACTATGCTAAAAGAATAATTTTACATCAACTCACCAAAGGATAATTAATGGAAAGAGATACCAATGGGGTAAAGAGATACAAATGACTTCCCTAGTGGAAGAGGTCTATAAAAAGGGAGCTTCCTTCACTACATATCATGAGCTCCCAATCATATCCACCCTTCAAGTAAGAAATCTACCTCCATCCCCATAAGTCCTAAAATTACTATATTTTCCTCCATAGACTTTGTGCCCAATAGAAAAGGATATTGTTTTTGGGTTCTTTAACTCCTGCAAGTAGAAGCCCCCTATGAGTTTTCAAATTGTAGTGAAATTTTACTACATCAGGAAAATATGGCCTAAAAGAAGAATTTTGAGTACAATTATTATCTAGAGCTAAGCAATATTAAAGGGCCTAAAGTTCCTTCTATTCATAAAGTAGTTGATTCTAAGAAATAACTAAGGAAAATGATGAGGGGAGGTATATACCAGAAGTTGCCAAAAAATTCAAAGCTCCCCATGCCATGAGATAATGTTGACCATCTGAATGGGACAAAGAGAGAACTGCAGTCTTTTTATTGGTAACTAAGCCAAACCTCACCATAAGTAGAAACCCTAGAGCATTTTTTGTGGTAACTAAAAGATCTTCGTTGTTGGTAAGGATTCTATCTACTCAATGATCATAAATCCATCCCTTAACTAGATAGGTGGATTCAAAATATGATTCATACTCTTTTGGTAATTGGGTTTGTAGTGCATCATAGACCTTGGTGCTATTACAAAATGGTACTAGAAATATGCCAACAAGAATAAAACCTAAGAACTATGGAGGAAGAAAATAAGGGGGACAAAATGTGCAGACAAGAGGTCGATAAGCTTGTCTAAGATTTCTAGGCTATATAAAGGTCATTCTGAATGTTTATGAAAAAAGGAAATAAGAGAGCAAACCAAATTGGACAAAGAGAATAGATATGATACACTCATCAAATGAAGAGGTATGGTGATCCTTGTATAAAAGAAACTTTGAAGCATTATAAATTAAACAAGGAGTAGGGTGATGATAGTAGCAATATTCATCGGAATGAAAGTGAAACGTACAAAAGAAATGCATTTGATATAATAATTTGCTAAAATACAGATTACTCAGAAACTTTGATTTATTCATGATAGAGGTGTTTTTGTGTTACAAATGGGGGAATTCCCCTTTCTTTCTTTCATGAATCTACAATAAATCTGATGCTTTCTCTTGGGTCCCTCAATGTAGGTGGGCTTCATGCATAACGTGTGCCACCGCTGGTTGTATTTTCTATTGTTTTCCTCTTTGCATCTATGCTAGACCTGCAAAATGGAGTTAGTATGTTTGGGGGCTTGCCTCAGTCAGACCCCATGGTAAAAAGTACAAATAAACTAAAAATATGCAATGAAAATTGAAATAAATTGCATAGAACCTCATAAAAATACCAAATGGATCTTACCTGCAATATTTAGAATGAAAAGAGTCATGTAGACCCAACTCACAGGTCGAGGGGCGAATTGGTATCAGATTCATATATCGGGAGGCAAATTGCACTGTAAGAACTTTCTACTAGAAATACTTGGAAGAATGGGCTCCTTAGGTGTTGCAATGTTGCTGGTATGGATTAGATGTCCTTGTTTGCATTTTGACAGAGTTTTTGTACTTCAACTAAAAGGGGAGAGAGAGGTAGAATGAGGGATTAGGTCCACTATTTATAGATAAACCTAAGGTGTAGGGGGTGTGGTTAGGGGAACTAAACCCTAAGGTCAGGTTCTATGGTGGTTAGGTTAGGTTTTGTGAGGTGTCATCCCCACATTCCCTTATAAAATATCTCATCCTCACATGTGTGAGGAGAGATTAGGGTAAACTAGGGTTAGGTGGTCCCTAGGTTAGATTTGGGGTTAAATTAGGTTTTTTGAGGAAATATCCTAACTAACCTAGTGCATACACATGTGGGAGGGAATAATTAAGATGAATTAGAGTTTAGGAACCTAATTAACCTTTTTAATCCAAAAAGTGTACTTTAAGTGAAGTCACTTTAAAATTAGAATTAAATTAACTTTAATTAAGACTTTTTGGGAACTAATAGTCCTGTGGGGTCCTAATTAGGTCTAGGAAGGGCTTAAGTGGCCTTAGGTGATTGATAAATGGTCCTTTGATGGATGAAATGTGGTCATGACATGGATTTAGTAGTTTGATAGGGTTTTACATAGATATGCGTAGAATATTATAGACATGTCTATAATATTCTACGCATATCTATGATAGTCTACGTAGGTCTAGAGGGATATACAATAGTCTACACTGGTCTACAATAGCCTAGAGGTGTCTAGGATGGCCTATGTAAACCTACAAGTGTCCAAAAGGATCTACAAGTACATAGAGGTAGTTATGTGTGATTTTAGGTGTCTACATTTTATCTCTTTTTGTACCATACTGTGTGAAACACAGTTTAATACAAAAATGTGATAGGATGTGTAGAGGATAAGGGAAATAAGGATAATGGAATTCAACCAAAGGTATGTAGTAGCTCAAAGCGTGACCATACAAAATTGACTAGGAATCCTAGAGGAAGAAGAGAAACGAATGGAATCTAATGAAAGGTATGTAGCCACTCGAAGCGTGACCATAAAAATTTGATTAGGAATCCAAGGAAAGGAGAGAAGAAGAGAAGAAGAAGAAGGGGGGAAAGAGAGAGAAAGAAAGAAAGGAAAATGAAAAACAATACCAGTAAATGGAAATGGATGATTACGAATGCAATGCGATGATTTTGCTGAGTTTGTATGACATTTCTCGATGCCATACTAATTGCTTGTGGGGGAAAATTTTGACTGCTTTGCTTTTGCAACCAATGCAAGATGGTCCAAAGTACAAATAGAACAAATGCCTATTCAAATTTTTGCTATTGATTGATTGATGAGTGCATGGTGACAAGTGTTAAACCATTTGAGCTAGTTAACATATGGATTATTCAAACGTGTCATTCATTATGTATCATGAATGCTAGAGTGACATCTCCAATGTTGTACATGGGTTATTCAAATGTGTCATTCATTATGTATCATGAATGCCAGAGTGACATCTCCATTGTTGTGCACAACTCTCATGATCTAACAAATATCTGGTTGGAATTTGAGATTATTATCATAAGATAATCTTCAACAAAAAAAATTGTAGATAGATGCGATATCTGTGATTTGGATGTTTGATTGTTTGGTTGCATGCAAAGCTAACTTTTGAATATGAATACCCCTCAAATGAGGAATCAATAATAAGGTAAATAAAATATGATGATGTGATGATGAATTGGTTGATAGAAGAAAAATGCATGATGATATTGATGAAAAATCATATGGGTAGGAAAAGGGGCAAATTTCCTAGGGTTTGGAATGAAATTTGAGTGATTTTTGGGATTCTATGCTCAATTCATAGGTCAAGGGATGAATTAGATCTAGATTTGCAGGTCGAGGGATGAATTAGATATGGATTCATAGGTTGGGGGCTGAATTGGTATAATTCATAGATAAGGGGGTAAATTGGGGCTAATTCAAATGTCGGGGGGTGAATTGCACCTAATTAGGGTTTTTAGGTATATTTAAACCTTTTTTGAAGCATGGGGGATCATTTTTATGATGACAAACTTGGAGAGTAAGGAGTGGGCGACGATTGGCGATGTGGAGCGCTTATGGTTGACCGGTTTGAGCAACAGGATGGTGAGAGGATGCACTGGAATTGGTGCCCATGTGGAGACCCACTAGTAAGTGCTCTTTATTTTATTTGTTTTCTAATTTTTTTTTGGAAAAGTGTGAAATAGGGGGAGGTTTTCATGTTATTTTAAAATTTAGGCAAATTTTAATTGAAATTGGAACATGAAGTGTTAAACTAGCTAAATGGGTACCCAAAAGTGTGATCACCATTTTTAGGTTTGACCAATTTTTGTTGTAGTTTGACTGGGTGATGGGTAGGATAGTCTCGTAGTTTGACTTTCCATTTTTAGAGTGATGGTGCACTATTTTTGAAATGTGGTTGAATTTCATTCGTAAAAGTAGAAAATGGGTGTTTGATTATGTGATTGTATTTTGGTTTTATCCTTGTTTGATATGTTATCTAAATGTGAGCCATTATGATGTAAATTAAGAAACTTTGACTCTTAAATTCTCCATTGTGGGTATACTATTTTTGAAAAACATTGACACTTTCATCGTAGAAGGGCAAAATGGGTATTAAAAAATGTATGTTATTTTGGTGTGTGATTGCATTTGGTGTATTGTTAAATTACGTGCCATGATGTAGATAGGGTTGAATTTAAAATTGGTTGTTGGGAGCCTGATATGTACTATTTTTTATTTCTATTTGATCTTTCACCATGAAGTGGCCAAATAATGCAACTGTGTTTTTGATGTGGTGTGATTTAGCATGTGCATAGTTTTGGTGGGGTTGTGTTGACTTTAACCTCAAACTTTGTACGTATTTGTATACTATTTTTCAAAAATTTTGACACTTTCACCATTAAGTGGCCAAATGGGTGTTTAAAATTGTATTTTGTTTTTGTATGTCTGGCAGATTCACGTGGTTTTGAATTTTGTGCCACAGTGAGTATGTGGATAATTGTAAATTTGGTTGTTAGATGTCAAATATGTACTATTTTTGCATCTGTTTGAAAATTTACCATAAAATAGCAAAATGGGTATCCAAATATGCGATTGTGTTTTTGATGTGTTGTGATATGTGGATTGTGCATGTTTTTATGTCTTGAATTATGTGATCGATTAAATTAAATTAATTTGTGTGTGAAATGTATTGAAGAAAATTGAATTTTGCTTAATTGGAGGATTTTGTATTGTGTATTGAACTAACATGAATTTTCTTCTTGTTGTTTGTATATAAACATGTGAATAAAATCGAGCCACAACATCGGGTTCATACTATGAAGTACGAGTTGGATAAGCTCATGAATAATAAAGATGATGGGGTATGGTTGGATGCAGTGTGGTTTAGAGGTGTGTGGGAGTGCAAGAGAATTTATGCCAATAGGGCGTACATATCTACTTTGTGTGATCAATGGGATGCAGATCATAATACTTTCTATTTTTTTATGGGTGAGATGACTATCACCTTGGAGGATGTATACAGGATATACAAGCTGCCTATTGAGGGCGTTCTAGTGTGGGCAACGATTGATGAGAATTATGTAGCTATGATGGAGTGGTTATTTGGGGATAAGTAAGGAGATGTGGATAGAAATAAGATGGATTATGAGATTTTTTGGAACAATAAGATGATATTTAAGCGCTAGTGTGCAACAATGATGATGATCTCCACTTATGCTTTGCCTGACACTTCCAAGGTATTATTTACCTAGAATATGTTGGACGTAGCGAGTGATATGGTTGAGTGCAACGTTGTGTTTGCATGGGCACCTGTATTGTTGGCCCAAGTATACAAGGAGTTGCATGATGTGGTGCATGCTGGGAAAAATGGGTTGAGTTGGACTCCTTTGCTATAGATATGGGAATGGGAGCACATAGCCATAAGAGGCCTTCATTATTGCCCTATAAGGTGCATGTTGAGGGATAGACACATTTGCCTTATGATCTAATATTGAGGACCATTGAGGATAATGGAATTAAGAGGCCACATGAGGGTGGAGTTTGGGAAGTTAGTGCCATATGTGATTATGTAGAGGCCTTAGAGAGGTGGGGTGGTATGGGAGCATCATGATGAGCAATTAGATGCCATTAATTAGAGGAGGTGGTTGTTTGGATGGTATACTCAAGAAGCTAAGTTCTTTTAGTTTAGTCAAGTTATGCAATAGTTTAGTCTATGATAGAGCATTATAGAGGTGCATGTTGTATATGATTGGAGATGGGGTGATAAGGGAAAACCGCATGTATTATTAACATGGGCTGGTGAGAGGGACCCACAAATGGTGATCACAGATGTGGATAATGTAGGTATGACACCAGATTTTGATTCCTAGTGGGTGATGAAGATCTGGAAACCAAGTGTTGGCGTAGTTGATCTATGGGTACCGCCTAGTGGTGGGGTACCTCCAACAAGGGGAGGGTAGTGAGAGGTACTCAGGCTATGTCATAGGATAGATTTGGTAGTGATACAAAGGTACCTCTTTGATGGTCTAGGTGATGATTGGGTGGCACCTCGAGTGCTTTTATGGAGAGAGTAGAGGAGGTTCCTACAAGTAGTGGGGCACAACCTATGGAGGAGGGAGTGATCATGGGGGAGGTAGGTGGGGTTATGGCTATGGGTGGATTTGATGATATCTGGATATAAGTTTCTTTAATGGTATGGAGGAGATTCCCATTGAGAAATAGGAGATGTAGGAGGTAGAGGAGGAGGTGTTGTTATTATGAGATCAAGTATGATAGATAGAGGGAGAGCTCCGTGAGGGTGAGAGAGGGATGATAGATTTTGAGGATATGCTGATAGTATTGGAGGCTAATGGTGATGTAGATAAAAAGGCCTTCGATTCTAGGTATGCTAAGATGGTAGAGGATATGGAGCAACTGAGGTCAGAGGCACAAAGAGCATGTTTTATGGTAGGGACCCAGGATGTAGAGATTACAGAGCTGTGAGCTAAGATGATGAGGAAAAAATAGGAATGAGAGGAAGTTGAGGGATCCTAGGTAGTAAGGGAGGTGTCAGATGATATGGATTCTCTAAGGATGGAGGTAGAGCAACTATTGAGGGGTAGTGAGAGGGCACAAGGGTTCTTGGTTGTGGAGGTAGTGAAGCAGTCAGCTTGTGAGTTTGCTTTGGTGATATGTAGGATCTCGCTTCTCGATTATGACCAGGTGGTATCACAATCTAGGAAATAGTCATGCATATAGATACAATCTTAGTAGAGTCATCAAACTACAACTTTTATGGGTTATAGAGGCATGAGGTCTAAGGTGCGAGATGTGGTACAGGATAGAGATGTGGCTACTAGTTCAGGGGTGGTTTTATCTCCTGTAGGGGCTCAAGGATCAGTAGAGAGGGTGGAGTACAATAGGGCTATAGTGGCATGTGGGATAGCATAGGGGAAGACTAGCCATGAGGGGAGTGGAGAGGCCCCCTAGTGGTAGTTAGGGTTGGTTGTTGTTGTAGCCTATGGGTAGTTTTGGATGATGTATTGTGGGCATGGTCCCAGGTTGTAGCCTACAAGTATTTTTGATGGACTACATATATATATACCTTTTGGTTTTGGCTATTATATATACATGTGTTATGATGTTGATTTGCATGTGTTTGAATTGTGTTTGCATAGATAGCATAGTATAATTTATGAGTATGTACAATGAATGGATATACATATGTGGTAGGGTGTAAAAATGTGATCATACTATAGTATAGTGTTTTCACCCAAAATTCACACATTGCTATCTCTACATATCCATAGGCGATTCTAGACATCCCTAGGCTATTGTAGTCATGCATAGTCACGTGTAGTCATGTGTAGCCATGCGTAGATTGCCATATTTTACCATAGCAGTGTGTAGATTTCCATATATATATATATATATTACTTTATTATATTTTAGGTACAAAACCCTAATAAGCCTTCAAAATCACATCCCGATCATTGGGATATCATGCAACAACCTATTTGCACTCAATTGAGGCCCCCACAGGCTATTAGTTGGCAAAAACAATTAACAAGTCAATTCTAAAAATCTAATTTAATGTTGACTTCACTTAAGTCACATTTTTAGGGTAAATTTGATTAATTAACCTTTAATCCCTAATTAATCCTAATTGCACCCTCCCACATGTGTGAAATTAGGGTTTGTTAGGATATTTCTTTAATCATGTCCTAAATTGACTTAAGGCCTCCTAATCAGGATTAACTCTAATCCATCCTCACACATGTGTGAGGATGGGATATTTCTCATAAGGAATGTGATGTTGCCACATTGCATTTTATAACCTAACCCTAGTCAGAATCCAACCTAGGTTTATTTTATCTAACTCCCCCTGCACCTTGCCATTTCCTATAAATAGTGGGTCCTAAACCCCTAATTAACTCTCTCTCCCTATTTCAACAAAGAACATAAACTCTACAAAAATTGATAGTAAAGATTCAACAGTCAGTTCTCGGAGTAGACAGTCAGATTGCAACAGCATACAGAGGCACACCAAGTACCTAAAAATTGATCTACCGAAGGGATTTGACAAAAGGAACATCACAACTAAATTTGCCCCCTGCCCCACAAATCTAGTCCTAATTCACCCCCCGGGTGGTAAATTGGGTCTACAGTGTCTAGATCAGCCCAGATCTGGCAGGTAAGGTCCATTTTCATGTTTTTTGTCCATTCCTCTAGTTTATTTCAATTTTCTATGCATTATATCGGTCATTTTGTCTTCATAACTACGAGGCCTAACTAAGGCAAGACCCTCTATTCACTAACATCCTTTTGTAGGTTACTTAGTATATTTGAAGAGGAATAACATCATCAAACAACAACCATGTGGTGGCCCACATACAAAGAAGCCCACCTACACTGAGGGACGATTGAAGATGACATCGCACTTGTTGTAGCATTACTAGAAAAAGAAATGGAAAAAGGGCATCATGTCCCTATTGTAACACATATTTTCTTTATATATTAATGGAATACAACATTTTTGGTTAATGCATTATTATTTTGTGTTAATGGATCAAATATCGATTTCTACCCATTTTATTCTGGCACGCCTGGTGGGACACCCATGATGGAAAATGCTAGACTAACTGTTCTCTTGTGAATATAACATTGTCCTCTATTTTTTGTATTTTCAGGTACTAAATCTATTTTCCATAAAAATATCCAAAGCCCTGGGAACCACCCCAAGCCATCAGATTCCAAATATGAAGCCTCTAAACTAGATTCACCTCCCTGGGTGGTTATTTGCATTCCAGAGCCTCAAAACCTACAAATATTAGTTTTATAGGACTCTCTGCAACCTCTAGAAGCTGTTTGGACCTTCAGATTTTAGATATGCCCCTTCAAAACTCAATTCACCCCCAGGTGAAAATTTGAACACAAAAGCCTCAAAAACCCCCAAATCCATAAGGGTGACCTATTCAAATGCCAATAAACCCCCCATAGAATAATATCATAGGATCTACATTATCCACATTCACACCAGTAGCAGCGATACACAACAACACCATGCAAGATACTCCATAGCCACAGTCCATACCCATTACATCAGCTAACCTAGCCCAACCAATACTTGTCATTCACCCTATGCAGACATCACATTACCCACATTCAGATCATCACACATCACCCCACCACATGTCAACTCACCATCAAGGCTCTTCCTATTCACCCTACTCTAGAGTCATCCAGGTCTCCCTATCGTCTTTTAACAAAAAGGAAGAATCATCCCATCCCCAAGAACAAGGGTTGCCCTCTCATCCACCTAATGAGTTCAAAAATCCCTATTCACCAATAGATCATCCCAAGCACCCCCTAGGAGCCTATCACCCTCCTAAAAGATGATACACCCATCATCCAACTTGTCTATCATGCCTACCCACCCCACTTCCCAATGGTGAGTCCACCTACTCCGAAGCTTTGCAAGCTTGTGCTGCACAAGCTGCCCAAGTCACCTTTGTGGGTATGCCTTCATCCCAAGTGTGCCATAATTTAGGGCCATCCCCCATGCCACCTGTACTCTTGACACCACCTTCCACCATGTGATTCTTGCCTTCCCAGCAAGTTCTCCAATCCTCGAGACCTTTCCATTCTTCCCCCTCATCATCGAGATCTCATCTATTTTCTCGTACATACCAATCCACGCCACACACATCAAGGCCTTGATCACCACCTTCACTGACACTATCACCACAACATGATGAGATACAACATCTCTTCTCCTGTATCGAGGCTCTAGAGCTATAGATGAGCCACTACCATTGCCATGTGCACCCATGCCAATCTCCTATGACCCGTACACCCTTGCATTCATATAGATCCACCCCTCGATCTCGTATCCAATCTACTTTAGACCCTTGACCCACACACCCATAGGTATACCGACCTTCATCACCTCCAGCGGAGCCCTATATTTACCCTATTCTAGTTCCATTCACACCATTGTCAAAAATATTTTACCATATCATGCATCAGGGCCTCCTCAATTTACCAAAAATTGACCCCTTGATCCTTCGCGCTCCAAACCATGAAATTATAATGAGAGCTAGCTAGTACTGCATCTACCATCACCAACTAGGTCATGACATTGACGAGTGTCTATCATTCAAGAACCTAGTACACAACATGTTGCATGGCAAGAAAACCCCATCATCGGAACATCCCATCCCATTTATTCGACTTTTGAGTCCATGTCGCATTACCCCCAGAACCTTACCATCCCCCAGTACCCTGACAACATCGACTCATTACATCCATAACATATCCAACTATAGCAATAGCCACAATCCTAGTCGCATCATCACTTCACCATCCCACTCCCTATCAGACCCATGCCACTTTTCTTGGTAGTAGTTCTAGTAGTGCTTTCCTTCTTCTTCTATGCTTCTTCTACTTCTTACAGCAGCTGACTCACTTCTTCTCTTCTCTCTCTCTTGGATTTTGGTAATCCCCTTATCTTGTTGGTTACCAATTTCTTCTCACTTCTTCCATTTGTACATCTGACTCTTACATCTTCCCTCTCTGGGTGACTATTACATACACTTTTGCAGCTCACATATTATACGCCTACTACACACACCCCACACACTAGGGCAACCATGATCATAACATCATACTTTTTTTCATCACAACACACTACACTCATCTGTAAATAAGTTTTCCAAAATCTTTCTATATGTCACGCATTTCCTCTTGTAGATATTGCATTCTCCCACTTGTATCATTTACATTTATATCCATTGCACATATCCATATGTTTTTTAGTTAAATTTTTTGTTCATGTTTGTACATTCTCCCCTAAAATGCGCCTTTAGTAGGAGTAATAAATGCACTTGTTAGCATCACCACCTGGCTGTCCATTTCCTCCTTTTTAGGATCAAGGTATACATAGGTATCGTCTTTGACTTTGACTACTCTTTATTTTAGTCAATCCAGTGTCACCCATAGCTATTGAGTCTTGTAAATTCTTCTTATGGATCTTTAGGATGGTTCAAATTCTCTCACAGACCATACATAATAGGTTACACATTAAACAATTTTGAGTCTAGGAAAGAGGACATCTTGAGTAGATATTTCCATCTAGCAAATGGTATCCCCTGCTCACCCTATCGCTTGCATGGTCAACATACGACCTGGGGATAAACAAAGGGATAAATAATAAGTAAAAATAAATGATTGGGTAGAAAATAAAAGTCATCACCCATAAAAAAAGAGCACCACCAAACAAAAAAGAAAAAAAAAAGAAAAAAGAAAAAGAAAAAGAAAAAGTAAAAAGAGCACCACAATAAATAGGTCAACACTAGAAGAGGGGCAGAAAACAAAATGAAATGCCTCTTGATATCACCCATGTTATGCTTATCAACTTTGGTCCTTAGGTTCAACATAACACCATGGGATGTTTTCCATCGCTAGCAATAGGCTCCAAGAGCATGCCTACCAGTGGAATAGTCTTACAGGTGGCAACATATCTGTAACATTAGAATCCTACTTTTGTATAGATCACTGTTGCTGACAGATGAGCTAGCTAGTCATGTTACATCTACAATGGGTTAATCCTACCTCTATCAAAATAGATAAATTAACCTTACACATGCACACACATAGGTCCATGATATATTCTGAACCAGCATGATTAGTTATAAGTTTCCACAATACTTGTATAGCTAAGGGTCTGAGATTTGATTGTCACAACTATGTTGGTCAAAGTCATTACACATACCTTACATTATCCAACGTCCCTAAATTCACGAGATGGATTGCATCCATACAGGTAAAATGCCACTATACAAGTACTTCCTTGGCACATTTTAGTACGTCCATATATGCATCCATGCATATATGTCATATATATTTAGTGCACATTATAGCTATGCATTCATCCTACATGCATTTCAATATCAAATCACATTATTACATTCATCCTACATGCATTTCAATATCAAATCAAATTATTGCATTCATCCTACATGCATTTCAATACCAAATCACATTATAGATATAAATTCATCCTACATGCATTTCAATATCAAATCACATTATCACATTCACCCTACATAAATTCGCTACAAAATCACATTTGATATTACATCATATCGCATTCAAAATACAATCATCATACTACTCTACAGTTCATTCATACCATAGAATGATAATAGATCTAAACCATTCACACATGTATATCTATTTATCATACATACCTATAAATTATGTTATGCTATCTATGCAAACATAAAGAGAACACATTTCAAACCATAACAACAATACATGTATATATAACAACCAAAATCAAAGTATGTATATATATATATATATCATCCATCCAAAATACCCGAAGGCTACAAACTAGGACCATGCCCATCATCTAGCATACAAAATTCCCGGAGGCTACAATCCATAGAAATCCTAACTACCACCAGGAGCCTCCCCACATCCCTCACAGCTCACCCGTATCTCTGCAGCCCTGCTCGACCCTAAACTCTAAAACTGGACTATTGGAAATAAAGCTAGTAAAAGGAGCAAAAAGGAGTAAAAAAGGTAAAAAATTTGTTTCAACGGTAAGCTTTGGATCTTACCCCTTTTACCTCCTTGGACGATAGTTGACTGGGCAGGTAAGTTTGACTTGGACGATAGCTGACTGGTCAAGATTGGACGACAAGGGCGGCAAGGTGAACCAACTCATTTTTCCTTTCTCTTTTCCTCCCTATTTCTTCTATTTCTCTAACTTCCCTATATTCCCTAAGTTCATTTATTTTTACGAGTATAAATAACAATGTAACCTATTATTCCTAAGCTTGAATACAATATTAATTTCCTATTTTTTGCTCCTAATTTCTCTCAAACCACATTTGATATCAGAGCCAAAGCTGAGAGGGCATAAGGATCGAGGCAAGAGAAGCCCGAGGACCAAGGAGAGAGAAGCCTGCAACAAACAGCCCGTAGTGAGGTCGAGGTGGGGCCCACAACATGTACCTCAAGGTGAGAGAATTTTGAAGCATGCATATCAAGGTGAAGTCTAGAGCAGGCTAGCACAACAAGCACGTGGAGATAGGAGTGACACAGGAGAACCAATCAAAGAGTGGTACATGGCGAGAGGAGAACAAGACCCACACTGACTAGACGACTTAGAAGTTGATACGAATGGAAAATGTGGAAGTGAAGGGAGCAACATGGTGAGGAACGATTGGCTAATCAGAGGCAAAAGGGGTGATCCCTGATTTCTTGAAGGCAATCATTTCAAAAGGCGCGCGCTTAGGGTTATAAACCCTTGCATTGCCTCCATCCTATTGAATGTGGGATTATTGTTTTTTTTTCTTTGTAATCGGTGACAAGAGCTTGTTAAATACAAAACTCTCCTTCTCCATACTCAGCCGTGGGCATAGCTCGAGCGGCTAAGGTGCAACGCTTGTGATTTGGGTGTCATGGGTTCGAATCCCGTTGGGCACTATTTTTCTTTGTTTTTTTGAAATCACCTGGAAAGCATAGTTGAAAAGGATCACGGATCCTTTGAGTTTTAAATTAAACTCCGTGGTGCATTGGTCTAAGGTTTTATGACTATCAAGAGGTCACGGGTTCGAATGGGCTAGAGATAAATTTTGTTTAAAATTCTTTTATTATTTAAACTTTAGAAATTTAAAATTATTAAATATTAATTTAATAAAAATTAATTTATAATTATTTTAAAACTTAGGTTTTAAAGATTATAAAATTATTATTTTTATTAAATATGAATATTTAATATTTTTTAATAAGTTTAAATTTTAAAATTTTATTGTAAAAGCCTTGAAGGCTTAATATTGTCATCCACAAAGAGATTGTACATTTCACTTTTTTGTGAAATACTCAGAGATTGAAAGAGAAATTGATGACTTTCCTAAGAGGAAAGAGTGTGTAATAATATTAAGAGGCTTAGTATTTTGTAAAAGGTATTTGATGATTAGACCTAATGGGTATTATCATGCCTTATGTGCAATTCTAGCAAGAGAAGGTGTAGAAAGGTTTGATGAAAAGGTAGGAGGTTATGGACTCAACATTGTGTTTAGTCAACTTAAAAATGCAGTAATCGCACATCAAAGGCATCCTGACTTAGGGTACGAAGAGGATTTTGAAGATAATTCATTTAGAAGTCAATTTGAACAATCAGAATCCATCCAAGCTGCACCACAAGAATCAGAGTACACACACTACAATATTTCAGTGGAAATCCTAGAACCACCATCACCAAAAATCATACCAATAAGTGATGATGAAGAAGAAGAGGCAAATAACTTTGCAAATCAAGAGATCACATCCCAACATCAAGAGAAGCAAGCAGTCAATGATAGAGTAGAACAAGTCATATTTGACTTAAATTTGTAATCTCTTCCTTCTTCCTTCCTCTTCTTTCTTTCATTCAACAAAGTAATTTTGTAACCGTGAAATAAAGAGAGTTTTTTGGTAACTATGGCCTCACACAATAGCTTACCTATCCCAGAATTTAACGGTTATGACTATGAGTACTGGTCTATAAATATGAAGACCCTGCTCATAGGAAGAGGTTTGTGGGACATCATAGAGGAAGGCTATACATAACCCATAGACTGGACCACACTTAATGCAATAGACAAGAAAACTCGAAAAGAAGAGAAAAAGAGCAACTCATCTACTCTTTCTCATCTCCAAGCCGCATTGGAGATAAGCATATTTCCTAGAATTTCTACTTGTACGATTGATCAAGACCAATGGAAAACATTAGTGATGGATTCCAAGGTAGTAATAAAGTGAAGCAAGTAAGGATTCAAACACTAAAGAGAGATTTTGAAAATCTCCAAATGAAAGATGATGAAAAATTCGGTGATTATTGTGTTAGAGTAAAAGCAATAGTAGATAAAATGGTTACACTAGGCGAAGCAATCAAGCTTGAGATAATTGTAACAAAAGTGTTGTGAACACTTACATAGAAATGGAACCATATTGCCATAATTATAGAAGAATCCAAATATATTTCCCTTTTAACATTTGATGCATTAATCGGATCATTAATGTCACATGAAGAGAGGTTTCTTGAAACTCCTTCAACCAGCTATGGAGGTGATGATAAGGCCTTCAATTCCAATAAAAAAAATGGAAGAGGATGAGGAAGAGGTCAAGGCATAGGTAAGCAAAGAGGTAGAGGCAGAAGCAACTACAGAGGAGGCAATCAGAACAGAGGAGGCAATTCCAATAGAGGAGGCAACTCATATAGAGGAGGCAATCAGCAAAGAGGTGGAAATCAAAATCGAGGAGGAAATCCAGGACAAAGTGGAAATCAAGGGTGAGGAAGTGACAAGTCCAAATTATCTTGTTTCAACTGTGGCAAGCCAGGTCACTTTGCTCGCGAATGCTGGTCAAAATATTCACAAGGCAACAGTATTCAATATGGTAATTATGGAGAAGAAGATGATACCTCTAATTTTTTTTTGTTATATGGACAACCAGAATAGAATGTAAATGACACATGGATTCTGGATACTGGTTTTGGTGCAGACGGGATAAGCATGGGGTAGATGTAGGGATTCAAAGGAGGTTTGCAAGAAGAATATAGAGTGAGATTAAATGGTGAATAAGTGGGTTGAGATTTAGACATGGGATAAACTTGAGGATGAGTAATGGGCCTTGGAGAAGGTGAGGATGTACAAGCTACGATGGACTAGTGCGTAGATGTGAGGCAACGACAATGGCTAAAGTGTAGCTTGAGAGCCTTGAGTCGAGCTAAGATGTGCTGGATATTGGGATGTGGAGGTGATGGGATTGAAGAACGTGGAGAGAGATAATATAAAGGATAAGGGATGAAGTACGAGTGTGAATCAGAGTTTCCATGAGGTGATAATAAGGATGAGTGGAATAAATTTATAGATTGTGAGGTTGGCTGGAATTATAGGCCATAAAGTGGTGAAGGTGGCATCTTGAGGATGGGTGACGTAGGAGAAGGTTGTGGGTGAATGGTATAGGTGATGTATGAGATTGAGGTACACACATGGAAGTTGCTTGGGAAGCATGTAGATTAAGGTATTTAGCATATGGAGATATCCCACTCAGAAGTGGGGGAGGTAGGCATGAAGGACATGTAGGATGAGGTGTGTAACCTCGATTGGGAGGGTGATAAGTTCTAGAAATATGGGGAGGGGAAGAGGATGGTGAGTAGGGTTTTCTTGCATCCTCATATGGATATGGAGGAGACCCCTAGGTGTGAACATGGGAGCTTTCCTCCTTTTCATCAAAGGAGGATAGGGAGACCTGACTGTCTCCTAAACAAGGTGAATAGGATGATCCTCTACGATGAGGTGAAGGATGTCAAAGTGGAGTGTGGTGATACAAATAGGATGAGGGTGAGGACTGTTTGGTATATACAGTGGTATATGGCCTGGTTAGATTGGTCAGTGTGATTAGAACTGGAAGTAATGGGGGATGATCCTGCATGGTGGGATATTGGAATGTTGGTAGCAAGTGTGTATGGTCATGTGTCGCTGCTGACAGTGTAGCGATAACTGATGTAGATCCTTAAAAAATAAATGGATACCAGTAGCATATAAATGATATAAAAAGTAAAATTACATGTATAATACAACTATAAAATAAAAGGCATGCATGTATCATGATGTGCATAGTGGGCAATGTGTCTGTGAATAACAATGTTTACTATTTGTGGCAGTGAATACCTATGTGGGCTAGGCATTGAATGTATGAAGGTGAAGGATATTAATAGGTTCAGGTTCAGTGAGACCTTTGATATTAGCCAAGTCGTAGGCACTTGAACCAACTTTGTGTGTGAAATGTGTTGAAGAAAATTAAATTTTGCTTAATTGGAGGATTGTGAATTAAACTAATATAAATTTTCTTACTGTTGTTTGTGTATGAACAAGTGAAGAAAATTGAGCCACAACATTGGGTTCATACTATGAAGAGCAATTTGGATAAGCTCATGAAGAATAAGGATGATGAGGCATGGTTGGACGTAGTGTGGTTTAGAGGTGTGTGGGAGTGCAAGAGAATTCATGCCAGTAGGACATACATATCTGCTTTGTGTGAGTGATGGGATGCAGATCGTAACACTTTTTATTTTTTGATGGTTGAGATGACTATCACCCTAGAGGATGTATACAGGATATACAAGCTACCTATTCAAGTGTTCTAGTGCAGGTAGTGACTGATGAGAGTTAGGTAGCTATGATGGAGCGGTTCTTTGGGGATAAGTGAGGAGAGGTGGATATAAATAATATGGATTAT
Organism: Wollemia nobilis; assembly: GCA_028583015.1. Classification (NCBI taxonomy): domain Eukaryota; kingdom Viridiplantae; phylum Streptophyta; class Pinopsida; order Araucariales; family Araucariaceae; genus Wollemia; species Wollemia nobilis. The sequence goes on along the minus strand of JAQPPZ010017218.1, from coordinate 10,134,753 downwards.
GAGCTTCTATGGAACAATAAGATGATATCTAAGCGCTAGTGTGCGTAAATGATGATGATATTCACTTATGCTTTACTTGAAACTTCCAAGGTATTGTTTACCTAGAATATATTGGACGTAGTGAATGATATGGTTGAGCGTAACATTGTGTTTGCATGGGAGCCTGTGTTGTTGGCCCAAGTATACAAGGAGTTACATGATGTGGTGCATGCTAGGTGAAATGGGTTGAGTTGGACTCCTTTGATACATATATGGGCATGGGAGCACATAGCCATTGAGAGGCCTTCATTGTTTCCCTATAAGGTGTATGTTGAGGGACAGACACATTTACCTTATGATCTAATATGGAGGACCGATGAGGAGAAGGGCATTAAGAGGCCACATGAGGGTGATCCTCTATTTGGGAGGGTGTATTTTGGGAAGTTAGTGCTAGATGTGATTATGTGGAGGTATTAGAGGGGTGGGGTGGTATGGTAGCATGATGATGAGCAATTAGATACCATTCATTAGGGGAGGTGGTTGGTTGGATGGTATACTTGGTGAGTTGATTTCTTTCAGTTTAGTCAAGTTATGTGATAGTTCGGGATATGACATGATATTCTAGAGGTGATTGTTGTATATTATTGGTGGTGGGGTGATAGGGGGTAGCCTCCTATAGTCTTACCATGGACTGGTGAAAGGGACCCACTGATGGTGATCGTAGATGTGGATAATGTAGGGATGACACTAAATTTTGATGCTTGGTGGGCGATGCAGAGCTTGAATCCAGGTGTTGTCATAGTTTATTGATGGGTACCGCCTAGTGGTGGGGTACCTGTAGCAAGGGGAGGGAAGTGAGAGGTACTCAAGCCAAGTCATAGGATAGATCTGGTAGTGAGATAGAGGTACCTATTTGATGGTGCAAACAACGATTGGGTGGCACATCAAGTGCTTTTATAGAGAGAGTAGAGGAGGTTCCTACGAGTAGTGGGCACAACATGTGGAGGAGGGAGCACCCATGGGGAGGTAGGTGGGGTTATGGCTATGGTTGGATTTGATGATACCATGGATATGGGTTTCTTTGATGGGATGGATGAGATTTCCACTGAGTAGCAGGAGATGCAGGAGGTGGAGGAGGAGGTGTTATTATTATGGTATCAAGTACGATAGCTAGAGGGAGAGCTCCGTGAGGGTGAGAGAGGGATGATAGATTTAGAGGATATGTTGATAGTCGTAGAGGATACTAGTGATGTAGATTGAAATGCCTTCAAGTCTAGGTATGCTAAAATGGTAGAGGATATGGAGAAAATGATGGTAGAGACATAGAGGGTATAGTCTACAGTAGGGTCCCAGGATGTAGATATTGTGAAGCTACAAGCTAATATTATGAGACAATAGTAGACCTAAGAGGATTCTGAGGGAGCCTAGGTAGTAAGGGAGATATCAGCTAATGTGGATGCTCTAAGGATGGAGGTAGAGCAGCTATGGAGGGATAGTTAGAGGGCACAAGGGTTGTTGGTTGTGGAGGCAGCAAAGTGGTCAGCTTGTGAGTATTCTCTAGCAATGCATGGGATTCTACTTCATGATTATAACCAGGTGGTATCACAATCTAAGACATAATCATATGTAAAGGCACAATATCAGTGGAGTCATAAAAGTGTAGTTTTGGTGGTTTAGGGGTGGTTTTGTCTCCTACAGGGGCTCAAGGATTAGTAGAGAGGGTGGAGACCAGTAGGACTATAGTGGCACATGGGATAGAGCAGGGGAGGGCAAGACATGAGGGGAGTGAAGAGGTCCCCTAGTGGTAGTTAGGGTTGGTTGTTGTTGTAGCCTGCAGAAAGTTTTGGATGATGTATTGTGGGCATGGTCCTAGGTTGTAGCCTACGGGTATTTTTGATGGACTTCATATATATATATATATATATATATATATATATATATATATATATATATATATATATATATATATATATATATATATATATATATATATTGGTTTTTTCTATTATATATACACATGTTATGATGTTGATTTGCATGTGTTTGAATTGTGTTTGCATAGATAGCATAGTATAATTTATGAGTATGTACAATGAATGGATATACATATGTGGTAGGGTGTAAATATATGATCATACTATAGTATAGATATACTATAGAATGATATGAAGGTTTGTATTTTAAATGCAATGCAATGTGATGTGATTGTGAATGAAATTTGTAGTAGATGCATGTAACATAGATGTGATGATGCAATGTGAGAGAATGCATGTAAGATAAATGTATTGATGTAATGTTTGATGACTCTATGTAACATAGATGTAGAGATGCATGTATGAGAGGATTGAAATGCGCAAAGGAAGCACTTGTATCATTGCATGTACCTATGTGAATGTTATCCATTCTATAATCTCAAGGATTTAGTATGGTATAAGGAATATGTAATGGCTTTGACCAACATAGTTATGGTAATCAAATCTCAAACCAAAAATTGTGTAAGTGTTGGCAACATCTCATAACTAATAAGACTGGTTCAAAGTCTATCATGGACCTATGTGTGTAAATTAGAGAGGTTCATTTATCCATTTTGAGGAAGGTAGGATTAACCCATTATAAACATAGCCAGAGTAGCTAGCTCATCCATAATTGAATAGTGATCTATACAAAAGAAGGTAGCTAATGTGATAGATATGTCACCACTTGTAAGACTATTCCATTGGTAGGTAGGCTCTTGGAGCCTATTGCTAGCGATGGAAATCAACCCATGGTGTTATGTTAAACCTAAGGACAAAAGGCTATGAAGAATAACAATGGTTATATATGGAGGATTTTCCTTTTGTTTTTTGCCCCTTGTTTATTTCTTGTGTTTGTTTTGTGGTGTTCTTTTTTCTTTATTTTCTCTTTTTTTTTTGTATGGGCATTGGATTTTGTTTTCTATAATGTTTTTTATTTTTTCTTAGTTTTATCCCTTTGTTTATCCCTAGGTCATATTTTGACCATGCAAGTGATAGGATGAGTAGGGGAAACCATTCGCTAGATAGTGATATCTATGCAAGGTGTTATCTTCCCTAGACTCAAAACTTGTTTAATGTGTAACCTGTGTGAATGGTCTATGAGAGAAGTTGAACCAGCCTGAAGAACAATAAGGAGTGTTATTTCCTTACCAAATTCTTCTTCACTTGGGCTTGTTTTCGGATGGTGACAATTGTCCCAAGTCCTTCACTATCAATATCTTTCTCCTTGGTAGTGGATTTATCCAACGAGTTATCTTAGGAACTCTTTTGATGATGCTTCTATGAGCTCTACAACAAGGCTCTCCAAGCATTATTTTTATTCCTTGAGACCTCTCCAATGTCTTATATCTTGTAGCTTCTATAGTATTCCAAATAAGACATTTTATTCAACCTTATGCTTCTGGAAGTGTTGGTGATGAGATCTTCTTATTGGATCTCTAAAATCTATTACTTTTGGATTTTGGAATGAGATCTTACAGGTCCTTTTCTTCTGTGATTTGTAGGCTTTAATTGAGATCACCAATATCCTTTTTCATAGACTCTTATATAGAGTATTCTTTAGGAAATATTCTCTGGAGTCTTATTCTAAATTAGGAATTCTTCTTTTGAATCAAGAATTCTTCTGTAGAGTCTTCTTCTAAATCAAGAAATTTTCTTCTAAATCAGGAATTCTTCTCTAAATTATTCTTCAAAATTAAGACTTATGTGGCCTTTTCTGCTTTTGCACTCTGCAGGTATTGATCTTGAATAGAGATCACCAATATCCTATATCCTCCTTGACTCATCTTCTGGAGTCTCTTCTTACTTGATTCTACTATAAGGCTATTGTTACCTTCTCTTTACTTCTGCAATCTACAAGATTTGCAGCTCTTGTAATGGGACTTTTTTCATTTTTTTTTTAATTTTCAGTCTTCTCCTTGTTTTTGCAAGTTCTAGAATGATTCTAAGAAGATATTATTCTTAGATCTCTTGTAGGAATCTTCCTAAACTTTTTCTTGCAAAAAATTATTAGAAAATGGAATAGAAGAATTTATATTTATGAACCAAGGATTCTATAGCCTTTTTCTATATCGAGGCTTCTATGGTCTTTCTTCTATATCAAGGATTCTATGGTCTTTCTTCTAGATTAGGGCTTCTATGGATTTATCATAATCTGAAGTTTTTCAATCTAGAAATGGATATCTCCAATCTCCAAACTTCACCAAGACTCTACTCTTGGATTTTATTCTACAACGTCTATTTTTTTGTAACAAAGAACTTTAGATAATGGTTAGCATGAAAAGATCTAGATCTCTTGAGATAAATAATCTTCACTAGTTGATCCGTTAAACTAGTGGAATGAATGTTGAGTCCTAGTCTTCATGAGTTTTCCTGCAACTCTATGGAAAGAATCTAGCTAGATGTAATATTATAATTTTGTAACGAAGATTTATTTTAGTTCTCACTTATGACTCTCCATATTTCTATCTTGATCCATCAAGGATTTGATACCACTGTTAGATTTTGAGGATATATGTAGTGGGAGAGATCTAACACAGGTCCTAATAAGATGCAAAAAATATAAAATAAGGTAATTCTACAATATAACTAAAATATACTATAAATACAAATGATAAAATAGAAATGATAAAAATACAATGCAATATGGAGGTAATGATCACTCCATTAATACAAGCTAAGAGCTAAATTGTACTCCATATAGGAGTTCTACTACTATCTATTACTCTCTACTACAATGCACTTGATATGTAATATATTTCTATGAGGCCCTTCATATAGGAAGATACATTCCTTGGCCAACACTCTACTAGTTGTACAAGGGGACACCTTGCACATTACAACTTGCACATTGATACTTGTGCATTTATTACATTACTTGAAGTAACTAGCTAACTTCCCCCTAAAGTAATATCCTACTCTAACTATATACCAAAGGTGGTACATTTACATGACCCAAATGATGTAATATGCTCTAACTCTAACAACAGGAAGGAAAAGCATGTTGAACATCTAAGAATGGTTTTTAAAAAGTGTAGGGAGTTTGGTATCTCCCTCAATCCAAAGAAATCCATTTTTGCTATTGAAGAAGGAACACTCCTAGGTCATGTCATTTTTGAAGTTGGACTAGCCATTGACCCAGATAGGGTAAAAGCCCTGTTGGACCTTCCTTTGCCATTAAACAAGAAAGGGTTGTAGTCCTTCTTTGGGTAAATCAACTTTGTGCGCAAGTTCATTGTAGAATTTGCACAAATTATAAAACCTATGATCAAATTATTGAAGAAGAATGCAAACTTTAGGTGGATAGATCTATGAAAAGAAGCATTCAAGAAAATTAAGGAAGCAATTGCGCAAGCACCAGTGCTTATCAATCTAGATTATTCAAGGGGTTTCATCCTATATGCCATTGGTGAGCAAGAGAGTTATGTTGCAGTTCTTACTCAGAAAGGGGAAGATAATGAGGAGAGACCCATTGCCTTCCTAAGTCAGACTATGCAAGATCATGAGGAAAGGTATAACTTCATTGAGAAATAGGTATATGAAGTCATGAAGTCCCTAAATAAATTTAGACACTTCCTATCCTAGAGCAAGATCCTAGTATATGTGATACACCCTGATGTCAGGAACTTTATAATACAGGGAGAACTTGGTGAGAAAAGGGCTGGTTGGGTGTCAAAAATCCAAGAGTATGATGTAGATATTCACCCAACCAAGCTAGTAAGAGGTAGAACTCTATGCTAGGAGCTAGAAAGATAGGTTGTAACAGAATATGTAGCATGTCAAGTCCCAAAATCCATCTAGGAAGATGAATAATTTTTAGAAACTTTAGATTGGGTTGATGAACTTACAAACTATTTTTAGATAGGAACATGCCCAAGTGGTCTGAATGCCTCACAAAGAAGAAGGTATAGGCTACAAGCCTTGAAATATACTCTATTACCAAAAGGTCTATATAGAAAAATTTGGATGGTGTTCTGTTGAGATGTATCAAAGATGATAAAAAATAGAAAATCTTGGAAGAGTTCCATGGAGGCATATCAGGAGGACACTATTTAGGTAGAACCACAACTCTAAAGATACTAAGGATAGGTTGTTATTGGCCAACTATCTTCTTCGATGCTTTCAAAGTAACCAGAACATGTGAAGAATGCTAGAGATATGTAGGAAGAAACAAAAATGCTTCCTTACCTCTCAAATCCATTCAAGTGGAAGAACCTTTCCAACAATGGGGTTTGGACTTCATAGGGGTGATAGAACCCAACTCATCAATAGGTCACAAGTACATCTTAACTGCTATAGATTATTTCACCAAATGGGTTGAAGCTATACCCACTAAGAAAGTTGATCAAGAAGTAGTGATGGAGTTTGTTGAAATTTTGATCACCAGGTTTGGTATACCTGATGCATTGGTTAGTGATAATGGCCCATCCTTCATTGGAGTAAAAATGATTGATTTTATTGGTAGATATGGGATCTATCTAAAAACTTCTTCCAATTACTACCCACAGGGAAATGGCCTAGCAGAATCCACAAACAAGAATTTGCTTAGGATTTTGAAAAGAACTCTGAAAGATAACAAGAGGAGTTGGCATTCATTAATAAATCAAGCACTATGGGTAGATAGAATCACCATTAAGAAGTCTATAAACACATCCCCCTATGCTTTGGTGTATGGAAAAGAGGTTGTTCTCCCCATTCATATGGAGATACCTACTCTAAAATTACTCAATCAAATTGATACTACAAAAGGAGATCCGGTGGAAGATAGGTTGATGCTACTTTTGCAGCTAGAAGAAAAAAGGGAACAAGCATATGTTCAGTGCCAAAAAAATCTAGGGGAAACCAAAGGGTGGTTCAACAAGAAGACTACTTTTAGAAAATTCAAGGTTGGAGATCTTGTCCTAAGGTGGAATGAAAACAAGGCAAAGCCAGGAAACCATCAAAAGTTTGATGCATTTTGGGAAGGCCCATTCAAAATAATTGCTGAGAAGCAACACAATGCTTTCCAACTACAAGATGAGCAGGGAAGAATCCAACCTATCCCTATCAATGGTTTCCACTTGAAACTCTACTTTCACTGATAATTACCACCCCTTGTATTTTTATGTATCATATGTACTTTTACATGTTTTTGTGAAAACATCATGATTTCACGACATGTTCCAGTATCGTGACAACATGGAATGTAGGCTTCCAAAATATCAAAAGTGACACGATTTCATGATAGGTTAGAATTTCATGGTCAAAAAGTCAAGACCCCAGTCACACGATGAGAGGGAAAACTATTTTCAAATTTTAAAAAGGTTTCGGGAAGTGTGATGTCATTAATGCAGGAATGGCTATAATTCATCCAAAAAAGGTGGTGCATGAGTGGAATAAAAAATTATCTTTCTAGTAATTCATCAAGCAAGTAGCCACCCACTATAGTTATTGCATGTTATCCTAATTCTAGTGTGAGCTCTATATATGGTGAAGAAAACCCTAGCCACTCTCCATTTCATTGAAATATTTCTGCAAAATCCTCTTCCTTCAATAGAGTTTCTTCTCTCACTCTAGCATTTCCGAAAAATATTTTTAGTACACCAATACCAAAGGAAATAGAAGCACCATAATGGTAGCTTCATCCTCAACCGTTGAAGTAGTAATGCAAATGGAAGATGAGAAAAATGTAAAGTTTCAAGACAAGGATGCGAGAATTGCAGACACAGTGGTCACATGGAAGGGTGCCAAGAAACTCAGAAAGGACATTGAAGAGAGGCTTTCTATAGGTATTTCCCCATCATGTCCTATCACTTTCCCTTTTCATTCAATGCTTTCTTGGTATATCTACACCCCTGTTCATCCTTACCCCAAGCTCATCCATGCCATAGCCAAGTTTTACGACCCCAAGCGCAAGATTATCCAAAATGCGCAAGGGAGAGTCCTCTTTACTCTTAGTCCAGAAGTTTACATAGTTGCCTTCATCGTGGGCCTAGCCCCCACTCTAAAGCCAAAAATATTCGACCCTAGTGACCAAGCCAGGTACTATACCCCAACCAGTGCAATAAAAACTTTCCTAGAGTTGCAATTGAAAAAGCCACCTACAGGGGGAAATTTTCCAACAACTCCCATCCCCCTTTTTGAATTCAAGAACCCAAAGCTTTTTTCTATGTTGGCAGTAATAGTTGGGTTGCCTTCGGATGAACAGGTCCATGGCTAGAAAATTTCCATAGCCCAATGCATTTCTAACCCTAAATTCTATGACACTATTGTTATGGACCAAAGCACCAGGCCCCTTTTCTTCGATTGGCCAACCTTCCTCCACAAGAAAATTCATGAACAGTTGTCCAAAATGAAGAAGGGTGTCCCAGTCTCTTTCAGATATTGTTCTCACCTAGTTTGGGTCTTCACCTATTTTATGGTACGAGAGATTTCTTTCATACCTATAGTGGATAAATATGATAAGGGAAGAAGACTACCAGTGTATTCATGGACCACTGTGCTCTCTACCATTGAGACCTATTACAACTTCAACAGGGAATTTTTGGGGCCTACCCTGAAAATCATGTATGGAGAAATGAGTAGGTTATCCCCAAAGGCTAAGAGTGTTTTGTAGAACCCACATGCAGAGGAAGGATACTGGTTTATTTTGACTCAAGGGGTAGTCATCAGATTATATGGGTTCACTGGGAAACCCTTTCTACTTCCTCATTATGTTACTAATCGGCTGTTTATGATGGAGTATTGCAGACAGACCGAATACATCAATTTTAAACATGGTACAGGGATAGGAAAGAAAGGGACTTGCACTCTGCCCTTTTAGTTCGAAGGTATAGTTGTATCAAAGAAAGGGCACCATGAATAGGTTGCTTAGGCCCTAAGAAACCTAGGTTTGGTAGAATTTCCACAGCAATGGAGGTATGACCCAGATGGAAAATTTGCAGAAAGACTCTCCATCCTCAATAATTCTCCACTCAAAAATTTCCAAAAAATAGCTAGGGAATAGATAGAGCAACAAAGAAACAATGATGAAGATGAAGAGCTTGAGTGGCACATAGAAGAGATGCAGTCATTGCCTCCATGGCATGATTTCTATGAACAACTGGTGGATTATGACCCCAAAAATAATGAGAAGCATGTTCTGGATGAAAAACCATTCAGAGAATATAGAAGAGGGGCCCTAAATGGATTGAGGCTAAGATTCATGCATGGTGGGTCATGAGGGTCCAGATTAATTCAATCCCTTCAAGGTATGGTCTCAAGAGTGATGATGAATTTTTTGCTAAGTATGATGCATACCACAAAACCTAGGTAGAGACCATTGGAAATAAGATTGCTTTAAGCTTTCGTAGCACCTAGAGAGAAATATCTGCAACAACCAACACATAGAAGGAAGCAAGCAAAGGTAAGGGGAAAACAACCACTTACACCTAGCAAAAAGGTGTTGAATGTGCAGCCTCACCTCCATAAAAAGAAAATTCCATTGTGTACACCCCTACACAAGAGCAATTGAAAAAGTATGCAAAAGCACCCCTAATAATGCAAAACATGGGTTACACTGGAGAAGGTCTTGGAAAACATGGTCAAGGAATGACTAAGCCAATCCAGGTGTAGACAAGGACAAGATGGTTAGCTCTAGGGGCAAATAAGTCCAAGGATAAATGTCTCGAATTAACCACTCTAAAGTTTGTACCACCTGGTGGTGCAACTCCTCCCCTGGTTGAGGTAGCACAACCATAGTCTCAATAGCAGGACTCAAAGACAGACTCTGATGATTCCCCTCTCATTATATGCAAAGGAAAAAAGTACATCCAAAGGAGAAAGTGCACAGAAGAGGAAAAAATAGGAAGATGTTGCAAAAAAGGAATTTATCCCAGAATAGATAAAAAATATAGAGTAATTGCTTCAACATCAAAATGTGGTCACCTCCAAGTATGAAGAAGTAGTAGAGAAACCATTGCCCATAGGAGGTACAAATGAAAAAACCCAGGCACTGCCAATGGTTCTAGGTATGAATTCTCTTCCTCCATCTTCTTCTCTTCCTCCTCTTTCCCTAGAAAAGTCTCCCTCCCTTTCTGTTTCAAAAGATGTTCCACCATCTCCAACTCAGTAGCCTTCACCTTCACCACCACCATCTCCAACACCTATTTCATCCATCCCAACCAAAACAGTTAACATCCCATCACACCCTGTTTCCTTGATTGTCTCTCTAGCAGTGTCTGTCGTAGCTCCCACAAGTGTGGATTCTACCCTTGTGACAATCCCATTCTCCCCCTGTTGTTCATTTCCCACTATTGCAGTCACTTCCAACTTCCTCTGCCGAGACTCATCCCACTATTTCCAAGCTTAAGAAAATCAAGAAGACCAACAAGAATGCCTATGACTGGTGGAATACCCGATGTGCCCAGGCCTCCAAAAAGCCTACCCATCCCTAGGAAATGGTTGCACTAGATCCAACCACCATGCAATGGACTAAGATGAAAATCATGTCATTGGTCAACAATCTTGAGGGAGATATGACCATAGAAGATTACCAGACTAAGGTAATAACTAAAGATATTACTCAGCTTCCAATGCAGGATGAGTGGGGAATGGCCCAGGCTCATTTGGGAACTATTTACCTGCATGGGGAATACTTTAAGGAGAAGTTTACAAGGGCTGAAGAGACCATCAAAGAGCTTGAAGCAGCATTAAGTGAGCAGAAGACTATTGAGAAGGCCCTGAAGAATGAGGCCAAGAAATGGCAAGACAGATTTTAGGAGATGGCTAAGTACAAAAGGGAAGTTGAGGATGCCACTAAGCAAAATCAAATTCTGACTGAACAAGTCAAAGGTCTTCAGTAGTAGCTCCAAGAAGAGAAGACCAAGGCCATAGGCTTCTCAAAGAAAAAGGCCAAATAGGTGAGGAAGGAGATATCTGGAGACATCCTGGAAATGAGCCTTAAGGTACGGCCAGTGTTGTTATACATGGAAGAAGTGAGAGAAGTGTTGCAGATTACATGAAGATGAATTTAAGGGGTTGAAGGCTTCATGTAGTCAATATTGATTGTAGCAATAAACATCCAAGCTCTAGCTGAGAGTAGATTTGAAAGGGTAGCAAACAAAACCCCCAATAGAAGATGGTCTGATGCCAAGATAGTTGCCCGATGTTTCTTCAAAAGGCACAAGCTTATGACTCATGGTTGGCAGCTCATTCATGAGCTCAAAGTTGAATCCAAAGGTATACTGAAACATCTAAGTCTGGCCAAGAAATGTGGGTTCCCAAGATTTTGGAGTGAAGATTCTAGCATCTTAGGAGAAGAAGAGCTCAAGGCTACCCTAAAAGCAACCATGGAGGATGAATCTAAGATAAATGAGTGGCTAGAGCCTATGCAACAGGAGCTCATATTCAAATATTACTTAGATCAAGTTGCCTACATGAACTAATTTTGAGATCTAAGACTTTCTCCTATGATAAATCCTCTAAGCTAGAATTCATTCATCAATAGTTCATAGAGTCTTTGGACCCTGATGATGAAACTTGGGAGCTAGCTTGCCAAGCCTACAATAATATTGCAAAAAGGATACAAGACTTGAATGCCAAGAATAGAGTCTAAACAAGGGAAGAGGTTAGAAAAGAAGAAAATAAAAAGGTCATAGTAGAAATAAGAGGAAGAAGTAGGAGGTGACATAGAGAAAGAAGAAGATGAAGAAGTTGAAGGAGGAAACAAAGGAGAAGAAGCCCTCGAGAATCAGAGGGGTGAATAAGAGAGCCATTTTTATACTCCTAGCATTCATCCACCTCTTTGTTTCCAAATTTTCATTCATCCATCATCCCCAATTTATCCTTCTTTTTTAGACTCTGTTACCCAATGAATAAGGCTCTAAGTTCTACAAATTTTATGAGCAAAATACCCTAGGAGGTGCCAATAATGTAGGTCAAAATGACTATATTAGGAGAAATAAGATGATGAACCTCTAAAAATTTTTGAAGTATAAAGAATAGGCATGAAATCATGATGTGTCTTGATATCATGACCAAAACAACCCAAAGGACCTCAGGTTTTGAAAGTATCATGAAATCACGACTTGCATCGATATCATAGTTGCAAAGGTATCCAAAGACTAAGAGCAACAAGACATCATGAAATCATGACTGATCCCTCTATCGTGGCCACGAAGAGTCAGAAAAACATAAGGCAAAAAATTGGTACGATATCGCTACTCATCAATGTTTCACGGTCTTAAAGGCTCAAAAACATCCAAAATTAAAAGGAAGTTGCAAAATCATGACTTGTTCTAGTTTCACCATTGTAAAGGTTCTAAAGGGAGAAATATGAAGTGATGCAACGATATTGCAACATACCCCAACATCATGACTATAGGAGGTAGAAAGACTCCCAAGTAGTAGGAGAGTCATGATATCATGACTAGTTTCTACTTCACTACCATATGAGCAAGGAGAGCCCAGAGGTAGGAAAGTGACATGATGTCACAATGTGTTCCTCTATCGTGGCCACCATGAAGTTACTACAAATAGAATCTTCTATGAGTGGTTCCAGTCTGATGTAGTTGTTACAAAATCAATGATGGCAAGCAATCTTGAAGAATGAAGGATGGACCAGATTTTGAGTTCTCCTCCACTACCTATTCGTATGCATGGAGCATTAGCTTGCAGTTAGGAATTGAACATTATGTTCCATTTTGGGTCGATGATGTTGCACGATGTTTTACTAGATTGGCCATCTGGCATGTTGTTGTAACAATTTTTTAATATAACTATTTTTATATTTTGTATATTTGAACCATAGAGGTATTATAAATAAGAGTAGCAGACTCTTGTGAAAGGGTCAGCTCTTAGGCATTTACAAGTTGAATGTATAAAGACTTTTGAAGGAGCAATACAATAAGAAATCTCTGTTTGGCCTTTGGTTCAACATTTTGTAGTCAAATGTATGTATGAATGGATGAATTCTTCTATTTAGCTATTTGAAGATGCATGGCATTAATTCTATTTTCTGGATTCTTGCATATGTTTATTTAATAGTTCTAGAGTTAGTAATCTATGGATCTAGTTATTGATTAAAGATTAGTTTGCATATGGTAAAACTGGTTGGTCTGTTAGGAGGTTTTGAAGGTTGTTCTATTCATAATCTTTGTTCATATTCTTGTTATTGTCTAATTTGTACCACATCAAGTTCTAGAATTAGCTATATTTACATCTCTTTCAGCACTCTTTACTCCCCCCATCTTAGTTTTAGCAAGTTAGAACCTCACAGGAACCAACCTTCTCTGGAGATTGAACCGATGAAGCTCTGCAGCTTGCCTGATATTTCAATGTTGGCCATGTCTTGGGTGCAATAATTAACCATAGGCATATTTTGGACCAATAGTAACCTCAATAAAACTCAGCTACTGATCAAGTAGACACTTGATGATACTAATACCAACTCAATTATTCAAGTTTCACATAGACCAACTGTGTGTGAAGTGAATATCTATTGCCAATTTTGGGTAAGGTTAGACTCATTATTTGTGACTTATGCCAATAAGCTAGCCCATTTGAGAGTGGACATATATATGTACAAAATAAGTTTGTTAATGTAACAAATGTGTCACCATACATAATGCTACTCCACTATCATGAAAGCATCTACAGCCTATTACTGGCAATGAAGATCACCTCATGGTTATCAAAAACTAAGAATTCCAGGGATTCTATCCCTTATTTTATTTTATTTTTTTTGGGGGGGTTGGGGTTACTTTCTCATTTTGTGGGAGCTCAAGGTATTTTATTGTTCTATGGGGCTTGATCATTTGTAGAGGAACAAGGTATTTTATTGCTTTTACTTTTGATTTTTGGGATACTTCCTCATTTTATGGAGTAGCAAGGGATTTTATTTCTTTGTGGGGCTTGTTCATTTTGTAGATGAGCAAGGTAATTTTTTTTGAAGGGGAAATATTTTCCTTTTGCTAATTCTCAACCATTTAGACCATGTGGATGAGTAGGAAAATTGTTCACTTTATGGTGATAGTGACTCATGATTTTGTCTTTCCTAGACACCAAAATGTGATTTAATGTGTGAGATTTGTGTGTGGTCTCAGAAAAAACTTAAGATCACCAAGGAATCTTATAGTACTCAAGAACTAATGATGTTCAAAGTAGGTTGAATGAGACACTAGGTATGGTTGAGCGATCGAAAGGACCTAAATATTTGTCAAACCATAGATGGGGTAGATAAATTGTCATAGGATTTCTTTTTTTTTTTTGGATGGATGGTTGATGCAAAAGACAAGCATTGTAAATCAAGACATGTACTATAATGAAGATTCCCTTGATTAATGTGATAAAATAACTTATGATAAATGAATAAAAGCATGCATTGAATTATAACCAAAGTTTTATTGGTGATGAAGTTTTATTGCTTTGTTGTTTTTGATGATTTTGTATTATTTTTTATTTTTTTATTTTTTGAGTTTTTATATTGTTTTTGTATTTTTGAGTTTTTTAAATTATCTTTGTATTTTTGAGTTTTTATATTGTTTTTGTATTTTTGAGTATTTTATATTGTTTTTGTATTTTGATTTTTTTTGGCAATCTATCTATGAGCTAAGCATAAAAGGCACGCATATGAAGGATATTGATGGGTTCGTGTTCCTCAATTCCCTCTAGGGTGGCTAGTTATAGGCACCTATTTTGAATATTTGAGTTACGATGAACAGACCAAGCCAATTGGTTGCAAACTTGTCATGCAAATAAGGCAATAAGCTTGAATTTTGTTGATTCTCCTTGAGAACCAAATTGCCTACTCAAAATTCTTGAGGATGCACTTTGTTGTTATAGGCATGTTTGACCCATTCTTGATAGACATAAAGATGCTCTAAGGCATTGATTCATCGTTCATCAAGTAGATTCAATTATGAAGAACATGTGCTTATACTGAGAGGGGGGTGAACAATATAAGGTAAAACTTTTTGCTTTTTAATCCAAATGATAACATCAACAAAATTAAAGCAGAAAACATCATACAAAGCATCATACACATGAGATACATGATTTAACATGGTTCACCCAATGTGGGCTACTCCACAAAGAAAATATTCCTTATAAATTTTCTCAAATAAATTCTCTTGGAAATCCTTTCCCTATAATATTTATGGACCTCTGTCCAAAGGAGTCACCAATCCACTAATCAAACTCATGGATATCTATCCACAGGAGAACTCATTTTTCCTCTACTTTGGATTATGATCTTCTAGAAGAACTGTTTCCCCCACTGCTCTAGCTAATGGATCTCTATCCACTGAAGACACATGTCCTCACTGCCTTGGATAATGGATATCTATCCACTAGAGACTGTCATCCTCTATAATTTGTCACCTCCAAAGCTCTATCTCAAATCTACACTAAACACAGTCCTTCAATCTAGCATAAATCTATCCTCAATATATAGTTGTGATCTAGTACAAACCTATCCTCAAATCTGTGCCAAAATCTGTCCTCAAACTCTATCCTCAAATCTATCCTCAATATTTTTCCTCAAATCTATCCTCAAATATGTCCTCAATATCTATCCTTAAATTTGTAAAGCTCACACAAATCTGTCTACAAGTCTTCTCTAAGACTTACCTCAAATATGCTCAACAAGTCCACACTAGAACCTATCCAATATCATGGAAACATAAAGAGAATTGTTAGAGACTCATAATGCTTCACATTCATCACAATTATCAATCACTTTAAATCACTCTCCTAGAAACATATAGATAATTGTTAGAGACTCAATATGCTTCACATTCACCTCAATGATCAATCACTTTCACTCACTCAATTCAGAATATAGAACAATTTGTTTCATAGAACTTGAAAAATCACTTCAATACTTCCACTTGACTAGGCTCAACCAATTCTACTCAACCAATCACTTAATGAAATAATCCTTGCTTACAAACCCTAGTCCAAGCATATGAACATTCACTCAAATTTTTCCAACAATGCTTATCAATCAATATCACATAACAATGATGCTCATGATCTTTGCAAACCCTAATTCAAGTTCTTTGAATAACATGTGTTTATACTAAGAGGGGGAGTGAACAATATAAGATAAAACTTTTTTCTTTTTAATCCAAATAATAGCATTAGAAATAGTAAAGCAGTAAACATCACCCAAACAATCACACACATGAGAGACATGATTTTACGTGGTTCACCCAATATGGGCTACTCCACGGAGAAAATATTTCTTATATATTTTTCTCGAATAAATTCTCTTGGGAATCCTTTTCCTACAATGTTTATGGGTATTTTTCAAAAGGAGACACCAATCCCCTTAATCAATTTAATGGATCTCTATCCACAGGAGACACCAATATCCTAACTCTAGTCTGGTTGGTGATCCTCTATAAGACCTCTGCCTCCATTGCCCTTAGCAAATGGAACTCTATCCATAGAAGACATCTATCTTCCCTGCTTTGGCTAGAGACCTATGTCCTCAACTCTATCACCTCCAAATATCTATCTTAAATCTACACTAAACATAGTCCTTCGGTCTAGCACAAATTTATCCTCAATCTCTATTCTCAAATATGTCCTCAATCTCTATCCTCAAATCTATCCTCAATCTCTATCCTCAATCTCTGTCCTCAAATATATCCTCATATTTGTCCTTAAATTTGTATTGTAAGATTCTACAAAATCTCACACAAATCTATCTACAAGTCTTCTCAAAGAATTGCCTCAAATTTGTTCAACAAGACAACACTTTTATTTGATGAAGAAGGAACCTCAAAAATCTACCACAACCACAAACACTTTTTTTTCTTGGTGATACTTGAACTCATGACACCATCTCTACCAGTGCCCTAACCATAGCTCCAACCACCGTGTGAGCTAGGTGCTCACCTTAAGAGGGAAGATCACCACGTGCTCTAGCTTCTCCCTCTTGGTACCTCTCCCAAAAGGATTTGCGTAGCTTCCTTTTGTGCCTAACCAAAAATCTGACCAAGTCCACTCAAAACGCTACCTGCTGAGATTCGAACATTAGTCCTCCCACTCACACACACCCTAGCACTCTCCAACTTGCCACCAGACCACCACGCTGGATGGTTATGTGACTTAGGGCTCTTTTCATTTTATTCCTTCACCGACGCACTTGAGAAAAAAAATTTCAAACATCGGTGGATTCCTTTGTTAATAGAACAAAGGAATAATTCTTTTGGCACTTAGGCATATGGTTTTTATACCAATATGCCACCATACTTTCAAACGTCGGTGGATTCCTTTTTCTCTTAGATGTCAACACCTTTGATATTAAATAATTAATTTATAAATTATTTAAATTCTTTAGAATTTAAATATTATAAATTAATATTTAAATCCTTTTGGATTTATTAAGGATTAAAGCCTTCTTAGGTTTTACTGCTTTGTATAAATAATATTTATTTATAAATTTAAATTTAAATAATTTATAAAATAAATATTAAAACTTCCTTGGGCTTTCTAATATGAATTTAAAAGCCTCCTTGGGTTTTTATGAAAAACCTTTGCATTGTTCCTCTTGACCTTTTGACATCAACGATAGCTTATTCCTTGACATCAATGACAACTTTATTTCCTGACATTAATGACAACTTTGATTCAAAATATCCAAAAATCTCCCCCTTTGTCATTGATGGCAACCCAAATTATTTTTACCAAAGACTTAACCTTTTCTTTTTTCTGCTCCCCTTGGGAAAATGCTCGCCCTGGCTCAATGCTCTCTTAAAATCTCTTCTTTTTACTCAAATACTAAATCTCTCCCCCTTTGACATTAATGGCAAAGGGTCACCTCTGGGGCTCGGGGTTAAGAATGAGTTTCTTAGCTTAGCCCCTCCCCCACCTCCTATTGAGGTGGTTAATTCTGGGGTGGGAGTATTACTCCCATTTTTCCTCGAAGATACTCAAAGGTCTCCTTTGAAAGTGGTTTAGTAAAAATATCTGCTATATTTTCCTTTGTAGTAACATATTCGAACCTAACATGTTTATCTATCATGTGTTCTCTCATAAAATGATACTTGATTGGAATGTGCTTTGTCATGGAGTGCATCACTGGATTCTTTGAGATACTTATAGCACTTATATTATCACATAATATGGGAATAGGATGATCATGTTTTATCTTGAAGTCTTCTAGAGTTCGCTTCATCTATAATACCTATGTACAACTGGATACTACTGCAATATATTTTACTTTTGTCGTAGATAAGGATATTGAAACCTACTTTTTACTTAGCCAAGAGACTAAACAGTATCCAAGGAAGAATACCCCTCCACTTATGCCTTTTATATCATCTATACTGCCAACCCAATCTGCATATGTATATGTTGTAAGTGTGAAACTATCACTTTTGGGATACCAAAGCCCAAAATTCATAGTTCCTTTTAGATACCTGAGAATTCTTTTTACTGCTGCCACATGTGTTTCCTTAGGTGCTACCTGAAACCTTACCACTAGTTCGACTGACTGCACTATGTCTGGTCTTGTAGTTATAACATACAACAAGATGCCAATCATGGATCTGTATAATCTTTGATCTACCTCTAGAGATTCATCATCCTTACTTAACTTGCATCCTATGACCATGGGGGTGCTTACCAGTTTGTAATATTCTAGCCTGAATTTCTTTAGCATATACATGGTTTATGAGAGAAATGCTCCTTTATTTGATTGTGAAATATAAAGCCCAAGAAAGAAGAACAAATCACCATGCATAGACATATCAAATTCATTTTACATATTCTTAGTAAATTCTTTACACATCTTATCATTGTTTCCCCAAAAATGATGTCATCAACATAAACAACCACAATTAGTAGATCATTCCCTTCATTTTTGATGTATAAATTGTTGTCTGCTATTCCTTTTCTAAATCCCTATTCCTAAATATACTTATCCAATATTGAGTACCATGTTCTCGAAGCTTTCTTTAGACCATACAGTGCCTTTTTCAATCTGCATACATGATCTGGTTTATCTGCTAATATGAATCCCTCTAGTTGTTCAATATAAACTTCTTCTTCTAGAACACCATTTAGAAATGCTAACTTAACATCCATCTGATATACCTTGAAGTTTTTGAAACTTGAGAAGGCTAAAAAAATTCTAATGGCTTAAATTTGTGCAACTAGAGCAAATGTCTCATCAAATTAAATTCCATCTACCTATGCATAACCTTTGCATACTAACCTTGCTTTATTCCTGACCACCTACCCATCTTCATTTAACTTGTTTCTGAATACCCATTTTGTGTCGATTGCATTTTTGTCCTTTGGTCATGGAACAAGTTCTCAATTCTTTATTTTATCTATCTGATCTAATTCCTCATCCATTTCCTTAATCCAAAAATTATCCTCACTTGCCTGAGTGAAGTCTTTTGGTTCAATCTTAGATAACAAAGAAAAATTTTCTTATTGAGATGGTGTTATTATCCTTCTCCTTGTCTATTGTTCATCTATATTCCCAATGATTTGATATTTTGGATGATGCTTCTATGCATATTTGGATGGAGTTTTAGGAAGAAGTCTTTGTGTTTCTTCTTCTTCTTCATCTGATTCCTCATGAAACTCCTCTTGACAACTCCCATCTTCTTGATACACAATTTGTTGAACTAGTTCTCTTGAATCTATCTTCTCATAAATTGTTACATTTATACTTTCTATAATGGTACGTGTTCTCTTGTTGAAGCATCTGTAGGCTTTAATCCTTATGAAATAACCAATAAAAATTCTCTCATCACATCTTGGATCAAACTTGCCTAAGTTTTGATCTTCTCGTCTTATGTAACACTTGCTTCCAAAAATCTTCAAGTGTTTTACAATGGCCAATCTTCCTTTCCAAAGCTCATATGGAGTCTTGTGATGGTTTACCCTCATTTGATCCCTAGTGATTATGTATACTGCTGTGTTTATTGCTTCTCTCCAAAATACATCTGAGATTTTAGACTCATTTAACATAGCTCTAGCCATATTCTCAACAGTCCTATTTTTCCTTTCAACTATCCCATTTTGTTGAGGATTTCTTGTTGCTGAGTATTCTCTCTTGATCCCATGTTGTTCACAAAATTCTACAAATTTATTTGAGGTAAATTATCCTCCTCTATTAGATCTTAAACATTTAATCCTTTTTCCAGTTTCATTTTCAACCAGTTCCTTAAATGCTTTGAATTTTTCAAAGGCTTCTGACTTCTCTTTCAGGAAAGCTACCCAAACCATTCTAGAATAATCATCTATAAATAGTATAAAGTAGCTCTCACCCTAAATACTTTGTGTTTTGGTATGTCCACGCATATCAGTATGTATTAGACTCAATGGCTCAAATGGCATATATCCTTTTGATTTAAAGGTTGTCCTAGTTTGCTTTCCATGTTAACAGGGTGCACAAATTGTGCTTTGAGGTCTTCTTATTTTGGGTAAATATCTGATCGTCTGTTTATTGCTTATGTTGAATATGTTTTAAAAATTCAAGTGATCCAATATTCTATGCCATAACCAGCTCTCATCTTCTTGTGATAGAAAGCACTTTTCCCCTTTGATATCACTGAGCATGTATAAATTTTTTGGGGTTCTTCTTGCATTGGCAATGACTTTTTTGGTTTATGATTTTCTTATCTCACATCTATCTGGGTGGAAAGTGACCATATGCCCCTAATAACAAAGTTAAATTATACTTAGCAGATTATGTTTTAACCCTTTAACATACAACACATTTTCTATTTTTTTTTCCCATTATCTAAACTTAGAGTTCCTCTTCCACCAATCCTTGTTGATCCATTATCACCAAAACTTATTGATCCTCTATTGGTTTCTTTTAGTACAATGAATTTTTCTTTGTCTCTTGTCATGTGACTAGAGCAACCACTATCAAGATACCATTGTTCTTATTTATCTTGAGCATGAAGGTTTGTTTGAACTAACATTGATCTATCCTTAACATTTTTCCTTTCATATTTCCTATTTGTTGAAATTGTTTTTCTAGACTTGGGAAGTATCATTTTACACCATCTAGCCTTGTGCCCAAAATTATTGAATTTGTAACATATAATATCATCATCCATAAGAGGTGCAAAATAGTTGAAATTTTGATTGACATTGTTTCTTGCATGATTAATACAGTGTACAACTCTATGACCATATATATTACAAGAAAAGCAATGACCATGGAAGAAATTATGTAACCTGTGTAGCACCCTAAAATTGGTGTAGTTAAACCATCAGTAAAAGATAAAAAAATTGAATTTTAACCTCGAAACCGCCCGTTAACCGCTCACCTCATTTTTCATGCCATTTTTAGAAGTTGTTTTGACCGTTGGACGATATCATCGTCGATCTGACGATATCGTCCCAAATCGGACGAATTCGTCTGGAACAGAACGTCCAGACGATTTCATCCCAAAACTAAATTTTCATAATTAGCTTTTATTTCAACAACCTCTCCAACTCGGGCAGAAGCGTGTCTGCACGGTTGGAGATTCCTACGTTGGAGATCTCCCAGATTGGGATGATCCCCAACCTCCTAACCTCCCCCTAATCCTATATAAACTTGGGATTTTCCCAGTTTATCCCCCTGGCTGATCATTTCCCTACAACTTTAGTTTTTGTTGTGTTAGAACATCCTATCCCCCATCATTTGCACTTGTGTTTTCAAGTTTTATTGTAGGATCTCACTATGTTTCATCCGGAGGAAGCTCGGATCATCGTAGGCGATTCAACCACAATTTCGGATGATCCTATCGAGATCGGTGACGATCTCATACGATTATAGATGATTTTGATTGTAGTTCAGATTGGGGGCAATCAGAGCCCTGAGTTTGCATTCTCTATCTCTTTTTCTTATTTAATTGTGCATTAGATTAATTCACTTATGTTCTGCATCTTGGAGTTCACCTCATTTAGCATATTTGCATGATAAAATTCAAAATAAATTATTAAAACATTGCATCCCATTTGATTTGATATCTGGATTTATCATTTAAGCATTTATATTCTTATTTCTATCATTTTGTATCATTCTTGCAATTGTATTTTTGGTTTTTGGTGTCTATTTTCATGATTGCGGGTTTCTGATGAATTCGTCTAACGAATTCATCAAGTCGTTGACGATCTTGGCTGATCTCAGATGATCTCCTATGATCTGGGATGATTCTGTACAATTATAGATGATCCTGTCATATCCGGGATGATCCGGACTCCTACAAGCTTCAAAATATTCATCAGACATCGAAAATCAGGTGCACTCTTCTCCATTTTAGATATTTTCTTGTATTTAGGATTCATTTATGTTTGTTGTCTTCATATAAACCAAAAATTTCATATAGAATAGCTTAGATTCATTTTGGCCAACCTAGGAATCTGAATGATTGAACATAAAATGAACACATCAAACCCATTCTCAACCTAGGCGTGGAAACTACCACTCAAAGTTTCCTGGTGAACCCCACCATCCATCAAAAATTCACCCTTATACCCCTCCCCCGAGAGGTGCGACCTTCAAAGGGCCTCTCCATCCGAGGTATTGTCCCATCCTTCTCGCATCCCCCTTTCGGGCATGGATCCTTTAGCCTGAAGGTAAGGGTGCAAAAAATTTGGGTGATACATTTTGGTGAACCCGACGTGAAACTAAAACACCTTTTGAAAACAATCCAAAAAAAAAAAACACATTATTAAGAACATCTAGAATCATTAGACAACCATTAAATTTGCATATCATACTTAGATGGTAGATTATAATAGAAGACGAGTTGTCACCATAAATGTTGAAAATCAATTAACGGCCATAGAGATTACTTCTGTGCTTAGAGTACCTCAAACAAATAGAGCCCAATCTTTGTGGGACGAACTTGATAGGAGATTGGGTATTATTGAATCTAGATCTGTAGAACTTAGGCAAATTAAGAGGTTTGTCCTAGATAGAATCCTGGATCCTGATCAGGTGACTTTGTATCATGAACTTCGGAGAGCTTGCCATAGGTGGTTAGCCGATAAAAGAGCACTTGTGTCTTCTGAATTATACACCTTTGAGGAATACCTTGAGAACGTAGTTGTAGTACATAAATTTCTATCTCGTATAGAGGATCAAGAAGTCATTCTTACGGATAGAAAAATATGGAATAGAGTTCCTAGAGCTGTGTTGTATCGAGAGTATTGCCATGAACTTTATTTTTACATGTCAAGTTATGAAATAGATCATATTACCATAGCACACTTTGTCAAATTCTTGAAAAACCACTTCCAATTTGAAGAGGAGCATTTCATGACTCTTGATGAACTTGACCCTATCAATGATATCCATAAACTATTCATAGAAAACTAAGTCATTCTTTTTACTATTGTTATTTCTTGCAACTAGCATGTTGTTTGTTATTTTTATTCTCGCAAAATAATAATATAATCAAATCACACAAAAAAAAACAAAAACAAAACATTTTCCTTTTAAAGTATTATAGTAGGTATATAGTTAAAATATATACCTCTCAACCCTACCGCATATATATATAAGTATATATATTTTCTAAAACCTAAGTTTAGCACAATGCCTAGACTTAGGAATGGAAAACAAACCGAAGAAGATGAAGATTGGTTAGGAAGACCATTAATTGACCAAAATGTCCCTCCTGAGGACCAAGTTTCGGAAGAAGGAACCCTAGACCAGCAAGAAGAAGAGCTTGTTGTAGGAAATGAACAAGAAGAAACTATTAGAGAGGAAGGATCCTCATCCCCTAAAATGTCTCCGGGAGGAGCTATCACTTTTGAGAATATGGAACAATTCTGGAAGTTCATTAATACTAATATTGGTGTTTTTAATAGAGCAGCCCATATGGACAAGGATCAAATTAGTGACACTCAAGCAACTCTAGAAGAAGTATTTCAAACACGCACTAATCCCTTGTCCTTTATTGATCAAGAGAGTGATCAAGCTGGACCATCCAATTTGGATATGGCAGCTATGATTTAGAACATACAACAACAACAGGTTACCCAACCATCTAAAGTGCCTGTTAACAAGCCTAGGGTCATTCCCACACAAAATAAACCATCATTTATTGCTCTATTTTGCCAAGCTCTTGATCAACATACCTCAAATCAACAAAAACCCAAAACAAAACCAAACACCAATTACCAACAATCTAGGGTACAACATAATACTATTACAAATCCCCTTCATAATACTCTTCCTACCAACACTTTGCATAATAGCAATATAGCATCTAATCCTTGTGTCACACCATCATACACTCATAGATCCCATACCTATGTCCCACCGAACCAATATGGTGGACAAACTAGTAATCTTGAAACCATGGTGAAATAGCTAGTTTCCCGCATGGACCAGATAGATCCCTACCATCCCTCATACAACTATCGAGAGATGTGTAGTCAGCCTTTAGATCCTATAGTCGTAGCACAGCCATATCCTAAACATTTTCCTATGCCTGTTCTTCCCATATATAAAGGAACCAAAGATCCCATAGAGCATCTTCATATGTTTAGGATAGCATGTCATGATATATCACATGATGACTTGTTATTACTAAAAATGTTCCCAAAAATCTTGGGAGGAATGGCATTAGAGTGGTATTATCAATTACCCACTAATTCTTTGAGGAATTTCGAAGAAACTGTCGAGTCTTTTGTTCATCAATTTAGTGCCTACATCGAAAGACATGTGACCATTAAATATTTGTATAACTTAAAACAGGACAAAGATGAATGCTTTGCTGATTTCCTAGCTAGGTGGAGACAGTTGATAGGAAAATTGCACTTTGTGTTACCTTATAGGGAGATGTTGGACATCTTTATTAATAATTTGCAAGAGCAACTATCTTACGAATTATCAATTGCTACCTTGACCACCTTCGATCAAGCTATAGAATTAGCTCGAAGAGTGGAAGATGCTCTCATTAGGAGATGCCAGCTTAAAAAGAAAGACAATGAGAAAACATCCAAAAATCAATATAAGAATACCCGATCTATATAAAATCCTTATATCAGAAGAAACGAATGCTTCTATGCAATATTCCCTTATTTTAAATAATTTACCGCCATCTCCTCATACCTTGGGCCTCCCACAGCCTATGGGAAGTATTTACCAAGTCAGGAGTTGTGCCTTTATTTATAAGGGATATGACTGGGGTAGAATACCCAAAAACATCAGAACTCATTATGATGGATATGCTCGATGTTATTTTACTAATGAATATATTAAAGCCAAACCTATAATGCTTAAATTGGGATATAAAGGGAAAGGTTTGGGACCTTTCCAGAATGGTATGAAAGAACCTTTTGAGGTAGAAGTGTGGCCCACCCGATGTGGTGTGGGCCTATTTCCTAGTAAGGGTCAGCCATTCCCATTTGAGGATGATGACCAACTTATATGTTACCAAGATTATTTAGATGCACGTGATGCCTTGCGTTTAATAAATAAGACATTCACATGTAATATGCTATCTATAGCTTATCCTGAGATGATCACTGAATCCGATGATGAGTTGGAGGGAGATATCTTTCATGATGTCTCCGTTGAGGAATTATTACATAATGGATTTTATTTTGATGGCTCTATACCTAGTATAGCCCAGCTTGAGGCCATGACTCCTCAAGACGAATTATCCAAGCTAACCTTGGAAGAATTACAAGAATTGGGTGTTTCACCCACCCCACCTAATTTTGAGAGAGATCTACACATGGAAGTAGAAAATGTCATAAAAATTAACATTGGAACCAAGGATAACCCCCACATAATCAACATTGGATCAGAATTGAGTCAAGAAAAATAGGATAAATACATTGCATTTCTTAAAGAATATGAAGATGTCTTTGCTTGGACATATGAAGATATGCCAGGATTAGACCCTTTTGTAGTTATGCATCACCTAGTAGTGCACCCGGATGCTAAACCTGTTAAACAGAAACTTAGAAAAATGCATCCTAAAGTGGCCTTACTAGTCAAAGGGGAGTTAGAAAAACTCCTGAATGTTATTTTTATACAAGCCATTGATTATGCTGAATGGATCTCGAATGTAGTTCCAAGTAACTAAGAAAGAAGCTACTAAGGTTAGGGTTTGTACAGACTTTAGAGATATTAATGTTGCATGCCCTAAAGATGATTTTCCCCTTCCCAATATGGATCAGATCATTGATTTTACTACTGGGAGTGGAATGATATCCTTAATGGATGGATTTTTTGGTTATAATCAGATCAGGATAGCTCCTGAAGATCAGGCTAAAACAACCTTTATTACCCCTTGGGGGACTTTCTATTGGAAAGTGATGCCATTCGGGTTGAAGAATGCAGGTGCAACCTATCAATGAGCCATGACTTATATCTTTCATGATATGATGCATGATATACTACACGATTATGTAGATGACATTATAGCTCATTCTACTGAAGAAGATGACCATTTAGATGACTTGAGAAAAGTATTTGATCGGTTAAGGGAATATCTTATCCGATTGAATCCAGCCAAATGTATATTCGAAGTTAAGTCGGGTAAATTATTGGGGGTTATAGTTTCTTTACGTGGCATCAAAATTGACCCTCTCAAGATTACGGCTATCACTGATATGCCCGCACCTACAAATATATCTAAATTATGGAGTCTACAAGGTAAGCTTCAAGCTATCCGTCGCTTCATCGATAAGCTGGCGGATAAAACTGGACCCTTTCTTAAGCTTCTTAAGAAGGATGTCTCTTTCCATTGGGACGATGAATGTCAGGAAGCATTTGAACTCCTCAAACAATATCTTCTTAACCCACCTGTACTTTCACCACCTAAACCTGATCGCCCATTTATCTTGTATATTTTTGCTTTAGATTTTGCTTTAGGAGCTATGTTAGCTCAACTTGATGATGAGAAAAGAGAGCGTGCTAATTATTACATTAGCAGAACATTAATTAGTTATGAAACCCGCTACACAACATTAGAGAAGTTATGTCTAGCAGTCATATTTTCTACACAGAAACTACGCCATTATATGCTCAATCAGAAAACATACGTTATTGCTAAATCCGATCCCTTGCGGTATCTCATGAGTCGACCTTATTTATCTGGTCGCACAACAAAGTGGGTTCTTGCGCTAAGTGAGTTTGAACTCACATTTATAGGACAAAAGTCTATTAAGGGTCAAATCATAGCAGATCAATTAGCTGCTGCACCCTTAGAATCCACCCATCCCCTCGTCATTGAGTTTCCTGACGAATGCCTTAAACTAGAGGTAGATCATTCAGAGCAATGGTCCTTATACTTTGATGGAGCTCGATGCATGAGTGGGGCTGGTGCAGGTATTATTTTGATATCTCCATAGAAACATCTCATACCTCTATCCTTTAAATTAACGTTTTCCTGTACTAATAACATTGCTAAATATGAGGCTCTAATCCTTGGATTACGAGCAGCCCTGGCACTAAAAATTAAAAATCTATTAGTTTTCGGTGATTCTCAACTTGTTATAAATCAAATTAATGATGTTTATCAGACCAGAGATGATAAATTGCGCCCATATAAAGCATATGTATTACAATTAATATCTTTATTTGATCAAATTACCTTGGAAGCTATTCCTAGAACTAGCAATCGTGCGGTTGACGCCATGGCCGCAACTGCATCTCTTTTACCCTTGGAGTTAGATGACGAATATGCTACCATCATTATTCGTCGACTCCAGGAACCCGCTTCAATTAAATCATGCTTGGAACCTTTGGACGTGTTTCTAATCAACGAAACTACTCCTGAACTTTGGTACACTGATATCCTCAATTTTCTTCAAAATGGGACCTTCCCTGAAGGTTTTAATAGAAACCAATGTCGGTTATTACGTAGACGAGCAAGTCGCTTCGTCATAATTGGCAATACCTTATATAGGAGATCTTTTGAAGGTATCCTATTGAGATGTTTGAATCTAGAAGAGTCTAGATCAGCTTTGAGTGAAGCCCACGATGGATCTTGTGGGGGACACTTTAGTGGTAGCGCCATTGCTAAGAAGCTCCTTAGGATAGGATATTTTTGGCCTACCATGGAGAATGATGCACATGATTACGTGCACCATTGCGACAAGTGCCAGAAACACGCTGACCTTGTCCATGCGCCTGCACAAGAACTACAGGCTATTTCATCTCCTTGGCCCTTTTCAAAATGGGGCTTAGACATCATCAAAAAAATCAATCCTGTGTCATCTGATGGACACAAATTCATCATAACCGCCACCGAGTATTTTACGAAGTGGGTTGAAGCTATGCCCTTAGCTTCTTGCACTAGAACTCAAGTTTCCAAATTTATTTTTAATCAAATTATTTGTAGGTTCGGAATTCCTGCAAATCTCATCTCAGATAATGGAACTTGTTTCAAAAATAAATATGTAAAGAAACTATGTCAAAAATATAAAATTCAACATCGTTGGTCCACTCCCTATTATCCTCGGGGTAATGGCCAAGCGAAGCATCTAATAAAACATTAATTAAAATCCTCAAAAGATCGGTCAATAAATCTGGTCGTGATTGGCACATTCAATTATATCCTGCTTTGTGGGCTTATCGAACTAGCATTCGTACTCCCACGGGCACTTCACCTTTTGTTTTGGTTTATGGCGTTGAAGTTATTTTTCCCTTTGAATTAGAAGTTCCTTCTTTGGCTCTGCTACTTCAAGATATCGAAGTAGGAGATGAATATCATGCTGGCAGATTTAGTCGACTGGAACTCCTAGATGAGAAGCGCATTAATGCTTTGGAGCATCTTCGTGCCTACTAGAACAAGCTCAAACGAGCATATCTCAAGAAAGTTCATAATCGATCCTTTGAGATCGGTGACCTCGTCTTAAAAGAAAATCAAAAAAATACTAATGCAACTAAAGACCTTAAAGGCAAATTTGAGCCTAACTGGCTTGGGCCATATATTATCACTGCTAAATTTGGATCGGGAGCATACATATTAGCTACCTTAGATGGTAAATATCTTAAAGAACCTATGAACATTATGCATCTTAAGCGCTATTATGCATAAATATGGTAATTTCATCACTGTATATATTATACATATTGTCTTATTTTAGTAATTCATATAAAAATTTCAAAAATAGTAATATTATGTATTATCTTAATTCATAAATTAAAATCAAAATATAAAAAAATCAAAATCATCAAAATCCTCAAAAACATCTTCTATTTTTGCACCTGTCAATTCTTGAAGTATTGCAGTTATATTTTTAGTTATTTTGGATAAATTAGCATTTATTTGGAATCCCTCACTTTCACACTCACATGAATAAATATCTTGATCTTATTTGGTATGATTATTAATCTCTCTTATATCGAAGTCCATAGTTGAATTAAATAAAATTTTGAGCATAGAGAACTGATCTTGTTATTTACTTGAACCAAGTACACCTTTTCACATTAAAATGATTTCATTGCAAATTCAAAGCGATGCTACACAGTAGAAGTGGTCTCTTGAGCGAAAAGTTTCCCCTGCTATCCTATCATGCACATGGTCTAGAATATTTGAGAATTGACAAAAGGACAAGCTCACCCCTGCCCAGAATAAAAATCCCTTGCTCTACAGCCAATCCGAGCAAGTATCCCTAGTATAGAAAGAAGAAAAAAAAAAGGAAAGTCAAGAAAAATCATGAGAAAAAGAAGCATTATTGCATTATCATTTTGTACCATCTCAGCAATATTTCAGCATTATCTCAGTGTCAAGAAAAAATACAAAAAAAAAAAGAAAAGAAAAAGCAAAAAGCAATAAATCCCTTCCCCTACCCTTTGAAAGAAAAGAAGGGTGAATGAGCTTGAATCCCTGGAATTCTCAATTATTCAAAAACTGTGAGGTAAGCCCCATAACAGGTGGTTTGTGCCCAACCTTCTTGGCCTTGGGTAACTCCTAGCGTGGTGATATGTCTATCACATTAGCGACCTTCTTTTGTATAGACCTATGTCCGCTCATGGATCAGCTAGCTCTTGATGACCCGACTTACATAGTAGTCTGGTATGGTTACATGCATATAAATCATGGTCAACGAACACTCATTTGGTTAATTCAAATTACTTGTATCAAATTATCTTGCTCAAAATTGGTAAATGAACAATACAATTGCACACACATTTGTGTTTGAGAGATTTTGTATCATTATGATAGATCAAGATCGGCAATGAACTCACATATGCACATGGGGTTCCTTATAAATCTAAATTTTGTCTTTGAGATAATTTAAAATATTTATGCAAATCTTCTAGAATAATTTGATTTTCTTACTTGAGAATATTGGCTTAGCGTAAAAACAATTAAATACATTTTTTCAAAAATCCAAAATTTCTTTCAAAACATGTTCAAAAATCTAGCAATAAAGTCACATTTATATATTTTTGACTTTCGCAACGATGGTATAGTTCCTAAACCTAAATTGGAATTTATGCCTAGTGCAAGTCCTCATTTTTATATTTTTTATCTCAAAATCAAAAATCAACTATGCAATAAAACTATTACATCAATTTCTTCTTTGGATTTCGCGATGATGGTATAAGTCTATACCTAAAATTCTATGCCTAGCGCAAGCCATCGTTCTAATTTTATTTCCCATTTATTTAATCCATAAAAGCATATGGCTTAAATCATTATGTTACACAATTGTGCTTTAAAAAGAACGAAAACTTTTCTATTTCATTTCATTATGTCAACATTCAGTTTTTGCGACGATGGTATAATTCCTAGGCAATTGTTCAAATTTCTATCACACTTAGGAATTTTATGCCTAGAAAAAATCATATTTTTAATATTTCATGCATAATATTTTCATGGAAATCTGAAAACAAATCATCACCATCATCATTTTTCATCATCACAACACAAAGTCTTAAGAAAGTCTCTTAAGCACCCTTTTACTTTTAGCAATATTTCTCTCATACCGGGATTAGCTTGATGACCTAGCGAGCGGCGACTCCATGAAATGGTCATGTAACAACGACAATGTCCTTTGAAATTATTGTTAGAAGTCACTTTATTTTTCATCAAATCACACCACAACAACCAATTTGTTTACATCAGATTATTTCATTTAATTTTATAGCATGACATAAAATTATAATATTTTCAACGACATAATTACATGAATAGTCAATCAACCATTAAAATATTAAAGCATCATAAAACATATGCACAAGTCATATCACAAAAAGAACATATATATATATATATATCAAGAAGTCTATACATCATATCAAAACGGATTGGTATGCCACAATCTATACCCTGGCATACTCAATCCTCTCAAAAATATATGGTCTATGTACAATGAGCATCTAGTCTCGAGAAGCCCTCGAGCTCTCAGCCTCATCTCCTCTCCCGCCCTGAGGTGGAGGAGGTGGTCCCATCGAAGTTCATGCTGTATCGTGGGTCCTCGATGTCGATCATGATGATGTCCTCGATGACCCCATCCTAATCGGCTCCGTAATGCTGGCTGGCAATGATATCCTCTGCTCCTCTAGAACCACATGATAGTACAACCCCTGGTAGAATGCGGTCTACGCAACAGCCCGTGCCAGCTCCAAAATGCTCACCCCTCCACTCTGAGCCCTGAGTCGTGTCACCTCATCTTGGAGAGTCTACACCTGAGCTCGTAGGTGGGCATTCTTCGCTTGAAGAGCCGCCATCTCATTGCTCTCCCCCACCTCGACACCCTTGCCCTTATCGGGTGATGGTGGCCTATCCCTCTACTGATAAGGGAGTCTCTCCTCTCCTCTCTCGCTACTGTTGTCTCTCCGGAGCCTGTGGTACTCTCCGACGTCTCTCCTGAGGAGGCCATCACTGATCCCTCCCTCCGTGACCCCTCGCTGCATCGATGGTAGCCTGGTGCCACCTCTCCATCCATTGCACTACAGCGTGCATCGAACCCTATGCCCTCATCATCCAAGGAGGGTGGATGCCTGCATACCAGGAATCATACCCGTCTGCTACCCCTACGTCATCCCCATCCACTGGCTGAATGGGGGCATCATCAGCATCCTGACTCTAGAACCATTGCATGTCTGGAGCCCCACTCAATGTGGTATTATCCCGCATAGTCTGGGAGTACTCATAATCCCTAAGAGAAGGGATCCCCTGTTGTAGACCGAACTACCTCAAAACTCGGTCATAGCGGTGGAGCTCTACCTCTCCTCGCTCTGTCCTCAACCAGATGACTCACCTGATGCGAGCCAACTCCTGTCCATCCTCTACCCACCCTGGATGCTCTCTCCATGGTCTCCAGGTGATCTGATCTAGGGTGAGGTCATCTAGCAACCTTTGGGACATCGATAGATCTATCCATCGTTGTGACCCTCTCTGGAGCCACCAATAGAAAACCCGGGGTCTCTCTCGGTCAACTCCTATCAGTGGAAGCCCTACCGGCCTTCGCACCATAATGTGCTCCCAACACCAAACCTGTAGCAGCGATGTCAACACCAGACATCGACCTCCCTTGTATACGACCCCGTAAAGGATCCTATACAAGCGGCATAATACAAAGCTACCCCAAGCAAACCTGTATCCGTGGTCTCTCATGTCGTAGACCACATCTGAGAGGAGCCACGATAACCTGCATCCACTCTGGTGGCATAGAAGAAGGCCACCCACCACCCCTACCAAAACCTGGGTCAATCGAGATGCCCTAGGCATCTGCCTCAAAGCCTCGATGTTCACTCCACCCTTCTCCAGGGCGAAGCTTGGGTCACTACACAATCTCATCATGGCGTGGCCCTGATTGGTCGAAGGAGTCATGAATCGCCCATGTATGGGGATCCTCAAGATCCTCCATACATCCTCTAGAGTGGGAGTCATCTCCCCTGTCGGTAGCCAAAAGTAGGACGACTCCGGATACCATATCTCTGCTAGGGTTGTCAGTAGCCCCATGTCTGTAGGAATTTGTGGCATCTCTACCACATGCTGCAGTCCGACCTCTGCTAGTCTGTCTCGCTCGGCCTAATCGAGCATGGCTAAGTCATCCCTGAGACCTCTGTATTTCCACTCTCGACTCTTTAGCAATCCCCTCTACAAAATAAATAATAAAACAACAAAAATCATTAATACATAATCATTAAAAATCAATTAAAATTCAAATCATCTCATAAAAAAATGATATCGCCCATTATTGGATGATATCGTACCAAATTTAGTTAAATCGTCCTTAATAGGATGAAATCGTCTTCGATTCTTCAATTTGGGGATCGCCCCTTATTGGACGGGATCGCCCCTATTTCTTCGATTTCATCCTCAGATGAAATCGGCGATATAGGGACGATTTCGATGAAATTGGGACGATTTCATCCCGATGTCGTCGACGGCCTAAAAATGGCCGTGATGCCCAAAAACAATTAAAATTCAAGTAAAAAATTAAACAAATCAAGCTAAAAACATAGTACACTAGGTTTAGATCCTTACCCGCAACCCGTGTCGGACCTCTGTCGATCTGTGTGTCGTTTCCACCATTTCGCCTGCAGAGCTCTGAAACAATGAAAGTGAACAGTAAAAATGAATTAGGGTTTTACCCTATTTTTCTTATTTTTATTTAAAAACAACATTTTTTTTAATTTTTTCTTTTTCGCACTTTTACCTCAAACGTTCGATTTGGGTAAAAACTCGGAGGGGGCACCATAGCAAATAGTTGTACGATTCGACCTAGAATCGTCGTCTAAAAAATGAAATAAATTTTTGCTTTCTCGTAAAGCGTGAAGAACTCGTCTTTAACGCATTTTCTTCAGAAAATACGCTAAAGAGGGGGCAAAATGTAGCACCCTAAAATTGGCGCAGTTAAACCATCAGTAAAAAATAAAAAAATTGAATTTTAACCTCGAAACCGCCTGTTAACCGCTCACCTCATTTTTTGTGCCATTTTTAGAAGTTGTTTTGACCGTTGGACGATATCATCGTCGATCTGACGATATCATCCCAAATCGAACGAATTCGTCTGGAACAGAACATCCAGACGATTTCATCCCAAAACCGAATTTTCATAATTAGCTTTTGTTTCAACAACCTCTCCAACTCGGGCAGAAGCATGTCTGCACGGTTGGAGATTCCTACGTTGGAGATCTCCCAGATTGGGATGATCCCCAACCTCCTAACCTCCCCCTAATCCTATATAAACTTGGGATTTTCCCAGTTTATCCCCTTGGCTGATCATTTCCCTGCAACTTTAGTTTTTGCTGTGTTAGAACATCCTATCCCCCATCATTTGCACTTGTGTTTTCAAGTTTTATTGCAGGATCTCACTGTGTTTCAGTCGGAGGAAGCTCGGATCATCGTAGGCAATTCAACCACAATTTTGGACGATCCTGTCGAGATCGGCGACGATCTCGTATGATTGCAGATGATTTTGACTACAGTTCAGATTGGGGGCAAATCAGAGCCCTGAGTTTGCATTCTCTATCTCTTTTTCTTATTTAATTGTGCATTAGATTAATTCACTTCTGTTCTGCATCTTGGAGTTCACCTCATTTAGCATATTTGCATGATAAAATTCAAAATAAATTATTAAAACATTGCATCCCATTTGATTTGATATCTGGATTTATCATTTAAGCATTTATATTCTTATTTCTATCATTTTGTATCATTCTTGCAATTGTATTTTTGGTTTTTGGTGTCTGTTTTCATGATTGCAGGTTTCTAATGAATTCGTCTAACGAATTCATCAGTTGTTGACGATCTTGGCTGATCTCAGATGATCTCCTATGATCTGGATGATTCTGTACAATTACAGATGATCCTGTCATATCCGAGATGATCTGGACTCCTACAAGCTTCAGAATCTTCATCAGACATCAAAAATCAGGTGCACTCTTCTCCATTTTAGATATTTTCTATATTTAGGATTCATTTATGTTTTTTGTCTTCATATAAACCAGAAATTTCATATAGAATAGCTTAGATTCATTTTGGCCAACCTAGGAATCTGAATGATTGAACATAAAATGAACACATCAAACCCATTCTCAACCTAGGCGTGGAAACTGCCACTCAAATTTTCTTGGTGAACCCCACCATCCATCAAAAATTCACCCTTATACCCCTCCCCCGAGAGGTGCGACCTTCAAAGGGCCTCTCCGTTCGAGGTATTGTCCCATCCTTCTTGCATCCCCCTTTCGGGCACGGATCCTTTAGCCTGAAGGTAAGGGTGCAAAAAATTTGGGTGATACAACCTGTTTGGATGCCTTTGAGATTGTGGTGGAGTATTCTTCCTCTTGTGATTATCTCTCATCCAAGGTTATTCTTTTCTTTCTTCTTTTATGATATCCTTTGATTGCTTATCCTTATTTGAAGTTTCTGCTTTTTGAATACTTGATTCCCTTTGTGATTTCTTATCCTCTACATATTGCAGTACCTTGGTCCTTTCAACTTTATTCCTTAGATAAAAAAATTTGCTTCCAATATTTCACATTCTATTTCTCTTGCTCTTAATAGATCTGTCATATCCTGCTCAATTTTATTTCCTTCTTCCACCCTTATCTTGAGTTCTGTGAGATTTTGTATAAGTTAGATCCTTGCTTCTTCATCCTCTTGAATTTGTTCCTTCAAGCTTGAATTCTTCTTCCTAATTCTTTCCAACTTTTTGAAAGCAGCAAAGAATTCCTCTTTTATGTCAAACATAGTCTCATATTCATTTTTTGAATTCATGTGTATTATTTATGGATCCTCCTCCAAGTTGTTAGTATTTTCACGGAGAGACCCGCTCTGATACCAATTGAAGAACATGTGCTTATACTGAGAGGGGGGTGAACAGTATAAGATAAAACTTTTTACTTTTTAATCCAAATAATAGCATCAATAATATTAAAGCAATAAACATCACACAAAGCATCACACACATGAGAGACATAATTTTACGTGGTTCACCCAATGTGGGCTACTCCACAAAGAAAATATTTCTTATAATTTTTTCTCAAATAAATTCTCTTGGGAATCCTTTCCCTACAATATTTATGGACCTTTGTCCAAAGGAGAGACAAATCCCCTTAATCAAGTTAGTGGATATCTATGTACAGGAGATACCAATCTTCTAACTTTTCTTTGGTTGGTGATCCTCTAGAAGACCTCTGCCTCCACTACCCTTAGCAAATGGAACTCTATCCACAGAAGACACTTGTCTTCCCTACTCTAGCTAGAGATCTCTATCCTCAACTCTATCACCTTCAAAGATCTATCTCAAATCTACACTAAACACAGTCCTTCTATCTAGCACAAATCTATCCTTAATATCTGTTCTCAAATCTATCCTCAATCTCTATCCTCAAATCTATCCTTAATCTTTGTCCTCAAATATGTCCTCAATATCTATCCTCAAATCTATCCTCAATCTCTGTCCTCAAGTATGTATTGTAAGCTTCCACAAAGTCTCACACAAATCTATCCACACGTCTTCTCAAAGACTTAACTCAAATATGTTCAACAAGTCAACACTTTTATTTGATGAATAAGGAACCTCAAAAATCTACCACAATCACAAAAACTTATTTGCCTTGGTGAGACTCAAACTCACGACACCGTCTCTACCAACACCCTACCCATAGCTCCAACCATCACATGAGCTAGGTGCTCACCTTGGGAGGGAAGAGCACCACATGCTCTATATTCTCCCTCTTGGTGCCTCTCCCATAAGGATTTGCATCGCTTGCTTTGGTGCCTAACCAAAAATCTGACCAAGTCCACTTAAAACACTGCCTACCGAGATTCGAACATGGGTCCTCCCACTCACATGCACCCTAGCACACTCCAAATTTCCACTAGACCACCATGTTGGATGGTTATATTACTTAGGGATATTTTCATTTTATTCCTTCACCAACACACTTAAGACAAAAACTTTATCTTCTTCCTTGCACGAAATCGCATGAAACATACAACTCATAGACCTTTGTTAATCGAACAAGGGATAATTATTTTGCCACTTAGGCATATGGTTTTTATACCAATATGCCACCACACTTTCAAATGTCGATGGATTCCTTTTTCTCTTAGATGTCGGTGCCTTTGATATTAAATAATTAATTTATAAATTATTTAGAATTTAAATATTATAAATTAATATTTAAATCCTTTTGGCTTTATTAAGGATTAAAGCCTTCTTAGGTTTTACTGCTTTGTATAAATAATATTTATTTATAAATTTAAATTCAATTTGAATTTAAATAATTTATAAAATAAATATTAAAACTTCCTTGGGCTTTCTAATATGAATTTAAAAGCCTCCTTGGATTTTTATGAAAAACCTTTGCATTGTTCCTCTTGACCTTTTGACATCAACGGTAGCTTATTCCTTGACATCAATGACAACTTTGTTTCCTGACATTAATGACAACTTTGACTCAAAATGTCCAGAATTCTTCACTCAATCATTCACTTCAACAACAATGCTTATAAAACAAGGTGTTATCAACAACTCTCAATTTTAGAAACCCTTGAAGCATTAATTTAAAACACACTCAACAATGCTTACCAAACAATCATTTTCACTCCAACTTTGCATTCACAACTTTGAACAATCACTCACTAGCAATAATATACCCATACCTTTTATTTGATATAGAAGTGACCTTGGAAAACCTGTCTCAATCACAATTTTCTCTTTTGCCAATATCAATAGTTAGATGATAAAATATCACACTAACTTTCTCACAAAATAATTCTCAATTAAAAAACTAATCAAACTTAATTACACCATATTTATCCTTCTTAAAATAATATCCAACAACACAAATCTTCAATAAAAACACTCCTTCCAAAATTCTAACTCATCAAAAGAACCTCTTAACATTTTAATTTCATCATAACCCTTTTCAGAAATATATTTCAAAAATAATCCAAAATCTACTTATGACTCCCCACTTAATATTGCATTAATTAAATAAATCACTTTATAAAATAATGCAATAAATCAATTTCCAATTTTTAAGGTAAAACAAATTTACCCTAGCCAAAATAACCTTTCAACACTTAGGTTAATATCATAACCTAACTTTCACCTTATTCCTCCTAAGACCTTAGCACATGCAAATTAAAATAATTTCAAAAAATTTATTACCCTTTTTGCAATCCATGGGGCTCGAGCTTGCACCACTCTCTCCACAACGCCTTGGCCACGGCTTCTATTTCATATGAGCCGCGTTCTCCTTTGATGCCTTAAAGTGAAATATTCACTTTAACTTCCTTACGACCCTCAAGAGCCTTTGGCTCTTCCTTCAACGTGACGTCTGCTATCACACTTGCAATTCGGAGGCACTTGATTAAATTTTGCATGAGCTTTGAATATTTTGGATGCACACCTTTTTAATCGAATGCCAAACTTTGGTTTGGCTAAGGTATAAATACCTTATGCCCTCTTTACCATGCATGTCGGAGGAGGATAATGCATTGGGAGTCGGCACTAACATTTGCCTTGTTAATATTTTAATTTATAATTATTTAAATTCAATAGAATTTAAATATTATAAATTTAATATTTTACATCCTCTTTGGGCTTTATTAAAAATTAAAGCCTCCTTAGGTTTTTATAAAAACCTTTCTAATTTTCCCCCCTATGGTTTTAATGAAACCTTTTATTTTGCCCAACCATGGTTTTAATAAAAACCTTTTACATAATATTTTAATAAATATATTATGAAGCTTATTTTGTCGTAAACCTTTTGCATTACTCCTTTTGACCTTTTGACATCAATGACAATTTATCCTTGACATCAATGACAACCTTGACTCAAAATGTCCAACAATCTCCCCCTTTGTCATTGATGGCAACCTAATAAATTTTTACCATTTTCTTGACCTTTTCATTTTTCTCCCCCTAGGAAACTGCTCCCCCTAATTGAATACTTTCCTTCAAACATAAATCTCTCCCCCTTACTCTAATATCTCCCCCTTTGACATCAATGGCAAAGGGTCACCTTTGGGGCTTGAGGCTAAGAATGAGTCTCTTAGCTTAGCCCCTC
The DNA here is from genome assembly GCA_028583015.1 of Wollemia nobilis. Lineage (NCBI taxonomy): Eukaryota > Viridiplantae > Streptophyta > Pinopsida > Araucariales > Araucariaceae > Wollemia > Wollemia nobilis. The sequence goes on along the minus strand of JAQPPZ010017218.1, from coordinate 10,095,822 downwards.
TCCCACCTCCTCTTGAGATGGTTAATTCTTTGGCGGGAGTCTTACTCCTAGTTTTCCTCGAAGATACTCAAAGGTCTCTTTTGAAAGTGGCTTAGTGAAAATATCTACTAATTGTTCCTTTGCAGTAACATATTCCAACCCGACCTACTTATCTATCATTTGTTCTCTCAGAAAATGATACTTAATCATAATGTGCTTTGTCCTAGAGTGCATCACTAGATTTTTTGAGATACTTATAGCACTTGTATTATTACATAATATGGGAATAGGATGCTCATGTTTTATCTTGAAGTCTTCTAGAGTTTGCTTCATCTATAATACCTATGTACAACTAGCTACCACTACAATATATTTTACTTATGCTATAGATAAGGATACTAAGACCTGCTTCTTAGTTAGCCAAGCGACTAAAGTCTCCAAGAAAGAATGCTCCTCCACTTGTGCTTTTTTTGTCATCAATGTTGCCAGCCCAATCTGCATTTGTATATGTTGTGAGAGTAAAACTATCACTTTTGGGATACCAAAGCCCAAAATCCATAGTCCTTTTTAGATACTTGAGAATTCTCTTTACTACTACCATATGTGTCTCCTTAGGTGCTGCCTGAAACCTTACCACTAATACCACTGACTATACTATGTCTGGTCTTGTAGTTGTAACATACAACAAGCTACCAATCATATATCTATATAATCTTTGATCTGCCTCTAGAGATTCATCATCCTTACTTAACTTGCATCCTATGACCATGGGGGTACTTATCGGTTTGCAATCCTCTAACCTAAATTTCTTTAGCATATCTTTTATATACTTGGTTTGTGAGAGAAATACTCCTTTATCTGATTGTGAAATCTGGAGTCCAAGAAAGAAGGACAACTCACCAAGCATAGACATATCAAATTCATTATGCATGTTCTTTAAAAATTCTTTACACATCTTGTCATTTTTTCCCCCAAAAATGATGTCATCAACATAAACAACCATAATTAGTATATTGTTCCCTTCATTTTTGATGTATAGGTTTATATCTGCTATTTCTTTTATGAATCCTTGATCTTGAAGGTACTTATCCAATCTTAAGTACCATGCTCTCGAAGCCTGCTTTAGACCATATAGTGTCTTTTTCAATCTGCATACATAATCTAGTTTATCTATTAATATGAATCTCTTTGGCTAATCAATGTAGACTTCTTCTTCTAGAACACCATTTAGAAATGTTGACTTGACATCCATATGATATACCTTGAAGTTTTTAAAACTTGAGAAGGCTAAAAACACTCTTATAGATTCAAGTCATGCAACTGGAGCAAATGTCTCATCAAAGTCAATTCCCTCTACATGTGCATAACCTTTGCACACTAACCTTGCTTTATTTCTTACTACCTGTCCATATTCATTTAACTTATTTTTGAATACCCATTTTATGTTATTATCCTTCTCCTTATCTATCTTTCATCTAGATTCCCAAATATTAGCTCTTTTGTATGATGCTTATGTACATACTTGGATGGATTTTTAGGAAGAATTATTTGTGTTTATTCTTCTTCTTCATCTGATTCCTCATAAAAATCTTCTTGACAACTTCCATCTTCCTGATACACAATTTACTGAATTGGTTCTCTTGAATCCATATTCTCATCAGTTGTTACATCTATACTTTCTACCATAGTGCGTGTTCTTTTGTTGAAGCATCTATAGGGTTTACTCCTAGAGGAATAACCAAGAAAAATTCCTTCATCACATCTTGGGTCAAACTTGCCTAAGTTTTGATCTTCTCATCTTATGTAGCACTTGCTTCCAAAAATATTGAAGTTTTTTACAGTGGTCGGTCTTCCTTTCTAAATCTCATATGGAGTCTTGTGATGGTTTACCCTCATTTGAGCCCTAGTTATTATGTATACTATTGTGTTGACTTCTTCTCTCCAAAATCCATATGAGATTTGGGACTCATTTAACATAGCTCTAGCTATATTCTCATCATTCCTATTTTTCCTTTCAACTACTCCATTTTTTCAAGGAGTTCTTGTTGCTGAGTATTCTATCTTGATCCCATGTTGTTCACAAAACTCTACAAATTCATTTAAGGTAAACTCTCCTTCTATATCAGATCTCAAACACTTAATCCTCTTCCTGGTTTCATTTTCAACTAGTTCCTTAAATGCTTTGAATTTTTCAAATGCATCTAACTTTTCTTTCAGAAAAGCTACCCAAACTATTCTGGAGTAATCATCTATAAACAATATAAAGTAACTCTCACCCTGAATACTTTGTGTTCTGGTAGGACCACAAAAATCAGTATGTATTAGACTTAATGGCTCAAATGACATATAACCTTTTGACTTTAGGCTTGTTCTAATTTGATTTCCATGTTGATAAGGTGCATAAATTATGTTTTGTGGCCTTTTTATTTTGGGTAAATCTCTAACAGCTTGCTTATTTCTTATGTTGACTATGTTGTCAAAATTTAAGTGACCCAATCTTCTATGCCACAACCAAATCTCATATTCTTGTGATAGAAATCACTTTTCCCCTTTGATATCACTAAGCATGTATAGATTGTTTAGAGTTCTTCTTGCATTGGCAATGACTTTTCCAGTTTTTGATTTTCTTATCTCACATCTATCTAGGTGGAATGTCACCATATGCCCTTGATCACACAGTTGAATTACACTTCACAGATTATTTTTTAACCCCTTAACATATAGCACATTTTCTGTTCTTATTTTCCCATTATCTAAACTTAGATTTCCTCTTCCACCAATCCTTGTTGATCCATTATCACCAAAACTTACTAATCCTCTATTAGTTTCTTTTAGTACAATGAATTTGTCTTTGTATCCTATCATGTGACTAGAGCAATCACTATCAATATACCATTGTTATTCGTTATCCTGAGCATTACGGGCTATTTGAAATAACATTGATATAGCCTTTACATTTTCCCTTTTATCTTTCATAGTTGTTGAAATTTATTTTATTTTACTAGACTCGGGAAGTATCATTTTACACCATCTAGCCTTGTGCCCAAAATTATTGTATTTGTAACATATAATATCATTATCCATAATAGGTACAAAAGAATTGGAATTTCTATTGAAATTATTTCTTGCATGACCAATACAGTGTATAGCTCTATGACCATATTTATTACAAGAAAAGTAATGACCATGGAAGAAATTATGTAACCTATTTGGATGCCTTTGAGATTGTGGTGGAGTGCTTCTCCTCTTGTGATTAAATTTCATCCAAGGTTCTTCTTTGCTTTCTTCCTTTTTGATATCCTTTACTTTCTTATCTTTGTTTGAAGTTTCTGCTTCTTGAAGACTTGGTTCCCCTTTCTATTTCTCATACTCTACATCTTGTAGTACCTTCGTCGTTTCAACTTCATTCCTTAGATGAATAATTTTTGCTTCCAATATTTCACATTTTTTTTCTCTGGATCTTAAAAGATCTATCATATCTTGCTCAATTTTATTTCCTTCTTCTACCTTTATCTTTATTTCTATGAGATTTTGTAGAAGTTCCATACTTGCTTCTTCATCCTCTTGAATTTGTTCCTTCAAGCTTGAGTTGTTCTCTCTAATTCTTTCCAATTTTCTAAGAGCAGCAAAGAATTCCTCTTTTATAGCAAACATAGTCTCTTCTTTATTTTATAAATTCATGTGTGTTTTTTATGGATCCTCCTCCAAGCTGTTAGTATTTTCATGGAGAGACACGCTCTGATACCAATTAAAGAACATGTGCTTATACTAAGAGGGGGGTGAATAATATAAGGTAAAACTTTTTTCTTTTTAATACAAATAATAACAACAACCATATTAAATTTAAAAACATCACACAAAGTATCACACACATGAGAGACATGATTTAACGTGGTTCACCCAATGTGGGCTACTCCATGGAGAAAATATTCCTTATAAATTTTCTCAAATAAATTCTCTTGGGAATCCTTTCCCTACAATGTTTATGGATCTCTATCCAAAGGAGATACCAATACCCTAATCAATTTTGTGGATCTCTATCCACAGGAGAACTCCTTTCTCCTCTACTTTGGCTTATGATCTTCTAAAATAACTGTTGCCCCCATTGTTCTAGATAATGGATCTCTATCCACTGAAGACACCTATCCTCACTACTTGGCTAATGTATCTCTATCCACTGGAGACTGTCATCCTCTATACTCTATCACCTCCAAAGTTGTGTCTCAAAACTGCACTAAACATAGTCCTTCGGTCTAGCACAAATATATCCTTAATCTCTATCTCTGATTTGACACAAACCTGTCCTCAAATTTGTCTTCAATCTCTGTCCTCAAATCTATCCTCAATATCTATCCTCAAATTTGTAAAGCTCACAAAAATCTATCCACAAGTCTTCTCTAAGACTTACCTCAAATATTCTCAACAAGTCCACACTAGAACTTGTCCAATCTCATGGAAACATAAAGATAATTGTTAGAGACTCAATATGCTTCACATTCATCACAATGCTCTATCACTTTTAATCACTCTCTTAAAAACTTATAGAGAGTTGTTAGAGACTCAATATGCTTCACATTCACCTCAATGCTCAATCACTTTCACTCACTCAATTCATAATATAGAACAATTTATTTCATAGAACTTGAACAATCACTTCAACACATCCACTTGACTAGGCTCAACCAATTCTACTCAACCAATCACTCAATGAAATAATCCTTACTTACAAACCCTAGTCCAAGCATATGAACATTCACTCAAATATTTCCAACAATGCTTATCAATCAATCTCACATAACAATGATACTCATGATATTTGCAAACCCTAATTCAAGTTCTTCACTCAATCATTCACTTCAACAACAATGCTTATAAAACAAGGTTTTATCAACAACTCTCAATTTCAAAAAACCTTGAAGCATTAATTCAAAACACACTAAAAAATGCTTACCAAACAATTATTTTCACTCCAACTTTGCATTCACAACTTTCAAAAATCACTCACTAGGAATAATATGCTCATACCTTTTATTTGATGTAGAAGTGACCTTGGAAAACCTGTCTCAATCACAATTTTCCCTTTTTCCAATCTTAATAGTTAGATGATAAAATATCACAATAACTTTCTCACAAAAAAATAATCAAAGTTAATTACACCTTATTTCTCCTTATTAAAATAATATCCAACAACACAAATCTTCAATCAAAACACTTCTTCCAAAACTCTAACTCATAAAAAGAACCTCTTAACATTTTAATTTCATCATAACCCTTTTCAGAAATATATTTCAAAAATAATCCAAACTCTACTTATGACTCCCTACTAAATAATGCATTAATTTAATAAATCACTTTATAAAATAATGCAATAAATCAATTTCCAATTTTTAAGGTAAAACAAATTTACCCTGGCCAAAATAACCTTTCAACACTTAGGATAATATCATAACCTAACTTTCACCTTATTCCTCCTAAGACCTTAGCAAATGCAAATTAAAATAATTTCAAAAACTTTATTACCCTTTTTGCAATCCGCGGGGCTCGAACTTGCACCACTCTCTCCACAGTGCCTTGGTCGTGGCTTCCACATCGTGTGATCCACATGCTCATTTTATGCCTAAAAGCACAATATGCACTTTGACCTCCTTACGAGCCTCAAAAGCCTTTGGCTCTTCCTTCGACGTGACGTCTGCTATCACACTTGCAATTTGGAGGCACTTGATTAAATTTTGCACGAGCTTCAAATATTTAGGATGCACACCTTTTTAATAAAATTCTAAACTTTGGTTTGGCTAAGGTATATATACCTTATGCCCTCTTTACCATGCACGTCGGTGGAGGATAATGTGTTGGGATTCGGCTCTAACATTTTCCTTGTTAATATTTTAATTTATAATTATTTAAATTCAATAGAATTTAAATATAATCAATTTAATATTTTACATCCTCTTTGGGCTTTATTAAAAATTAAAGCCTCCTTAGGTTTTTAGAAAATCCTTTTTAATTTGTCCCCATATGGTTTTAATGAAACCTTTTATTTTTCCCAACCATGGTTTTAATAAAAAACTTTTACATAATATTTAAAAATAAATATTATGAAGCTTGTTTTACCATCAACCTTTTGCATTACTCATTTTTACCTTTTGACATCAATGACAATTTATCCTTGACATCAATGACAACCTTGAATCGAAATGTCCAACAAATTGGTCTAGGCATGCTTGTCATATAGTGTCATTATCAATAAATTCTTGCAATGATATTTGCAATGATGGAATCTTGAGCTTGAGAGGTATGATTGCTTCAGCACCATAAACTAATGAAAATGGTGTTGCCCCAATTGGTGTGCAAATAATAATTTGATAAGCCCATAATGCCAAGGGAAGTTGCAAATGCTAATCTTTGTGATTATCCTTAACTATTTTCTTTATGATGGTGATTAAAGTTTTATTGGTGGCCTTGGCTTGTCCATTACTCTGTAGATAATAAGGATTCAAAAACTATATTTAATGTTATACTTGTTTCAAAGTGCTTGAATATCCTTATTTTTAAATGAGGTACCATTGTCAGATATGATCTTTGGTGGTATGCCAAAACGATAGATGATATGATGGAGTATAAACTCTACAATGTGAGGGATTGTCATATTGGTGAGAGAAATTGCCTCAATCCATTTTATAAAATACTCTATGGTGGTAATGATAAATGTATGGTTCCTCAAAGAATGAGGAGAGATATTTCCTACCAAATCAAGGTCCCATTGTGAAAAAGGCCACAAATATTGAATTGTTGGGACATGTGTTAAATTGGCATGATGTTGGCATTTTGGATATTTCTAATGTATGCACAACAATCATGTTCCATGGTGGGCCAATAATAATCTATGCATAAGATGTACTTTGAAATTGCTATTCCACTAAAATGACAACCACAAGTACCATCATAGGCTTGAGGAGTTACACATTTTGCTTCTTGGGGTTCAAGACAATGAAGGAGAATACCACCATAGCTGCGATGATAGAGGATGTCCCCCAAGAGATTATAGCAAGCTACTTTTTGTTTAAATATTCATTTTGTAGTTGAGGAAAACTCTATGGGAAGTGTACCTATCTTGATATAATTCTTAATTTATAGAAAACCTTCATTATATGGATTTGTTTCAACGATGTTGATAGTCTCTACTACTTGAGAAAAATATTGTTCAATAGTAGACTATGAAAGTGTTGTGATTTTGACAAATGTGTTGCTATCAAATGGATTCAACATAATGAGATATCCAAGCGAGGCCATTGTGACGATGAACTGATTGGATGACCAAGGTACATTATCAATTTCATACCAATAAAAATGCTTAAGCAGTTTGTGATGGTTTTTGTACTATTCTATCTACTCAAGAATCATAATGACTAAGAAGATGAAGAGAGAATAGAACAACTACATGAGCATATCATTTCTCATTATATGAATGAAATTGTACAATGGCGAATGGAACTAAGAGTCTATTATATAGGAGGATAGGTTTCTTGTTTCTCACTCTACCTATGACACTTGGTTTAATTTACATGATATTTGACATGATTACTAAATAATTGAATGCATTCCAAAACCCACCTGTATTACATTATTTGGTATGAAGTTCCCTTGAGATGCATAGATTATCTTTGAATGTATGAAATTTGGTTTTTCCAAGAGCTTTTGTAAAAATATCTACCAATTGGTCTTCTGTAGGAACATGCTTTAGGATGATATGATGGTTCTAAAAGTGATCTTTGATGAAGTGGCATTGTGCTTCAATATGTTTAGTTCTTTCATGTACAATCAGATTTTTGATCAATTTGAGTACTCCTTTATTGTCACAAAATATCAAGGTTGGAGTTCATTTGATACCCATGTCTGATAATATATATTGTAGCCACAATGCTTCACAGGACGTATCTCTTGTTGCCTATTTTTCTACTTTAGTAGATGATTGTGCCACTATATGTTATTTCTTACTATGCCAATATATATATCCTGACCCAAGATAGAACACATACCATGAAGTAGACTTTCTATCATCAATAGAGCCAACATAATCTAAATTTGAGTAACCTTGTAGACAAAAATATTTAACATTCTTCATATACGTTAGTCCATAATCAATAGTTTGCTTGATATATTGTAATATTCTTTTTGTAGTGTTCCAATGAATTTCTCTTGGTTCTTGCATGAAGTGTGAAATATAATTTGCAACAAAGGCTAAGTCAGGTCAGCTATTTTTTAATTACATATGACTTCCAAATAAATGGTGATACATAGTTGTTGAAACCAAAGGTGTTTCATTATTTTTGGATAATTGAATCCCTTGTTATATTGGTGTATCTTTCTACTTACAATCCTTCATTCTATATTTTTCAAGTAAGGCTTCTGCATATTTTGATTGAGTAATATTAATTGTCTTCTCTTTGTTGAATCTCTACACCAAGATAATAATTCATTAGACCTAGATCGATCATCTCAAATACCTTTTCTAGATCTCTTTTAAAGTTACTTATTAGTTTTTTAGAACTTCCAGTAATTACTATATCATCAACATACACTTTGAAAATCAGTATACTATTTCCAATTTTCTTTATATACAAACTGGGATTGGATGTACTTATTTTGAAGCTATGTTGTAATAAGTGATTGTTGATATTTATATTCCATGCTCTGGGAGCTTGCTTTAGACCATATAGGAATTTTTTCAATTTGTAGACCTTACTTTATTGTCCTTTAATAAAAATCCCTTTTGGTTGTGACATATAAACTTCTTCTAATTCACCATTAAGAAAAACACTTTTTACATCCATTTGATGAAGTTTCCAACCCTGATGAGTTGCTAGTGCACAAATTGTCTTGATAGTAGTCATTCTAATTGTTGGTGTAAATTTTTATTCATAGTCAATTCCCTCAATCTGAGTATATCCTTTGGCTACTAACCAAGATTTGTACTTGTCAAGTGTTCCATCTACTTTATACTTGATCTTGTAAATCCATTTGAAACCCACTATTTTCTTTCCTGGAGGTGACTCTACTAGATCCCATATTTTATTTTTTTTAAGTGATGCAAATTTATATTCCATAGTTGCCCTCCAATTTAAGTGATTAAGTGCTTGAAGATTTGATGTTGGTTCTATATTATTGCTTAGTAATCCTCTATCTATTCTATTTTGATTGCGAGTTTGAGGTCTAGTAGTGGTAAGATCTGGAATTCTTTCTAGGTTTGAATCCCTAAGAGTGTCTCTGAGCCATATTGGTTCTTTCCTATGAGGAATTATAGATGATTATGTGTCTTCTCTATCTTCTTCTTGAGATTCTAATTCTGATTCTTCACTTGTTATATCTTCCTCTAAGTAGTTTAGAAGAATTTATGTATCATTATTAGTTTTTTGTGTCAATTTTAACTTTTTTATAAAAGATTACATCTCTATTTATGCAAAATTTCTTTGTATATGGATATAATATTTTGTATCTTGTAGATTCATTTTCATAGCCAAAAAATATTCCTACCATAGTTTTGTCCTTTTTTGTTTTAGAATATGCATGTAAGCTTTACAGCCAAAAATTATCAGTTTTCCTATATTTGGTTTTTTTCCTGACCATGCTTCTTCTGGTGTAATATATTTGAGTATACTTTTTGGTAATCTATTTTGTATGTATACTACTATCTGAACTACTTATTCCCAATATTGATGATCAATATGAGATTCTTTTAACATACATATCATAATTTTCATTATTGATCTATTTCTTTTGCAATTCCATTATGTTGTGGTGACTATGTTGTAGTGAGTTGTGTTTTAATTACATTATCTTCTAAATAGAAATTAAATTATTTATATACAAACTCACATCATCTATTTGAATGAAGGGCTTTTATAGTATTTCGTGAATCTTTTCTACTTGAAGTTTGAATTGTTTAAAATGACTAAATGCCTCTGATTTATACTTCATAAAGTACACCCATATTATTTTGGTGTGATCATTTATTTATACATCTATTACCTTATTTGAAAAGTATGATGCACAAGATGATTTGCCAATGGTGAGACTCTTTAATCCAAGCATTGGTCTTCACCTTATAACATGAGAATTAATGCTCTTTTGTGAATGGTGCTCCTCTATCATAGATTTGTGCTACACTTTGACTCTGATATTGATGCTAGACTCCTACGTATGGCAATGAGCAATTAATGTTCAACATCATTTTCTCCTCATCTAATCCTTGACTTCATGCCTTTAGTTCACTCTCAATCATACCTTAAAGTCTATCTTGATCACATATTTAATTTTGTTCTCACTTAATGTGTGTTGAAGATATGCTTCCACACTCTGAGTACTCTATTTTAGGTAGCTAAAAGTATACTTCTACCTTCTTGATATAGGTTCCAAATAACACTAAGTGTTACCTAGGACTTTGGTCTCCTCCTTAGGTGGTGCAACACTAATGTAGGACTTGATAGGTGGTATGTGTTGTGCAATAACTCTTGAGCATTGGAAAATGTAGGTGAGTGCTCAAGATGCTCTTCTTGAGCATTGAATAAATGATGGGAGAATTACTTAGTTTGGGCACCCTTCCTTCTTGAGCATGGGTATTATGGTTATGAAGATGCTCTTACACCTTTGTGCCAAGTGGCACAATATTCCTCCCTTTGTTGAGACAAGTGTTTATGCCTTCCCTTGCATGCACACTTACTTTCAACGTACCAAACTCCTTAAGGCTTCTCAATGCTTGTTCTTTCCAACTATTTGCAAGCTTTCTTTGGCTCCTTTGTGATAGCAAAGTGTGATATGGTGTTCTCCCATAAGGTTGGATCCAACTATGGTGATTGTAGGATGCTTCAACACTACCCTCCTAGCTGATGATTCTTCTTCAATCGATGGTAGATCTTGGGTGCTCCAGTTGGTGGTTCAACCAAGATATTTCTTGGGTAAGGTCCTCCTTGTATACTCTTGTTTTATATAACTTGTGGTTCATTATCCCTAGTATTATCCTCCTTCCAATGAGTACTAAATTCATACATAGTATTGTTGATATTGTAGGTTGCTTGTTGTGTAGGCATTGAGCTAGTGTCTTGTTACACCTTGGTGAAGTAGATATTGAGCCCTTTGAATCGACTCTACTCTTAAGCACCTTGATTTTGTGCTTTCCTTTTGCTAATGGCAGCCACTTTTAGATAAGACAATGAGCTACATAATGTGTCCTTGAGACACTTAAATTATTTTCTTCTTTTCGTATAACATAGAAGATAAATTAGGTACTTGTAAATAACCTGTAATAGCCTATAATATGCTACTTGATTGCACCTAAAATCTAAGACTCTTATAGTCTTCTTTTGTAGCTTCTTTTTCTAGTTTTAGATAGCAAATTTCTTCTCCACTCCTTGGAGGTATATCACCCTTTTAGTGGCTTTACTATGCCACAATAAGTTGTAGGTTTTGTGTGCATAATAGTGTCTCTAGACACTTTACTCTTACCCTATTTTGTGCACTAAAACTTTCTTCTTTGATAAAATTTTAATGCACTTTAAATAACTTAAGGGTAACCAATATAATGCACTAATAACAACCTTCAAATGCACTATAATCTCTGTAACTTTTTCTATCAAAATATATCTAATATCCTATTTAATGTGCAGGTATTAACCTTAAAAGAAACTATCTTCTACACTCCCTTGAAGATTATAATATGCAACCTTATCTTTACAACTTTTTAAACTATAATATGGTGCTTAATGAATCTTAATAATGAACCAAAAAACTAAAGTTCAACTAATCAATCTTTTTACACCAAAGTTGCTTACCTTAATAAAATTTGTAGATGAAGGATTATAAGATGATTAGATTCACCATATTGCTACCTTTTACTGGATGAAATCATAGCTCTTCTTGGCTGTCTAAAATAGTTCTTTAGCTCACCTATTTACAACTTTAAAACCCTCTAACATACTGCTCTAAAACTATAGTTTGGTGGCTTTAACTCTCCTTTAATGGATATCAATATTTTGCTATAAAAGCTAGTAATATTATTTTGGGCTTGTTTTCGAATGGTGATAATTATCCCAAATTCTTCTTGTAGGAGTTTCTCCTCCTTGCAATCCTCTTCAGGCCCCTCAAACCTTGATCTGATACCAATGATGGTTTTTGCACTATTCTATCTACTCAAGAATCATAATGACTAAGAAGATGAAGAGAGAATAGAACAACTACATGAGCATATCATTTCTCATTATATGAATGAAATTGTATAATAGAAAATGGAACTAAGATTCCATTATATAGGAGGATAGGTTTCTTGTTCCTAACTCTACCTATGACACTTGGTCCAAATTTACATGACATTTGGCATGATTACCAAATAATAGAATATATTCCAATAGTTTATTGACAATCGATTTGTACTTCTAAAAAATTGGGTCTCTGCATTGGTATATCCCTTTGACTTGTTTAACGATGAGCTCAAAATCACCAAAAATGCTTAATCATTTAATGCCTAGTGTGATAGCAATCTGAAGTCCTAAAATTAGGGCTTCATATTTCGTATTGTTGTTGGTGCAGGGGAAGTCAAGTTTGAATGAAAGGGGCATAGGAGCCCCTTGAGGTGTGAAGAATACAACTCCAACACCTCCCCTTGCTCGCATTTGGAACCATCAAATAAAAGGACAACATCAACATCCTCTTCTGGCTCGATGGATTCTTCTTGCTTAGTTATGTTGAACACAAAATCATCAGGTAGCTCGATTATGAGTGGTGTGTCATTTGATAGTGGAGCTTCGGTGAGCTGATCTGCAATTACCTGACCTTTTATGGATTTTTGACTAACAAATTCTAGATCAAATTCTATTAAAAGCATTATCCACTTGGTTATCCTGCTATTCGTATAGGTACAACTCATCATATAGCGCAAAGGGTTTTCTTTTGCAATGACATACGTAGTATGACCGATCATGTAATGTTGAAGCTTCTTAGTTGCAAAGACAATTGCTAAGCATAGAATTTTTACATATGTGTACTTAGCTTCATAGCTTACAAATGTGTGACTAATGTAATATATAGCCTGCTCTTTGTTTGATATGTTCTTCTATGCTACCATCATTCCTAATGCAAAATTTGTGGTGGATATGAATACATGGAATGGTACACCTAGTCGAGGTGGTGTCAACACAAGTGGTGATGCAAGATATTCTTTTATGGCATCAAATACCTCTTGACAGTCTTGATTCCATTCAAAAGTGACCCCCTTTTCAATAGATGATTGAAAGGCTTGCATTTATCTGATAATTGTGCTATAAAGTGATGGATCACTTGTATCTTGCCTTGCAAGTTGCGTAATTCTTTGAGATTTGTAGGGGGTGGCATGTCGATGATTGCTTTAACTTTGTTTGGGTCGACTTCAATGCCTTGTTTAGAGACTATGAACCCTAAAATTTTTCCTAATGTAACACCAAAGATGCACTTCTTCGGGTTAAGTCTCACGTTGTGCTCAAGTAATCGCTTGAAAACTTGGTGTAAAACATCGATATGCTCATGACAGAGCTTTGCTTTGGCCAAAATATCATCCACATAGTCTTCAACTATTTTGTGCATTTGATCATGGAAAATGTAAGTCATGGCATGTTGATATGTAGCACCTACATTCTTAAGTCCAAATGGCATGACTTTATAGCAAAATGTCCCCCAAGGTGTTGTAAAAGTTGTTTTGTAAAGGTTCGATTAATTCAAATATTATTGTATCTTGAAAAATCATCCATGAGGGAGAGCATTTCATGGCCAGTGGTAGAATCCATGAGCATATCAATGTTTGGGAGGGGGAATTCATCCTTGGGACATGCTTTGTTTAAGTCACAAAAATCTATGCAAATGTGTATCCCCCCATTAGGCTTGCTAATGGGTACCATGTTTGAGACCCATTCTAGGTAGTCTATGGGTTGGATAAAACCCACATCTAGCAATTTTTGCAACTCTTATTTAACCATAAGGGCTATGGTAGGATGAAGCTTCCATAGCTTTTGCTTTACAGGTTTTGCATCGGGTCTCAAGATGAGATTATGAACCACTAGATTAGGGTCCAGTCTCGGCATGTCTTTGTATGACCATGCAAAAACGTGCTTATTCTCAGTAAGAAAAGTGATAAGCTCTTCATGTTCTATGGTGTTGAGGCTCTTTGCAAGTTTTATGATCTACGGTTTTTTAGGATCTGTGCTAATGTCTACATCGTTGGTCTCCTCGACTAGCATATGGGAACCCTCCTCTAACTGGTGAGGAGTGGGGATGAGGTGAATGTCATCGACTGCATTTTCAAAAATGGGTGACTCAGTATCACTTGCATCGATGTGATGGATAATAGACGAGATGGGCAATGGGTCTGGGGGCATGTAGATTTTTGCTTGATGAAGCAATTATTTGGATGGAAGGAAATATTTGGGTGATGGCATGGGGGAGATGCAATCAAAGTCAATGAGACTTGGATCGACATGGATGGGGTTTGATGGGTCACTTGGATTGTAGAGGGGTGTAAACAAGTCAATGGTGACCATGTTTATTTATAGGATGGAGGGGCCTGGATGGTTGAGGTTTGAGCATCCTTGGACATGCTCACGAGGCAGAATTTGGTCCAATATTGGTGGATGCAAGTTTGGATGGCTTAAAGGTGGCTTTTATGGTGGAGGTGATGGATGGGCTGGTGCATTTGGGTGCTCTAATAGAAGGAGCATGGAAAATATCAAGAGTGGTATGGGGAACAATCATTTATAAATATCATCATCGTCTAAAAATTCTATGAGTGGGATGATGGAGGAAGAGTCTTCTTTGGAGCTATCAAAGGTAATCAAAAGTGCCTCAAGCAACTCATCTATTTCATATTTTGAGGTGTCAAGTGATATGGTATGGATATTAGCTACTTGGAAAGAGCCTTCATTATGATCAAAATATTCATTATCGCTATCCTCTTCAGGACCAAGGTTGAGACATTGAAAATTCTCCTCAAAGAGGTCAACTGGTTGATTGTGGTGATACCCTAGTCCAAATTTTTCCTTAGGGAGTTGATAATGTGGTTCGATGAGATGGAGAATTCCCTGTTCATGATGACCTAGACCAAATCCTCTCCAATGATAGTGTTGAAAGTATTTTAACGCAAAGGAGGGATTGAATAAGAAATCAACATCACCAAAAAATGGTGATTCGGGTTGCTCCTCAAGAGGTGCATCGGAGGAAGTGTCAACTCTGGCATACATGAAATTTGTTGAGTTGGATGTAGAACCCATGGAGATAATAGTGCCTATGCATGGGTGACCAAAATCCCTGATTGACTCTATGATGGGAGGTATAAATATGACGTTGTGCACTAGGTACTCACCTATTCTTAGACTCATTATGCGCACTGTAACCTACGTAGGCTAGGAAGAAGATGCAGGAGAAGCTCCAACATTCTCTTCTAGTTGAGGTACTACCATGGATGAAACTGGGGTGGTGACTATCATGGATGAAGCTACATTGGATAGGTTTGGTGGAGGTGGAGGCTCAGGCTGTGTGGAGGGTGAACTAGTTGGGGGTGTTGTAATGGTTGAGGCATTGGTGGATGGTGGAAGGGAAGCTATGATAGCTTACCCCTCATTGGGTGGGGTTAGTATGTCGAGCACTATGGTAGGCTAAGTGCTTCAATATTCCATCGTGCAAGTAGTTCTAGGGGCTATGGGTGATGGAGGTGTGGTAGTGACCTGGGCCACTATGGATGGAGGTGGTGTGGCAATGGGTGTGGTTGGTCGAATGGGTGGGTTTAGTGGAAGGCATGTGTGGGATGTGTGGGTAAAAGGGTGAACCTTGTGCAAACAAGGGTTGGCTAGGATATGGAGGGTTTGGCTAGGTAAGTTGGGGTTGAATGAGTGTGGTTGATGGGTAATGGGGATTGTACAAAGTAGTTGGGCTTGTGTAGTGAGTTGGATGCAGTGGTATGGGTAGTAAATATTGATGCACAAGTGGGTTGGGGCTTGGTAATGGATGAGGTGGGGTGTGATGTGTTATGATTGGTTGAGGGGCTAGCTTGGGCAATGTTGAGGTGAGGTATAGGTGTGTGGATGGTAAGGGTGGCTCATACGGGTTGGATATTAGGTTGCAATACTTGAAAGGTTCCTCGTCAGTAGGGATGCAATGCACATGACCCTCATGAATGTACTTGAGGTAATGGTGTAGTGTTGAGGGGATGCATCGCATATCCTAAATCCATGGTCTTCCAAGTAAGACATTGTATTGCATTTCTCCTTCAAGGATGTGGCATAGTGTATGGATGGTTTTTACACCTACATGAATAGGTAAAACAATTATTCCCAATGTTGAGCACAAGGTATCATTGAAGGCCCATAAAGTGAATATGGATGAGGCTATGTGTGATGGTGGTAGGTTCAAATGTTGTAGTGTGATTGAGGTGATGATGTTGATAGATGACTCGGTATCGACCAAGACTTATTTGAAGGGCTTGTTGTCTATATGAGCTACGATGTGCAATGGAGGATCCGGTATCTCTATGGGTAAGGTTTTGATCTCATGGTCATAAAAGGTAATGGATGGCTCTATGCACGTTCTGATATTTCCCATAAAATTTATGAAGGCATTTAGATCTTGTGTTTGAACTTCAATGGATTTCAAAATTTCCATTAATGCCTCATGGTGTGGGGGTGACTATTGGATGAGCTCATAAATTGAAAGCTTGGTCGATGCAAATTTGAGGCTCTGGGTGAGGTGGTTGGTTAATGATATGATGGGTCATGGTGGATGTGACACAACCTACACTGGTGGAGGTGGTAATGTATAATATGAAGGTGCATTGGTTGCAGTACTCGATTGTGCTGATCGTTCAGGGTAGCATTGGTTCTGAGTAACTATATGTATCATCCCTACAAATTTTTGGTGGTTTGGCATACTGTTAATATGGTTCACCTAGTTGGGTGGCATAGTGGCATTTGTAGGTGTAGTGGGTTGTTGGTTGTGTTGTGGTAAAGGGTCTTGGTAGATGCCAAGGTTTTGATTTTGTGGGGCCAAAGGATTGTCAATGGCAATAGCCCCCTTCTCGATAAGATCTTGAACTAGATTTTTAAATGTGATGCAATCATTGATGTCATGACCCTTCTACCTATGGTAAACATAGTATTGATATTCTTTGTAAGACCTAGGTTTAGGCTTACTCAAGTCCTCTAGTTTTACTTTTGGTAATCTGATTGCTTGTGCCTCATAGAGCTTTTGAAATATGTTTGCATAAGGCTCTAAAAGTGGTGTGTAATTTTGAGGGGGCCTAGCAGGATGCCTATTGTGGTTGTCTGATTGTGTTTGATTTTGAAGTTGTGGGGAGGTGGTGTGGCCTGATATGAAGGGTTGTTGTGGTGGAGGTTGAACTTGTAGGGGTTTTTGAGGTGGTGGTTGATGTTGTTGTTGATTGGAATTGCTTGGGATGCTCAATACCACCTGATTAACTTGGTTGGGTTTAGACTGGTTGTTGGAGGTGCCTTTAGAGTTTTTGTTTTGCCACTCTTTCTTCTTGAGTTTTATCTCTCCCTCTTGGATCTTTATGTCCTTGATTATATTGGCCTATGCTAGAGCTTCTTCGAGTGTACGATATTGTTGGAGTTGTAATAATAGCGATATCGGTTTAGAACAACTCCTTGTAAACATTCTAGTAAGCTCTATGGTGGGGAGAGAAAAGGGTAACTCTATTATCACAACTCTCCATCTAGCACCATAGTCTAGGATAGGTTCATCATCAAATTATCAAATATTAAATAGGTCTATCAATGTTATTCACCTCTTGATATTTATAGAGAAGTGTTCTAGAAAAATATTGGCCAATTGCTCAAAGTTATAGAGGCTATGTCTAGGCAAATGGTTATACCAGTCCAAAGCTCCTCCCCCAAGGGACAATGAGAAGGTGTGAAGCATGAGAGCATCAATGTCATTAAGGAGATAACATGCATTGATAAAATTGCTCATGTGCTCTTGGGGATCCTCCTTCCCCTTGAATTTCTCAAATTTTGGTATTTCAAATAGAGGAGGATATGGTGGTGATGGCACTAATGGATGGATGGGAAAGTTTTGTAATTGGCCAAGTGTTGGCTTTTGATACCCTGTACCAACAACTTGCATTTGTAATGTGTGAACTTGATCGACCAACCATTGAAATGGGTTTGAAGTAGCTTGGGGAACTATATTAGATGTGCCAACTTGAGCTCTTGATTGTGGGTATTGATGTTGTTGGGTGAACTGTTGATTTGTGTATGTGTTGGATGGTGGATGTTGGTTGAAGGGTTGTTGATAGGTTTGGTGTGATTGTTGTTGTTGTTGTTGTTTGTTGAAGGGGTGGTTCTTGATGTCATTGTTGAATGACTTGTTGATGTGGAATGGCTTGTTGTTGATAGTTTTGTTGAGTGACTTGTTGATGTTGAGTGGTTTGTTGATGGGATGTGTGTGGAATTTGTTATTGTAAAATATGTTATTGGTTTTTATTGGGTAGTGATTGTTGTTGTTGGGGTGTTTGTGGTGGTTGTTGTTGGTAGTACTACTATAATGGTGGTTGTTGGTAGTACTATTGTTGTGGGGGTTGTTGTTGATGTTGGGGTGTTTTTGGTGGTGGTTGTTGGTAGTACTACTATAGTGGTGGTTGCTAATAGTATTGTTGTTGTGGAGGTTATTGGTTTTGTTGTGGGGTGTGTGGTTGTTGTTGATAGTACTTCTATAGTGATGGTTGTTGATAGTACTATTGTTGTGGGGGTTGTTGGTTTTTTTGGTATTGCTATGATGGGGGTTGTTGGTTGTAGGTCTTAGCCTCTAGTGGTGGTTGGATGGTGGTGGATGAGGTTTGGTAGTATCCTATTAAGGGTGGGGGTTGGCTTAATGGTGGTTAGGAGTAACTACAGGAGGTATCCTATGGTTGTAGGGGTGTTAGTGCTTGAATGGTAGGTGATCTAGTTGCCTAGGATGGGGACTACATAAAGAAGTTATCTTGCATAGATGTGGGAGGTGTGAGGTTTGGTCCTTGTGGTGGTGGCTAAGGTTGATGGGATGAGGTGGGTTGAATGGATGCAAGCAAGTGAGATGTCACATTAACATGGGCTTGGGGAGGTTGGTTTGGATCCACAACTATAGAGCCTGTATTGGTTTGGGGATCAGATCCTCCAAGTGGAAATAATTCTGTAGGCATGCCAAACTAAGGATTCAGGTCGATAGGATGGGTTGCATGTGTGTAAACCAACTGTTGGGGCATGGGAAAACTGACCTAGGTGAATTATTTAATGGTAGTAAGAATGGATATGGTGAATTGGATGGGGCAGGCATGCCACATTGAAGTGCCAATGCAACCTCAATTTCAATGAAGGTGACACGACCTAAGAACCTGGGGGCCCCCAGATCAGTAGACTCGGGTTCTATGGTAGGGATATTATTGTATATGGCACCCAATATATATAACCTAAGCAAAGGGGAAGTAAGATACTACATGTAGCTAGCTAAACTACCTGGGGGTGGCTGGGAGGTTGCCTCTTACTAATTTATAGGAGCTATATATGGGTGTGAGGCCTAATAAAATGGGTCCATGGTGGCTTGGGTTGTGGCTTGAGCTCGGGCTTGACTTTGGATCAAGACCATAAGCTAGGAAATGGATAGGATGTGGCTATGAAGGCTTGGTGATGATGGTGTGGTTGTTTTTGGTAAACCTCTTTTTGTATTTTTTTTATCTATCTACACAAACAAACAAAGCAAACAATGATTTTGATTTTCTTCGTTTTAATGTGCCAATGTTTGATTTGATATGCTTGTGAGATCATTGAAACTATTTTTGGTTTTTGATATATTTTTGAATTTGTTTTGAATTTTGAAGTATTTTTTATTTTTTTAAGTTTTTGTGTGTTTTGATGTAACTTACCCTAAACTACTAATGGTATGATGAAATATAGACTAACTGGGTGTATCGATGTCCACCTCTTTAACGAGAATTGGCACAATGATTTTTGAAAATGGCTTCCTAATGGATAGATGCAGCTGATGGTAACCTATGGAAAAAAAATACCTCTGAAATATGTCATGCTATCTATTGCCTTACTACCAATTCATATAGGCTTTTGCATCACCCTCATGTGAGCTTGGGCATGAATGATAGCTATAATTTCATAAATTATTAAGCCCCAAGAATGGAGGCATCTAACCTTCCTACTTCGAGACGTACCCAAAAGTAGAGAACTTTTAGATGATGAAATATAAAAAGCTACTCACAAGGGCCACTATGATTTCTAGGGTGCAAGCCAATGGATGGAGATGAATTCCACCATCGCTAGTCTTGACTAATGGTTGGTGATGAAATCCAACTCAATGGAATTTATGCAAATTATGTAGTGTGGTTCTTTTTATCTTGTTTAGATTTTTATTGTATCCCTTAGATGTGATCTCAAAATTCCTAATGTAGCTTTATTAACACAAAAGTAACTCTAGAATGATTTTCTTTTGTTCTTTCATGCAAATGCAGCTATACTATTACATAGAAATCTATCCTAGCATGCTATGTATACCTAGAGCAAAAAAATGCAATGGCTATCTAACCTAAAGAAATAAAAATTCTAAGAAAATATAATTATAGCTATGACTAAATTGGTTCTATAACAAAAAGAAATCAACTTTCCATATGTAATACTACATTGTGTCGAAGACCAAATGTAGGCAATAGCTGTGGACTGTGACCATTCGATGTCAGATGATTTTTTTCTAAGACCATCCCTATGCAGATGACTACAATCTAAGACTTTCTAAGTTTAGATGGTCCTACTTCTATGTCTTATATCTGCAACCTACAAAATCCAAAACACAACAACTATTAGAAACCTATAAAATGCAACAATAAAATCTAAATTTAATCATAAAATAACAATAAATTTGTATTATTACACAAATAAAAATAAATGGGATGGTCCCACCATGATCACCATCTTGTAGATAGCAAAATTATGCACCATGAATGACCAATGAAATAAAAGCAGTAAATATTGATATTAACTTTGAAATGTGCCTTTGTGTCCTTTTTGTTACAATATTCTACCCACGTAGGGGTTTACAATAAATTAAGGAAATGATTCCCTTATGCAAACAAAATGGTGCTCTGGTACTCTTGCAGCTACAGCAAGTGCTCATGCAATGTTTTTGGTGACTATCACTTCGTTAGTTGCATTTGGGTTCGTGTACAATGCTTCTACATGTCAATGCTTGTCGATGCCTACTAGATATGGGATAAACTACTCTCTTGATGGTAACCATCTATGTCTGGATGATAATGTTCTAAGACCATCTATAGTTAGTATGACTATGGTTGGTTATCATCTGTGGTTGTACGATTATTCTGTGTGCTATTGTGGCCATAGGCGATCTATTTTGTGGACTCATATAGCTTAAAGTTGTTCTAGCTTTGTATCTGCTCTGGTCTATATCTATAAACCTATACATAAGATAGAAATGTAATGCATCAGCAATACCTATCGAACCTCCTAAAGTGAGGCCCAAATTGAAAGTTTTGAAAAGCAATACAGTAGATAAAACTAAAGCATGTAATAAATAAAAGCAAAAATGTGCGAATAAAATAAAATAGATTATATTTTACCTTTAGTGTTTCATTGTCGTTATTATTATTACATATACCATGCATCGTTGTTGAACCGTGTTGCATTAATAGGCTTATGTGTGAGCTAGGAACCTACCATATGGGGGTCAAACGACCATGGACTGAGACCATTTAGGATGGGATGATCATGATCTATGGAATCTGAAAGATTTCGAGAATGGATCCAGGCATGCAAAGTCACGTGTTCAAGAGTCTGCACAGGATGGGGATGGAGAAATGATAAAACTCAAGATATTTGAGTGCTAGGAATACATAAAGTTTTGTTAGGGCTTCGCTAGGCTTTCCATCCTCATGCTCCATCAAGGAGGTGAGGTCTTATTTATAATTTTCCTAGGGTGAAGGGATAAGGAGGTGGCTCGATCAGTTAAGTGCATGTAACTAAGAGCTATCTCCTTGCATTGATTTCTTAATTATGGGATTGCACGCAGATAAGCTTTTCTTGTAATTTTCATCCAATGTGCAAAGTCAGTTAACTGAATGTGCATGATTTGATTTGATTTTTATATTTAAATTAAATAAATATATTTAATTTAAATATGTATGTTTAAGTGAGAGTGCATGATGTGCATATATTTTAACTGATTCTATTGATTGTGTGCATATTGTGCATGTTTAGTTAACTGATTTAGTTAACTGAGTGTATAATCAATCTTCCTTTATGGCTTAGAGGTGCAACTGCTAGTAACTTGAATTCACTTGTGTACAAGGATTTTCTCTTATGCATGACAATTCCATATGATGGGAGGTGGAGATACCAATAAAGTGGATGACATGGATGGTTTAATGGATGTGTGGATGCTCCTGTGGGGAGGGCTTTATGATTTTGCAACCTAATCACTAATTAATTAATTAATACTTAGGTTATGAATGTTTATTATTTAATATTAAATAGTTTTAATAAATATTAAATGTATTAATTAAATTATATTTATTGTGCTCGTTTTAGGTGTCTACAAGAGCATGGGAATGTAAATATCTATGCTAAGAGCATGTGAATGTAAAAGTCTATGCTAAGAGCATGGGAATGTAAATTTCTATTGGTTTAGGGAAACCTGACCAAATGAATGGTGCATTTGCTAAGATATTTTTAATTGCTAAAACCTGATCGATTTAATAATTGGAATGATTACTTCTTGGTAGGCATAATATCAATGTTAAGAGCATTGAAAAGTAAATATCTACTTGACAAGATTAATGTCTATGATAAGGGCATGAAAATTAAATTGCTATTGAAATCGAGCAATACCAATGCTAAGAGTGAGAAAATTAAATTGCTACTTGAAGGGAATAATGTTTATGCTAAAAGAGGTCTAATATGGTGACCAAACTTAATTGGTAAACTTTTTTGTTGTAATGGCGATGCAAAGGGTGCAACCTTTGAGAACCTAGTAATTGATTTGTTTTGTGAAAGTAAGGCAAAGGGCACAACATTTGACAAAGAACATGTAGACACCAAAATCCAGCCACTTGCAAGTCATCTATACCTTCATGTCAGCCACGTGTCGGTCATCCACCTTCCCGCCATTATTTGGCCCAAATCCACACTTTCCCGCCATTATTTGGCCCAATTTCACCTTTCCCGCCATTTTTCATCCCCAAATTTATTTAAATTAATATTTATATATATATATATATATATATATATATATATATATATATATATATATATATATATATATATATATATTTTTAATATTTTAATATTTTAATATATATATTTAAATAATAGTTTAAGTGATTTAATCTGAGTCGTCCGTCCTTCATTTAATCTCATCCGTCCATCCATATTAATCCATTTCACAACCTAGATTTATTCTCTACCCTTAGATCCACTTTAATCTTAGCCACACGTTCAAAGTGTCGTTAAAACCCTAAAGTGTGCCCTAAGAGTAGATTATAAATTAAGTCACCTTGATGGCTCAAACCCTAGGTCTTTGGCTACTTCTATCCTGGATCTTTTCTATCTTCTGAACTTCTATCTCCTTTTCTGATCCCCTCTATCTCTCTTCTGCTACATTTTCGTCGCATCCATCGCTGCATCCATCGTCGCTTCCGTAGCTGCTTTCACCGCCATCTCTTCTGTAGCATTCTACAGAATCCCCCATTCTTGTCACAAGTGCCTGCGGGCGTTTACTCCTTTACCAAGTGCCCACGGGCCTTTACCAAGTGCCCACGGGCATTTACCCACAGCCACAGACTCAGACCGGCGTCTGAAACCTTAATCCAGAAGCACGCGGGCATTTAGCGAGTGCACCAGGGCACCTTCCGTAGCCGATTTGATAGCCACATTACTTCCAGGTGTCGCCTGGTCTAGCTGCGTTAACAGAGAACAGGTATAAATTAGTTTAAAGCAAGTAACTTCTTTTCTTTTATTGATCTATTGTTGAATTCCTAAATTCTATTTTTCTAGGGTTTTAGATTGTTTCTGAGGGCTCACACAGTGGAGCCCTCTTATTAATTTCTAACTCCTTGATAGTGTTAATGTGTGCAGGTTTTTGATAGCAGATCCGATTTATTGATGGCAGTCGATTAAGTCGGAGTGGTCCAAGCAAGGGATACAACAAAGCCCACTCACTCTGTTGGGATTGAAGATACATTCTTCGGAAGCGCCACCATTTGTGCCAGCTAGGGTTTCGGAGAACCCTAGCATAACTTGTAACTGTGTATCACGAATAAAGGGTTACAGGCCCTGTTGTACTCAAAAGGAGTTTTTAAACTCCGTTGATTAATAAAAATCGTTTGTTTTGTACAACTGTGTTATGTCTTACTTTTTATCGTGACTTCTTTATCTTTTGTTTGGCGTTGTATCTTTAATCTACAGAACACAACCTTTGAGAACCTAGAAATTGATTTGATGATTGGAATTTTGGATGATTGATTTGTAATGGGGGTGTTGAGCAATTGATTTACGATTGAGGTGTTGAGCTACACCATCATGGGTAGGATGAGAGGTGGTGGAATTAAATATGGAGGGATGGTCACCTCCCCTATATATAAATATTGTTGGAAATAAGGTGAACTCCCTCGGTCATAGAAGTAGTTTGAAAGGGAGTGCAATCCCCTAGTCATAAAATTATTTGGAAGGAGGGGAACTTCTTTAGGTATGATAAACTAGTTGGAAGGAGAGGAAATCCCTTAGTCACTAAATTGAAACAAAGAATATGCAGAATTAATAATGAAAAGGATGTGAATGGAGAAAAGGAGGAAGACAAGGATAGAAGAAGGTTGTGGAATAGGAGGAGAAGGAAGATATGGAGAGAGAGGATAAAAAGGACTAGTCATAGGTACATACTCACTCGTGCATGACTGTATAACAATGACATAGAAATTATGAAAGAAAGAGAGTAGAAGAAAATTTAAGTAAGGAATAAGGAGGAACTAGAGTGGAGTCAAAAATAATATAGATGATGCCTAGGATGAAGTAAAAAGTGTTATATTGTAGGGTGCGATAACCCTAGAGGTCATTGATGACCAATAGCAATATTGGTGTAACTAACATCTTGATAGGAAGAGTGACTATTAACATGATAAAATTTTCAAGGCATTGGTGGAGATGCTAATATGTTGGCTTGCAATCATGGTAGCCCTAGTTGGGGGAATGGCCTCTAAGATAGGCTAATATTTAAATTGGAAGTTGAAGGAGAATTTTTCAGTTGTATTTCCTCCTCATCAATCATATTATGGATTAGTTGCTTGAAGGAGCAACAATTTTTAATAACATCCCCTTGCTGGCGATGATAGACATAAAATTGATGTTCATTGTACCTCTTGGTTTTGGTCAATTTGGATAATTAGGTTTAATATCGGGTAAGATGATATACCCTACAATGTGTAGATTTTTGAAAAGACTAGCTAAAGGTTTAGATAGGGGAGTCCTAGCATGAAGTGAATATTGAGATGGCTAAGGTTTCATGTGAGAATGGATAGGTGATGGTGGGTCAACTACTTGCCTATGTTGTGGATAACCTCATCATTGAGGGTGAGATAATTTTTGAGATGGAATTATAGTAGGACTTTGCATGGTTGGATTAGGGTTAGGTGGTTGATACCTACAATTATTTAATCGTAGCTCTAGGGAGTCGAGGCACTCTAGGATATGTTGCATGTCTAGTGAAGGAAGCACTAGGAGTGTGGGGATGGAGTTGACATAGATGTTAGGTGTGGTAGGTGTTGATTAATATGGGTAAGGATATGAGTATGAATAAGGTGAAGGGGATGGAAAAGAGGGACAAGGAGGCTATGGAATGCCAACTGGTTATGCATTTTGAGATGAAAATTAAGGTTAGGGAAGAAGAGGTGGATGACATGACCCTTTATGGGGAGAGGGATGATATAAAATAGATTGATGCAAGGAGGGGAGAATGGTTTTCTCTTGAGGGATCATGGAGGGAGAAGTATGATTATCTTGATGTATTAGATCATTATCGTAGGATGAAATCCTAGCGTATAATACGTGAGGCAAGGTGACCTATACAAAAAAATAGATAGGTTATGAGAATCGATGAAGGTGGTTTTCTCGAAGATCCTTGATGAATTGGTTGGAGAAGAAGGAATTATAGGATAAGCCTCTATAGCTCAGTGTGCTTTCTCTCAAGATTAACCGTAGGTGACGACTGCGATTGAAGGGTGGAAGGCTAAAAAACCAAGTTGATAGGGGAGTTTAGCTGAAAAGTATGCTTATTTGTATTTTTTTAGAGGATGATGAAGTTGTCTACATTATAGTTAGGATATTTGCACCTATCCTTGTGAATATGAGAAAAGTAGGGAATAGAGATAAAAATGGACAAGGATAGATACAAGTAGGTTTTGGGATTGTATTGAGGTCTATTTTTTGGTTTTGTGACTGTTTTATAACAAAAATTAGCTAATCATGCCAAATGATATCATAAAAAACAAGCAAGTATTTTAGCATACTTGTGGGTGTTTTTTAACTAGCTATGCAATTAGTGTATGAATTTATGTTGCCTTGTTGTGAATTACGTTTGATTTTTCTTATTTTGTAATATTTTTGTTGTTTTTGTGTTTTTTTTTTTAATTCTTAAAATAAAGAAAATATAAGTGATGGATGCCCTCTATGAAGATATGTCAATGCATATTTCCCCATAATACCCAAATGCATACAAGGAGTAACTATGCAATAGTGGAAAAATAGCATGTAATGATGGGTATGGTTTGGGGTAACCAAAAGGTGGAAATATAAAACCTCTTATGAAAGAGACGACACTGGCTAATGAACTACGTAGGCTACCTAGCTTCCACTTCACCCTCGGTCAAGCTTAGTCAAATAATGATAGTTGCACACTCATGTATTATGTATAGCCCAATGAACAAGGGTGTTTAATCCTAACATACCATGAGGATCTCTTCAAGGTAGGGAATGTTTTGGTGATGAAGTTCAAAAAATTACTCAATGGAGCCACTATGGTGTCTAGTGTGTGGGGCAATGGTTGGAGATGAAGCCCAAAGTCATTGGTCTAATTTGGGGATTGGTGATTTTACCAATGTGTAAAAACCATGCTAGTGTGTGAGGTTGTTTTGACTTTAGAAAGTAAAATGCAATAAAGCATGGAAAATATTTTAAATTTTAGAAAAAGGAAATGTGTTACAAAACTAAAATCTACCTAATAAAATCAATGAGTTGTGTTTTGTAAAATGAAATGCTATGCTAAAGGCACACAAAGAAATATCGCTTGATTTTAGTGATAGCTTATGCTAAGGTTTGCTTGGATGCAAACCTATCTACACTATCCAAGATAGATCTATTAAGGCTATGACTAGATGTCTTATAATAGCTTTATATATGATATAGATCACAATATATTCTCAAATCAAGAAGAAAAAGAAAATCACGTCTTTATTTAGACCTGATGCATGTGTGTTATTGTTGTAATGCAAGCAACAAGTGAGAAAAGATGTACATATAAATACTTCCTACAAAAAAAAGAACTTTTAATGCCTTTTGAAGGGCTTAGAAATAAAAGAAAAACATTTTATAAAGTGCCCAAGAAAATTTGGGGCTTTTGTAAAGTGCACTTACATAAAATATAACTATGATTTTGAAATGAAAAAAAACATATGAGGTTGAATTGATAGGTTTTAAGAGTACTTGTAATTTTTTGCATTTGGATTTGATGTCTGTAACTTTTTAGGGGTTGAATTTTTTTCTTTCCTGGGTTTGCAAGTCTCCTTGTGATTATTAGGTTCAAAGCTATGGTTGCAAATTTAGATGGTTTTTAGATTTACAAGTATCCTTGCAGATTTAGCTCATAGACCATAAATGGCTTCCACCTTGAGCCTAAGGTGGGTTTCAGGGCTTCTAAAGGTTCTATGCTGGTTTTGTAGTACCTGTAACATAGAAAATGGTTGAAATGATAGTTAGTTAGCTAGCAAGCTAAATAAAGAAATGAAATTTGGTGGGGGTCCCATTGGGAATGCAAGAAATGTATGCATGGAAAACATGCTACTTTGTATTAATGTTGAAAAGGGTTACAAGAAGCATCCTTGATTTGGAAATACCAAACGTGAAGCTAATTTATTCATTAGTGCAATCAAATATATAGAAGGTACAATGGAATCATGTGGTTACAGTGGTTGTAACAATTTTCCAAACATGGTCAACCACTGTAACTAATAGATAACAATATGTTAAACATGGATGCTAACTAACTGCTAGAAGACAAAGGACAACTCTAACAATCTAACTAAGCATTTTAACAAATAAAAAATATATTTCCAACATGGACATACTATGCCTCACGTAAATACAAAGTGCAAGAAATAGGAAATATCTAATGTGGGTATACTATGCCACACATAATACAATGCAATATAACTTAGGCTTATAAATAAACCTAAGGTAATATAATATCCTCAACACTCCTCCCAACCATAGAAGCATTGTGTAGACACCAAAACAGCACCAATCTGATTAAGTGACTACAAACACTGATCGCATTGACATACACAGCTTTCAGGGCAGCCCTCAGAGGTCAAACAGTGGTCCTAGCCACTCACACAGCAGTTTAGAAGGTCAGAAAATGAGCAGAGCAAAGTTGGTCGCTTTAACAAGCCTTCATTAAAACAAAGTCAAAAGCAAGCCAAAGTCAAATCAAGCCTTTAATCAAAAGCAAAACTTTAAACTTCAAACCTTAAGCGAGAACAAATCTTAAGCAAACTTCAAATCTTAAGCAAACTTTAAAAGCAAAAGAGCTTTGGCCTTAGGTGTCGCGAAATCGTGACGGCCCGAAGGGCAGCTTCGGCCGAGGGTGTTGCGATTTTGCGATGTCGCGAAATTGTGACACCTAAGGCCCGAAGGGCAGCTTCGGCCGAGGGTGTCGCGATTTCGCGATGTCGCGAAATCGTGACACCTAAGGCCCGAAGGGCAGCTTCGGCCGAGGGTGTCGCAATATCGCGACGTCGCGATATCGTGACGTCGCGATATCGTGACACCTAAGGCCCAAAGGGAGCTTCGGTCGAGGGTGTCGTGATATCGTGACGTCGCGATATCACGACACCTAAGGCCCCGAAGGGAGCTTCGGCCGAGGGTGTCACGATATCGCGACGTCACGATATCGTGACACCTAAGGCCCCGAAGGGAGCTTCGGTCGAGAGTGTCACGATATTGCGACGTCGCGATATCGCGACACCTAAGGCCTGGAAGGGAGCTTCGGTCGAGGGTGTCACGATATCACGATGTTGCGATATCACGACACCTAAGGCCCAAAGGGAAGGCTTGGCCGAAGTGTCACGATATCGTGACGTCGTGATATCACGACACTTTGACATTTTGTGCTTTAACAGACTTGCGACTAGTCAAGGCAAATTCGACCAATTAAAAGCAGACACGTGGCATCATTGCATACTTCAAAGCAATAAGGTATGGCCGCCACATGGCATCACTGCATACCCCTTTTTTTGAAGAGACCCCATGTGTCTGTAAGAACGGCGGACTTCACCAACTGCATTAATGAGACGAGTAGTTTCAACAACAAATCCAGTTCGAGGCCATGCCTCATAACTACTGATGTGAGTTCCTGGCGATAGTCTCAGTGTGAGCCATGTCTCATAATCACCTGTCAGGGGTCAAATCTCAGCGGCCCCTATGGATTTAGGGTTTGAAATTAATATTTCAGAGGCGAAATCCTCTATAAAAACTAGTTCAATGCAATGTAAAGAGGACCGATGAAGCATTTTCGAAATGCAACGAAGTGCTGCTCATCCAGAGACCCGATTACACCAGTTTGAGTTCACCTTCTTCACATCCAAAATCTCTTGCAAAATAGAGGTTGGTGGGTGGTTCTCAGAAGCGTGAATCTAATTTTCATACCCGACATTGGATCACAAGAATCCATTAATTTGACAACAACTCAACATAATAGATTTTGGGCCCTTAGTGGATTGGCGTCGAAGTCAAGTTTTAACGGGGCGGCCCGCTTGGGCACCCCACATATTTTTGCTTGTTTGTTAGTTGCATGGTTAATTTGTTCTGTCATGCTTTACATTCGAATATATCCTTTATTGAATATATCCTGCATTCTACGTTCTACGTTAAAGCTTCACGTTCGAATATGTCTGTCGTGCGTTCTACACTTGCATTACGTTTTTAATCACGTGTTTATCAAATTTAGAAGACATTTTATCGAATATCATTGTGCTTCGGTAGTTCTTGTTGTCTCCCTAACCTGCAGGTAACCCTAGCATCTAAGCTTTTCATCACAAGCGAAGTCATCTCACCTGGAGACGAATTACAGCAGGCTTCCACCGACTGTATCACTGGCAGCAACCGTCGGTAAAGTTTTTTTTGTTTTCTGCGAAAGTTGCAGGTTTGCTTAGGGTTATGCTGTTAGCACGCATTTTTCATTGATTTTGAGAGTCAAAACGTTCTGTCCTTGTGCAACAGGTGCTACTAAACAGTTTTTTGTTTCTTTGAATGCAGGAAGAAGCAGCAAGAAACAAGGATTAATCAGCATAAGCGACGGCAACAGTGGCCCGCCCCTTTCAAATGTGGGCATGCAAAAGGGGGACTACTAAAGATAGATTATGACCGAAACATGCTAATCCTCCTAGCCTTCAAAGAGGACGGAGAGAGATTGTAACCGAATCTGAAATTATATTAATAAAAAAAAAGGGTTGTGCTCCTGTTTCTTATTTTATGATTAATTCTGATTCGATCACGTTCATCTCATTTTATGCATAATCATTTGGTATCAAGTTAGTATTCTTTTATTTTTGGAATCTCATGCTTTCAGTGGTGAGCAGGCAAAACCTCTCCAGATTAACGAGGTATGACAGAATCTTCCCATGTAAGGATTTGTGGGAATGATCAGCATAGTGACAAGGAACAAAAAGTACCCAGCAGTTGCCCCCGAGGTAGCTACGAGGGAAGTTTCAACAACATCACAGCCTCAACAACGCCCAACGCAGTTGCCTCCGCCTAGACCCGAGGTCACGATACGAACCAAACTCATGCAGAGTTTGCGGACCACATCGGCTAGGATTTCCATTTATGAGCTTATTCAACAATCAACACCTCATAGAGAAGCTCTTATGGAAATATTAAAAGCCATCGAATTACAGCCTCACAAAGCAAATTCTTTCAACAACTTCGTGGGACATGTGAAGCGATGTACGGAGCCGGTCATCACCTTCAGATGGGATGAAGTCAAAGCAATATCGAATGACACAACAGATCCACCCCTGCACGTTGTTGCATGGGTCAATGGGATCTCGTACAAGAGAGTGTTTGTAGATACTGGTTCGTCCAGTAACATCATCACCACTGCAGCCTTAAAACATTTGAAGTTGTCAGCCTCTCATATCACAGCCTCCACATACACATTGCGAGATTTCAATGATGCAATATGCTCGACAGTCGGCACAGTTGTTCTACCTGTCCAGGTAGGACAAAAGATAATACCAACATTATGCCATGTGTTGGAAGGCGAGATGGCTTACAATATACTGCTAGGGCGACCTTGGATCAGGGACATGAAGTGTGTCCCTTCCATCGCTCACCAGTTCTTAAAGTATGCTTTTGAAGGAGAAATACATGTATTATCGATGGACTTAGAACCCTTCAAGTATTGCAATGTGGTACAATTAATGCCTCAATCGACCCTCCCTTCAACGCATTTGGATTTCCAATTAAATCCATCTAAACAGGGTCCAATACCGCAGGCACCACTGGTGACCAAATCACCAAAATCCCAGCCAGGTGAATCCTCATCATCTGCTCCTTCATTACCAATGCCACCTGTCATGGCTAAATAGAAGGACAAGGGAAAATAGATCATGGAAGAGGCTCAGCCCTTAGAAGAGGTTTTGCCCATAATTTCAATGGTATCAACAGAAGAAACACCTAGCACTACGAAAGCTGGGATTCCTAAAACACCAAACATGGAATGGACTCAGGAAGGACTCCCGTTCCCTCCCTCCCAAGCATCAACAATCATTGTTAAAATGGCCAGTACAGGCCTGGGGGAGTACTTAGTGCAGAATGTTGTGGCAACGCCTACAGTAGAATCAGTACAGGATATGGGGAGACCTTGCCTTCCCATAGGAACAGTTGTTCCTCTAGGTCACCCACCCAACCGGACAAATTTTGTGTATGGGGGCCTTGATCATGGTCTTGAACCATGCCAACAAAAGGAAGCAGACGAAGAGCCTTTTGTTGAAAACATCAACTATCTTTCAAACCCAGACTTCGCCCTAAAATATCTTGGCCAATGCAATTGGCATGGATACGGGCTAGGCAGATATGAACAAGGGATGCGAGTCCTTTGCCAACCAAGATATCAGATGCCATATGATAAGTCAGGAGTAGGGTTCAACCACCCCTTGCCCTTAGACATCTTGGTAGAAAATATGCAAGGCCTAGAAATAGGCAACAAGGGGGGATTGGCACTAGATCTTTATGCCAACCCAAATACAGAATATACATTGGGAGACTACCTCCCATGGTCAACAAACACCCTTGGCAAAAGCAGTAATCCCTTTCCTTTGCTAGCAAGAGGTGAAAGTTCGGACATTAATCCTCAAAGAGAACATCAACGATGTCCAAACATCTTTTTGAAGCTATTCCCCTTAGAGGTTCTAGTTGAGTCAATACCATGTCAAGAGAATCAGGTCCCTCCACCAAGAGTGGAACAACCGCAATGGGACCAGATTAACTTACTAGAACAAGGAGAACCCTCAATGTCGCAAGTAACAGTTGCTGAAGAAAATGAACATTTTTGGACCTCCGAAAGTGATTCAGAAGATGAGACTGAGATGATCTATCTCAGACATGCGAGACGGAATTATCGCCCTTTAACTCATGAAGACCTAATGGGACAAATGGGCATAAGGTTAGGACATGAATGGTGGGTCGACCCAGCCGGGTGGGACCAAGTGTTGGATCCATGGCTCCAAATTCATGATGAACACCGTCCACCCCGAGACCCTATCATGACAACAGTGCCGAGGGAAGACCCTGTCCTCCTTTTTGCACATAGGGCCGATCCGTTCATGCCCGTTCCCCTAGAGCCAGATCTAGAGTATAGGGAGCATCTAGAAGATTCAAGTTATCACACCCATGGTAATGGAGACCAAATTCATTCCATCCACATGATCTCCATTGATTTGACCGCACCCATCCGCAATCCGGCCGATCCAGCACGGTCACTGCATCTAGACATAGATGCCATCGACTGGGATCGCGTCAATTCACCTTTATCACCATCAAAGTACTGGCCTTTTGGTGAAATGCATCATTTTACCCCAGGGACAACTCAGGATATTTTTCAAGCTGAAGAGGAACCCGAGGTTCCCAACGTAGATCTAAATTCAGCTAATGATATCCATTTGATCCCAACTCCACATCAGTTGGAGGACGGATCCCACATGTCAGTCGAGGAAACGACTGATGTAGATATCGGCATAGATCCAATGAATCCACAGATTCTCAAGCTAGGGGTCAGTCTTTCCCCCAAAGAGCAAGCCGACTACATTGCCCTTCTCAAAGAGAAGAAGGAGGTTTTTGCATGGTCATACAAAGATATGCCAGGACTAGACCCGCGACTAGTCACGCATAATTTAACGCTTGATCCGACAATCAAGCCTGTAAAGCAAAAACTACGTAAGATGCATCCAAAAGTGGCCTTAATGGTCAAAGACGAATTGCAAAAGCTGTTGGACGCATAGTTTGTCATCTATGTGGATTATCCGCCATGGCTGTCCAACATGGTTCCCGTCAAGAAGCCCGACGGGAGGATTCGCATATGCACCGATTTTTGAGATCTAAACAAAGCGAGTCCTAAGGATGATTTCCCCTTGCCAAGCATCGACGCATTGGTAGACGCTAGCAGAGGTCACGAAATGCTCTCCCTAATGGATGGTTTCTCAGGATACAATCAAATTCGTATCAATCCTGAAGACCAACTAAAAATGGCGTTCACAACACCTTGGGGGACATTTTGTTATAAGGTCATGCCTTTTGGCCTTAAAAATGCTGGAGCCACCTACCAACGTGCCATGACATATATCTTCCACGATTACATGCACAAAACTTTGGAAGATTACATGGATGATTTGTTAGCCAAGTCTCTCTTGCGCTCAAATCATATCGATGACTTAAGCAAGATCCTCGATCGCCTCATGGAGCATAAAGTTAGACTAAACCCCAAGAAGTGCGTCTTTGGCGTCACATCTGGAAAACTCTTGGGTTTCATAGTCTCAAAGTGAGGAATCGAGGTGGACCCAAAGAAAGTCAAGGCAATCCTTGAAATGGTTCCCCCAACTACAATCAAGCAGCTCAGAAGTCTGCAGGGCAAGGTCGCATCGATTAAACGCTTCATAGCGCAATTATCTGACAAGTGCCGACCCATGAACAAATTATTGCACAAGGGGGTTACATTTCATTGGGATGACAAGTGCCAGTTAGCCTTTGACGAGATCAAACAATACCTGGTTTCGCCGCCAGTATTGGCACCACCTAGACCAGGAGTGCCGTTCTACTTATACATCTCAGCTACTGAGGTGGCACTGGGCACCATGCTAGCCCAGAAGAATGAACTTCACAAGGAACAGGCTACTTACTATCTTAGCCGCACCCGGTCGGTTATGAACTTAACTATGCATACGTTGAGAAACTCCGCTTGGCAAGTGGTGTTTGCTACCAAAAAGCTACGCCACTACATGCTCGAGCAACACTACGTATGTTGTGTCTAAGGAGAATCCATTGCGATACATGATGAGTCGTACTTATCATAGTAGTCGCACGGCAAAATGGATCATGTTGTTGACGGAATTTGACATAGAGTTTATTGGACAAAAATCTATCAAAGGACAAGTCATAGCCGATCAACTAGCAGAGGCTCCTCTTGAATACGATCAGCCTCTGGTCATAGAACTACCCGATGATGGGGTCTTCCACGTCTCAGAATCACCAGATTCTGATGAGCCTGAGTCACAGGCCGACATAACCTTATTCTTCGATGGTTCTAAATGTGAGCAAGGTGGTGGCGCGGGAATTGTATTCTTCACACCGCAGGGTGCTCCAATGCCCCTGTCATTTAAATTAAACTTCCCATGCACCAACAATAATGCAGAGTATGAAGCCTTGCTCCTAGGTCTTCGAACAACAATCGCCATGAACATCAAATGACTGAATATCTTTGGTGATTCGTTGTTAATAGTCAATCAAGTCAAAGGGGTATATCAATGCAAATGCCCAGTCCTACAGGCCTATAAAGCCCTCGTGGACAAATTCTTGGCAAAACTTGAGTGGTATGACATCGAGGCACTCCCTCGATCATCGAATCATTTTGCGGACACAATGGCCTCTTTGGGGTCACTAATTCCGCAAGACCTTTTCGGTGATATGACAACCATTCAAGTCAAAACCTTATCGCAATCCGTGATGGAGCGTGCAAGCTCAGACTTGACGCCAGGAATCCACATGATCCAGATTGAACCATCCTCGGATAAGTTCTCTCGAATCCGAGATCATCTGAAACATGCCAACTGGGGGTCCTTGTTCTCCCCTACTCCCATTAATAGCAACACAACGCTATTCTTACAAGTTCTATCCCATTCAGCGTTTGCTAGGGATGAACTTCAAGAGGGATTGGTCTGTTCATACTGTCGAGGTTTCGATCAACAGGATCGGTATTTACCCATCAGAGACTACCTCAAGTTAGGTAATCTCCCACTTGGATTGACTCATGCCACAAAACGAGCACTCAAGCCGAAAGCGGCTAAGTATGTCTTGATAGGAGACATTTTGTATCATCGCAGCTATGAAGGAATCCTCCTTCGTTGCTTGGACCAGCAAGAGTCCACTTGGGCAGTCACCCAAGCGCACGATGGTACATGTGGTGGCCACTTTAGTGGTATGGCTATCGCAAAGCGCATTCTTCGCATGGGCTATTATTGGCCATCTTTAGAGCGAGATTGTTGCACCTATGTCAAGAAGTGCGTGAAGTGTCAACATCATGCCAATTTGATGCACGTACCTTCTCAGGCCTTGCAGACAGTCCAATTTGCTTGGTCGTTCTCGCAGTGGGGCTTCGATCTAATTGGAAAGATCTCCCCTGCGTCGTCAAGCCGTCACACGTTTATCATAACGGCCACAGAGTATTTTACCAAGTGGGTGGAAGCAATTCCGCTTACCTCTACGATAGGACCCCGCATTGTGGAGTTCATTTTGCATAACATCATATGTCATTTTGGTATTCCATCCAAAATAGTCTCGGATAATGGGACGCCTTTCAAGAACAAAGACGTGCGTGCTTTGACCACAAAGTACAAAATTTAGCACAGCTTTTCAACACCCTATTATCCGCAAGCGAATGGGCAAGCAGAGGCGTCAAACAAAATGCTAGTTGCCATCCTTAAAAAGACCGTCGTAGACAGTCATAAGGATTGGCACATTCAAATCCCACTTGCCCTATGGGCCTATCGCACTAGCATTCGGACACCCACTGGGGCCACTCCGTTTTTGCTCGTGTATGGCTCCGAGGCAGTCATGCCTCTCGAATTGGAGATTCCTTCCCTGCGCATATCAATGCAAGAGTTCATCGATGATGATTCTGCATGGCAGGCCCGGTTAGACCAGCTTACGTTGCTTGACGAACGACGCGTTAATGCTCTCGAGAATTTACGTATTTATCAAGAGCGACTTAAGAAAGCTTACAACATGAAAGTTCACCCGAGGGACTTTCGGGTTGGTGATTTGGTTTTGAAGGAAAACCAACAAAATTCCAGTTTTCCGTCCCACCTAAGGGACAAGTTTGCGGCAAATTGGTTAGGTCCATATATCATTGATAGCAAAATAGGACCCGGGACATACCGGCTAGCTTCTCTTGATGGTATCAAGGAAACAGAACCCTTGAATATCAGTCATTTGCGACCATTTCATATCTAAGAGAGCCAAATCCCAAAAATGCTCCAAGGATTCTCAAAATCGCTTGGTCAATCCCAAAAATGCTCCAAGGATTGTCAAAATCGCTTGGTCAAATCCCAAAATTCTCCAAGGATTGTCAAAATCGCTTGGTCAAATCCCAAAATGCTCCAAGGATTGTCAAAATCGCTTGGTCAAATCCCAAAAATGCTCCAAGGATTGTCAAAATCGCTTGGTCAAATCCCAAAATGCTCCAAGGATTGTCAAAATCGCTTGGTCAAATCCCAAAAATGCTCCAAGGATTCTCACAATCGCTTGGTCAATCCCAAAATGCTCCAAGGATTTCCACAATCGCTTGGTCAAAAATCAAGAAAATTCAAAAACAACAAAAATCATCAAAAAACAACAAAAATTTGCATCTCATTTCTAGGCATACTCAAATCCATCAATAGAGAGTTCTTCTCGCACTTCATCTTCATATTCACAAAAATCAATCCATCAAAAATACAAAAATACATAGTTGCATCAAAGCATTGCATCCATACATTGCATATTTGTGGTCGTACAGGTCAAAGGCACCATAGGCTGTAATTGCTCTGCTAGTCCACCTTGTTCCACACTGTTCCATTTTGCAAAAACAACAAAAACACCATGCATTGTTTTTACCACACTAGAGTCAGTGGTCTTCTAATGTATCAAGGGTTTTCGTGATTCAGTCATCATTTTGCTCTTTAGCCATGTAATGTATCAAGTCAAACAGATTTTATGAAGGTAGAGTTACACTTGAAATACACCTTGTTACGTAACATCCCAACACAAATTAAAACACATAAAAATTCCCAAGTTGTGTGAACGAAAGATGAAACCTGCACAGTAATCCAGGTCACCATAAGTGAAACGGTTATCTTGCTCATCCCCCCATGCGAATGGTTCTAGAATGCCGAGAATTGACAAAAGGACAAGCTCTTTCCTATCCATTCACCTCCATATACAATGGTTTTCACCACTACCAAATCCCAATCATAGTTGGTTCCCAAAGTTGTAAGGATTCGTACTACACGTCCCTACCAAGGATGGGTAGTCATCCCCAAGACCTAAAGGGATCAATACCATTTACAAACAAAATTCCAACAAATCATCATCCTAACACTTTCCATTCACCTTTGGTCTCCAAGTTGTAAGGATTCGTACTATCCGCCCCTAACCAGGATGGGTAGTCATCCCCAAGGCCTAACAGATCAATGCCCTTACTCCATAACCTCCATCATCCCCTTGGTCCCCAACGTCGTAAGGATTCGTACTATCCGCCCCTAACCAGGATGGGTAGTCATCCCCAAGGCCACAAGGATCAAAGCCATTCACAAACTCAAATCCACAATACTCAAAACACAAAATCAAATAACAATGGTCATCACCACTATTCAAAATCCTTGCTCAAAAAGAATTAATAGAAAATAAACAATGATTTTCATCACTATATAGACGAGCAACCCTCTAAATCATTCAGCCAACAAACATCCCGAACTTGAATCCCTGGAATTCTCGACATTCGAAAAACCATCTAGGTGATCCTCATTACAGGTTTGGTTGATAGCCTATCTGGCAATGGTGGTATCCTACCCGCATGACGATATGTCTGTCACATTCGCTTTGCGTGTGTGTAGACCAATGTTTGCATAAGGATGAGCTAGCTTATGGTATCCTGGATAACACCATAGATTAATCTAACTAAATACAACAAAGGAGTTAGTGGAGCTAATTAGGTGATCCTCAGTACAGGTTCGGTTGAAAGCCCATCTGGCACTGGCGGTATCCTGACAAATACCACATAAATGAACTCAATTGCACACACAGGGATGTGAAATAACTTGATCAAAAACAAGTACGATTCATACCTTGTTCAAAAGTCTTGTAAGATAAAGTACAGTCATGGCTAGTAAGTTAAAACTGTCTGAGTCTCAGAAAACCTTGGCTACATTTCTAAACCAACTGCGCTATTTTTCATCCTTACAATACCATCAAAAAATACAAAAGAAAAGAAAAACCACATGTATACATACAAAATCATGCACCACAACAATCGCCTAAAAGACAAAATAATAGAGTTCTAAATAGTCTATGGTGCCATAGCCAAACACCACAAAGTCCATCATCCATTCCATTCCTGCATATCACATATCAATCAAAAACATTTGCATTCATCATGCATCCATCAAAATAAATCAACATACAACATTCGTAATTATCATACCATATGCATCCATATAAAGTAGCATGCATCCATCAACATCAATCATTATGCATACCATAATATCATGACATATACACAAAGAAAGAAAATCAAAACAACAAAACATCACAAAAATGCAACACCAAAACCATAGCAATAAGTTTCCGGACACAAGTGCTCTTGCACTTAACCTCTTGGCATAAATAAAATCGATGTCGGGGCTTAAATTA
The DNA here is from genome assembly GCA_028583015.1 of Wollemia nobilis. Classification (NCBI taxonomy): domain Eukaryota; kingdom Viridiplantae; phylum Streptophyta; class Pinopsida; order Araucariales; family Araucariaceae; genus Wollemia; species Wollemia nobilis. The sequence goes on along the minus strand of JAQPPZ010017218.1, from coordinate 10,056,340 downwards.
TCACTCTCCTACTTCCCCAAGAAGGCTATCATAGCCGGACCGCTCCACGGGAAGACAGGTTTTTGATGATTTCACCCCATTATGGCATCACCAAAAGGGTTAACACCCACCAAAAATAGGTCCAAAATGTCGAGAAATTGCACGTGCTTAAATGGTAAAAACATCTAAAGGCACCCTAACCTAAGTCATCTTGGGTCAAGCGACTCATCGCTTTTCTCATGAAGGTCATTCCCTCATCGATTCGTCGCTTGAGGGGGTAGTCACACTTAGTCACCAATCAACAAGCACACACCCAATCAAGGCAATGACATGCATTCAAAGAATCATTGACAAAGACAATCACGCTCCTGCTTGGGGCAATAAACAAGCAATCATTAAATTGATCAAACACTTGGCATTCCCGAAGCATGAACACAAGGTTCCCCCGTGGACAAAAGGTTACGCCCTTTGCCTAATCATGACTGATCAATGTCCAAGCTCAAGTCACACCTCACCAAAACAGGTTAACACTTGAAATCAAACTCCTTAGCTCGTCAGAAGCAAGGATTCAAGAATGCATGCCCTTTCCATACTTGGGGCATCAAAAGTTGGTTAGGTTACCAAGAAACCCTAATCATTGGTGCTTTGGTCATCTATTTTTGCTCAGACTGCGTCACCCGCAGCGCTTCCCAAAAAGGGGCATCTGTAGACACCAAAACAGCACCAATCCGATTAAGTGACTACAAACACTGATCGCATTGACATACACAGCTTTCAGGGCAGCCCTCAGAGGTCAAACAGTGGTCCTAGCCACTCACACAGTAGTTTAGAAGGTCGAAAAATGAGCAGAGCAAAGTTGGTCGCTTTAACAAGCCTTCATTAAAACAAAGTCAAAAGCAAGCCAAAGTCAAAGCAAGCCTTTAATCAAAAGCAAAACTTTAAACTTCAAGCCTTAAGCGAGAACAAATCTTAAGCAAACTTCAAATCTTAAGCAAACTTTAAAAGCAAAGGAGCTTTGGCCTTAGGTGTCACGAAATCGCGACGTCACGAAATCGCGACACCTAAGGCCCGAAGGGCAGCTTCGGCCGAGGGTGTCGCGATTTCGCGACGTCGCGAAATCGTGACACCTAAGGCCCGAAGGGCAGCTTCGGCCGAGGGTGTCGCGATTTCGCGACGTCGCGAAATCGCGACACCTAAGGCCCGAAGGGCAGCTTCGGTCGAGGGTGTCGCGATTTCGTGACGTCGCAAAATCGTGACACCTAAGGCCCGAAGGGAGCTTCGGCCGAGGGCGTCGCGATATCGCGACACCTAAGGCCCGAAGGGAGCTTCGGCCGAGGGTGTCGCGATATCGCGACGTCGCGATATCGCGACACCTAAGGCCCCGAAGGGAGCTTTGGCCGAGGGTGTCGCGATATCGCGACGTCGCGATATCGCGACACCTAAGGCCCCGAAGGGAGCTTTGGCCGAGGGTGTCACGATATCGCGACGTCGCGATATCGCGACACCTAAGGCCCGAAAGGGAGCTTCGGCCGAGGGTGTCGCGATATCGCGACACCTAAGGCCCGAAAGGGAGCTTCGATCGAGGGTGTCGCGATATCGCGACACCTAAGGCCCAAAGGGAAGGCTCGGTCGAAGTGTCGTGATATTGCGACGTCGCGATATCGCGACACTTTGGCATTTTGCGCTTTAACAGACTTGCGACTAGTCAAGGCGAATTTGACCAATTAAAAGCAGACACGTGGCGTCATTGCATACTTCAAAGCAATAAGGTATGGCCGCCACGTGGCGTCACTGCATACCCCTTTTTTTTGAAGAGACCCCGTGTGTCTGTAAGAACGGCGGACTTCACCAACTGCATTAATGAGACGAGCAGTTTCAACAACAAATCCAGTCCGAGGCCATGCCTCATAACTACTGATGTGAGTTCTTGGCGATAGTCTCAGTGCGAGCCATGTCTCATAATCACCTGTCAGGGGTCAAATCTCAGTGGCCCCTACGGATTTAGGGTTTGACATTAATATTTCAGAGGCGAAATCCTCTATAAAAACTAGCTCAATGCAATGTAAAGAGGACCGACGAAGCATTTTCGAAACGCAACGAAGTGCTGCTCATCTAGAGACCCGATTGCACCAGTTTGAGTTCACCTTCTTCACATCCAGAATCTCTTGCAAAATAGAGGTTGGTGGGTGGTTCTCAGAAGCGTGAATCTGATTTTCATACCCGACATTGGATCACAAGAATCCATTAATTTGACGACAACTCAACATAATAGATTTTGGGCCCTTCCTTAGTGGATTGGCGTCGAAGTCGAGTTTTAACGAGGCGGCCCGCTTGGGCACCCCACATCTTTTCGCTTGTTTGTTAGTTGCATGGTTAATTTGTTCTGTCACGCTTTACATTCGAATATATCCTTTATTGAATATATCCTACATTCTACGTTCTACGTTAAAGCTTCACGTTCGAATATGTCTGTCGTGCATTCTACACTTGCATTACGTTTTTAATCACGTGTTTATCAAATTCAGAAGACGTTTATCGAATATCATTGTGCTTCGGTAGTTCTTGTTGTCTCCCTAACCTGCAGGTAACCCTAGCATCTAAGCTTTTCATCACAAGCGAAGTCGTCTCACCTGGAGACGAATTACAGCAGGCTTCCACCGACTGTATCACTGGCAGCAGCCGTCGGTAAAGTTTTTTTTTGTTTTCTGTGAAAGTTGCAGGTTTGCTTAGGGTTATGCTGTTAGCACGCATTTTTCATTGATTTTGAGAGTCAAAACATTCTGTCCTTGTGCAATAGGTGCTACTAAACAGTTTTCTGTTTCTTTGAATGCAGGAAGAAGCAGCAAGAAACAAGGATTAATCAGCATAAGCGACGGCAACAGTGGCCCGCCCCTTTCAAATGTGGGCATGCGGAAGGGAGACTACTAAAGACAGATTGTGACCGAAACATGCTAATCCTCCTAGCCTTCAAAGAGGACGGAGAGAGATTGTAACCGGATCTGAAATTATATTAATAAAAAGGGTTGTGCTCCTGTTTCTTATTTTATGATTAATTCTGATTCGATCATGTTCATCTCATTTTATGCATAATCATTTGGTATCAAGTTAGTATTCTTTTATTTCTGGAATCTCATGCTTTCACATTGGACCACAATGCTCTCAATAAATGTGGAAAGTCATGGACCATCTTATGGTGATGAATCCAAAAATCCATATGTGGAAAGTGACCATGATGGGTGACAAGATAAGAAGTGGAAGACACCCTATCGAGTATGATGAGTCTTCATCTCAAAAACTCTATATGTAATGATTGAAAGCTAGCAGTCAAGTGCCACTATTGCTTTAGGGTTGATGACAGGTTTAGGTACCAAAGGAGGATCTTGATATGGTGTCTCTGGAAAGTGTCACTTATCCAAAGGATGCCAAAATTTATCTACAACCTAAAATGAGTGAGTACTATGATGCTTACTCATCGCTCTTTGTTACTCCTTTTGAGTCTTCTACAAGTCCTATGTTATCTTGCCTTGAAGGCTTTGTCGATGCTAAATTAAGGAAGAGACCTTATGTTGCTCCCCCATTTGTGCAATGGTGAAATAGGGCAAAGTCAAAGGAAAATTCTATGGAGCAAGTGGTTGTGTGTTCATAGATATACCTGAAATGATACCAATGGAATGGTTGGTATCTTTCTCATGAATTAGAGTGATGGGTTCCTTAACCACGAGCTCTTGTGATTTTTCAATTTATAGAAGTGAATATTCTTCTTTATCATGAGTCTTTGGAGGTGCTTGTTCTTTCTCTTGTGTGGGACTTATGCAAGTAGAAACCAAAATAAGTGCTTGACTTAATGGCTTATGAACTTACCTACAACTTAGCATCAAATTTGATGTGGGTGTAGTGCTTTGTATCAAATATGTTTTATCATGCAATTCCAAGGTGTATGTGTTATTTTTAGCATGATACACTACATTCCTATCAAATTGATAGGGTTTACCAAGCAATAGTCCACAACAATCCATCTCAGTGACATCACATATTACTTTGTCCATAAACTTATCACCAAAAGCAAAAGTCAAGGTGCAAGTGTATGTGATGTTAAATGTGGAGTCTACATCCTTCCACCCAAGTGCATAGGTTTGATGATGTGTATTTATGGGAAGCTTCAGCTTCTTGACTATGGACCTCATGATGAGAATCTTCTATGATTCATTATCTTTGATACAATCCACATAAAAATCATGCGTAAGGTGGGCTCTAGTGATAAAAAATGGTCATGATCCCCTTGTGCCAAAATATTCATCATGAGGGTAACTTTGTTTAGTTTACCCTTTAAAGTAGGATATTCTTCTTCTATCCCTGTAGTCACAATGGGACCATCTTGTGGTTCCTCATATGTAGGTTGTACAATTAGGGACTTCTTCTTCATTCTTTCAAAAGTAAAGCATTTAGACTTTGTATGACCATGCTTTTTATAAAAATCACAATACATTGAAGAAGAAGGATCTTTAGAGTGAGAAGAAGAATGTGCTTTAGGAGAAGTGGGAGGAGAAGAAGAATGAGGGGAAGCATGAGAATTGTTCTTCACCTTTTCCTAATGTTGATTCATGCCTTTGGAACTACTTTCCTATCAAGATCTGTAAGAGGCACCAACATTCTCCTCTATGAGAATGGCATGCTTGAATGCCACATCCAAAGTGAGAAAATCATTGAACTTGATTTCCCTAAAAATATGATCTTGCAATCCATGAGTGAACTTGTTAATCAAATCCTCTTTTGAATCTTTCACACCAAGAAGCACCCTTAGCCTATTGAATTGAAAAATGTAGTTAGCAACTGACATACTATAGGCTTACCTCAATCTATACCACTTGGTCATGAGGTCACTTTGGTAATTTGGTGGAAAAAATGTGTTTTTCAGAATTTGGATCAATTCTTTCCAAGTCATGATAGCATTATGGCTTTGTATTTCTACAACAATTTTTTTTTAAAGCTTGTGAGTTTCACTGTGGCAAAGGCAACTTGGTCATCTTCAGGAATTTCAGCATAGGTGAACCAAGTTTGCATATATAAAATCCATGTAGAAAAAACATCAGGATCCCTTGATCCCTCATACAATTTGACCTCACATTTTTCTTTATTAGCATGGTTGTGATGAATTTTGACCTCACCAGGAGTTAATTGGACAACAATATCTTTCACTTTATCTACCAAAATATCTACTACAATAGTAAGGTTTTCCATTTTTGTTTTGATATCAATAGTCATTTGATTATGTGTATATTCCAGACTAGGAGGATTCCAAAATGGTTGCAAGAACTATCTAGGCTCTTAGGAACAAATTTTAAGGTTTCCTAATGCACAAATTTGCCTAGATTTACAAAAAAATTACCTTCTTATTTACAAAAATGGGGCTATTCTAGTGCTTTTACAAATTACATAAATTTGCAAATTACAAAAATTAGCATTAAATTTCAGAAAATAAGCCCTTAAAAGTGTAAAAATTTAGCTTTTTGGAGGTAGAAATTCATCAATTTTGCAAAAAAATGTTGAAATTTTACAAAAAATTGAAAAAAATGGTTTTCACTTTTGCAGCAGGTTGGCGCTCAATTTTGAATTCAAAAATTTGAATAGTGGCGAAAAAGCTATCGTTGGCGAGAAAAATTGCAATGTGCGCCAAAAAAATGTTTTTGAACTAGCACGCGGTGCATAGGGCCGGTCAACTGCCTATTGTCAACACTGTTGGTCATCGCCAGACAACATGAAGGTCATATAATCAATACAAAATTTAAATTTATGTGGTGTCATAAACTGCCAAGTGTACCCCCATCAGTAGGGTAAGCATCTTTTAAGGGTGAGATCACTTACTTGGCCAATGTGAGCACCGTATGGGGCTCACATTAATATTAATGTGCCTTAACAATTTTAAACCCTTGCGCTCCCAATAGCGTGAAGTATGTGGGATTAAAAATCTTGAAGAAATAAAATCAAACTTTGTCCTCTCATCAAAACCCATGTGAATCTGCCAAAAATTTTGAATGTCATCGATAGTATGGATTTTTTATCGAAACTCATTGTTTCGCACTAGAAATCAAAATTATTTGTCAAAATAATGTAGAATTTCATCGCTAATGTTGAGTATTGCTAGAAATTCACTGAGTAATAGGCTATAAATATTGAGAAATTGATCTTTCCATCAAAATCACTTGAAACATCAAAAAAACCATTGAGAAACGGTAAAACTTGGTCAGATAACACCAAATTATGTCAAGAAAATGTTGCTACCTCATCGAAATCACAGAATATATGCCAGAACAAAAAACCTTGATGTCAAAATTTTTAAACCATAAGACTCATCGGAGTTCATTTGAAAACGAGGATTTCTTGTCAAAAATGAAAGCATCCACTGGAACAACTGAGTTTGACATGTGTCTTGGTCTGATTAGGGTTTACAAACCTTAGAAAATTTTCAATTTTATGTTAAATATTCTTTGGCTATGTTTCCTTCAACTCGTGGTCTGTGCATGTGTAAATTTTGCTACGTTTTGCAGAATAGACTACGATCTTGTTCAAGAAATCAATCAGAGATTGGGGGGTAGTGATAGGGTCATTCCTACTCTGCTATCTATTTCTGCAAGTAGAGCGGTCCATTCGCCAAATAATTCCATCGTGGATGGTGGTCGGAGGTAATGTCTTCCCCTGCTTGATGGATATGGTGACTGCAATCAACCTTGGTGTAGGGTTGTTCCAAGTATAAAGTGATGTTATCTGGCTGGCCAGTGGAGGGCCCACCAGAGGGAGAAACACTGATAGAGAGTTGTCATCGGTCGATCGGTAGGTTCCAAGCTCTGGTGGTCGATCGGGCATCGGTCGGTGCTGGTCGACAGTGGGGAAACCACCTAGAATCGAGGTTGGCCAGTTGTAAATTAGGTAATTCATGCTCGATTTGGTATATTAATGTCTGAGCCTTAATAAAAAATAATAATTAATATTTAAATATTAATTATTAAGGAAACTTTAGTTTATCCTCCACTTTGTCTTACAACTTGAGGACAACAAGTTCAATTTTGCTCAAATTTGAACCACTTTCCATGCAAAGGGGTAATTCACTCAACTCTGTTCTCCCTGAAGGAAATTTTTTGAGCCAATATCTTGCTCCAATTGCACTTCCATTCACCTTTGACAACTATTTCGGTAATCTGGTGCTCTCTCAGCAAGGAGTGCAAATGGCTCCTTTTGGTCAAAATTTTGGCCTCAAACCTTGCAACCGCCCTTCAAATATATCATGATCTCTCTGATATTCAAGGTAGACATTAATCTGTAAACAAGAAAAAATTTCTTCCCCTCACAAGGCAAGTAGGTTACCCTTTGGTTTTCTATCAGGGGTTTTTGGTTCAGGGGTAAATTCTACCCTCAGCCACCTCTGAAGCTTTATAAAAATGATGTTGCGATTGGCCTCAAGCCAATTTTACGCAAGCACATACCTAGGATCTAATGCACTAGTTGCAAAACCCAAGTAGACACCTAGAAATGAAGTGGAAACTTGCCCTCCTTGCAAAAAATTATCCTTCAGCTCTGATTACCAGTGATATGGAAATACCAAATGTGAAGTTGGTTTATTCATTAGTGCAATCAAATATATAGAAGCTACAATGGAATCACGTGGTTACAGTGGTTGTAACAATTTGCCAAACATGGCCAACCACTGTAACTAATAGATAACAATCTGCTAAACATGGATGCCAACTAATTTCTAGAAGATAAAGGACAACTCTAACAGTCTAACTAAGCATCCTAACAAATAACAAACATATTTCCAACATGGGTATACTATACCTCACGTAAATACAAAGTGCAAGAAATAGGAAATATCTAATGTGGGCATACTATGTGATACATAATACAATTCAATATAACTTAGGATTATAAATAAACCTAAGGTAATATAATATCCTCGACAATCCTTTTACAATCAGATCCTACAAAAAATTGTTAGAAACCTGCATGACCCTACAAAATTTGTTAGAAACGTTTAGGGACCTATCTCAATCGAACCCCTTGTAAAACAGACAAGAAACTAAATAAACTAAGTTAATGCATCATAAAAGTTGTTGGAAATTACTAGAAAATAATAAAAATAGTAAAATGGAGGTGCTTACCTAGTTTTGTGTTCTACTATAGGTTTTTGTAACAAACTTTTGTCTTTTTCTAGGTTCACAAGTATCCTTGCAAATCTGATTGGTTTTTGGGTTCGTAAGTGTCCTTGTGAATTTGACTATGCTATATTACTTAAAATGGGATGAAAATTGGTGTGAACCTTCCTCCAGTTGTCAAGAACCTACCCTCAAAATATTTTGGTAATCCAAGTTTAGATGATAAATTCATGACCAAAATAGTGAGGGTGATTTTGGTTGGATTTGCAAGTCTCCTTGCAAATCTGGCTGGTTTTTGGGTTCGCAAGTATCCTTGTGAATCTAACTATGCTACTTAGATAGATTTTTGCCTTTTTGGGAGGGTCCCTTTGGTGTTTTTGGAGCTCCCATCCATGTTCGGTCACCATTAAAACTTACAATGGGAATCAATATGCAATACAAAAAGGGTGCAAAAGAGGGCTTAAGTCACCTCCATGGTGGTTAATGGCAAGTGAGGGCTTAGGTGGCCTCTAGAGGAATTTATGCATAGTTTGGGTATGTAAAATGGGTGATGATCAAAATAGAGGAAAAGATCCTCTATTTATAGAATTTTCCAAGGTTAGGGGGGGTTGAGGTGTCCCTTGAGGTATCCCCTAAGGTGTCCTATGAGGTGTCCCTTGTGAAGTGTCCCCTAAGGTGGCATAGGGTGGCATGTCTCATAAGTGCATTTGGGTGAGATAAGTCCACATCTATCCACATGCAATAAATGGGCATGGGTGATCCATCCCTCATAAATGCATGGGTGGAGAAAAGTATCCAAATATCTTTTATGGCATGTTGAGGTGGAAGGCTTTATGTATATGTGGGGATGTGGAGAGGAGCAAGGGTTGAAGTTTTAGCCATAGTTGGATTAACCATGGGTTTGGGGTTGACCAAGGTGAGGTGGAAGGTGACTCACCCATGCTTTTAATGCTTTGAAAGCCAAAAGTCTTCAAAAGTCATTTATGAATTTAAATGATCATGGGGAGGTGTGTGTATCAAGGGTCAAATTTAATCATGATTAGGTTGATCATAGGTTTAGTTGAGGTCAAGTGGGTTCAGTGGAGGCTAGGCTAGTCAAAGAGTAGACTAGGTGAGGTGGACATGAGTTAGGTTGACCATGGGTTGGGTTTGACTATGAGGTGGATTTTGACCAAGGTTAGGCTAGAGTGAGCTAGGCTTAGGTGGCAGGTGGACTAGTCAAAAGGTAGACTAGATGAGGTTTCCCTAGTTTAGGCTAGAGGGGTGGTTGCATGGTGACTAGGGGCTTAGCGTAGGAAAGGACTAAAGTGACCAAAGGGGACTTATAAATAGTATTTTTAATAAGTGAATAGTGTTTACCCAGGTATTGTAGGTGAGTTGGAGAGGAGAGGGCAATCCTCCAAGGGAGGTCCCAGGTTCAAATCTCGACCCTACCAAAAAGTTGAATTGGGTATCAAAAATCCAATTGATAATGTTGGTGCGGGCAGAATTGGGTGCGGCTCCTAGATGACTTTGACAGTGTAGAACCCCCCGTTCGTGGTCTCTCAGACCAAGACGGCCCTGCAAGGGGATTTTCGCTTAAAAAAAAAAAGTGAATAGTGTTTTTAGACTAATTTATGCAAATTTTTTAGGTTTCGCAAATTGATCAAGCATTATAATGGGATGAAGAGCAATGTGTAATTTTTAGATGTCTATAACCACATGACATATTTATCTGTTTTTTTAATGTATTTTATTAATTCTTTAATATCCTTTTTCAATCAAAATAATAATAATTTAAATATTATAATGAAACAAAATTTAATCATAAAAATATTAAAAAATTCCTTAAAACATTAATATCTTATTTTTAATAAAATTATTATTTTTTAAATATAAAACTTAAATTACAATACTTTATAAAAATATATATACTTAAAATAATATTTGTTTCAAGCTTCTGCAAGTAGCAAGCTTGAATTTCAAGATACTAAAAGTTGATATTATCCAAATATATAATATTTTAAATTATTTCAATCATATTCAATGTCATATCCAATCATTAATTTCAATTGAAAGAAAAGGTTCAAATGCATGGTATTTTCCATGCTTCTTTCCCTTTCAAAGGTTAAAAATATCTTAACCTTGGAAAATACGCCCAATGTACATTTGTTTTTTTTTAATAATAAGATGTGAAGTATAAGTGTAATCATAGCCATCCATATTTTTATGATTCAAAATTAGACTTTTTAATAAAAGTTTAAAAATAAGATATTTTAAATTATTTTAGTAAGAATATTTTTGAAAATATAATAATATAACTTAAATAAAACAATGGTTAAATGGTATTATTGATAAGGAATAATAGGGATTTTTTTAAAGATTTGGTTAATGTAAGAAACTCCTACAACCAAGAAATAATAGGTATATTATTCATACAGAAGGCATATAGTTGTTCGGGGCAAGGCTTCTGGTATTGGTAGTCGTGCTCCTATAGTTGGCCCCTCTCTTAGGAATGATTCGTCTCATATGACGATTGATTTTGGGCATGTGGACGTGGACCCTATAACGAACAGTGTGGTGGAGGGTAATGGTACCTGCAAGTCCAAACGTTTACGTAATAAGAAGCGTTAGGATGATGGTTCTTTCCCCCTCTCTCCCCTTCTTGATTTTGATGTTCTCCCGAGAGATTGTCATAGGGAAAAATTTGTTGATGAGGTTTATGCCCCGAAGGACAACCAAGATAAAAAATGCTATGTTTTTCATAATCTGAAGCTCATTGAAATTAATCAAAGGAAAATCTGAGGCTCGCTGAAGACGGTGTTCTACTCTGAGATTATTTCCCGTTTGGCTGCTACTGTTGCTCAAGAGGTGGGTATGTTAGGGTAGAATCGTCTTATTTCTTCACTCTGTACTTGCTCTTAGGTCTTGGTTTTGTGCAGTTTATTTTTGGTCTGCCCCTCTTTTTTTGGTGGGGTGTTTAGTTTTGGTCTTGTTCGTCTAGGTGAATTTTTTATTATACAGGTTGTGGGAGTCCTTTAAAACCCTCTTTCTTATTAATAGTACCAAAAAAAATAATAAGACATATAATATAAAATAAATTTAAATCTTTTAAAATGATTGGTCACGATATATTATTCATAGAATAAAAATAAGAAAGCATATAATCTAAAATAATTATAAATCTTTTAGAACGGTCGGTCACAACATGTATATGCCACCTTCTAGAATTTGCATAGGTTAGTTGACGGACTATGATATTGGTTGGTGGTTTTGACTAAACGCATCTAATGCTTACAAATGTATGCTTTGAGAATCAATGAAATCAATCAAGGATTTTGAGTTTTTAGTCTCCAAATCCATAACAATCATAGCTTTCACAAACCTTTTAACGATAGTTACAACTATATTTAAAAGTAATTTTCAGTTTTTTAAAGGAAAATATATTTAGTTTATAATTATAATGACATTGAATTTAGTTTATGATTAAATAGATTGCATCAATTTGTTTTTTAATTTCTATTGTACTAAGTATTATAATATTGTATTTTTCTTATGATTAAAGATCAATTTAATCGATAGAATATATGATTTATATATTAAACATAGGATATTTGACGTGGAAGATAACTTACATAATTAATTAGTACCACCTATAAGTGATATTACAGAAGTGAGGACGTACTACTTGGTTGGTGATCAAATGAATTTCAATAGACTAAGGATAATATTGCAAGTGTAAAATATATTCTAAAATATAATACTCTTATATGAAGTAGGACATGTCATTAGATCACTTGAGACAACCACATTTTAGGACATGTCATTATATCACTTGAGACAACCATATTTCAAGGTGTAGGACATTTTACTCTACAGAGGTATAGTAACAGATGAAAAAAAAAGGCAAAAAGAATTAGAAGTCTTGGGTTCTTGGTTCTCCAAATTATCGATGGAAGAATCTCTATACCATATCTATAGAATGTGGTTCTTGGTTCTCCAAATTATATATGGAAGAAGCCCTGTACCATATTTATAGAATGTGCAAAATAGTTGAAAGGTTAGGTGCATCAACTCACACTAATACTTTATTATATTATGAAACAACCAAGAATAAGTTTCTTGGTTGTTAGTAAACCAAATATCAGTTTGTGGGGCCTTCGATAGGTTGAATCCTATATAATTAACTAGGTTGAAGTCTGCAACAAATACCTGATAGTGATACATAGTTTATCATTAGTCGATTTTGCCATCTTATATAGATGCCAAATAGATGGGGCTTAAGTAGTTTCAACACCAAAGTTAAGGTTTGGTGTTAATATAATCTTGGTGCCAACCACCAACCTATCTCATGAAGAGTCCACATAAACACCAATGGTTTGAAGTGGCTTTTACATCATACCTTGAAACCTCTCACCAAATCTTTATTTTACTTTTGGCTTTACATCATACCTTGAAAACCTTTTACCAACTCTTTATTTTGCTTGTATCAACTTATTGTATTATAGTAGTACAATCTAATTAAACTATAGTTGTAATGACTAGTCTTATTACCTTACCTTACAACTTATTCAACAATATGTTAATTTTATTTTTAAATTTGTTAATTTAAATTAATTTAAATTTAGTTTGTAACTAAGTCTTATTTTATTTATCTTCTAATTTATACTATAAAAATTATCATAATACTCTAGTCTCCTTAGATTTATAGTAACTATAGTTAATTTAAGGTTTAGCTAAAGTGACCCATCATTTTAGCTTACCTTACAACATATATTGTAAGGAACACAATAGTATATCAATTCCTTTAAGCTTCAACTAGAGAGGTTAAATTAATTGCAAGGTTTATTATAAAGTAAATTGCAATGCTCTCTAATTAGAGTTGTGTTGAGTGGGTTAACTTTTATTCCAAGATGTATTAACATTTTTAAGCCTCAACAGAGGCAATGACATGACTGACTTCTCCCACCACTCATTAACACTTTCTTTAAGTCACTTAAATTCCAAGGTAAACCTCTTACAACTTGTCTTAACCTACTAATGAGTTATATCCTGAAGAACACAAGCTTATACTGAAAGGGGGGTGAACAGTATAAGATAAAATTTTCTCTTTTCTTTCCAAAGAAATAACTTCAAGTAATAACAATGCAATAATGAAACAATGCACAAATCACCACACACATGATAGACAAAGCTTTATGTAGAAACACCCTCTCGGGAGAAAACCACAATAAAATATTGCTTATAAATTTCTTCAATAAATTTCATGGGCACCAACCCACAAGAGACACCAATCCCCTATACAAGTTTGTGGACACCAATCCACAGGAGACACAAATATCCTATACAAGTTCATGGACACCAATCCACAAGAGACACCAATCCCCTTGCTCAAGTTTGTGGACACCAATCCACAAGAGACACCAATCCCCTTGCTCAAGTTCTTGGACACCAATCCCCTAGCTCAAGTTAGTGGAAACCAATCCACAGGAGACACCAATCCCCTTGCTCAAATTCATGGATACCAATCCACAAGAGACACCAATTCCCTTATTCAAGTTCATGGACACCAATCCACAAGAGACACCAATCCCCTTGCTCAAATTCGTGGACACCAATCCATATAAGATAACAATACCCTTGCTAAATTTTGTGGACACCAATCTACGGGAGACACCAATCCCCTTGCTCAAGTTTACTCCAAAACCTGCTTACAAAACTTGCTCAAATCTACTCCAAAACCTACTTACAAAACCTGTTCAAATCTGCTCCAAAACCTACTTACAAAACCTGCTCAAATATACTCCAAAACTTGATCATAAATTTTCTTACAAATTTGATCTATAACCCTTGCACATTTACTCCCAAATTCAATCATAACCAATATACAAATCTACTTACAAAACTTGATCAATAATGGCATCAATTTCTTCACCTTTGCTTTCCTCAACTAAAAGCAATTCAGACATATTCTACCCAAAATTATTTTATCTTCATGAACATATAGAGAATGATATGCACTAATGTAGTAAGCTTCAAATGGCCAATCTGTTCTTCACATTCATTAAGTCTGTAGCTTCTACATGTCTCACATTTATTACATTTTAAAGGTAGCTCAAGTCTAGCTTAGATAACTTACTTGTGTGTTGACTTGGATATGCTAATACCTTGCTCTTCTTCCACTATCATGTGTACCTTTCCTTATTTTTGAGATGACTAAATTGTCCTTCCTCGTTAATTGAATTATTGGGTGAATATGTGAACTTAATTCGCTTACTCTATTCTTTGAAACCTTGACTTGTTCCAAATATGTGCCCTTCAAATCTACCTCAATAATGATGATCTTCCTCTTGCATGTGCTTTTCAAATCTGGTCAATAATTCACTTTTTCCTTTCTTGATTTTAATATCAAATCCACCACTTTAAACCCTCATCACATATTTTAAAACATACAAAATAAAGCTTAAAATAACTCCTTATATATCCCTTTCAAAACTTATAAAATAAAGCTTTATTACCAACAAAAACTCCTTATATCTCTCTTTTATATAATACAAAATAAAACTTTATAAACACAAATCCTTATATATCCCTTTTATAGAATTTGTAAAATAAAACCTTATAATATAAATCCTTATATCTCCCTTTAAAAAATTTGTAAAATAAAATAAAACTTTATAATCACAAATCCTTATATCTCCCTTTTATAAAATTTCATGAAATAAAACTTTATAAATACCTTGCACAGTCACGGATGAGATTCGATTCCCTGACCTCTAGAAGCACAATGCCCTAACACGGGCTTGTGATAAACTAAGCTATTGTAGTAGGTGAAACCAAAAGGGTGCAAGAAAATATTTATCTCCTTATTGTGATGTCTCAAATTCTTAAGCAAAATAGACGTCGAAGAGATTCGACCCTCTAAGCTCCTGCATAGCAATGTTCCACATGAGCTAGGCAATCAACTGGTATACCCCAGCAGATGAAACCAAAGGGGCGTGATATGATATATGAATTTTTCTTTGTGCTCTCTAAAATAGCAAAAACCATAGCAAAACAGGGACCGAGGGGATTCGACCCTTACACCTTCTGCACAGTAGCGCTCCACATGAGCTAAGCAACCGATTGGGCTACCCCAATGGATGAACCAAAGGGGCATGATGTAATATTTGACTTTGTATTTCGCTGCCACCAAATTTGTGATACTCTCCTCCATCTTCTACTTGTTGCACATTCTCACCCAAAGGATAATCGAATGCAATCAACCTTAGCCGAAGTGAATTAATTGACCTTATCAATATGCTTTTGTCTTTCGTGCCCAAGGAGATCGGCAAGATTTAAATATTTGAATTTTAATTTCTTTTGCATGGTGTACTCAAGGAGGTTGACCCATAATAATATTTAAACCTTTATACATTTAAATTATATTTAAATCCTTTGATTTAAATATACACCTCCCATTTTAATATTTAAATATTTCATTTAAATATTAAAGCACCCTTGAAGATATCTGCCTTGAACTTCAATGTCAACTCATCATTTCAACTTTGAAGATATTTCTGCCTTTGATATCAACATTTCATCCTTAAAGATATTTATGACTTTGATATCAATGACAACTCAGTATTTCTTACAAATCCAAGAGTATTATTGATTTCCTTATATCAAAAAATAAATAAATAAATTGATTTCTTTATATTGTGAATTTCTTTTAGAAATTTTAGAGGGTTGGCTCCTACCTAGATGTTAGGTTACTATTTGGATGTTGGGTTGATCTTGGATGGGTTTCTCATGAAATTATTTTTGCTAAGAGTTGGCCCTCCCATATTTAGCTTTCTAGATGGGAATGTATATGTGAGATATGCTAAGGAAAATTGTGTTTAAGAAGGTCTAGTCAAAAGTTTGTATTTTTCAATGCAAGGACTCCCAAAACATTTTTATGGAGTGAAAATTCTCTAGAGATCTAGCTAATCAATATTTTATTTATAATTTTCTAAGTTCCTCCCATTGTGCCATGTCTAGCCAGAATGGGTGCAACAGTGGCAGTTTTATGGTTAAAAAAAAAAGAAATTAGAATCTGGTTTCATGCCCTGGTGTTTGTAATTATGATAGGAAGTGCTTCATTGGTATTCACATCCCTAAGACTAATGACAATATAGTTATTTATTAGAATAGTGAAAATATTGCTACCTCAAAGTCGTGATCTTAATCATGCTTACTGAAAATAGGTTTGATTACAATGCTCATTTGATGAGGTATGGGTTTGTTGATAAGCCACATGGTGTCTGGGTGCCAATTGGT
Source organism: Wollemia nobilis (assembly GCA_028583015.1). Lineage (NCBI taxonomy): Eukaryota > Viridiplantae > Streptophyta > Pinopsida > Araucariales > Araucariaceae > Wollemia > Wollemia nobilis. The sequence continues at coordinate 10,039,934 of JAQPPZ010017218.1, read as the reverse complement.
CAAAATTCGGTAGTGGCTTAGGATTTATCATGTTGTTTTTGGAATGGAGTGCTTCCTCTTATTTTTAGGCCCCTCTCCTCAATAATATTGAGCCTCAACTACATTTCTTGCCCAAAGCGAACATGGCAAAAGAATGTTGCGTATGATATGGTCATTTTCTTAATTGGAAACTTGTGTTATGGACCAACAATTTAGCTTTAGATATAGAGGAAAACATGGTTATACTCAGATGTATGAAGAAGCTATTTCAATATGTCACATGAGAGAACATGTCATTTCAATCATTATAATTTTTGGTCTAAATAGGATATGTTTATGGTTTTAAAAGAAGGGGAGTAAAGAGTTTTCCAGATTCATGGCATTGCTTTAGATTGTGATCATGGGAGGTGATATGTGTAGATTGGAACCAACTAATATGTCAATTGAGAAATATGTATATGATATTTTGAAAAAATGTAGCCTTTTTTAGTGTATCAAGAAGTTTGATGGGCATGATAAATCTTTGTCATTTCAATTTTCCCATTCTTGGATGGAAGGAAAGGTAAAAGTGGAAGGTATTGAATTTATGGTCAACACAATGCTAATTGTTGAAGTGACATAATTAGTTGTGAAAGGTGAATGTATCAACCATGAAAAGCATTCCTTGGCTAGGGAATTGAAGAAATTTTTGGAGAAGAATGAAAAAACCAAAAATATTGAAAATGGTGTTTTGAGATATTCTCTTTCCAAACCTTGGGATAGGGTGGTAATCATTAACATGAGATCACTCTGGATAGGAAATTTAGCATTGTTCATAGCTTCCATGTGGCGTTCTTAGATCATCTTTGTCATGAAAAGAGGCTCAATATTCCTGCATTTTTGCTTTGCTCAATTGAGAAGTCCATGGGGGATATTCAATGTGGGAAAGCCTCCAAGCCTTTACATTATGGGCTCCTAAAATTATTTTTTACTCATGTGGCTATGAAAAGAGATCTCCAAAGTAAATTGATACTGGGTTTGGACTATGACTTCCCTTAAATTTTGAAGGAGTGTGTTCGCACTTCAAAGAAGAAAAGATCTGGTGAGATTCCCCCTATTTATGAAGATAAGGAGGAGGAGCTGAAGGATGACTCCTTTGATTATATTCCTAGTACAAAGTCTAATAACCACAAGAATGATGTTGAGCAGTTCTCTGCTCCTCAAGAGGAAATCAATTCTTGTATGAATATGAGATGCTCCAAACAACTAAAATGGCCTCAAGAGCAGAGTAAGAAAGTGGATGTCACCCTCCATGTCGTCTTTGACTATGACTTAAAGAATTGATGGCTTTTAAAACCTTAATGTTAATATAAAACTCATAGGATAAATTCCACAGGATAAAATATAATATAGCCATAATACAATAAGATCAAGATAATGGTGTAAGAAGAAGAATATGAGCAAATTAATATGTAAATCAAGGCTTGTAGTATATCAAATAACGTTCATTAATAAACAACAATATGAATGTGATAGCCTAAATCATACATGTATGAAGTATGTACCACAACTTACAATATTAATTGCTCATAATGTATGAAATATTTATTACTCCTCTTTCTCTTACAAATATAGCACTTGAATCTCTACAATTGATAATTGTATGATAATATTGTGTTGGACACAAATCTGCCTAAGTACAAGATTTCATCACTTGTGCGCCCTAGACTCGGCCAACATTGAAAGGCCGAGAGAAAGAGAAGTCTCTCGGGCCAATCTCCAGAGAGGTCTGGCTCCCAAACTAATCTAAACTGGTTTCAAGATAAGGATGCAGGAAAGAAATGGGAAAATGCGAAAAGAAATGGAAATAACAGAAAGAGATGGAAATATGGCCGAAGACGATAGTTAATGGGGAGAACAACCTCAAATAGCAAATAACCTCAACTAGATCCTGAAGCTAAGCAGCAACTAACTCTTAGAATGCATATACAGAAACTGGATCAAGTATTCGCCGTAAGTTCGCTTCCAATTGTACTCCAAACATTCAAATGGAAATACAGCCAAATCCGAACAATGAGAATTTAACTTATATTAACACTGGACTAACAGAAGTGACTCAGACAGAAAGCAAAACTTGAACAACAATTTGGATCACCAACTCCAAAAGACACTAAGAATAGAGCAAAATGCATCTAGGATTTTTGTTTTAATTTTTGCAAAAAGGTCCTCCTCCTCTTGCTTGAGATTTTACATTGGTATTTATAGAGGTCTTTCCTCTTTCTTTCGTATTACAAAATTTAATACATGAAACATATTTTGAAGAAACAATCCCCCTTAATCTGTCTCGGAGAAATGACAGTCCCTGTTTTCATGGATCAAAACTAAAAATTAAACAGAAACAAGGGACTATATTTCTTCATTAAATGACCATTATCAGGGGAAGCTAGAAGTTGTTAGGAGATAACGAACAAGAGCTTTTAATACTGGAGGCGTCTTTAATTTTTGTGGCATCAAAAACTGCCTCATGTTCTTCCATCTTGCACACATAGGTAAACATCAACATTTAATCTTGGAGACTCTTTGATCACGATCTTAAAATTAGTTGGAGAGCTTTTATTTGATCCCTATCTTCTCCTCATGTTCTCCTATGCAATTCTAAAAGAAAAATGCGAACTGAACTGTATTGGGCCTTTGTTATTGCTTTGATCGCGAAAATGTGATAGGTCACGAAAATGCGACATGTCACGAAATTGCGACACTTTTACCTTACTGCTTTCTCTTCCGCCACTAGTCATGAAAATGCGACATGTCATGAAATCGTGACAATTTTCTCTGTTCAGCTTTGTCTCCATGACATGTCGCAAAATTATGACATTCTCCTCTATTTTGGCTTCTTCGCTACTCCTTATCGCGAAAATGTAACATGTCATGAAATCACGACATCTTTCACTCGACGCTAGTTTGTCTGCTTTATCACCGTGAAAACGCGACAGGTCGCAAAAATACGACATGTCACGAAATCATGACGTTTTTTCCATTTGGCTCTTCTGTCTTCAACATCTCGCGAAATCGCGACGTGTTTCTCCATTTGGCTTTATCTCCACAATATGTTGCGAAATCGCAACATTTTCTGTCTCCTTGTACTTTGCTGCTTTTCAGTCATGAAAATTTGACATGTTGCGAAATCACGACATTCCTTACTATCTGGCTACGTCCGTACTTGCTCCTCGCAAAAACGCAACATGTCACGAAATCGCAAAATTTCTCCGCGCTTTGCTCTTCCTGTCCAACATGTCGCAAAATCGCGACAATTTCTTGCCTTCTCTGTCTTTGTCGCTTCCTTCCACGATATCGCGACAAGTTTCTCTGCTTCGCCTCGTTTCCAAAAATGTCGCGATATCGCGACATCTTTCTTCCACCTTGTGTTTATCTTCATCCCTTTCACGATAACGTGACATGTCGCGATATCGTGCCATTCCGTACCATTTGCTCCTTTTTTGTTTTTCTATCATGATATCACGACAAGTTTCTCTGGCGCTCTTATTTGCTGCTATATGTCACGATATCGCGAAATTTTCCCATCACTCTGCTCTGTTGCCACTGCAAGTCACAAAAATGCGACATGTCGCGATATCACGACAATTTTCAATTTAGTGCTCCCTCACCGCAACAAGTCGTGAAAATGCGACATGTCGCGATGTTGCGACAACTTTGCCGTTACTGCTTCCTTTTGCGGCTCCTAGCATGAAAACCCAACATGTCGCGATATCGCGACAGTTTTACTCCCTTGCTTTCGTGGGTTGTTTTAGCCACGAAAACACGACAGGTCGTGAAAATACGACATGTCGCGATATCGTGACATTTTCTATACTTAGCTGATTTCTGCATTTGGACGTCGCAAATATCGCGACATCTTTCACTTACTGTGCTTAAACACAAAACTTGTAGAGATTTTTGTATTTTCCCTTTCAAAATTCTTGGAGGGACAAACAGAAGAATGAGTATCTCTACAATTTGTGCATTCTCTTGCATGATTAGTAACAACAAAAACAATGTGGCAAAAATGCCAACATATTGTTACATATGATGTTCCTCCATGGAGTAATATATAACCATAGTAGAATGACTCTTTTGGCTATTTTACTATTCCTTTCCATATGCCAAGTCTTATGACTCTTAGCTTCTCTACTTGACACTTGCATACATGTGACTCTATCTTGTATGCACACCTAGACATGACTCTTCACTTTGCACATTCTAATCTAAGGATACTTGTGCACACTTACATATAAGACACTTGTGCACATAAACTCACATTACACTTACACAATTACTCACCTAACACTTGTACATCCTGCACATTACATACTTACATAACACTTGTGTATTTCATGCACATTATTATATTACATAAAATATTACTCACACTCTAAACTAAGACTCAACCCTAATCTAATATTTACAAGATGTACCATGAAGATACAATGGGGTACATTAGCATGTACCAAATAATGTAATATACTCCAACAAGAATTTGGATGGGATGAATCCCAAAATCTAGTAGTGCAAGGTGTTCACTAACAAGAAGCCCCCTTCTCCACTAAGAAAGAAAGTTATGGAATCTGATTGTTTGATGGGTGAAACTTCGACCAAGATGAAGGGAAAAGATTACTATTTGGACCTCTTTTTTTTTTGGTTGCGTAACAATTATGAAATAATTAAGGATATGAATAAATCAATGCTTAGGATTAATAAAATGGTGGGAATGATGATGGAGGATATGGCCACCCACCTGAAATATGTAAAGAAGAAGACAATGGATATTTGTTATAGAGAGGAGTTGGATCCTCTTGGGAAAATACCCAAAGGCAAGAATTGAGCTTCTATGCATTGCCTCTCAGCTTTGTCCTTTTTCCTTCTCACTTGTGATGTTTTGATCCAGTGTTGTTTTTGTGTCTTTCTTAGTTGTATTAGATTTATGTCTTTGTCTTGATGGATTAATGCTTGTTTTTTTTTGTTCTTTTGCTCCTTTCGCACCTTTTAGAGATCTTGATTACCTATTGTAAAAGGTTTAAGGTCCCTTTCAAAACTATTTCTTGACCAATAAAAAATAAATAAATAAAATTTACATGTACTCTTCTTACCATTAACTAAAATTTCCATCTGCTAAAATTTATCAAGAATATATATATATATATATATATATATAAAATAACCATAATTTTTATTAAACAAAACTTAATTAATTTTTTTAAATAATTAATTTTTTATAATTAAAATTTAAATAACATACCAACCATATATCATTAAGATATACTAAAATAACCATAAATTTAAATAAACTATCTGGTCGAAAAAGAATAAAATTAAACCTAAACCAAACTATTAATGAACGCAGGTTAATGCTAGTTCGAATATAGCACGATCGGTATACGTTCACGTCTAATAAAAGCTACATCTGGTGATGAATCAGATGAGTGAACGAAGGTTAATGCTAGTCCGAATATAGCACGATCTATATATGTTCACGTCCAATAAAAAGCTACATCTAGTAATGAATCAGATGAAAGGTTTTTTTTCTAAAAGAGATAAAGGTTTTTCTTTAAAAAAAAAATAGGTTGGTTGTTCACGTAATTTATATCAAGGAATCATTAGTTTTGTTAAGTAATTATAACTTATGCAATTGAACTATACAAGTCTACATAAAAAAGAAAGCAACAACCATTAATTGCGTTATCCAATTTTAGATCGACAGGGAGGGTTACTTATCAAAGCTCAGCCTTGCTAACAATAAGCAACTTTGGTTTGTTGTGATTTCAAGCATGAAACACTTACTAACCTAAATAAAACAAGGAAGACTTAAAAGGAATTTAGATTGAGAGGGAGGGTTACCTATCAAATCTCAGTCTTACTAACAATAACCAACTTTGGTTTGTTGTGATTACAAGCATGAAACACTTACTAACCCAAATAAAACATGGAAGACTTAAAGGATCAATGTCTTGATTATGGTCTTTCACTTTTAAAAATAATTACAAAAAACTAATAAGATGTTTTATTATTAATATAATATTATTATATTTATAATTATATGTTAAAATTTATTTAAATGAAAAAATAATTAATAGTAGTAATATTATTGAATATGTATTGTGGGAGTTACATTTTGGTTATTTTGCCTTTCTTATTGCTTGTGGTAGTTCTCGTTAGAAAGAAATTATAGAGTCTTCTATAATAGATCTAATGACTATCAAACTGTATTTTTTTGTGTCATCACCTTTGTCATGGAGAACATCTGATTAATTCCATCCTCGAAAGTTCTCGAAGGAATATTGGAGTCCAGGTTGTATGAATATCTTAAACTTTATTTTGAACCTCACGATCCTACTGCACCCAAGATTGATAGGTCCATGGTCAAATGGTCTCCTCCGTCGGATGGATGGCTTAAACTCAACTTTTATGGAGCTGCCAAAGGTAACCCAAGCAGAGCTAGAGGTGGGGGCATAGTTAGGGACTGTCAAGGGAAAATAATATTAGCTTATGCCAAAAATATGGGTATTCAATCCAATAATGTTGTTGAAGCAAGAGCTCTGTATGTGGGACTCTCCATCCTTGAAGACCTTGGCATTGAGAATTTAATCATTGAAGGGGACTCGATGAATGTTATCAATTATATAACTTAGTCTCAAGTCCCTGCTTGGAGCGTAAGCAACATCATCAGTGAGTGTAAAAGATACATGACCAAATTCAATAATATTGTTGTCCAACATGTTTACAGAGAAGGCAATCAGGCTGCAAATATCCTGGCAAATTTAGGGGTGTTGGAAGAGAATCTACGTATTTGGCATAATAACTTTCCTTTAAACCTTAGTGTTCATATAAATTTTGATGGAAAGCTCTTTCTTTGATGGTTGGATGTGGTTTTCAAGGTTAGTTATTTTCCTTTGGGCTTGTGCTCAGGTGCGGTGGTGTTACTTTACTGGGAAAATTCATCATTTCAAGTGTAGATGGCAATCCATTTACGACATTGAGATCATCAAAAATAGGATAGGCTTGTCAATTGATGCAAACGATACCATTGTGGTGTGATTAAATGTGTTGGCATCAGATCTTGTTATTGTGTTTAGTGTCCTATATGTTCAATATCTTCCTGAGTTTTTGTTGTTCTTTCTTCTTTGTTGCTTGTGGCTTCTATTTAGCTATTATTCCAGTTTGGTGCTTCAACTGTGTTGTTCTTTCTTCTTTGTTGCTTGTGGCTTATGTTTAGCTATTGTTCCAGTTTGGTTGTTGTTCAAGGTAATCCTAGGTGGATTACCTATTTCTAATTAGCTTTGTAAAAGGTTTCGGGATCCTTTCAAAACCCCTTTACCAATAAAAAATATATGTATTGGTAGTTAGTCAATAAAGTTATTCAATATATATGATGAAAGTACATGAGGGAACTTTTGAATATATAAGCACAAATAAAAATTTGTATATGGTTCATTAATATGAAATAATTTGGTGTTCAAGTTATTTAATTGTAGGATGTTTTATTAGGGTTGTCGGTTGGTTTGTTCATGTTTTTTTAGTATGCATTGACTTGGGAGAGGATCCATTGGTTATTGGTATATTGAGGAACATACTTCTTTGGGACAAATGGAAGTCTTTGGAGACTCAAAGGGTGGTGGTGGTGATAAGAGAGAGGTACATGTGGAGGGAAATATATTAGAGAATAGAAAAGTGAATTCTCTTCTTTAGCAAGGCATCAAACTTAATTCGTCTCTTGGTGAGGTGTTGGTGGGGGGATGCTTCTCCTCTGCTTGTGTTGAGGGTTTGTCATTGCCTGATTCTGGTGTTGGTATATTGAATATTTCTCTTTCATCTTAACATTATGGTAAAGGTAGTTTTATACCTTTTTCTATAGGAGTTAACCTTGTTATTTCTCATTATTCAATTCATAGAGGTTTAGACTCATCATGAATGGGGTTTCTTTGGGGTTGCCATATGTGGTGGTTTAGTTTATTGCTTTGGGGTCTAATGGTATTTTAAGTGAGAGTAATATACCCATATATGGTGGGGGTTATCTCATACTAGAGTCTTCTATAAATTTTGTATTAGTCTTATTGGTTCTTTTAAGTTTTTTGTGGTGTGTCAGTTTGGCAATTTTCTTCTTGGATCTCCTCCTATGCCTAGGTTTATGGGGGTGGTGGTCCTTTCATTTCATTAAATCAAATTATTCTTTAGTGTCTACCTCTCCTATTACTTAATGTGTTTTCATTCTATTATTGTTTGACTAGGGAGGGAGTTTTATTTAATCTACTAGTATGATTCAAGCAATGGAGTTCGATGGAGATAAAAACATAGTAATTATGAATAATACCTCAAGCATTCTTTGGTGGCACTACTAGTGTAGAAATAGTTGGGAGTAGTAGTGAATGATGGAAGTCATCTCTCTCAATAAAAAATATAACCCTTGAATTCCTTTTTCCTAATGAGATAGCTTCAAGAATTTGTGACTTTTTAAAGCTCTTTACGATTCTACTTTTTAGGGATGCCTAGAGAACATGAGTTCTAGAAGTGGGTAAGGAAAAATTGAGAGGTTAGAATATGGTTGTTGTAATATATGCATGGATTGGAAAGGGTTGTGTAGCTTGTCAATTTAATTCTAAATATGTTGTTAAAGTGATCCTTCAATTTGGGACATGGGTGATTTATGGTCAATTTTTCTACTTGCAAGCCTAATCATTTTACTTCCATCCTAAGTGAACTTTTAGAGCAAGTTTTTGTTATGGATTGAATTTCCTTTTTTAAACTTTTACTTTGGTCATATATGGACATTACTATAATTCTTTGTAGGGTTATCTAATATAAGAACAAGCAGACAAGTTTTCGAGCCTCAAGGTCCATCTATGTGCATGCATGGAGATGGATCTTGATGGTGAAATCATATAGGTTATTCTATTGCTAGGTTTTGGTTTTGTATGTGAGAAAAAATTGTATATTGTATCTTTCAAATGTTTCCACTCACTTCATGCTTGCTATAAGGTTTTAAAATATTAAGGTTCACCCACAAGATTTGGATCTTGGTCTATAGTTTGTAGCTCTTGAATTCCCACCACATATGGTTTTATCATAATGTAAACTTTAAATAATTTATATTTATATAATTATTAAAAAATGTATAGAATTAAATTATATATATATATATATATATATATTATTTTGAATATATATGATTAAAATTAATAAATTTTGTTTTGATCCTATTCATTTATATAGATGTACTAAAATTTCAACTTAACATTGGTTAGTTTAAAAACATTTGTATAGATAGAATTAGAAACCTTAGATGAGAAGTTACAATTTATTGCTTTATCTCTCATAAAAAATTATAATCAAATTATATATCTCTCATTGATTAGAAATAATGTGATAAAAATAATTTTTAATATGAAAAAGCTGAGTATGGTAGTCAAATTTATTTCAAGGTCTGTAATTATTTTCATCCACACATTAAACATTAATTATGAATAAAATTATAGAGTTTTGATAATCTAATGTCTCAATTGTCATTAGGATTACATACTCTAAGAATGTAAGAGTTAAATTGTTTATATTATCTGTATATCTTTTTTATTTCTTCCTCCACATCTTAAATACAAGTTGTCAAAGTGATCTTAAGAACATCAATATCTCACCTATAATTAATACTACATACTCTAGACTATAAGACTTAAATTGTATACATTAACCAAGAAACTTTGGCATATTATCACTATAAACATAATGATTTTAACTTAGAGTACACTAACATACAAAGAGCTGTATAAAAAATCCAAATTAGCATTAGATAGTTTAAATATATATCTATATGTATACTACTAAAAAGACTACACATGGTATTGTAATTCATTTTTTAACTATCTAATAAAAACTCATGGAAGGAGTGAATGGGAATAATGAAAATAGTAACAATCATGTTCAATCCCCACTTTCAGCTCCTCCTATCCTAGAGTAGGTAATAGAATGTAGTGAGTTACCATAATCAAATATGGTAAGGGTATTGATTGTGCATAACTAGGAGAAACCTAAAGTAAATTATGTCATCATGGGTGTGCTAAAAAAGAACAAAGAGAATCCAATTCTTGGGATTAGTTAGGTGGAGAATAGATAAAAAAATATCAACTCTCAAGGAGTGGGTGGAAAATCAAATAAGAAGTTGATAGCATCTCAAGGAGACAAACTAGTCACTAGGGGATCGATGAGAACAATAGACTCTTATTGGTCTTATGGAAACGAATGGTTATACAATCATGGAATATTAAGGGTTTAAGCAATAGAACCCATTAATTTTCTATTTGAGTACTCTTAGAGAAAAGTAAACAATTTGTTTGCTTATTCAAGAGACCAAAATCTTGTTGGATCTAATGTATGAAATAATAAATAGAATTTCGAGGGGTTCTAGTCATATGGAAGTGGTTTTCCAAGGGGTCTCAAGGGGAATGGTTACCTTTTGAAACTATTTTGAATGGATAACAATAGAAAATATATCTTTGATGGGTGTCCTCACATCCCATTTTACAAATAATGTAACAACTAAGTAGGTTTTAATCATAAATTACTACGGGGCTCTAAACCTAGATGGTCAAATTCATCAATGAAAAGCGGTGCATAATATGAGAGTCTCAAGGGAAGAGTTAGATTGGATTGTTTGTAGGGATTTTAATGCTAAATTATTATCTAGTGATCAAGGGGGAGCTCCAATTTTTGACTCAGGAGATTGACATATTATTTTTTAGGTACATGCATTACACTTAATGGATATTAAATATGCTAGAATTAGTTATACTTGGACTAATAAGAGAAGGAAGCCACATAGTAGGAAGGTGAAGCTAGATTATTTTCTAGTTTTAGATTAGGAATTTTTGAAGTAGAATCTAAAACTTTAGATTTTGGAGGGTCTTGTCTTATATCACTTTTCCATTCTATTGGAGGGGGGAGCGAGATGGTGCAGCACCATAAACCATTCAGATTTGAAAACTTTTGGTTATAATAGGAACTTCAAAATAAAATCTCATAGTTCTTGGAAGATGGATGCCTTAAATATGGGATAACAATGTTTAGATGCCATAAACATCTTCATTATTTCAAGGATCAATTTAAGTGATGGAGGTAATCTACCAAGTCAAACTTCCAGGTCCAAAGAGCTCCATTGGTGGTCAAATAGGATGAGGTGTGTAAACACCAAATCCTAGCCACTTGCTAAACCCTAACCCTAACCTTAACCTTCCAAAATGTTATAAAAAACTTATAACTTTTGTGATGGAAGGAGGGTACGAAATCATACCATCACATTCTCCATATTTTCACAGGACTGTTAAAACTGCCCAACTTGTTTTGGCCATATCTCACTCATCCGAACTTGGATTGACCTAAAATTTTGAGGGTAGGTTCCTAAAAAACTTATAAATTCTCCACCAATGTTTAGATCATTTTTACCAATTAATTCTCAATAAATATTCTATGTTTTAACAGGATTAGATTCAACCATCAGCATATCCATATTGAAGTAGGTAAATCAGCAAAATATTTTATTTTACTATTTTCTATCTTTTACATATTATTTTATATTCTGCAAGTATTTACTTTCAAGATTTTAATAGATTTATTTTTAATTTAAAAATGATCTCACACAGTGAATACCCATCATATGCTATTAACCCTCTTCTTGGTAGGATATGTGTGCAGGTGATAGGTTCTTGAGCAACTATTGAAGCAAGGATGGCCCGCAAGGATATTCAAGCCCATCCAACAATCTGATTGGAGCAACGAAGATTCATCACACCCACATTCCATTGATATGCAAAAGGGGTTTCCCTCTTTTTCTCACTATAATATAAAAGCAAGCACACTTTTTGTAACCCCTACAATTTGGGGCATACCATTATTATAAAAGAGAGGAGATCAAGGCTCTCAAAAATTTAATACAAAGATCATTATTTTACTGCACTTGCTTGTTTTAATATTTATTTATTTGGGTGTATCTTTATTTCTTACAAAATGGTAATCATGGTGGGACCCCCAAAGGGTTCTATTTCGCTTGCCTTGTTGTCTATTATTGTTAGAGTTAGAGTATAATACATCATTTGGGTCATGTAATTGTACCACGTTTCATACATAGTTAGAGTAGGATATTACTTTAGGGGGAAGTTAACTACTTACTTCAAGCAATGTAATAAATGCACAAGTATCAATGTGCAAGTTGTAATGTGCAAGTTGTCCCCTTGTACAACTAGGTAGAGTGTTGGCGAAGGAATCTATCTTCCTATATAAAGGGCCTCATAGAGACATCAAATAGATCAAGTGCATTATAGTAGAGAGTAGTAGATAGTAGTATAACTCTTCTATGTAGTACAATGTAGTTCTTTAGCTTATATTAATGGAGTCACCATTACCTCCATACTACATTATATATCCATCATTTCTATCTATAGTATATTTTAGTCATATTGTAGAATCATTTTTTCTCATATTTACTGCATTATATTAGAACCTGTGTTAGATCTCTCCCATAACATATATCCTCAAAATCTAATAGTGGCATCATAGCCATGGTGAATCGATATAGGATTAGGGAGATTTACCATTGCTACTATTGACCTACATATTTGTAAATCGTATCTATTATTGTGTGTCATTGCATGTAAGCGTTGCCATTAGGAATCAATTGATAAAAATATCCATAGTAGTTAATAGGATTAGAGAAGTGGGGACTAAGATAAATCTTAGTTACAAATTTTTTGAGATTATATTTTGGCTAGAGTATTTCCACAGAGTTGCAAAAAAACTCGTGAAGACTAGGACACAACATTCATATCACTAGATTGACAATTCAACTAGTGAATATTATTATCTCCGTAATTATAAATTCTTCCATTCTAGTTTATAACAACTTATTGCAGGAAAAGGAGAATAAAAAAAATATTGGGAAGCTTCCTACAAGAGAGTTAGGAATAATATCTTCTTAGAATCATTCCAGTACTTGCAGTAACAAGAAAAAGACTAAATATTTCAAAGACATGGAAAAAGGTCCCATTACAAGAGCTACAAATATTGCAGATTGCAGAAGTAAATAAAAGGCCATAGTAGCCTTATAGCAGACTCAAGGAAGAAGATACTCTAGAAGACGAGTCAAGAAGGAGATAGGATATTGGTGATCTCCATTCAAGATCAATACTTGTAGAGTGCAGAAGTAGAAAAGGCCACAAAAGCCTTTATCCAGAAGAAGAAGGCCATAGAAGACTTAATCTAAAGAAAAAATTATAGAAGAGTTCTTGAGTTAGAAGAAGAGTTCCTGATTTAGAAGAAGACTCTAGAGAAGAGTCCGTAAGAAATAGAAGATAGGAGATTAGTGATCTCCATTGAAGACTGTAAATTGTAGATTAGCTAGAGTATTTCCACAAGTTTGTGAAGACCAAGACTTAGCACAAAACTTATACCATTGGTTTCAAGAATAAATAGTGAAGATTGAAAAGGTATGAGAAAATACCCCATTATAAATAGAAGATAAAATATTTGTTCCAGAAGAAGTTGAAGAGATCCATAGAATATCTCATTGAATAACTTCCAATCTTGGAATATTGAAGAAGGACAAACAAGGTCCCAATATAGAATCTAGAAGCAGTAGATTTTAGATATCTAAGAAGAAGATCTCATCACCAACACTTCCAAAATTAGAAGGTTGAATAAAAGGTCTCAGTTGGAAGACCAGAGAAGCTGCAAGATAGAAGACCTTAGAGAGGTCTCAAGGAGGAAAATAAGAAGTCCTAGAGAGCCTTGTTGTAGAGCTTGTAGAAGCATCATCAAAAGAGTTTCTAGGAGAAATCAATAGAGAAATACAGTACCAAGGAGAAGCTCTTAATAATAAAGGATTTGGGACAATTATCACCATTTGAGAACAAGCCCAAGAGAAGACAAATTTGGCAAGGAGTGCCAAATCCTATAAGAAGAAACCACTGAAGACCTCAAGACATTCAGAATATTGAAAAAAAATAGATCTTATTTGAAGTCATAATTCAACAAGAAGATTGAAGGAAGATTCAAACAAAAGAAGCCTACCAAATCCAAGATATTTGGAGATTGCCTCTCACATAAAGAAAACATAATTCAAATATAAGAGTTATTTGAATCTATAGCAGAAGGTAAAATATAGAATATCACTGGAAGCATCAAGCCACCAAACCCTAAGCTCAAGATAGAAGGTTAAAGACCACAATTTGGTGAAGCAAGAAGCTATTTTGGATAGCCAACAAGAAGTTGTGAATTTATCCATTACTAGTAACAACTTGGTGAATCGAACACAAAGATCTACATCTACTACAAAATCCATTAAAGGTAAGCAACTAGGATGCAATTATTTGAACTTCAAAATTAGGGTTCATTATTAAATTCCATTAAGCACCATATTTGGATTAAAGTTGCAAGGAGAAGGGCTCATATTATAGTCTTCAATAAAGTGCAAAAAGAGAGTTCATTTTAAGATATATTTGCACATTAAATAGGAGTTGGATATTTTTGAAATAAATAAAATTATCATATACCTAATATCTATCTAGAAAGCTAGAAGACTACATCCTAAAATATTGATTATAGTGAAAAAATGTAGAATATTCATTAAGGGTCCATTACAAATTACTCTTAAAAGTTGTAGAATATTATTAAGTGCATTTAGAAATTATTTTGAGATTTTATTGGAGCAATAAGGTGATATTATTGTTACCATTAAAGTGCATTATTAATTCATTAGCACTATACTAGTTGATCTTTAACTAGTTACTCTCAAAAGGGTTAGTTTGTGTTTGTTGATTATTAACAATCAAAGGCACAAAAAATAGTAGATTATCAAAGTGTCTAGAGACACTATTTGGTGCACAGAACTTGCAATATTTCATAGCTCAAACAAGCCACCAAAATTAGATCAGATTCCTATAAGGAGTGGAGAAGAAAGCCACCACCAAAATCAATAAAAGAAGCCACAAATTGAGACTTGGTGAGTCTTATATTTGAGGAGCACTAAGGACTATTTACAAAAAAAATTAGTGCAAAAATTACTTCTACAAAAGCTTCTATTTATGTGGTTATTAGCTTGGGTTTATTACCAAATTTAACCAAGAAAAAGGAGAGAGTTGTCTATAAAAGGATACAACGTAAAATCGGTGCTTGCCTACAAGAAAGCTGCTATTAAAACCAATAAAATAGAGTGCAAAAGGAGGTGCAAAAATAAGGTATTCTATATACAATTTTTTTTACATTATCTTGCACTAGAATAGTTTTTCCTATGTAGGAAAAATAACAAGGTTTAAGTGCCACAAAGGTACAGTATTCACAAGGAGAAATTAGCTCAAAGCAACCATGAAAAGAGCATTCTCCAAAAAAGGTAGGAGAGCATATCAAAGAGCTCATATCATCCATGGTTTTGGATAGTCGTATCAAGTACCTGCAAGCAAACACAAGGAAGGAGAAGTATTTTCTACAAAGTTAAATACATAGTAGGTTTAAAGAAGGAGAAAAACAAAACACAAAAAGGCTATACTAGCTAGATGTATGTCCTCAAGGAGCACCCAAGGGCACCATTGGAGTACCTCAAAACTCCACCAAAGCATTGCCCATAGCCACCAAAGCATTGCTCACTACTACAGCTAGAACCAGTTTATACTAAACACCATCAAAAGAATACAACATAGGAGAAGTTGGCCATAATATGTTGATAAAAGAACCTTGCAAAGTATACGTTAAGGATTGAGAGGCATTGAGAAGAAAATGCCCATGCAAAAAAGGAAAGTGACACTTTTCACCTTGAAAGAAACCCTAACGTTTTCCATATGAGCACTCACCCTTTGCACTCTTGAAAGAAATTTTAAGAATGCATTACGTAAAAGGAGGAATATAAGTGATCATATAATATTGTAACGCTCACCTTCCATTCTGTAGAGAACTCCAAGCATCAACAAGATTCTATCTCTCCCAGGAATTAAAATGAAACTATCTCTACAAGATTCAATTCTTATTTGAGGTGTCAAAGACCAAGGAGGAGTGCATTCGTAGTGCATTCATAGCAACATTCGTAGCAAAATTTAGAGCATATAAATATCTTAGTCAAGGTGGTCAGACTTAAGGTATCCACTATCCAGGTATTGCAATCAGAGTAGAATCAAAAATCAGTCGTCATCAGAGTTCAAAATAAGCATTAAAGACTACTGATTTCATCTATACCCATATGTTGAAGAATAAAAGGCTTACCTTTGGTCATAATAGCTATAAGAAACACTATATATTGGTGTCATATACATCTAAAATTTAGTGATGAGTATGTAGGGGTTTGCAACATTATAAAGTTAAGAATTTACCTTATTCTAATCTGCTTTCATTAATAGGAGTAATAAGAGTATAATATAAGGTTAAACTATAAGAAAATCAACCATATTTGAAAGCAAAATTGAAGGAGAATTATAGCTTGATATTTGCAAATTAAAACATAGGAGAAATAAGGATCTCTACCTGGAAAATTAAAATTTCTATTACTGCAAATATTATTGTTTTCTAAATATTTCAAATTAGGGAGTTATAAGGAATACTACACCTATTGTAGTCCATTTTGTCATCTAGCCAATGCTAGAATTGTGATCATTATCTCTTAGAATCTGATGGTGAGCATGTTACAAGTGTGAATAGGGTTGTTTCAAAACTGGCTTAGAAAAATCTCTTTTCTAAGCTTCAGTGTGAATTCTCCCTCATTATGTCGGCAAATTTTGTCGGCAAGTTTGTTTTTATTTATTCCCTAATTTCCTCCTATCTTCCTCCTATTTTCCCTCCTCCTTATCCCTTCGTTAATCCTTCTTCCCCCTTATCCCTCCAACTCCCTTATCCCTTCTTATCCTCCATTTTCCCCTTATCTCTCCTTTGCCGACTTTCTTCCTATTCCCTACTTATTTATACACTTGCATTTGTAATGGTCAAGGTTGACGAGGGGTGCAAATAAAGTTCTTGAATTTTTCAGTGATTAATGTTTTGTTTTTATTGCATCTAATTGGCCCTCCAGAGAATGGATGATACTGTAAAGTTCTCCAGAGAAGGTTGGTATACTGATTCTTCCAATATTTATTCTAGGGACTAATTGGCCCTCCACTAATCACAACCTAGAATAAATATTGGAAGAATCAAATTACTTTGATTCGACCTCCAGAGAAGGTTGGTATACCTTATCAACTTAATGAATGTTGACTCTATTTAGCTCAAATGTTGAAATTTTAGGGATAGAAATGATAGGGTTAGAAATGTATGGATATAATATGGATGAGTGAAGCTAACAACATAGAAATCCACACATTATCTCTAAAAATTTATTTTAGAAGTAGCTTAAGGGACTAACAACATTCAAAACTTATGTGGTTACACGATTTAATGGCTTTTGCAAGTTCACAAAATTATTCCAAGTATTTAAAAAAATTATTATCCAAGTTAACAGAATAAGATCAATGCCTTGATTTAATAAAAATAGAATTCTCAAAACATATGTATGCAGAAACGATTATCTCTATTTACTCTAAGTCAGCTTTTCAAATTAACAGAATAGACTAACCATAGTAGCAAGATGAGATAATTTCTAAGAATTATGTCCACCACTCAATGCATGCACAAATTTTAGGTAAACATCCCTTGTAATGCTTCATTTATCAATTTGCAAAAAATTACACAGGGGTGCAAGCAAAAACTCCAAAGTTGACCTTTTGGAATGAGGTTGCTAATGCAGGAGCATCCAGTGGTGTAAGAGTGATCTTGCATCACCCAAATTTGTATTTTTGTTATTTTATTCTAAAGTTTGTGTAGTTTTTTAGAGGATGAAGAAATAGACCCAATGTTGAAAGAATTATCCCAATATCCTGAGTGGTTTTGGAGATATGTAAATTTTAAGGTCTTTTACCGTGCCAAAACTAGTGAAAATATTGCTACTAAAACTTGAAGGTCAATTTTGAAGGTCTTAGAGGCCTCATAGAGGGCTGAAAATGGTGGCAATCTTCTCTCAAGTTTTACCGCGTCACAAAACCCTTTGAGAGATTTCTGAAAACATGCATCAATAGTCGTTTCGAGCAACGAGTGAGGAGTTATGACCTCGGGAAGTTTACCCCCAAAATTCAAATTTCAAATACATTGTTTTAGGTGGAAAAAGGGAAAACAGGGTATTTCATGGGGAATTTCAAATTTGTAAGGGGTTGGTCTCTGTAAGCTCTATTTTTAGAATAGTAATACAAGAAAAAATTGGCTCATTTTACATTTTCTCTGCTTTCTTTAGCTAGTTTGTGTTTTTTTTATGCTGATTTGCTTCAGTTGCTTCCCTTATTTATAGGTTTTACAATCATATTTTTACTATTAAAAATTATAGGGAATTATATCTTCTCTTGATCTTCTTCACCACTTTGTCGTTTATGGTGCCTCCCAGTTTATGCTTTTTTTATCTTGTTGCAATGGTCTTTTGGTCAAATTCATCTTGGTTGTAGTTGGTTCTTGAAATCCATCCTTATCCATTGATCTTGCAACTAAATTTGGTTCATTAGGATATTCTAGAAGGTTCTAGACTGTAACCACTTTGATTCAACTTCTATGGCATTGGTTTTAGTTTTTCCCTATACTCTGAATTGCACTCACAAAAATTCACCAAAAATCTTTAGGGGGAGTAGAGGTTCAATATGTGTCATAGATCTGACAATCGAACGACTACAACATTATTTCTTGTTTACACGGTGCTAATGAGGGAGGAAGAGAATCATGACCCTTTTTCCTTTATCACCATTTTTTGTCTCCTCTTATTTCATCCAGCACTTTTCTATTTTGCACGCCCTCTACAAAGGAGTTTGACAAATGTGGCTTTGAGTTATTATCAACCTCTTAGACTATGGGGCCTTTTCAATTTGCATTGTGGATACAAGAAAGTATGGTTTTTTACTCTTCTTACATCTACCCCTTTTATGGTGCTTCTTCATATTGGTTATTTTCTATAACTTTCTCATTTACACAACTAATGCAAATATGGCAGAGAAACGCTACTTGCGCAACTTCTTCGTTTTACTCTATTTTTAGTGCTTCTTAATTTTGGACTCTTTTCATCACTTTTCTTATGCATGCTCAATACAAAGAAAGTAGGGAAAAACGGTCTTGCCAAAATTTTCACTTTTGGGTTGATTTTAGCACTTCTTAGTTTCGTACTTTTTCAATGCTTTTCTTCTACGTGCTTAGTACAAAGGAAGTTAAGAAGTGTGGTTTACTTTTCTTCTTCAATTTGGCCTCCTTTTAGCGCTTTCTTATTTTCACCCTTCTCATGGTGCTTTTCTATTTTTGGATGTCCTCCACTTTTGTGCAGCAAATACAAAGGAAGTAGAGAAGCACTATTCACCATTATTCTCAATTTTGGGTTGAATTCAACGCTTCTTTGTCTTGGGCAATTTTTAGTGCTTTCGCATTTCTTCTTCATACTTAGTCAAATTTTGCAAAATTTTGGCTAAGTATGGATGTAGCCATTTTTGGCCTACATTATTGGCACCTCCTAGGGAATCTTGCTCGCAAGGTTTTAGAACTCAGAGCCTTATTCATTGGGTTTTATGGAGTCTAAGGGGATGAATGGTTTATGGAATGAGGGAAAACAAAAAAATGGGGGTGAGATGGACAATATGAATTTGGAAATGGTGAAGGGAAGTATGACAAATGAATGAAGGAATGGATAATGGAGTGATGAAATGATATGAAGGGAAATGAATGGTGAACTAGACTCTAAATTTTTGCAGCATCATGGTTCAAAAATTGCTCCTTCGTGACTACCAACTTCATGATCAGAGATAAGATATCCTGCAGTTGATAGTCATGAAGAAACTATTGGTGAAACAAAAAGTGTGATTCCCTATTTCAAGGAGGATTTCTCTTATATACGGCTCTTAGAAAATTTTTAATGCCATGTGCATGAGGCTCTTTACAGGTTCATATTTTATTCATTTCTCTGACCTCTATCAGACTACAAAAACTTCATCAAAATTGTGCTTTATATGGGTCCCTTCCTTGGACCAGTTATTCACCCTATTCCTCATCTTCTTCTTCTTCTTTGATATGAACTACTTTGACTTCGGGCTTTTCATGAATGATTTCCTGGACTTCATCTTCTTTGACCTCATCATTGATCTGCTCTTCCTCTTCCTCTTGGTCTTCTTCATCAGACCCATCTTCTTCACTTTCCTCCATACTAACCTCCACATCATCATTATCTTCTTCACTAAGCAATTGGGTGACATTACTTAGTGTGCTTGAGGCTTGTTCCCAGGTCTTCTCTAGAATTCCTGGTAATAATAATATGTTTTGATGGAGCCTTTGTAAGCTGGACAACCTCTTGTGAGATGGCTCAGAACCACCATTACCCAACTCAGATATAACATATTTTATTTCTATCAAGCTCTTAATCATATGAATCACCTGCTCTTGCTAGATTGGTTTGGGCCACCTCTCTATCTCAGAGTCATTTTGTATGATGGAGTCTAGGCAATCTAAAAGTACTATTTCTCCAATGAATTGATGATCTTCCCCAAAGTAATCAGGGAAATTGAGCAACCTAATGTGAGAAAGTTTGTTCATCATTTTGTTCGTTTTCTCTTCCAGTCTATCTAGCAATAGTAGACCCTTCAATAGTAACTTGTTTTTGGCCAGGATATCTTTGGCTATACCCTTGGCTGTACACCATTGTCTATTTGAAATGAGTCTAGCCATGACTCTAGACCTGGTTTTTTCTAGTCTATAAATTTTCTCTGTTGGGGCTACCTTATGTTGAAGCTCATCCTTCACTTTTCAAAGGGTATTTCTTGCGCTCACTAGCTCATTTGTAGCTTCATCTAGGAAGGCAAAAACTGGTCTAGCTTCTGAACTTTTTATCTTGATTTTTGACCATATCTCTTTTTGAGTTTTCTTTATAGTGTCCTTCGAGAATCTAGCAGGTCTAGCCTTTTCTAACAATAATTGTTGGTGCAACTATTCATTCTGATTTATGTGAGCTGCTATCTAAGCTTGAATATTTTCTGCTTGCTCTTTAAAATTGGTCATTTCTTGATATTTATCTTACCACTCCTTTATCTCATCTCTGAGAGAGTTGGCTGATCCTTCTTGCTCTCTGAGAGAAGCTTCTAGATGTTGTATTCTTTGTTTTAACTCTTCGTTCTCTTCTCTTCTCACATCTCCTTGCAAGAAGATCGTATCCATATGAGCTTTGGCTATTACTAATTCATCAGAAGTTGGTAACTGCATGATGTCTATAGTTTTTTCAACTATCTCATAGTCTTCCATGGTCATATCCTTTCTTGGTTTTTTCACTTTTGGAGTGATAGTGAATTTTGTTCTCTTTCTGGACACTGGATCAATAATTGTAGTCTTCCTTTTTTATGCTATATCTTCTGAATATTTCACCAGTTGCTCATTCCACCAGGCTATTGCATTGAAGGAAATATCCTCTATCCTTTGATGTTGAGCTATAATAGGGTTAGTATTCTGAATAGATATGGTGATCAAAGATGATACCAAATTGATAGGGGTAAGTGGAGAGGCTAAAATGGTGGAATCTTGTCATGAAGAAGTAGCTATTATAGCCTCGGTTGATGAAGGGGTAGGAAGTGGAACTATGACTTGTGGCCCTACTGATATTGTAGATGAAAATGTAGGAGGCTCTTGTGGTTGGGAAGGTGGAAGTGGGGTCTCAATGGAAATTGATGTATGTTGAATGGATGAAGGTGGACTGGATGTACAAACTTGAGATGTGATAGGAGGGGGAACTCCAACTATTTGGACTTGTCCTTTAGAATGGGAGGGGAGTGTTTCTTGGGAACTTAGAGGTGGAATATTAGAAGGAGAAGGGATAGAGAATGTACCTAAGTCCCTCGGTGGGGATTGATGTGTGTCTTGGTCTAGGCTTGATTGCTCTATCAATGGAGCCTAAGTCTGTTCTTTTTCTTACTCCTCTTCTTCTCTTTCTTGCTCCTCTTCTTCTGTCACCTGAGCCATTCCAAAAGTAGCTACTATAGATTGTGACATAGAGGAATCAATTATTGATTTCTCATTTTGAATAGGTTCTTGGCTCTATGTTTGTGAAGTCTTAAGCTGATCTTGTTTTTGAGTAGGAGTAGGTTGTGTGAATCTTACCATATAAGTCCTAGACATGACTTGATATTGGTCTCTTCTATGTCTAGGTTCTACATAACCTTTAGTAGATGCTCCTAGGGCTAATATTTTTGGCCTTTGTGCAACTGGGATAGGTCCTACACTACCTGACTCATTAGGGCCCAAACCTCCTCCTTGGTATCCTTACCTCTACATTAGGTGGGCACCTGGCCCATATGTTTGTAATTCCCCTATTGGGGATTGGAAAGTAGCTTGTTTGCCCTTCCTAGTAGGGACATTCTCTATAGAATTCTTTGTTTGTTGAGGAGAGGATGGAGGTGTTTGAATGGTAAATGGCTTCAATTTTGACCTGATGGCCTGATCACCATTCATCACCTCTCTTTGGCCTATAGGCCTCTTGAAGCTTAGTGCTAGAAATTTTCCAGTGCCTTGCCAAGTGTTAGCATGTAGATCATAATATTCCTCAAAATTTCTATCAGTCTTAATCAGGAATCTAGAGTTTATGGTATCTATCTCTACTTGCATTCTCTAAAATTCAAATAATTTTGCGAGATTCCAGGCTTTTGATTTTACCAAAGCTTTAACATCATCCTCTATGTAAACATGCATTGGATTACTTTTTGGATCATAATCCATGACATGGTCATAGAAGTCTCTCCAGGGAGGCAATGCCTCCATATGTTGGACATCCCACTCTAATTCTGATTTTTCATCATTATTTCTAAACTTCTCTATGTGGGGTTGAAGAGTCCTCTTGAATCTTTGAGTCTTAGCTTTTGGATCATTTATTTTCTCTGAAAACTTATTTTCTGGGTCATATCTCCATCTGTGGGGAAGTTCTACCAATCCCAATTCTTGCATGTATTTGGTGATGCTTTTGTGTTATCCTTTGCTAATAATGATATCACTCACCTTAAGGGGGTAAGTGCAGGTGCCCTTCCTACCCTTGCCCATTCCAAATATGATATTTGTATAATCTTTTTGGTGATAATATTCTAAAGCGAACATTTTCTTAGTGACATAGTGAGGCAAAATGAATGGTTTCTCAGTAAAACCATATATATGAATAATTGTTCCTTCAGTTAGAATGTACTAGTCACCTTCTTCTTCGCCTTTCTTTCTCAAAATATCTTTTTCCAATTGGGGAATTCTGGGTACTTGCCCTTTAATCAGCTTTAGGGTTGGCCCTAGGAACTCTCTGTTGAAATTATAAAAGACTCCTTTTTGCTCAACGCATTCATCCATGCATAGATGGGGAGAGTAGTTCCATTAGGGTTCATTCTTTTTGTAGGGATGAATGGTAATTCTTTATGATTGAAGTAGAAGAAGATCCAGGCCAAATGGGAATAGTACCTGAAGGATGCCCCTTCCTTGTTTTCTTTCATTCGGCTTAGGTACTCTTGAGACATGACTGCTAAGTATTACGGCCAATTAAAGAATATTGGGTTATTACTGTACCTAGAAGATTCATAATTCTTAGGGTTGGAAATGTAGTGAGTCATAGCTATTTGCCAATTGTATACTTGTCTATCGGAGGGTAACCCAACAATTATGGCCAACATGGAGTAAAGTTCTACCTCTTTAAATTCCTCTAACTTGATGGGGGTTGAAGGTAGGGTATTGCCACTAAGTTTTTTGTCTAACTGGCCTACCACCCAATTTAGAAAATTCTTTCCCTCCTTCGACATGCTTACTTAGGGCATAGTATTGAGCTTGGGCCTTTGTGGAAAATGTTTTGGCTCTTGAGCCTAGTTTTATCCCTAGGGTGAAGGCATTATTGAAGGACTCAACCTTGAAATGCATTAGGGTTTTACCTTCGATGCTCTGTAATGTCTTATGCTTAGGGTTATAATTTTCTGTGATTGCTTGAATGAGCTTAGGGCATGGGTGTACATAATCACACATATAAAAATATAGCAAGGAACTTACCACTATCACCCTTTGACTTGAAGGTGATATGCCCTTAGCAACTCTTTGCTCTGCTTCCATCCTCATCTAGGATTTTTCTTTGTAAGTGGTAATAATATCAACAATCTTGCTTGCATTGTCATGGAAATGACTACTTGTTTGAGTTTCTTCAGTAGTGGCCTTCTTTGTAGTAGTAGATGATGAAGACATGGCTCTGAATAGAATTAGATTACTCTTTTCTGAAAGAGAAAATCCATACTCTTGATCATTCTATAGAATATTACTCTCTATTCTTTCACACAATTCTCAGAAATCAAATTACGTAGTAAGAGTGAATTCTACTAAGTAGCGTCGAACATATAGTTGTTTTAGAATGTGTGATTTAAATGAGGTGGTTGCAATGTTCATCTGCATGCGAAACTACATCGATGCCATTTATTTCTATGATTGGATCACCTTTGAGGTTGATGGCATTACTTTGACACGTATGCACTTTTCTTACTTAGGATTATAAAATACCGTGTTGGCTCTACTTTGGATCATGGGCCCCATGTTTATTTTGAATCTTTTCTTGATTGAGTGTAATCTTCCTTGGGTATCTCTTTTCTCGTTTATATAGCAAAGCTTCCCTTCCTTGTAATGAGGTGGCACCATTGTGAGCCACGTAGTACGGTTGACTTATGAGCAAGTTGGAAATTATGGCTTGTGAGAACACTTGCCACCGTGGAGCATATTTTATCTTTTAGTCACTCTTATCATAAAACAAAAATAAAAATATTTACAAGGTATGATACATATGATACATAGGAGATAGTTCACTATTGGATGTACAACTTGAGATGATATCCATTCACTAGGATGGGTAGCACCTCTCCTTCTTGATTTTTTAGTTAGAAAGCATTTTTTTATTTGACCGATTCTATTTGGAAAGGACCCTCCCAGAATGAGTCAAACTTCTCATGTTTACCTAGCTTGGCCTTGTCTACGTTCCATTTTAAAACCAAGTCATCAACTTTAAACTTTCTGAACATAGTCTTCTTGTTGAACCAACCCTTCATCTATGACAAGTGCCTTTGGAATCTCTTATAAGATTCATCCCTCTATTCTTCCAATTGTAATAGTTGAAGTAGTCTTTCATTTATAGGATCTCCTTTATCAGAATCATTATCGTTGATGTACTTTAAAGTTGGCAACTCTAGATGGATTGGTAGCACAACTTCTTTTCCATAGACTAGAGTATAGGGAGATGTACCTATGGATTTCTTCATGGTGATTCGATCTACCCATAGTACCTGGTTCATCAATAAATGCCAAGATTTTTTATTATCTTCTAGAGATATTTTAAGCATTCTGAGAAGATTTTTATTGCTTGATTCTACTAAGCCATTTCCCTATGGGTAATAATTGGAAGAATTCTTCAAGTAAATGTCGTATCTTCTAGAAAAATCTATATACTTAGCCCCTATAAAATTTGGGCCATTATCACTTACTAGAGCTTCAGGAATGCCAAACCTGGTGATCAGAGTTTCAAGAAATTCAAGCACTACATCTTGATCACACCTCTTGGTTGGTATTGCCTCCACCCATCTAGTAAAATAATCTATGGCAGTCAAGATATATTTGTGACCTACTAAATAATTAGGATTGATTTCCCCCACAAAGTCTAGACCCCACTACTGAAATGGTTGCTCAACCTGTATCGGCTATAGAGGCATTGCAATATTTTTATTTCTACCTATGTATCTCTAGCATTTATCATAGGCTCTAGCAATTTTAAAGGCATCAACAAAAATATTAGGCCAAAAATAGCCTACTCTTATAATTTTTAGTGTAGTAGATCTTCCTGAATAATGGCCTCTAGATGGTCCATCATGAAATTCCTTTAGGACTCTATGCTTTTGATCTTCTCTTATGCATCTTAAGAGGACACCATCAAGGTTTTTTCTATAAAGTTCTCTAGATAGCATTGTATAGTGCAAGGCTTGAAGCCTATACCTCCTTCTCTGTGAAGCATTAAGATTTTGAGGATAGATCCCAGTCTAAAAGTAACTTGTAAGTTGATCTATCCAATCTGCTTCTTGTGGGAGAATATCACTTTCTTGATCTAGCTCTTTGATCTGGCACACTACTTCCTCCTATGGATTTGCTGTAGCTACCAATCCTTGATAGAGAGCTCTACCTCTTACCACTTTGGTGGGGTGAATCTCAATGTCAAACTCTTGAATTTTTGTAATCCAACCTGCTCTTTTCTCACCAAGTTCTCCTTGTAAGATGAAAGCTCTTACGTCAGGATGGACTACATAGACCAGTGTTTTGCTCTAGGCTAGATACTATCTAAAATTTTTTAATGACTTCATGACTGCAAATATTTGTCTTTCTATGAAGTTATATTTTACCTAGTACTCATGCAATGTTTGGCTCCAAAATAAAATAGGATGTTCATTTCCTTGGTCATCCTTTTGGGTTAGTACAATGACATAACTCTCTTTAGTGCCATAGGCATAAAGAATGAAGTCTCTATCAAAGTTTGGATTGACCAAAATTGGAGTTGTGGCAATGGCCTATTTGATCATTTCAAATGCTTGCTTCCTTTTGTCAATCCATTTATAATTTGCATTCTTTTTTAGTAACTCTAATATTGGTTTGATAATCTGAGCAAAATCTGAAATGAATTTCCTTACAAAATTAATCTACCCAAAGAAATATTGCAAAGCCTTTTTGTTCATTGGAAGGGGTAGTGCTAGTAGCGCTTTTATTCTATCAGGGTCAATAGACATTCCCTATTTTGATACTACATGTCCTAGCAACTTTCCTTCATGGACTACAAATATGGATTTCTTAGGGTTTAATGATATGCCAAATTCCCTGCATTTTTGGAAAACTTGTTCTAAATGATAAATATGATCTTGTTTTTCATGTGAGAATATAATCATATCATCTAGATATATCAAAATTATTTTATTAATAAGTTTACCAAATGCATAATCCATTGCTCTTTGAAAGGTAGCACCAACATTTGATAGACCAAATGGCATCCTTTGATAGGTAAAAGTGCCCCACTTTGTTGTGAATGTGGTCTTGTGTTGGTCTTCATTTTTTACCCATATCTGGTTGTACCCAGAGAAACCATCTAGTAAGGAGAACCTCTCTATCCCTGCTACCATTTGTAAGATCTGGTCCATCTATGGTAAGGGGTAGTGGTCTTTCAGAGAAGCTTGATTCAGATTCCTGAAATCCACATAGAGGCAAATATCACCATTCTTCTTCCTCACTAGGACTAGATTGGCCACCCAAGTTGAGTGTTTGACTAGGTAAATTATCTTAGCTCTTAATAGCTTAAGTAATTATTGTCACATAATTACTTCAATCTTGGGATTTACTACCCTTTGCTTCTGTCTGAATGGCTTAGCATTTGGTACTAACTCAATAGTATGTTGAATGACATTTTTATCATATACCTTCAGGTCATCGTAAGTCCAAGCTATTATGTCTTGGTACTTGTGGCATAAAGCTCTAAAGATTTCAGTTTCTTCTATAGTGCATTGGATACCAAAATTCAACTTTTCTCCATTCTGCATCTCAATTTCTTTGTATATTTGGTCATCGACCTTCATTTGTTTCAATATTTTTCCATCTTCATTATCAAACAAGCTTTCTAGAGTAATCAGACCTTTGGGTATGTGGTTGTTTTTTAGCTGAATAATCTCTCTTTGATCAATTTCTTGAACAAGCTCACTGTTAGAAAAAGCATAGTCTACTTCTTTGATCAAGAAATCGACAATTTGTTCATCATCTTCAAAGACTTGCTAGTAAATCTATTTGTCAAGTACTGATGGTCTGAAAACTAGTTTAACTCTCTTATTTTTTGGAGATCCATAATCTGCAGAGAGAGAGAAATTAGCTCCCTTAATAGCTAATGTATCTACCAAAGAATTTTGTTGTCTAGGGATGACATGTAAATTTAAAGCATCAAAGGATTCCATCAGGTCCCATACTCTATTTCTATAAGCCTTCAGATAATGATGCTTACTATTGTACTTTTCAGTGACTTGATTAACAATCAGTTCTGAGTCACCATAAATGTCTAACATCTTGATGCCCATTTGTTCTACTTGCATTAATCCTAGGTAGAGAGCTTCATATTCTACGGTATTGTTTGTGCAAGACCAAGTAAGTCTAAAAGAGAAACTTTTTATTCCCTTAGATGGAGATTTCAAAACCACACCTCTGACTCCATTTTTGCATTTTGCTCCATCAAAATACATTGTCCAAATTTTAGACTCTCTTAATGATTGGTTGGAAATCATAAGAATTTTCTTATCTCTGATGTTATACTATATGTCCCTAATCCTATTTCTAGCAGATCTTGATCATTTTGGAAAGGTAGTTGATCATCAACTTCCAAATCTTCCAAGAGTTCCACCAGCTCTGGTTCTTCCATAACTGAGTGATTGTACATTTCTTCTTCTATCTTCTCAATATGGTAAGTGACTAGTTTTTCAAGAATCAATCTTATCCTTCTTCCTTTATGAGGTATCATCATACCAGAGTAGTCCAAGTACATGTAACCTCCCATCTTGGTAGTAAATTCTCTAGAAAGACACAAGCCAAAGTAGGGTTCAAGATCTACCACCATAATTTCTTGCACAATAGTGACCTCAGGAGCTCTATGCAACCTCATTAATACATCTTTCACTACTCCCACAGTTTTGACTGGGGTACCATCTAGCTGTAGAACACCTTGACAAGAGCGGGTGTATTCCATACCCATTTCATCACAAACAACCTTAGGCATTACTGTAGTAGATGCTCCAGAGTCAATCATACAATTATGGACTATCCATCCCTCCATCCTTAAGGAAATATAGAATGGGGGAGGTTTATTTTTAGAGTAGTAGGGGATAATTTTCTCTATTCTTGAGGTTGGTTGAGCATGATAGCCATCTCTTTTCCTTGGGATTTCTTGTTAAGAGATGCTTTTAACAAATCAATCTGATCAGGGAGGAAAAGAGTATCATAGAGACTTGCTCTTGATGGAGTCTTTTTAAGTTCTTCTACGATGTTAAATTCGGGCTTATCTAAAGGATTTCTCTCTTCCCTTTTATCCATATCTTCAAATCTTCTTCTATACTATTGTGTAACTTTGATCCTCTATATTTTAGTAATAGAAGGGAATTGTAGTTTCTCCCTAGCTTCTTCTTTAGAACCTGATTGTTCTTTATCCTTGTATATTAGCTTTGGTGCAACTTTACCCTTTTCTT
The DNA here is from genome assembly GCA_028583015.1 of Wollemia nobilis. Classification (NCBI taxonomy): domain Eukaryota; kingdom Viridiplantae; phylum Streptophyta; class Pinopsida; order Araucariales; family Araucariaceae; genus Wollemia; species Wollemia nobilis. The sequence continues at coordinate 10,010,625 of JAQPPZ010017218.1, read as the reverse complement.
GTCTCTGAGGTATTAACTCTGTAGTAGCCTAAGGAATAGGGAATTTATCCTTGTTTGACAAGGGATGATCCTTTTTATTTTGAGAAGGGACCTAAAATGATCCCAATTTCTGTGAATCAACTTGTATTGGTTTCTTTCCAGATCTAGTCAATACTATGACATGTTCTAGTTTGAAAGAGCTAAGCTCATCCCCTTTTTGTTCATGTTACCTCAACATATTAATTCTTCCTTTCTTATTTCTTTCTACTTTCTCCATAGCTTTTTGGATATGATGTTGATACATATAACAAGACTTAGGGTCATGTGGATCATTGCAAACCAAGCACCAAATATTAACTAGAGCTGTCTCAGGGCTTGAATCATATTCTTCTTGATTAGTATTGATCCTTGGTCCTACATTGTTGCTTGAACTAGGCTTTTTATCTTTATTGATGTAGGGAAATCTCCTTTGTTGAGATCTTTCAACTTCTCTCTTTTCTATAGCATTGACCTTGTTGCTGATAGTTTTCAAAGAATTCTGAATATCAAGAAGCACTAAGGAATCCTGGGATGGTTGTGATGGAAGAGGAGGAAAAGGTATAGTGGTAGGTAACTTTGGAGTTGGGTTCACCATAGAGAGATGAGTTGCAATAGGGATAGGATTCATAGTGGGAAGGGATGAAACTGAGGGTTGTTGTGTGATTTTAGGAGTGTATGGAGTAACATGTTTGGAAGGTAATCTTCCTACTAAAATCAAGATATCTTCAATATGAACCACTATTTGATAAACATTAGGAAATGTGGTGATTCCAGATTGTTGAGTTTGCAAGCCAATATCTGGTCCTAAAGCTCTGATGTAATATCTGTAAGCTAAGGGAGAAGTTGGTCTAAACTCATTAGGGATTCTTTTCCAAGTTCTACTAAATCTGAGATTAAAATCTAAAATTGATTCTTGAGGATGTCTTTGAATGACTATAAACTGAGTCAAGAGCGAGAATGGATCTATAGATTCATTGAATTCTTCTACAAAAGGACCCACTAAATCGACCCAATTTTTGATGGAACCATTTTCCAAGGTCCTGAACCAATGCAATATTTTACCTTTGAAGGAAAGAACCAATAACTTTATGATGACATCTTCATGCCTGATGTTATGAATAACTACCATTGATAACACATCTTGACAATGCTCATATGTCGTTCTTCCAATGCCATCATAGGTCAGAATGGCTTTGATAGCAGCTTGAGGGAATATCATGTGAAGCTTGAAATGATAGTGGAGTTGGAGCATCCCAATCTGGATAATTATGTAGAACTTCATCCCGTTCTTCTACCATATCGGCTTGAGTACTAGAAGAATATGAATAAGAGGATGTTGTTGGGGTTTCTTCTATGGAAGTTTTAGAAGAGGAGTATCTTGGATACCTAGATTTTGAGAATAATTCATAGAAATTTGTAGGTTGATCACTTTTCTTAGCTACACCTCTAGTGAACATGAAAATATAAAGGTTAGGACTAAGGCCTTACTAGGTTTTATTCTCAGGGAGTCACCAAGTGAATTTACTTTCTCCGCATATGAGGTCAAAATAATTCACTAAATTTTGATTCCTCTAGGTAGAACATAGTAGATATGTATGGTGGAATCGTCCCACCGAGCATGCCAAAAACTATTGTAGTCTAGTTTGTCATCTAGCCAATGCTAGAACTGTGATCATCATCTCTTAGAATTTGAAGGTGAGCACCCACTAATCACAACCCAGACTAAACATTGGAAGAATCAAATTACTTTGATTCAACCTCTAGAGAAGGTTGGTATACCTTGTCAACTTAATGAATGTTGACTCTATTTAGCTCAAATAGTAAAATATTAGGGATAGAAATGATAGGGTTAGAAATGTATGAATATAGAATGGATGGGTGAAGCTAACAACATAGACATCCACACAGTATCTCTAACAAATTAGATTTTAGAAGTAGCTTAAGGGACTAACAACATTCAAAACTTATGTGGTTACACTATTAAATGGCTTTTGCATGTTCACAGAATTATTCCAAGCATCTAAAAACATTGATTATCCAATTTAATAGAATAAGATCAATGCCTTGATTTAATAGAAATAGAATTCTCGAAAAACATGTATGCAAAAATGATTATCTCGATCTACTCTAAGTTAGCTTTTCAAATTAATAGAATAGACTAACCATAGCAACAAGATGAGATAATTTCTAAGAATTATGTCCACCATTCAACATAGGCACAAATTCAAGGTAAACATCCCTTGTAATGCTTCATTCATCAATTTGTAAAAATTTACATAGTGGTGCAAGCAAACACTCCAAAGTCGACCATTTGGAAGGAGGTTGTTGCCCTTATTTATAGGTTTTACAATCATATTTTTACTCTTAAGCATTACAAGGAATTTGATCTTCTCTTGATCTTCTTAACCACTTTGCCATTCATGGTGCCCACCAACTTACGCCTTTTTGATCTTGTTGCAATGGTCTTCTGGTTGAGTTCATCATCGTCATAGGTGGTTCTTGAAATCCATCCTTATCCACTGATCTTGCAACTAAATCTAGTTCATCAAGAGGTTCTGGAAGGTTTTGGACTATAACCACTTTGATTTGGCTTCTATGGTATTAGTTTTAGTTTTCCTCTATTCTCTGGATTATGCACATAAAAGTTCACCAAAAATATTCAAGGGAAGTGGAGGTTCAATATCTGTCGTAGATCTGACCATCAGACGACTACAATGTTGCTTCTCATTTGTATGGTGGTAATGAGGGAGGAAGAGAATCGTGACCCTTTTCTTTGTCACCCTTTTCTGTCTTCTCTTATTTCATCCAACACTTTTTATGTTTTGTGTGCCCTCTACAAAGGAGTTTGAGAAATGCTACTTTGCATTATTCTTAGCCTCTTGGACTGTGGGCCCTTCTCGCATCTTTTTAGATTTACATTGTGGATACATAGTGGACAAGAAAGCATGATTTTTCACTCTTCTTACATCTATCCCTTTTCTAGTGCTTCTCCCTTTTGGCCATTTTCCAGTGCTTTCTCGTTTGCACGACTAATGCAAAGATGGTAGAGAAGTGTGGCTTGTGCAACTTCTTCGTTTTACTTTATTTTCAATGCTTCTTAGTTTCAGAACTCTTTTCAACACTTTTCTGCACTCAAATACAAAGGAAGTAAGGAAACAAGGCCTCTCTAAACTTCTCACTTTTGGGCTGATTTTAGCGCTTCTCAGTTTAAAACTCTTTTCAGTGCTTTTATTTCACGTGCACTTAGTACAAAGGAAGTTTAAGAAGCATGGTCTACTTTTCTTCTTCAATTTGGCCTCCTTTTAGCACTTTCTTGTTTTCACCCTTCTCGCGGTGCTTTTCTATTTTTGGATATCCTCCACTTTTGCGTGGTAAATACAAAGAGCGCTAAGAAGTGCTATTCGCCAGACTTCTTACTTTTGGGCTGATTTCAGCACTTCTCTATCTTAGGTGATTTTTAGCACTTTCGTGTTTCTTCTTCATACTTAGTCAAATTTTTCAAAATTTTGGCTAAGTATGGATGTATCCATTTTTGGCCTACCACCCCAAAGTAGAAACATTAAATATCAAACATTAAAATCTATAAAAGGAGGTTTATTAAATATTATCAAGGGTTGAAAATTAATTGGTATACTTGTCTCAAAATCACATTAAAGGGACAAAAGAAATCCAACCATTAATATCTCATAAAAGTAGAAAGTGCTTAAGTTCAATAGGAGTAATAAGGTGTAATAGAAGATGATTTTTTCTATTCACAATACTTTACAAAATCAATCCAAAATTGAACTTCTATTCTCAAAAGCACTTTATCAATCATTTATCATATCCAAAATCACTAGAGAGACATAAGGCATTCTACAAAAATTTATAATAATAGCATGAAGAACACAATCTTATACTGAGAGGGGGGTGAACAGTATAAGATCACTTTTTCATTTTCTTTCCCAAATAGTATCAATCAATATAATCAATGGCAATATCAATAGAAATAACCAAAGCAATGCACAAATCATCACACATAATAGAGACACCAATTTAATGTGGTTCACCCAATGTGGGCTATTCCATGGAGAAAATATTTTACTAATATTTTCTCAATAAATCTCTTGGGAATCCTTTCTCTATTACAATTTTTATGGACCTATATCCAAAGGAGATACCAATCCCCTAAATCAAGTTCATGGATCTCTATCCATAGGATAACTCCTTTCTCCTCTTTCTCTAGTTGGTGATCTTCTAGAAGACTACTACCTCCACTACACTGGCTTATGGATCTCTCTCCACTGAATACTCTTATCCTCACTCAGAAGACCTATCCTCACTGCCTTGGCTAATGGATATCTGTCCAGAAGAGACTATTGTTCTCTATACTCTGTCACCTCCAAAGATCTATCTCAAATATACACTAAACACAGTCCTTTGGTCTAGTATAACTTTGATCAGTCTCTATCTCTGGTCTGGCACAAACCTATCCTCAAATCTACACCAAAATTTGTCCTCGATCTCTATCCTCAAGCCTTAACTCAAGGCTTGACTCAACTCTGTTGGATCTACCCTAAAACTTAACTCAAGGTTTGAATAAATCAATCAACTCTGCTCTCAAGTCTTCTCAAAGACTTGTCTCAAATCTACCTTGTAATCTTCCACAAAATCTCACACTAATTTGTCCACAAGTCCTCTCTAGAACTTGTCCAAATTTGCTCCACAAGTCCTCTCTAGAACTTGCTCAAATCTGCTCCACAAGTCCTCTCTAGAACTTGCTCAAATATTCTCCACAAGTCCTCTCTAGAACTTGCTCAAATCTGCTCCACAAGTCCTCTCTAGAACTTATCAAAATATGCTCCACAAGTCCTCTCTAGAACTTATCCAAATTTTCTCAATAAGTCCTCTCAAGAACTTATCCAAATCTGCTCTCAATATGTAATGTAAGCTTCCACAAAATCTTACCCAAATATTTCCACAAGTTTTCTTAAAGACTTGCCTCTAAACTGCTCAACAATTCTACACTAGAACTTGTCCAATCTCATAGAAACATAAAGAGAATTGTTAGAGACTCAATCTGTTCTACACTTATCACAATTATCAATTACTTTCAATCACTCTCTTTGAAACATACAGAGAATTTTTAGAGACTCAATATGCTTCAAATTCAACTAAATGCTCAATCACTTTCAATCACTCTTTCAAAAACATAAGGAGAATTTTTAGAGACTCAATATGCTTCTTATTCACCTCAATGTTTAATCACTTTATTAAATCAATTCAAAATATAGAATAGTTTATTTTATGGAACTTGAACAATCACTCCACACATCCACTTGACTAGGCTCAACCAAATCTACTCAACCAATCACTTAATGAAACAATACTTCCATACAAACCCTAGTCCAAGTATATAAATATTTACCCAAAATATTCCCAGCAATGCTTCACAACCACACTCACATAACAATGATACTCATGTTATTTTCAAACCCTAGTTCAAGTTCTTCACACAAATCACTTCAACAACAATGCTTATGAAACAACTCTCACATAACAATGATACTCATGTTCTTTTCAAACCCTAGTTCTTTGCTCAACCAATGGCTTCAACAACAATGCTTATAAAATAAGGTTTTAATAACAACTCTTTATTCCAGAAAAACTTGAAGCATTAACTCAAACACACTCAATAAGGAAGCCCTAATCAAATCATTTTCACTCCAAACTTATTTTCAGAAATACACTCACATTCATCATTTTTACACATGGAAGAATTTACCCATACCTTTTCTTGATTGGAGAAAGTCCTCTCAAAACTGCCTTCAAACAATACCTTCTTGTTTGCCAAGTGCCAAGGGTTAGATAACAAGTGTTATACTTCACAAATACAAGGATATCTCAATTTCATGATACACCTTATATCTCCATCTCAATAGAAATATTCAACAATAATATTTTCACAAAATAACCCTTTCAAAATACACCTTCAATTTCTCAATATTACAAAAATTGATATCACAAATCAATTTCAATCTCCTAAAGTAAAAATAACATTTACCCTAGTAAAACTCTTATTTACCACCTAGGTAAATAACCCCACTATTTTCCTTATGTCTCCCTAACCTTAAGGAAATAATTAAATTGCATATACAACCCTTATACCTCCTAAACCTTAGCACATGTCAAAATTAAAAATTAAATTAATAAAAACCTTGGCAAAGTCCTCTTTCACAAATTTTGGGGATTCGACCCTGTGTCTTTCTCCTCGGTTGGTGCCTTGGCTGCGGCTAGCTAGCCGTGTGAGCCAAGCACTCCACGTGCTTTCTTAAGTGCCTTGGTTGCTTTGTCTTCCCATGAAAGCCTTAGAGCCTTTGGCTCCTCCATTTTCCTTGCCACTTGCTAAAACATACGACATGCTCCCTTTACCTTACCATGTGCCAAACCACATGATGTGCTCCCTATTGTCTTGACTTTCACTGACCCCATAATTTCCACAAGTGCATTCAAATTATTTTCGTTGGCTAAGGTTTGCATTTCATAGGTTTTAAATACCCTTTTTTTCCTTTGTTCTTCACATCGGTGGATGCTTTAATAGATGATGTCGGCGCTTTTATAACCTTTATAATTTATAAATTATTTAAATTCTAAAAGAATTTAAATTTTATAAATTATATTTATAAACCTTTGACTTTAATAAAAATTAAAGCCTCCTTGTATAAGTAATATTTATTTATAAAATTTAAATTCAATTTGAATTTAAATATTTTATAAAATAAATATTAAACCTTCCTTTAGCTTTGCAATAAGCTTCCTTGGGTTTTTATGAAAAACCTTTTAACTTATGCTTCCACATAATATTAAAAATATTATGAAGCCATTTTGCCTTTAACCTTTGCATTGTTCCTTGACATATTCCTTGACATCAATGATGACTTCATTCCTTGACATCAATGACAACTTTGACTTAATGACTTAAAATGTCCAACATAGTATCTATAAAAGTTTATCAAGTACTTAATCCATTTGGGAGTCATAAGGTTTCTACAAATTCTACAAGGATTTTATCAAATTCACATCTCTTAACTAGGGAGATATAAGGAAGCCTACAAAACCTAAGTTCTACATAATTTTTTATTAAATCAATCTCACATACTTTAACTAGGGAGTCATAAGGTAGACTACTACAAAGGTTCTATTATACCACAATGGAAAGAAGAACATATTTTCACACAAAGAAACAAGAACAAGGCACACACACTACATCATGCCACAAATGCAAAAATAATCCAAGCATGAAAAATTCAACAAAGTAGAAGAATACATGGCACATTGACTCAAGAGCTAGTCATCACATGATTGGAAATCTACAATGGTTTGACTATCTTTAAATTACTAATGGTTACAAACTAAGAATTACAGATAGCCAAACTTATCCTATACATGGATATGGATGTGTAACACAAACCAAATCATTTTCAAACTTTCTGCTGTAAAACATATTGTATGTTCCTATATTAAAATTCAATCCTATTTTAGTAATCAATTTAGTAGAAATTAATTGGACAGTCAATTTTAGATATATGAATGAGATCAATACATCTCTTATCATGAACCAAAGTGAGATAGAATAAACAAGATAAAATTATGGAAATATATATATCCTAGACTCAACGAAAATATCACAAGACATTGTTGTATTTAAAAATTATACTAACTCATTTCCTAAGGAATAGGTTGAAGAAAATGAAGAACCAATACACCATAAAGGCAAGCATAGAAGAATCAAAATCAAAAAGTTGAGATGTCAACAACACTATGCTCTACTCATCCAATTGCAATATGAAGAAGCAACAGAACCAAATAAGGAAACTCACAAATAAGAAAACAAAGGAGGATGGGTAGAATAAAATGATATCCCTGAGCAAGCCAAAGACCATTCTCAAGAAGAATATCCATATTGAATATTGAAATATTCAATATCTAAATAATGTAATACATGAAATGTTAGAGTTAGAATATATTACATCGTTTGAATCATGTAAATGTACTGATACATAGTTAGAGTAGGAGATTACTTTAGGGGGAAGTTAGCTACTTACTTCAAGCAATGTAATAAATGCATAAGCATCAATGTGCAAGGTGTCCCCTTGTATAGCTAGGTAGAGTGTTGGCCAAGGAATCTATCTTCCTATATAAAAGGCCTCATAGACACATATCAAATAGATAAAGTGCATTATAGTAGAGAGTAGGATATAGTTATAGAACTCCTATATGGAGTACAATGTAGTTCTTTAGCTTATATTAATGGAGTGACCTTTACCTCCATAATGCATTGTATTTCCATCATTTATATTTATAGTATATTTCAATCATATTGTAAAATCACTTTCTCTCATATTTACTACATTATATTAGGACCTGTGTTAGATCTCTCCCATTGCATATATCCTCAAAAGCTAACAATTATTTGTTGATCTGTGTCTATTTTCTATTTACAGGTATTTAGAACTCCACTTCATGTAATTAACAGAAGAAGTAACAAAAGTGAAAGGATCCCAAGTAAGTAACTTGAAACCCTAACTCAAAAAAAAAAAATTTTTGAAAAGGGAAAAGCTTTTTGTTTTTGTTTCTCTGTATTTTTTTATTTTATCAGATTTTGCATCAAATTAGGAGGTAGTATCATTCTAGGCATTGAAAGCTAAAAATCCATTCTAGGGTGCATTAATTAAAAAATAGATTCACAAACGATTTGCAACTTTTCGTTTGGTTTGTTCGGAAAATTTTAGGGCTTGTTGGGAGCCTGTGTGCTACATTTTAATATAGAATTTTCTCTATTTTTATATTCTATATGCTTTCTATCTATGTTTTGGCTGCTTTTTAGGATAATTTTGTGCTTTTGCTTTACAAAAAAAACATAGAAAACAAAAAACAAAAAAACCACCACACACACTTTGCACGTTTCAATATGCTGCATCGCTGCATGACAAGTGCGAGGAAAACCTCCTGAACGAGTTGGACTTCATCACCAACCATTAGTAGAGCCCTAGAATAAGCCATAGTTAGTATGATAGTTTCTTGGACTTCATCACCAAGAAACTGGTTATTCTTGAGGTTAGCTCGGGGTAATCAAGGTTAGACGCCCTTCAATTCCTAGGGCTTAATAATTTGTGGAATCATAGCTATCATTTATGCCCAAGCTCACACGAGGGTGAAGCAAAAGCCCAGATGGGTCGGTAGCAAGGCACTAGACAACACGACCTCTCTCAAAGAGGTATTTTGTTCCCCTAGGTTACACCCATTACCAAGCCTCATCTAGGAAGCTTCATCAGCCATTCATGATTCATCCTTCATCAGAGGGGTGAGTTTGAACACACCTTTTTAGATTTCATTCCACCACCTACCTTGCATAGTTTTTAGGCCTAGGTTACATAAAACACACAAAAACCCAAAAAACTCAAAAAAATATTCAAAACATCAAAAACCAAAAACTAAAAAAAATCAAAAAATATAAAAAAGCAAAACTACAAAACAGAAAAAGAAACATAGAAGACATTTGTTTGATTGTGTGTTTGTTTGCTTTTCATTCGCATCACATTTTCACACATATACCCACCATTCATCACTCCATATCACCCCTAGCTTATGGTAACGACCTAGAGTCAAGCCAAAGCTTTAACCAATATCCAAAGCCAACCACCCACATCCATGGAGCATTCTGCTCAAGTTTCCCATGCCCCAACCACTTCTATGGCTAAGCAAGCCAATGTGTCATAGACCATGTATCTAGACTTATCCATTGGGCCCTCCAATACCACACCCACTTTAGGTATGGATATGATGTAGAGAGTTGTTCATACCTCCATCCTTGTAAACTCCCTACATTGACCCATCCACACCATCTAACAACCACACTACCTACATAGATTTTGATGCCCTTAGAAGCTATCTGAATTTGGTCTTTCCATCCTTGCCATCACTCACCATTCCACCCTAGTCCATTCCTACCTTCTAGTAGGAACCCACCTTTTCACACCCTCATCATAACAACCAAGTCATCATCAACCCTCTTTTTGAGGCCACATCCATACCTATGATCCAAAACCCTCCATCATCATCCAACCAATACATTTCCATCCCATCCACTCATAACATCATCTGTTCCAACCCACTTTATGAAGCACAAGTCAATGTTGCTTCACAAATACCAACCTCCATTCCACCTACATCATTACCACCTATTAACCCCATCCAACATACCATTCCTCATTCGGTTGTGATACCCTTCGCAACTTACCCTCCACCTACATCAACCCATGTTGCTACCATGCATCATGTGCAAACCTCTGCCCCCCATGTGACCATGCAACCTACATTAGTGATTGCCATACAATAAGCTTTACAATATTTGTAGCAATTGCTTATGGATAATGCTAATCAAAGTGGTCATCCCACTTCACAACAACAATCATAGGTGGTATATTTTAACCATCCACACACAACCAATCAAAACACCTTCTTCACCCAAGATTCATCCTGGGTGTCAAGACCACCCACAATAATCATACCCACTCATCCACTTCATAACACCTATGCCACTTCATCAGCTCAACACACCATCATCC